>CM028129.1:1055592500-1056192500 GCA_016271365.2 Neoceratodus forsteri
AAACCTTCTCCCCCACCCAGGGACCACCAGGGCCAATGCCACTACCTCAGAGGTTGCCAAGAAAGAGGAGAGGCTGGACCAGGGTGGGCTTAGGGAGGGAGAGGGTGGTGGAACAGAGTTGCATCCCTCCAGCTGTACCTCTCCACAATCATCTGCCTTTGTGGATAGCGGTTCCCTCCATGGAGGCACCTGCAGTGGAGACCAAGGAGGATGCTGGGAACCTTCACGGAGACCCACAGGAGGGTGGCATGAGACCCCAGAGGGGAAGGAAACAACTCCTGGTGGGGACTCTATCATTGGGGGAGTGAGAAATGGGGAGGAAGGGAGAGGGTGAGTGCCTGCCTGGTGCCTGCGGCTTGGAGGGACAGAGGCGAATTATCAGGACTGTGGAGCAGCTGCACGAGGAGGAGCTGGATGTCATTGTCCACCTAGGGACAAATGACCTGGCTAGGAGGGAATCAGAGCAGTGCAAGAGGAGTTTGTCGAGTTGGGAGGGGCCTTAGACAAGTAGCGCATACAGTAACCTTCTCTGAGGTGCTGCCTGTCTATGGCAAGGGTGATGCTAGGGTACTCCTCACCAGGGAATTCAATAAATGGTTGAAAAACTGGTGTGGAGCTCAGGGTTTTGGCTTCATTGGGGACTGGGGAGCCACCTGGAGGGATGCAGAACTATACTGGTGTGATGGTCTGCATCTGTCCAGGGGGGGGGACCAGGATCCTAGGTGAGAGGTTTAAATGCTTCATTGGCAAGCATTTAAACTAGCCAAGGGGGGAGGCACTGAAAAGAAGCAGGGAAATCACAGCCTCCCCCCACAAACAGTAATTAGTGAGGTAAACACCAAGGTAGAGAAGTCATTAGGGAGCAGGACAGAAGTAAATGTAAAAAAAGGCAAAGGCAGTAAGGACTGGAATGGGGCTAAAAGGGGTAAGGCCATCAAAGTGGAGGGTGATGAGTACCAATGCCCGTAGTCTGTGTAACAAGCTACCTGAACTAGTGGCCTTGATGGAAGAGGGTTGCCTGGATATTGTGGCAGTCACAGAAACATGGTACACGGAGAACCATGACTGGGATGTCAACATACCAGGTTACACAATCTACAGGATTGACAGGGAGGGTAAGAGAGGAGGAGGAGTAGCAGCTCTTTATGTAAAGGAAGGGATCAAAGCAACAGAACTAGAGTAAGCAGGGAGCATATGAGACACTCTGGGTCACCCTGGAGACAGGAAATGGCACCACAATCCGCATGGGGGTTGTATACAGACCCCCATCTCGGGGGGAGAATGGACAGGGAAATGATAAAAGGCTTCCTTAGAATGGCAGAAAAAGGGGAGAGATTGTTGATGGGGGACCTGAATATGCCAGATGTTAACTGAAGCACCTTTGCTGCAGGCACATCCAAGAGCAGGGTCATTCTTGATGCCCTACAGGGGGCATGCCTCAGACAGCTAGTGTTGGAACCCACTCGGGAGGAAGCAATCTCAGACCTGGTACTCTCAAATGGGGACGGAGAAGGAATCTCAGATTTAGAAGTGGGTAGCCATCTGGGAACAAGCGACCACCAAACAGTGTGGTTCACGATAAACACAGCCATACAGTTAAGCCATACAAAAGCAAGAGTATTGGACTTTGGGAGGGCTGACTTTGGGAAAATGAGTGCCTCAGAAAAGCACTAGCAAACAGGCAAGAAGGAGGGGTGGAGGAACAATGGAGAGTAATCAAAACAACCATCACAGAGGCAACAAGCCTTTGTGTAAAGCAAATCAATAAAACACAATGAAGGAAAAAAACGCTATGGTTCTCAAAAGAGGTGGCAGGGAAGGTTAAGGAGAAAAGGATAGCATTCAGGAAATATAAGGAAACACAGAAGGACAGAGAACTTTATCAATTAAAGCAGAAAGAGGCTGGGAAGGCAGTCAGAATAGCAAAGGCCCAAACCAAGGAAAGGATAGCCAACTCTGTTAAGAAGGGGGATAAGACCTTTTATAGGTACATTAGGGAGCCAGAAAGACCAAAGGAAGGATACTGAGGCTTAACAAGGGGAGGGAAATGTGGGCAGAGGGTGACAATGAAAAGCAGGGATACTGAACGAATATCTCTGCTCAGTATTCACAAAGGAAGAGGAGGGGGAGGTACCTAAACCATACAAGAGAAACACTCTGAAGACGAGGGTCGATACCAGTCCATTTACAGAAGAAAGGGTTCTGAAAGAACTAATAAAATTGAAGGTGGACAAAGCAATGGGGCCTGATGGGATTCACCCAAGAATTCTAAAAGAACTAAGGGTAGAGCTAATGACACCGCTAACTACTCTCTAACAAATCTTAGGAGGATGGGGTGGTACCTGAGGACTGGAGGAGGGCGGATGTGATTTCCTCTTCACAAAAGTGGGAGCAGGACAGAGGCAGGAAACTACAGACAAGTTAGTTTGACCTCAGTGGTAGGTAAAATGATGGAATCACTTCTGAAGGAAAGAATTGTGGAGTACCTAGAGGCCTGTGGGGCACAGGACCCAAGGCAGCATGGATTCACGATGGGAAGGTCGTGGTCAGACTAATCTAATAGATTTCTTTGACTGGGTGACCAAAGTAGTAGACCAGGGAGGGGCTGTGGACATGGCTTACCTAGATTTTAGCAAGGCATTTGATACAGTCCCACACAAAAGATTATTGCACAAGTTAGCCAGCCTTGGAGTGGGTCCCAAGGTGGTAGCCTGGATAAAAAACTTGGCTAGACAACAGGATGCAAAGGGTAGTAGTAAATGGAGTCCACAGTGAAGAAAGGAGGATTACTAGCGGGGTACGGCAGGGTTCAGTACTGGGACCGGTCCTTTTTAATGTCTTTAAGTGACATTGCAGAGGAACTGGAAGGAAAAGTATGTCTCTTTGCAGATGACACACAGATCTGCAACAGTGTTGATACACCAGATGGAGTGCAAAGGATGAGTAGGGACTTGGCAAGGTTGCAGGAATGGTCAAATGTATGGCAGCTCAGATTCAGTGCAAAGAAGTGCAAGGTAATGCACCTGGGAAACAAAACCCAGGGCAAGAGTACACAGGGGGGGTGAGATACTGACAACAGTAAAATGGAAAGGGACCTGGGGTAATTATATCAGATGACCTAAAGGTTGGCAAGCAGTGTAAGAAGGCAGTAAGGAAGGCTGGGGATACTGGGATGGATAGCGAGAGGCATCACTAGTAGGAAACAGGAAGTTGTTATCCCTCTGTACAGACAGTTGGTGAGACCCCATCTGGAGTACTGTGTGCAGTTCTGGAGACCCCATCTCCGCAAAGACGGAGAGAGTGAAGGCTGTCCAGAGGAGGGCAACCAAAATGGTGCAGGGTCTGCACCAGAAGACATACGGAGAAAGACTAAAGGAGCTTAATATGTATACCCTTGAGGACAGGAGGGAGAGAGGGGACATGATAGCAACTTTCAAGTATCTCAAGGGAATCAACAAAGTCCAAGAGGGCGGCATCTTTCAGAAAGAGATGTGCAAGAACAAGGGGGCACAATTTGAAGATAGAGGGGGGACGGCTCAGAGGTAATGTGAGGAAGTATTTTTTCAGAGGGTTGTGGATGCATGGAACAGCCTCCCTGAGGAGGTCGTGGAGTCAAGAACAGTGGGGGAATTCGAGAATGCATGGGGCAGACATAAGGCAGTCCTAGTGGGGGGTAGGAGGAAGTAAGCTGTTGGTTAATTAGGATCTGCAGCTTATCTGTTAGGTAGGAAAATGGGCAGACTAGGTGGGCCAAGCAGTCCTTATCTGTTGTCAAATTCTATGTTTCTATATCACCAATATTTTCAATGGTGCCATTGCATATCACTTATGCACCACCTGTGAGGATATTTTACTGTAGTTGTCAGATACTTTTGCTCCCTCCAGACCTAGAATGAAAGTATTACAATATTCTTGCTCTAGGTCCTCATGACCAAAAATATACTTGCAGTAGGTTGCCATTGGTTAGAGCCAGCAGCGCAAGCAGCACAGTTAGATTGCAGCTGCAACTTGCATGCTGGCTCCACTACATTTAGTTTCATAATGTCAATTCCCTGAAGTTAACTTTCATAATTTTCCCTGTAATCTGATATAAACATTCTTCTTTCCAAAGAGTAAAATAAAACCATAATCTGACATTGTGAGATCATTTTCCATATGTCTGCCAAAAAAACAAAACCTATTCATTTCTGTGCCCCTGCCTCACTCCCTGTCCCGAAAATTAGTTCATTTTGCCGTGACTGGCACTTTAGCACACAGCATGCCGGCAGAAACTGCCTTTCCTCCAGTCTTCAGCCTGAACCACATTGCCTGCCAACTCCTGAAGAAAGTGCACAGCTCTTTAAGGTCATTTAGGCTTACAAGGGCTGTCTGCCTCTCTGCAGCAGACCCCTGCAAAGCAGTTTGTATCCTGTTCTCAATCTTCCTATTATTTAATATGGTGATTTATGTTTAAATGGAGGAAGGGGAACCTATTGAACCCAAACCGGAGTTTGGCTCTCCCCACAGAGCATCTGAGGTTTGTTCCTCATGTTTCACGTTTGTGAGAAGAATGGTGGATGCTTTTGACATCACCACCAGTGAAGTGATTGAGGATGAGGAGGAAGTTGAATATTTGGGAATGATGGGGCTGACGCCCACTAAAACGCTTCTTTTTTCTGTAAATTAAGTTTTTCAAGAAAGATGCTTTAAAGATTTTGCAAAGTCCAAGCTCTGTTCCCTTTCTTGATAAGGGGCTGGATAACAAATGTCTGCTGGACAGGGAAGGAGTTGAATTTTTATTCTCCCACCCTGTCCACCAGGGAGTGGTACAAGTGGCAGCCTGTGATAAGGCAAAGGTACCCGTGGCATCCTGTCCTTCTGACAAGCATTACAGGAAAATTGACAGCATGGCCAAAAAAAGGATATTTATCAACTTCCTTGGCCATTAGGCAGGCAAACTTTCAAGCCTGTGCTGCTCAATAACAAAAGTCGCTGTGGCAGTCAAAGCCCAGATTCCCCTGTCAGGCAATCTAGCTGAAACAGCTAAATTTGGTTTGGAAGCAGCAAAATACCAGTTTCAAATGGTTGCTGACTCTGACACTGCTGCCAGATGGATGGTAAATACAGTGGTTCAGAAGTTTGCCTGGCTGTGAGCCATAAACCTCGCTCAGGATACCCAGACCAAGGCAAAAAAGGTGGATGAGTACAAAACCACCTACAGAAGCAATTTTGCAAAAGAAAGTACTTTCCCACCCACTGAATCCTATGGAAGGGGAGGCAGATCATTTCACAGCGAACCTTTTTTTTTTTTTTTAAATCGAGCCAGGGCTGCAACTCTGTATCAGCGGTAGCCACAGCAGGGATACTTCAGGAACAGGGGACATAAGGGGTTCCAGGCGTGCTTACCAGTCCCGGGCCCAGCATCAAACAAAGTGGACACCCTGACGTGTCTCTCCACTGACTCACATTTTCCAATCTTGGCAAAAAATCACCACAGACAAGTGGGTCTTGGAGGTAGTGAGTCAGGGATGTCCGAATTTCAAATTTCTTCCAGCAACAAGTTTTCAAACAATCTACAAATGTAGAGAGAACTTCTGGAAAAAAAAATACTTCCTTGCCACAAAGAAAAATGGGGAGTGGTGGCCTACCTTATACTTCAGGGTTCTAAACAGACATATGATAAAACCAGAGTTAAAAATGGTGACTTTGGCATTGATTCTGCCAACGCTCCAAAAACTGGATTGGTTGGCATCATTGGACCCAAGACTCCTATTTCCACATCCCCAATCAAAATCTTTATTCAGGTGAACACCATTGAGCAAGCTCATTTGCAAGGTGGACCTGCTTCTCACAAGTCATAAACAGTACAACAAATCATACATCCGTACATAGTGTGACAATACATGGTAATGCATAGGGAAAGAATAGCTGTGAAATGAGCGAGGAGCGCATACAGAGTAAATGAGTTCACACCTAGTTCCATGCAAAAAAAATGGGTGTCTCTCGCAGAAAATGCCTCTGGTTTAGACTCCCATCGGGTCACTACCAGTTTTCAGCCCTGCCTTTTGGTCTCACTTCAGCTCCAAAAGTGTTCACAAAGTGCTTGGCAGTGGTTGTGGCACACCTTTGAACTTAAGGTTTCAACAGTTTTCCCATACCTAGCCGACTTGCTCATGGTTGGAAAATCACCCCAGCAAGTGAGAGCATCTGTAACTCACTTAGGGGATCCTGGAGTTTCTAGTGTTCTGATAAATCTAAAATAAAGTCCGTCATTCAGTCTGCTCAGGCACTGCAGTTCATGGGAGTAGAGATAAATACCCTGCAAGGCAGGGCCTATCTGCCTCTGGACAGGGCAAGACGTATTCCACTGATGGCGGGCTCATTCAGCCTGTATAAATCGGGAACTACAAGACTGTTTCTTCAGCTACTGGGCCACATGGCAGCTGCCATTGGCACAGTCCTGAAACCTAGGTTCCAGATGAGGGACATTCAATTTCACCTTTGGGCACACTGGTGTCTGAG
This sequence comes from Neoceratodus forsteri, assembly GCA_016271365.2. Classification (NCBI taxonomy): domain Eukaryota; kingdom Metazoa; phylum Chordata; order Ceratodontiformes; family Ceratodontidae; genus Neoceratodus; species Neoceratodus forsteri. The sequence goes on from CM028129.1 coordinate 1,055,599,002, forward strand.
AAAGGATCCTCTCCATCGAAACTAATTCCAGTAACAAAAAACATTGTTACAGGCCCTCCAATAGTGGAAAGAGGAAACCAACCTAAGGGAAGGGGTTCCTTTTCAACAAGTCCCCATCAGTTGTCCTGACAACAGATGCATCTCTACTAGGGTGGGGTGTTCATCTGGGGGTTCACACCACAGAGTGCACATGGTCAAGTGCAGAGTCACTCCGTCACATAAACATGCTGGAACTAAAGAGCAGTGTTACTGGCACTAAAGGCTTTCACACAGCTAGTGCAGGGAAAGGTGGTACAGGTCAGAACAGACAATACCACTACAATGTACTACATAAACAAGCAGGGAGGGACAAGGTCAAGCCCTCCCTGCACAGAAGTCATGAAACTATGGAGTCTAGCATACTCCATGGGTGTTTCCCTGCAGGCTATTCATCTGCCAGGCAAGGACAGTGCCTTGACAGATGCCAAGATTCAAATTAGCCAGGCCCACCACAAATGGGCCATGAACAGTCGGGTGGTGCAAGTAATCTTCAGGAGGTGGGGCATCCCAGAGGTAGACTTGTTCGCGTCCTACCAGAACCAGCACCTGCCACAGTATTAATTGCAGACCACCAGATCGGGGAACAATCCCATCGTGATGCTCTGGCTCTGAATTGGTCAGGGAAGAACCTGTGTGCTCTTTCTTCCTTCCCTCTGGTGTACAGAGCATTGCTGAGACTTGAGTCCCAGTCAGCATCATTGATCTTGATGGTACCAGACTTGGCCAGGCAGCCATGGTACTCCTTGCTATTCTCCATGTCTGTGGTCGAGCCAGTACACCTTCCTCAGAGACACAGTCTGCTAGCCTCAAACCAGGGGAGGCTCCTGTACCCGACACTCCAGGTTAAAGCAGGGCTCTTGAGAACCTGGAATATGCAGGCTTGCATTTTTCTGAAAGTGTCTTAGACATTTTATGGGGTTACAGGAAGCCCTCCACCAAGAGAACCTATGCTGCAAAATGGAAAAGATTTTCTATTTGGTGTTCAACCAGAAGAGTGATAACCAGCACAGGCTGGTGTCCCAGCTGTGCTGGAGGAGTATCTTATTTGCATTCACTGGGCTTGCAGTCCAGTACCTTAAAGGTCCACTTGGCCGCAGTATCTGTTTACATTTCAGTTGGACAGAATGTTTCTCTGACCTCAGACTCTATTTTCAAAAGGTTCTTTAAAGGCCTGGCCCATGTGCAACCCCCTCACAGGGAACAGATGCCAGCATGGGACCTAAATGTGTGTGTAGCTAAGCTCATGGGTCCCCCTTTTTAGAGCCTATGTTTTCAGCTCATTTGAAATATATCTCATGGAAAACTCTTTTCCTTGTGGTAATGATTTCTGCCAGAAGAATTGGTGAGCTCCAGTCTCTCTGCATTGAACAGGACTGCATTTCATTCCAGAGAGACTGGTCCTGGGAACAAATGGGAAGTTTCTAAAGTGGTTTCTGATTCCCATTTGAACCAAACCATTACCATACCTGTCTTTTTCACCAAACACTCTAGTTCTGGTAAAAGGAGTCTCCATAGTCTGGACGTTAAAGCTCTTTGCTACTACCTGACAGCCACTAAAGTCCATAGGCAGGACAGAAAACAGCGGCTCCTGACCTATGAGGATGTGGGAAAGGGGTAACCCAGCATCAAAAAGGTCTATTTCTTGCTGGATAGTACAGCGTATCCAGTTTTGTTACTCTAAGGCTGGAAAGGAGCCCTCAGCAGGGTTAAGGGCCCATTCCACAAGGGGCACAGCTCGCTGCTGCCATAGCGGCTGCCAGGGGTGTTCCCCTGGTGGACATCTGTAAATCCGCTACCTTGAAAACAGTAAACACTGTTACAAAGCATTACAGTCTGGATGTTCAGTCCAGAGGTGATGCCAGGTTTGGCACAGCAGTCCTGCAAGAGTCTGTTTCCAAAGTAGGTTCTGTTTTCCCACCTCCAAAGGTACTGCTTTGTAGCCTGCAGATGTTAGCAATACCTGAGTATTACTGGGGTTAGAAGGAAAAAATGACCATAGTAATCTTGTTTCTTCCCAGTGATACTCTGGCATTCATAACTCCCCACCCTGCCTCCCCTTCTAGAACCAGTAGCCTCTGCACTCCTGAAGTGTTGTCAGGGGTATCTGTGCCACACTCTGGCGCATATGCTGTGATTGTGTTCTCTATTGTTGTTCCCCCTTTTCAGGTGATTCTGACATTCAGGGGTATTCTTTAATGTGTTATAACCTGGCCTCAGTTGGAGGCCTTTTTGGGTGTTAAGGGAGTTCCTACAATAATTGTGGTGGTGGTGGTGGTTGCACTTAGTCCTCGTGGGCCTGTCTGTCCAGGCTTCCAGGAAATCTGAAGGGTTTAGAACTAAGGCAGTTAGTAGAAGGCTGCATTTGAAAAAGTGGCATGCGTAAAAGATTCCATCATTTGCATATGTTCCATCTCTCTGGGCAGCTCTGTCTTAAAGGGACACTGCAGAAGTTATGAATACCCGAGTATCACTGGGAAGAAACAAGATTACTATGGTAAGTAACTTTTTTCCTTTCTCCCCCAAGAGTAGCACATTGTATTTAAGTGCATTGAATCAGAGACTCTTGAATACAGTACCAGTCTCTTCACTTGTGTTAGGTCTTCATGAGACAACAGGACCCAAAACAGCATGGTTTCACTGCTGGAAAGTCATGCCAGATGAACCTGGTAGACTTGTTTGGCTGTATAACGAAGGCAGTGGTCCGGGGGGGGGGGTGAATGTGGTCTGTCTGGCCTTTAGTAAGACCTTCGACTCCGTTCCACACAGAAGGCTGGTAAAGAAGCTGGACCACATTGACGTAGGTAAGGATGTGGCAGGTTGGGTGAGCAGCTGGATGAAGTGGGGAAAAGTGTAGGTAATGGAGTGGTATCCATGGAGAGGGATGAGACTAGTGGAGTGCCTCTGGGGTCAGTGCTGGGGTCCCTTTACCTACTCTTCAATGTGTTCATAGCAGACCTTGGTAATGGATTGGAAGGGAAGGTGTCTGTTTGCAGATGACACCAAGCTCTGCAACAGACACCCCAGAAGGAGTCCAGCATGGAATCGGACCTGAGGAAACTTGAGTGGTCAGATGCCTGGCAGTTGACATTAAATGCCAAAAAGTGCAAGGTCATTCACTGAGACAAGGGAAACCCCAAGGTGGGATACTGCCTGGGAGGAGAGCAGCTGGCATGCACCAACCAGAAGCGAGACCTAGGAGTCATTATATTAGATGACTTAAAGGTGGGGAAGTGATGCGAAAAGGTGGCACTAAAGCCCAGTGGTATGCTGAGCTGCATTTATTTGCTTTCGTTTACCAGGTGAGCACACTAGACAACCAAGTGCCTATTTTCAGGTGACTCGGGAGATTACAAGGTACATAGAAGCACATCGGGCAAAAACTAGTTAAGGTATATTCAAGAGCATCAAGTAAAATGAGGTCAGTACAGGAACATCAACGCTTTACATTGCAAGCAGGAGAATAGCAGCAGTGTTCAAGTGTGGAAAGCAGTAGTCGGCATGACAGGGCAACAACACCCCAAAGGATAAGGGTAGCAGGCAAAATGAGTAGTTACAATTGGGGATTGAGAAGGCCAAGGGCAAAACATGAAGCTAGAACAGTAACGTATACACAATTAATGAGCAGTAGGGCCAAGGTGAACCCAACACAATTAGTTCTAATAGCTGCAAGTTCATTAGTGGATAAGGTGCAGAGACCCACTACCTTAAGCAGGGGAGTTGCGTAACGACTTGGCCAGTCAGAGTGGAATGGGTCGAGGGAATAGGGAAGGGACTCGTGAGTCGCGGAAGGGAGGTGGTGCTGCCACTTTACAGGGGGGTGGTGTGCCCCCACCTGGAATACTGAGTACAGTTCTGGAGGCCACACCTTAAGAAATCAATTGATAGGATTGAGACGAGGCGCTGGTGTGCCCCCACCTGGAGTACTGCATACAGTTCTGGAGGCCGCACCTTAGGAAAGGCATCAACAGAATTGAGACTGTGCAGAGGAGAGCCACAAAAATGATTTAAGGTCTGCAGTAAATGGCATATGAGGATAGGTTGAGGGAGCTAAATGTACTCCCTGGAGCGGGGGACGTGATTGAGACATTAAAGTATATCACAGGTATAAGTAAGGTAGGGGTACAGGAGCTCCTTCAGGAGAAGTGTCCGAGCTAGAGGACATATGAGGCTCAAGTGGGTGATTCAGGAGCAATGTTAGGAAGTTCTTTTTCACTGAGAGGGTGGTCGACCCATGGAATTTGCCTGCCCTGGGAAGTGGTGGAGGCCAAAAGCAGTAAATGGGTTCAAAAAAGCCTGGGAGAGGCACAAAGGTATCATTTCATAGAAAGGATAGGAAAGGGGGGGGGGTGTAGTTGCCCATATCAGGCAGACTGGATGAATTTTGCGGTTCCCTTCTGCCGTCAATTTCTATGTGGTGAGCACACTACTCCATTTCAAACAAGAAGGCTCTTTTCAGGGCTAGGGGAGAATTTGTAAAACCCTTCTGGGCAAGGATAGCTAATCAGGCAGAACTTCCTTTTTTAGGGCTTCTGTACCAAACAAAGGGTTTGAAGGTCCTTTCCAGCAGAGCTATTCAAGCAGTTGGGACCACAGTGAGGCTGCTGTTCGAGTAGTAGAGACCTGTGGAGGCTTCTGCCTTGCACTGCACCAAACAGTTAAAGGAACTGTCTAATATAATTTCCTGTAACATGTTTAACAATTGACCTGTAGGTACCATAAACCTTAGCTGTTTAACAAGTGTGTGTGCGCGCGTATGACTCTGTAAACATTTTTCTGAAAATACCTGCTTTATCAGTGACTCGTTCATTTCTGTAAACTGTAAACCTTGACCGTAGTTTTCCCACTGCCGCAGACTTCTTGTGATGTACAAGCAGGATGTGAGAGTCAAAGCGGAAGTCTTAATTTTCTCTTGGTAGAGCCGTTCGTGTCCGATCTCGATAGCACAGATGAAAATGGGTTCGGATGGTGTAGTATATATGACGAGAATCTAGTGTGCATTTGGATCAGTGGATCCATATAGAGACAATCGGTATGAATCTGGTGAAAGTGGCGATGAAAGGTCTGGTGCAGACGGGATTGCACTGGAAGATGGAGACTGCTATGGCAGTGCCACTCGATTGGGGCACACAGAGTAGTCTGTGTCTCCATAAAATGTACTTGAATGTATATTCTGTGTCACTGTGAAGCCGGGGATTGTCATGTCCCCTGAACACTCTGACTGTGTGAGATATATACATATATGCTTGCCAGTTTGATTTGCCAGAACCAGATGTCCATTTTCTTTCGGTGACAGCTGACCTCTGCTTTTCACTCTCCAACCTGTGGTCGCAGTATTGTGAACGGCTCACAAACTCCATCATAAATGAGTCTTCTCACCCAAGCAGTTACCCTACATTCTGTGATCCCTCCATGTTGTAAGTTTGCTTTCCCATGCTTGATGTGGTGCTCAAACTCTCTATAGAATACCTCGATGTGTAATGGCACCACACTGTTAGTCTGTCCCCTCTCCCCTCAAAACAAAATCCCCACTGTGTTCCAGTTCCGGGAATTGCCTGTGTTGCATGACAGCACATATTTTCCGAACATTGCTATTGTTACCCAACTCCGTCCTGACACTTCTTTCAGTATACTGTGCTCACTCCTGCCAACTGCTGCAGTGGCAACATTCACACCTGTATTGTCATAAATGTCACTGTCATTTACTGACTTGCTTGACCCTGCTCTGCACTCATCTGCACATCAAACCCCAACCACCACCACCACCCAAACTTCACATCGACATATCTGAACATCTACCTGAGCTCTACATCCAGGCCTTTGGGTGTATATATATGAACAGTCTCCGGAGTAATAACACCACCACTGGAATCCAGTATTGCACTAAGTAATTATAGCCCCCCCAACTCCCCACCACCACCAAACACCATAACATGAGTACTCTGGTATGGGTGCACTGCTGGATCCAGTGGCAGTGCATTGAAGTGGCTGTGGACCACATGTTTATGCATATGTATGTGAAGGACCATGATTAATGGCCGGCCAGCATTCCATGACAATGTGGAAATATTTTATCTAGGAGGAAGTAGGCTGTTGGTTATCTAGGATCTGCAGCTTATCCGTTAGGCTGGGAAATGGACAGACTAGGTGGGCCAAGCGGTCCTTATCCTGCCATCAAATTATGTGTTTCTATGTAGTGATGCTCACCAACTCCTCTATATATTCTTCCTGTGCAGTCACGATTAGCAGTTGTGCTTGGGGTCACAAGATCAACTACATCTCACTCGCATATCCGCTACAACAGCAACATGTCTCACTGTGTGGACAGCTATATCCCTCCCTGCCCTCTTCCACTGCTGCTGTTGCAGGCTAGAGGCACAATGTAATGTACTATTTGCGCGCGCCCGGCCCCACTGCTGGCATCGAGGCACACCCCTTATCTGCCCTCCTTCATTACTGGTGTCCCAGACACGTAGCGCACCCCTGACCCTTCATTCCTTACTGCAGTGTTGTTCGACATTTGGGGAATCCCACTAACCCTCCCTGCCTTCATCCAGTTGTGGTGTCCTAGACTTGGTCACACCCCTACTTATCCCTTGCCCCCATCCACTGTTTGCTTCCTAGACTCTGGGCACACCCCTAACCCACCCTATCCTCCTTAAATGCTGGCGTCACATGTACAGGGACACACCCCAACCCTCCCTGCCTTGTCCACTGCAAGGTGTCCCATGCATGGGGCTCACTCCTAACCCCTCTGACCTCGTCCACTGTTGGCATACAGTATTAGACTTGGAGCCATACCTCTGACACTCCTTGATCTCCAACTGCTTGCGCCCTAGATACAGGGGCACACCCCTAGCTCACCATAGCCTCCTCCATTGGAGGCGTACCAGACATGGCACACTCCTAACCCTCTCTGACCTCATCCACTGCTGCTGTTCAAGACTCTTGTTCCACCCCAAACATGCATCTGATTGAAGCACTGCGGCATCAGATTCCAGTAGTTGGATTCCCCCTCCAGAATCCGTTCATTCCTTGTTGGTAAGTTTGCAGAGCTATCCAAATGTATTGCCTTACGATCTCTACCCACCAACACAAAACACAACCAATAAAATATTACATATGGTACAGAGAATCAACATATGGCGAGTATGCCCTTCACACCCTAATCCAGTTGCAAGCTGTGACTGGATCATTTAGAGTGTGGGTTATTTATAAGCAGCGCAGTCTTGTGGGCTGTCGTTCGTTGTGGATGACATGGAAACAGTAAACATTTTTTTTTCTTGTCTGCATGGCGGTTGTATGACTTTTTCTGGCTTTGAGATTAGACACCACCAAAGATGGTCCTGATGATGTGGTGGTGGGTAGTGAGACAAATGGTAGTTGATCCCGTTGTGCTCTTTGTGTGTAGGAGGTGGTGGTGGGGTTTGAATTGGTACTGATTGTAGAACTGGACTAGTTTGGTGGAATGGGTGTATAGCTATGGACTGCAGATGTAGTCAAATTTAGCAGTGGGATTGTAACGCAAATGTTGTATGCTAACGTGATATTGGATGGGTTGGCTGGGAAGAGGAATGCATGATTGGAGTTCTAAGTATCTGTATCCTCTGTCTCCTCCATATTCGTGTAGCGGGACCTCGAATCCAGTTCTGCGTTCAGATGACTTTCAGTTAAAGCATTTGCCCTCAGGTTTAGTATGCAAATGAAAACAAAAAAATACCAGCCTTGAAATTATTTCAACAGCTATTGTGGTAAAATCTTATGATGCACACTGTACCAAAAAAGCTTTGGTTGGCATAAACCAGAGGAGTGTGTATATGTATGTGTGTGTGTGTGTGTGTGTGTGTGTGTATATGTATATGTGTGTGTATGTATATATATATATGATGTATTTGTGTCTGTAAATAAAATATAGATATATATAGATAGATATAGATATTGTGTCACGCACATATATGGCAAAAAAACTCCATTTAATGCATCAGTTAGGGTTGTTCCACAGCGACAGAAGCGAGGAAATTCGATGTTGGGTTGAACCCCCTTTGCACTCCTCAGCCCACCTCCCCAACTGGAATCGGGGTGTGCATTGGGTTCATCGGCCCTAAGTGTCACCCCATCACATGTGGAAAGAAGCTGAGGAATAGGAGAATGGGGTGACAGTTAGGACCGATGACCCCAATGCACACCCTGATTCCAGTTGGGGGGGTGGGCTGGAGGGGTGCAAAGGGGGGTTTCAACCCCAACATCGAATTTCCTTGCTTTTGTCGCTGTGGAACAACCCTAACTGATGCATTAAACAGAGTTTTTTGCCTCTAATTTCCCTTCCTTTTGAGAATGATAATGAGAAATAGTGAATAAAATGCAGAGGCAGGAGGCCGGGGCGTAATACTGCGGCAGGCCTGGGGGCCCCTACGGGCCCACGCTCCCGCCACATGTCTTGTCACATAGTAACATTGTGCCGCAGCGCCGTCGTAATGCATGGTATGAAGCGGTACTGGAGACAGAAATGTGAAGAACAGCACATAAGCACTTAACCGCAAAGTGGAAGTAGCATACATGAGTAGCGTAAGCGTGAAAGTGATAAGTGAAGCAGAGTGCGGAACACTACGCAAAAGCGATAATGGTAACGAAGTAATGTAAAGCGCATAGGCTGGTTTTACCCAAAAGCTGTATAGAGAAAGACAGTGAAGTACAAAGAATGTATACAAAATAATGACTCGGCAGACATAAAAATGAGGGACTTGGAATGGTAAATTGTTTATATCTCGGTAACTGTATGACACAGAAAAATTTTTAAAGTCATATGAATTATCACTTTCCTGGCTAGTTTTTTATTTGGCCCCATGAAGGGCTAAGAAATTACCGACAAAGTCCATTATCTACTTACCGTTTTGAGATCACAGGCCTAATGATGACAAATGCCATAATGTTATCAATGGGGAAAAAAACAGAAGTTCGGACTGCCATAACTTTGCCTCCCTGTAATATTTTTCACCAAACCACTGAAAGGCACATCTGTGGGATGTTGGCAGTCTTCCTATGAAATTTCAGCCCAAAAGACCAAACCGTTATGTTGCAGCAGGGGCCCAAACGAGTGCTGCAATGCGTCGTACGCCGTAATGTTATCCTATGGGAAAAAGTGTCAACTTTGGAGTACCGTAACTTTGCCGCCATGTAATATTTTTTTTCAACAAAACACTGAAAGGCACATCTGTGAGAAGTCTGCTGTGTTCCTGCCAAATTTCAGCCCAAAACTCCAAACCGTTCTTTTGCAGCAGAGTGCCAAAGAATTACTGTTATTTTGGGCATAGTGTAACAATTTCATGAAAACTTTTGCAAAATTTACGGCTTTACTTTCTTAATGCTTTTCAGAAATCTGAAAAGCGTATTTCTGGGGTGTTTACCCCAAAATAAAGACATACTAGCATCCTCAGGGCCCGTCTAGGTGAATACAAAAAGAATTGGGTTGCTAGAGGGTCTCAATTTTAAATGCCAAGCATTTTTCTGATCACTAACTGAAAACAAAATGGCGGATTTGTGACAGTAACAGGGCCATTTGTGACAATAAAAAGTGCATTTGCGACACTAACTTTTTGTTAACTTTTCCCATTGACTTATAATGGGAAATTGTTTTTTGAATAACTTTTGAACCTTTTAATATTTTTTTACGAAATCTTCGAAAGGCACATCAGAACCCGGCCACTTACGTTCCTGAAGATTTTGGGCGGTCGCGCAAACCGTGCGACCTGTAGGCGCGACCGTAGAATTCCTGAAAAGGCGTAAACGCAGGTGCAGATCACGCTTAACTCCGCAGCCGTATATCCGACTGGTACGAAACTTGGCAGACCCCAGGGCCTATGGTTCTTGATCGTCTATTCCAAATTTCAGGTAAATCCGTCAAACGGTTGCAAAGTTAAGGTGCATAATTTTGCGTTTTAACATGTAAATGGCTCCTCAACTCTAACTATGGTAGCACTACCGTGCTACCATTATTATATATACATATATACACACACATATATTGTGTGTGTGTGTGTGTGAGTGTGTGTATGTATGTATATATGTGTACACACATGCATACAAATGGGATGACAGCAGTAAAAACAAAGCAATGACTGGGAGTTAATACGTAACATGTATATGATAAATAGATTTGTGCATCACAAGTGCTCGTACAACATGCAGTCAACAGAAAGCTCTATCACAGCATGTGGTAAACAGTACAGTGAAAATTGACAAGGCTGCACACTTCACTGTGGAGCTGAAATTTCAATGCTTCAGGTTGGGGGTGGGGGGGGGACTTCCAAGAGATGGCTAGAGGAAAAACAGCTGTCGCAGTGGATCAGCATGGAAAATGAGCAACATCATTGTGTTAAGACTTTGCCACAATCTTATTTTTTTTTTTTTTTGGGAAAACCATAGTGATTACAATAAACAGTAACAGACATTTAGATCCCTGTGCTATTCGTTATCTACCTGTCGAGCAGGGCAAGAAAGGGACAGCGATCTGACAGCTGTCAAACAAGGGAGCTCTGCCTGTCGAGTGTCACTGTGTTCTACAAAACTACGATCAATTACAAGCATACACACAGATGTGACAGCCACTACAAATGAGAGCTGTTGTTGCAGGGGGAAAATAGCTGACAATATAAAGTCAATTCAACACATCAGAAGAGATGACATTAGTCTTTGAAGACACCATTTTTCCCGCAGCAGCTCGTACCTTCTGTGACGTAGCACGCATCACGCCGCAAACTGCATGACGAACTCTTGTTTCTGCGACCGTAAACTGCAGTCTGGTTTCACATTTCCGAAATAAAGTATGGGCATACACTAAAGAATATGAAAACTGCTCAGGACACCATATAAAGGTAAATCTTGAATTACATCTGCGTTTTGGCGACATCTGTAGACATTGCACATTCGCTTTAAAGAATTTAATAAAAATGCCATTTAGCACTTAACAGCATATTTTATGCTTTAGCAGGACAGGGAGAAGTACCATCCGATCCAGTGCTTGCCTGTGAGGAGAGGAAATTAGAGGAGAAGGGAGACTTAAGTCCATTTCAGGGCAGGGTTAAGGAGAACTATCCGTGCCACAAGAGAATTTAATAGCACCTAGGACACTCCAACCTGTTGCTGTTAGTCATATTTTGATTGGGGGTCTCAACTCCTCCATGTCAGGGCTTGGCTGTCACAGGAGTGGGAACCAGGTCCTGGTGAGCCAGCAAGCACACCTACTGGAAAAATGCCCACTGCCTGCCCATCGGATTGAGTGGATGGGGGCTGCAGCGGGCTGTCGGGAGTTTTAAGCCCTCTCCTTGTTTGGGCTTTGTCAGAGGGATGAGGACTGGGTTCTGGGGAACCAGCAGCACATCTACATGGAAAAATTACTTAAAGGGGAAGGAAACTTCGCGGGGGTCACTCAAATTGTGAAGGTCTGTGAAACGCTTTTCAAACGAGGTATTGTGTTTCATGGTAGGTGTCAAGAATCCTGAGATGACTATCTAAATCATGTGTAAATCTAAACAAGGCAACAGCCATTTCATGGAATCTTGAGAAGGTAAGACACTGAAGGGCAAGCTGTAATTAACATACAGCTTGCCCCTCAGTGACATCACTTTCTGTTTTAAGATTGTGAAATGGCTGCTGCTTTGTTTTGATTTACAGATTATTTAGATATGCATATCTCAAGAAGCTGATGCCTCATTTGAACATTTCATGGGCTTTCACGACTTGTGCCACTGCAGTGTTTCCTTCCTCTTTAAAATAAGTCTGGACCAGGTACAAGTTTTGTGGGACATAGAATTTACATCCCACCTGTCCTCAGTCATCCCCCAAAAATTATTTTTGCCTGTCTGTACTGTATAGGTATATCTTGCTCAGAGGCTTGTCATTCACCATTCTGTCAAAGGGCCTTGCTGATGTCAAGATAGACTACATCTTTGGCCCAGCTGCTGTCCTCCTTTCTGGTCCAGCTCTCTATCAGGTTGCTTTTGCACAATCATTTTCCAGTGAAGCTGTACAAAAAGGGTGTTAGAATCTCTGCCTCAACCAAATGCTCCATAAAATAATTACTTCCAGAATATTGGGTGTCGGGCTGATTTCTGACTTTGCCTCCTTAACTAAAGGTAGGGACTACATTTATTACTTTTCAGCACTCCAGCAGCACACATGTCCACACAGAGGAAAGATTACTGCAAGAGGCACCACCAGTTTGTTTAGCTGCACTGTTGTCTTTGGGGGGGGGTGTCCCCGTCCCATCCCATCTAAGGGACTTCACTGGCTTGATCTTTGTAAGATATCTACCAGGATATGTGATGTATGTCGAATGTTGAGAAGTTATAACCAGGTTGATTTAGTAATTCAGAAGTCTGAAATAAAAATGTGAACTTGTCATTCAAGTGAGCCATTGTGGAGGTGTCATTCAGGTGAGCTGTTGTGACTGTTGGCCATGGGAACCCATTTATGAACCAGTTCTAGCTCATTACTGGCCAAGATTCTAATTCATGTTTTTCAAGATGCATCTAATGTAAACATTTCATTTTTATGTATTTAATTATTCTTTATATGTTCTCTTTTGGAGTAGAAGGGTTTAGAAAAAGAACCAGTCCACTAATTACAAACTCTGTGTACTGTATTTTGCCGTAGTGCTGCCATGCACCAAAACTGCAACCTGCCCAGATATGACACCCTTTGCTAGTTAGTCCAGATGATTCACCTACCCTGTAACAATATCTGATAGAAGGAAAGGGGAAATGCGAAAATAAGTACTTAAACACTTTTTGGCTACTGTGCTGGCTGGGGAAATTTGTACTTTTGATTAGTTTCTGACCCAGTAGGTTCCTTTTGCGACCACATTTTACACACCCATGGGGCTGATTTGACCCAGGTTTTAAACCCCCTAGCACTGTTAAAGGAAAATTACACCCACATGTCTTGTACATTTTTGTTTCTGTGTCGACAGATGACAGTCTTGGTGTAGCTGTTATGGACATATGTAGTTTTAGTTTATCTTCACTGTTCATACTAGTCTGTAACTATCCAGGGAGTCTCCCATTTTCTGGTTGTTGAAAACTCATTGTCCCTGAGAGCTATAGCATATGAAAACATGATCTGTCAGCACAATTTAGACTCCACAGTATGGCGCTGTGCTTAGATTCCAAGAAAACAAGTTGCAGCAAGGTGGGAAATAACATTTCTAGGAGCATGGATATGTTGTTCATCCACTCTTTGGCATGTCACTTTCCCGTTTAAATCTGACCGAAAGTTTTCAAGCTGGCTCCTCCCACCCTCCCCGGTGGTAAATACCTCAGCTCCGCCCCATGACGCCAGAGCTTCCTTTCCGCTGGAAGATTTGGGTTCCCTCATTCTACTTCTGCAGTATCGTAGGCCCTGGATACTAATCGACTGTTTTCACCACAGTCTTTCTTTGAAACTCGTACGAGTTTACGATTCCGATCCGAATGCATCAGGCATGGACAAGTCCCCCGGGTTTCACCGGTGTCCCTGTGGACAAAATGTCGCGCACCGATTTCCCCACCTCTCGTGTGTCTGTTTAGGTGTTCTGCATGACACCTCTTCGTGTACCATCTGCTTGGCCTTCCATCCCAACGTTCTGGACTACCGCAAGGCGCGCCTTAGGCTGGGGAGACCGGAGGTTCGCAATCCACCGGTGAAATCAAAGGAGGCAAGGTGGGCAGTTTCCACGGCTGCGGGATCCGCCAAGCAGCTCTACTAGATGGCAGCATTTGAAGAAGCTGCCCAAGCTTCGGCCAGCCGAGGCTTTTTTGTGCCGCTAAACCTTGGCTCTACCTACACAGGATCCTTTCGGGAGCTGTGCCAGTCTCTCCCACCAGGGGTGAGGCACCGTCGGGCATGCATTCCTTCCACCCTAGAAAACGGGACAAGGACCCCAAGTCTTCTTGAAGACGTTCCTGGGACTGAGAGGTCTGAATCCCATGACCTTTCGTTCTCTGTAGAGATCGCTTCCTCGGCCGACGGCTTCTCGGACCTTCTGTCAGGCCAAGGCACAGAGGCCGAGAACTGCCAAACCGGCGAGATGTCTCGACCATCGAGGCTGTCTAGGCTGACCACGGGTTGATGACTCCTTGGAGAGGACACCTACCCTTTCCTTCCCCGATGAGGCCCAGCCCTCGGGTATCCCAATCGAGGGACAGGAGCCGGAACCTCTGTTTTCAGACTCCGGCCTCTCCCGATCGAACAAGCCGACCCTGTTGGTCTCTATCGAGGACCAGGACCCCTTCAGTCGAAAAACCGAAGAAAGGTCACAAACACTCTCTGAAGAGGTGTCGCCACCGATCCTCATTCTAATAGGACGAGGAGAGGCTTCGGAAGCTCCGTCGTTATGAGGATCTTATGTGGCAACAGCTAATTCTGACGGTCATAAGCCCGGCTCCGCCGAGCCATACACCAGCCCCAGCCTCATAGGCCGATCCTCTGGAACCGAAGACTCGGTTCTTCTTCATCCGGTAGGACCGGCACGCATTCCTGTTCGGCCTGTTCGGGTCTCACCACCAATTTTGGTGGAGCCACTGTCTAAGCAGCTTCAGGGAAGGGCTCCCTCGAAAGAGGACCGGACAGATACTGGCCTGCCCTGTCTGTCCATCACTGTTGTCCCTGATCGCCCTCTGTTTTGAAGGGGACATAGGTGGCATACCCTTATATCCCTACTCTTCGGACTGTGATACCACTAGTCTACACTTTCACCCTGATGATGAGTTGTCAGTGACAGGCTTGGAGGAAAGTCTTTTCTCCTTCCAGGGCGTCCTCTGCCTTATTTCAGAGTCAACCGGTATGCCCTTGGAGCATAGCCAAAAGAAGGCGGAATATCCTCTCACGGATATCCTTAAGAGGGGGGTATACCTCGACGGAGGCCTTCCCAGTGGCCGAAGCCATTGTTGGCCCAGCCCTTGAGCTATGGCAGCGCCCTGCCTCTTGTCCGGCTCAGTCTGCCCACATGGCTCACAAGAACACTGTACCCATGGGGTCCTTGGCGGGTTTCACAGGGCATCCCTCGAACAAGAGCCTTGTGACTGCCTCTGTGTTTAGACGCATGGGTAGATCAGCGGATACTGACCGCCCTCCGGACAAGGAGTCAAAGAATATGGACCATTCTGCCCGGAAGGTGTATGAGGCCTCATCCTTGGGCCTTCGTCAGGCCAGCTCGGCAATGATCATGGCACACTTCTCTCACGCCCTCTTGGGGTTGCTAGATGAAGTTCTCCCTCATCTCCCAGCGGACATGCAGACTACGGTTAAGCAGGTCCATGACCAGGGCCATGCTATTGCAAAACAGCAGCTCCAGACGGCCTTGGAATAGTGGAGATTTCTGTGCCCGCTTGCTAGCAGCCACAGTGGCCACTCACCACAGGGCCTGGCTGTGGTTATCCCCTTTCCTGGCCGATACTCGGCACAAGTTGGCTGACGTGCCCTTCCTTGGCACCGATCTCTTCGGTCCGGCAGTGGCAGATCACCTCCAGCGCATAGAGCAGTCCAGTGCCACCTTGGATGCCACTTCTACAAAGGGTTCTTCGGGCAAGAACCAGCAGAAGCGCAAGAAGCCCTTTCGGCACTCTTCTTCTGCGGTTAGACAGCCCTCCTTCCAGGGAGGTCAGCAGCAACAGCAGGCTCAAGCTTGGCGCCCCAGGCCCAAGCGGGGTCCCCAACAGCCCCGCAAAGGAGGCAGAGGTGCTGGTCCAGGAGCCTCCTTTAAGCCTGCTTAGTGACAGGTCAGGGATGGCCACCCCTACACCCGTCATGCCAGTTTCGGTCCTCCCGTGGGGGTCTGGCTCTACCACTTTCCGCCTGGTCGGTATCACTACGGACAGGTGGGTCCTGGAAGTGGTTGGTCGGGGACTGCCTCTAGAATTCGAGCAGTACCCTCCCTGCCGAGCCCGTGCCCCTCGGGAGGAAAGGATCTGTTTGCACTCAGTCGGCCCTTCTGGATGACATTGTTCGGCTCCTCTGCAAGGAGGCGGTAGCTCCCATTCTGGATCCTGCTACAGACTCAGGCTTCATGTTCAGGTACTTCCTGGTGCCCAAGCAGACAGGCGGTTGGCGCCCCATCCTAGATCTCCATGACCTGAATCAATATCTCTGGTCTCGCACCTTCCAGATGTTAACTCTGAATCTGATCATACCATCTCTGGAGCTAAACATATGATTCTATTCACTGGATCTACAGGATGTGTTTTTCCAAGGCCCAATCCATTCGTCCCACCAGCGGTTCCTCCGCTTCAGGGTGGAAGGGACCCTGTACGAGTTCCAAGCCATGCCGTTCGGCCTGTCATCGGCCCCTCTGGTCTTCACCAAGTGCATCGCAGTGGTGGCGGCCCATCTATGGCGTCAAGGGGTTCGGATATACCCCTACCTTGATTGGCTCCTTGCCGGTTCCTCCCTGCAGAAGGTGGAGAGGTCCAGGGACCTGGCACTCCAAACCTGTTCCCAATTAGGCCTCCTGATCAACGAGGCCAAGTCAGAACTTGTGCCGTCAAGTGATGGGCTTTATCGGGGCAGAGCTAGACTGTCGTCATGCCGGAGCTCAGCTCCCAGCGGACAGGGCGGAGGTTCTTTCCTCCTTTGCCCAATCATTTCTGGTTGGGCACTTGTGCCCTGCCTGGGACTTCCTGCGCCTTCAGGGTTACATGGCGGCATGCACCTCAGTGGTCTGTTGGGCCACATTGCAAATGCGCCCCCTCCAGTGGGAGCTGGCCGCTAAGTGGATTCAGTGTCGGGGTCAATTCGACCAGCTGGTCAGTCACCCAGAAGATGTGGGACGCTCTCCAGTGGTGGACAGGTCATCTGCAGGAAGGTTCCCGTTTGTCCGCCCCGAGCCAACAGTCGTTCTCGCGACTGATGCGCCTCTCATGGGCTGAGGAGCCCACACAGGGGACAACAGAACACACGAGTTCTGGACCCCCGATGCCGCATCAACCTGCTGGAGCTCAGCAGTCAGACTGGCACTGTCAGCTTTCACTCCTCAGCTCCGGGGTCAAGTGGTTCAAGTCCAGACGGACAATACCACGACCATGTACTACCTCAAAAAACAGGGCGGCACGCACTCCCATCTGCTATGCAAGGAGGTGCTCCCAATCTAGACCCTCGTCAGCTGGTTGGAGGCAGATCTCCTTGCTATCCATGTGGCAGGAGTCTCGAACCAACTGGCGGATGCTCTCGGCTGCATAGGCCTGACATCCCACAAGTGGTCTCTCCATGCAGAGGTAGCTTGCAGTCTGTTTACCTGTTAGGGCATACCGTTGGTGGACCTGTTTGCCTCCAGGGAGCACACCAAGCTGAGGCTGTACCATCCCTGCCCCCCTCAGGGCTCGCTGCAGGGGATGTCTTCTCGAGGCCGTGGACCTCAGGCCTCCTCTGAGCCTTCCCTCTATTTCCCTTGATCCACGAGGTGTTATTCAAGGTGAGGAGGGACAAGGCAAAGGTGATCCTGGTAGCCCCCGATTGGACCCGCCAGTTCTGGTATTTAGATCTCCTCAGCCTCAGCTGCAGGGCCCCAGAGCAGCTTTCTGCATGCCCAGACCTGATATTGAACCAGAGGAAGGTATTCCATCCGGACCTTCAATCCTTGCACGTGTCAGCCTGGTACCTGAGCGGCTAGAGTTCCAGGCTCTGGGTCTTTCCGAGGATGTCTACACAGTTGTGCAAGCATCTTGTAAGGAAATGTTATGCCTTCAAATGGAAAAGGTTTTCCATTTGGTGTCGGTGAAGTTTGGACCCTTATACTGCTCTGTGGCTAACATTTTAGACTACCTTTGGTCCCCAAGGGGGTCTACAGTCATCGACCCTTAGGGTGCACCTGACAGATACTTCTGCTTACCGGGCGCGGGCCAGTCAGTCGACATTGGCACAGGAGACAGTGGTCTGGCGCCTTTTCAAAGGCCTGGATCACATATCCCCTTCAGTGCATGAACCTCCACCTCCGTGGGATCTTTTGCTGGTTTTGGCAAAGCTCGTGGGCAAGCCATTTGAACCCATGCACAAGTGTTAGCTCACACTTGTCATAGAAGACTGCCTTCCTGGTGGCTTTCACATCAGCCAGAAGGACAGGGGAGCTCCAGGCGCTTTCGGTGGACTCCCCTTATCTGGTCTCTCACAGGGACAAAGTTCTGCGTCCCTACCTGAAATTCCTTCCGAAGGTGGTGTCCGGGTAATATACCGGCAGAGTAAACAACTGGTGAAGATGAAACTCTTAACTACACCTCAGACGCAGAGTACAGGCTCCATACCCTGGACCTTAGATGTGCTCTCTCCTACTACAAGGAGTGGATGGTGGAAATTCGGGGAGAGGTTTGCCAGCTGTTTGACACCTACACTGAAGCAGCTTCTGTCAGACCTGCAGCCAAACGGACCATTGCAAGATGGATTACATCATGCATAGGTCTGTGCTATGAGTTGGCGGGCAAGGAGCCTCCCAGAGGGATAAGAGCTCATTCTACCTGCCATACTGCTGCATCGATGGCTGCTTCCAGGGACATCCCTATCCAGGAAATCTGTCGGGTTGCTACCTGGAAGTCAGCAAACCTCTTCATTACCCATTACCACATTGACCTTGAGTCACGTCGGGATGCTGGTTTTGGGGCCTTGGTTCTCCAGTCTGTTTCCTAAGTAGGGGGTGTGCGCCTTGCCTCCCTTCTTCCGGAGAACTGCTAGGAGTCTGCCAAAGAGTGTGGATGAACAACATGTCCACGCTCCTAGAAAAACAGGTTACTTACCTGTAACAGTAGTTCTAGGAGTGGTATGTTCATCCACACGCACCCACCCGACCTCCCCGGCTTTAGGCGCACCACCTTGCTTCCAGCGGGCTAAGATCTAGCGTCATGGGGTGGAGCAGAGGTATTTGCCACCCAGGTGGGTGGGAAGAGCCAACTTGAAGACTTCCGGCCAGATTTAAAGGGGAAAGGGACATGCCAAAGAGTGGATAAACAAATACCACTCCTATAACTACTGTTACAGGTGAGTAACCTGTTTTTACCTTCAGTTAGCTTTGCAAACTGTCTACTTGTAATATGGGGTTTTCTCTCTAAATTGCATTCAGTTTGTTTCCGAAGGGTTTTTAAGGATATTTGTACTTTCAGCATGAGATGCATAGTATAAATGGGTAATGTGACGTGCTGTCATATGCTAATGCATCTCTCTGGGACAGTGAGATTTCAACAACCATAAAATGGAAACCTCCCCCCAGGAGGGATACAGGGGACTAACATGAACAGTGAAAACACACGAAAGCAAGCCTGTATATCCCCATCGGCTAGAGGAAAAGTGGTTTGACATGAAAATAGTTTACAAGATATGAAGGTGTAGTTTTTCTTTAATACTTCTGAGATTTCCTGTCACAAGTTGGTTTTCAAGCTTGTGGGTGCACAAGTTACATTGACAATAGAATTTGAGTATTTTTAAAGCTTTAATAATACCTTTATTTTTAAGGTGCCTTTCAAATACCAAGGCGCAGCACAACATTTAAAATAAAATGTATAGCTGATTCATTACAATATAAAACATCAGAAAAAAAGAACCATAAAATTAAATAAAAACCTAACTGCCAAAAGCTTACATCCATAAGTAAGTTTTCAGATCCTGTTTAAAACCATCCACGGTCATTCACTCCCGTAACCGGGGTGGAACATTCAGGAAGGTGGGGGCCGCAAACATAAATGTCCAGGCCCCTGAAGATTTCAAGCATACCCTCGGGATCTCTAGCAACCCGTCGGCTGAGCAGAGCGATCACCCAGGGCAGTAGGGAACCAGGAGCTTTTTCAAGTAGTCCGGGCCCAGACCATTTAGGGCTTGAAAAGTCAGAAGACAGACTTTAAAGGTGATCTGCCACTGCACAGGCAGCCAGTGCAGTCAGCGCAACACCGGCGATATATGACTGGACTGCAAGGTTCCTGTCAAAAGCCTTGCCGCAGCGTTCTACACCAGCTGCAGGCAGTGGATTTCCACCCCAGGTAGTCCTAGGTAAAGCGAGTTGCAATGGTCCAAGCGCGAGGACACACAGGCATGGACCAGTGTAGGAAGATGACCAGACTGAACAACTTGATTAATCCTGGAGATATTCCTCAGATGGTAGAGAGGATTTGACGACAGCAGACACTTGCGAATGCAGACTAAGCCCTGCATCAGATTACCCCCCCAGGTTCCGCACCCGTTCAGAGGTCGGGAGTGATAACGCACCCAAGATATAACCCTGAGGGCAGACCAACCCCGGCATGCCAGATCCACAACCAGCACCTCGGTCTTATCAGAGTTCAACTTCAGCCAACTTGAATCCATCCATTCCTGGATTTCTGTGAGGCAAGTTATTAAAGACAGAGCTCCATCCTGGTCAGGTGCAAAAGAAAGGCAGAGCTGGGTATAATCAGCATAGCAGTGAAACCTCAGCCCATACCTTCTTACAGTGTCTCCGAGGGGTAGCATATACACTGCAAACAACATGGGGGGCAATACAGAACCCTGAGGGACCCCACAAGACCGAGAAACTGGGTCAGTGGAATAAACCCCAGACACCACACTCTGCTCTCCCGGAGAGGTACAATGTAAACCACCTGAGGACTACACCAGATAGTCCGCGGATGAACCTCAGATGGTTAAGCAGTACCCCATGGTCTACAGTGTCAAAACGCTGATGAGAGATCAGGAAGAACCAAGATGGAACGCCTCTTCCGATCTCTAGTCATCGGGAGATCATTGAGCATCCGAACCAGCGCTGTCTCAGTACTATGCCTCTTTTTCAAAAACAGACTGGAGGGGGTCATGGATGGTCAAATGGTTCTCCAGCTGTATGGCACCTATTTTCTCAGTAATCTTCCCTAAAAAGGAAAGATTTGAGACCGGTCTGTAGTTAACATGATAGTCAAGGTCCAAAGAAGCCTCTTTTCTTTTTTTTTTTTTTTTTTTTTATTTCCCCAAGAGAGGAGTTGCCACAGCCTCCTTCAGGGAGCTAGGAAACTCACCTGTTTCCAAGGAGCACCTGACTGTCCATGCAAGGACCAGACCAATATCATCTGTACAACCCAAAATCAGGGAGATCGGTCCTGGGTCCAAACTACAGCATGTGGGGTTCATACCCTGGACAATCTGTATGACATCCATGAACTCTGGTTGGTCGAAGGTACTCCAGGACTACTGAGGGTCAGCAGCCTCATGCTGGTTCACAGCAACACCCATAGAATGTGCTGGATGGAGCGCCACCCAGATGTCTGACGCATTAGCAAAGAATCGAGCAAGGTCATCGCACTCAACTTGAGAAAATGCTTTCCACAATTGTAGATAGGTTGGGTTGCACAGTCTGTCCACAATGCGAAACAGCTGAGTCTGTTGATTGTGAGCAACAGCAATCTCCCTTACAGGAATTCTGCCTTCTTACGGGAGATAGCGGATTGATGGGCTTGATAATGCTCTTATCAATTTAAGGTGGTCGGCAGCAAGGGAGGATCTCCGTCAGCAATGTTTTAACCTTCGTCCTAGTCACCACATCTCCCTCAGGGTTTGCTCAAACCAAGGAGACCAACGGAGAAGGGATAAACACGAACCAGAGCAACGACATCCAGGGACGCCAAAATAGCTGTATTATAAGCTACCTCGAGGGCCTCTGGGTTGCTGTTTGCTACTGGAAGGGACGATAGGTCAAGCACCACTGCCAGGCCTTCAGAACTAATATCCCGTTAAGGGCGGTAGCTGACCATCTCCACAGGGGTAGGCCTACAAAGGGGGGGTGCTAAAACTAAACCCAACGGTGTAGTGATCGGACCATCCAGCTGGTTCCACCCTGTCAGAGGCCTCGATCCCCAAGAGGAAGACTGTCAGGGGAGTGACGATAGTTATGGGTAGCAGTGGTAACTATCTGTGTCTGGCCGAGAGATGACATTAACTGGAGGAAGTGTTGTCCAAATGGCGAGAGTTAGTCATCGACCCAGACGTTGAAGTCGCCCAGAACTTCATCAGTCTGGGAGACTCAAACGCCGTGTTGATGACAAAGTCCGCCACTTCCTGAAGGAAACGCTTCTCATCTCCTGGTGGACGGTAGATGAAGGCCATCCTACAACCTACACCTGCTACCACGGTACGCTCAAATGAGTCTCCTGTACTGGTACACTCGCAAGGTTGTTTGGACTTAAAACAGCACCCCCCCCCAACGATCCAATCTCTGGCAGTGAATCACCGAATACCCAGCTTGAGTTAAAGCCTCCAAAAATGGGGCCAGAGTTCTCGTACAGCCAGGTCTCAGTGATGCAAGCCAGGTCCACCGTTCTTACAAGATCTGCAATAATTGCAGTCTTTACTGCTGTAGACTATTGTTTCCACTTCTATGACAATGTCACAATACCCTTTTTTGACACACTTTTTAATATTTTGGTTACATATATGGAAGCACATGTTCCACCATACTAGTTAGCGATTTCTTGTACAAGTTTCATGTTCAAGAAGGCAGTAAACCTGGTTTGTTAAAACAAAGGACTTTGCAAAACAGATTTGGGGAATTGTATGGAATTCGGTAAAAGGTGTTTTTAGTTATCTGATGACTTTTGCTGAGTTTGATGGCACTTTGTTTAATTTATATTACATTGCATCATTTTCCCCTGTTTAGACATTTGTTACCGCTGTGGAGAGTCTGGCCATCTTGCCAAGGATTGTGATCTTCACGAGGATGGTAAGTGTGGATTTTGTTGCCCCATTTTTAGCATACTGCAGAAATGTTCTGTATTCCGATCTCTTTATGGATAACTCCTACACAGACCCATTAGAATATATACTGAGAGCATTGATCCATTAGGGAATCACTGAATTTGGAAGTAGACACATGAATGACGTCCTCGCCTATAACAGCTGATTGGCCACTTGTCAGCCAGACGGTTATAATGGGTAGGGCGTCTGTGATGATTATAGTCGGAAGCAGGCCACTGTGTGTGTGTGTGTGTGTGTGTGTGTGTGTGTGTGTGTGTGTGTGTGTGTGTGTGGGGGTGTTGTTTTAGGTTTTAATTTATTCCTTATTACTTTAGGGGCTTGGATGGAGGTTGGGTGCTGGAGGATAGTTATGGAAGACTTGGCTGTTTGACCTGGATGGGGTAGAGGAGGTGGTGGGTGATGGCTTATTACTGTTGTGCCTGGTGAGTGGGGGGGCTGGTCAGTCAGTGTCCTAAAAGTTATTCTTAATAAATATACTGTAACCCTGTCCTCCAGCACCATACCCTCCCACCAACAGTCACATACAGGAAAGGGTCTGGGTGGCAGAAGGGGATGGATGGGTGGGTGTACTGGGTGGGAGTAAATTTAAAAAAATAAATTTGATATAAAAATATGTATTTTTTTTTTATACTTCGCCATACGAAGTTGGGGTGAAGTGGGGAGGTCTGCAGTGTATAGCACAAAGTCCCTCGACTTGGATCCAACTTCACTGGTGTAGTAAAAATTTGCAGCTCCTCTGGGTACCTTGCATGATTTTGGACTTTCAAACAACATGGAGTCTTGCTGTATTCTGACATGCAGTTAGCTCCAGCACTTCAACTGCCCCGGAGAGGAAAAGGTTAACTATATGCACAGGCATAGAATGCTGAGCTCGAGCTGTTTTCAAACCTGTCTGTGGTGCTTCAGAGTGTAACCTTCAGATTCTTTACTCCGCCTAACTGTAAAGTTGCTCTGGAGATTGCTCCTTCACTTCGGTTTGGTAAAGTTTGAAAACGTGTTGGTTTTTCAACCAATTTCTTTATTTTCGTTTTCAGGCCACTGAGTCTATGGTACAGTAAGTGGTGTAGATGGGTAGTGAACTGTTTAGTATTTTCTTTGTGAAAATTGTAAATCTTGGTTCTAGGAGCGTGGATATGTTCATCCACACTGTCTGGCATTGTCCCTTTCCCCTTTAAATCTTGGCGGAAGTATTCAAGCTGGCTCCTCCCGCCCACCCAGGTGGTAAATACCTCGGCTCCGCCCCATGACGCCAGATCTTCCTTTTCGCTGGAAGATGCAGGTTCCCTCGTGCTTTTGACAGCGATTGAGGCCCTGGAATCTAATAGGCGGTTTCACGCATCTTCTCTTTGAAATTAATGGAAGTATCGACTCTGATCGAACTTTTAGGACATGGATGACAATCGTCCCCAGGTTTCGCGGTGTCCTTGTGGACAAAAAAATGTATCACCGACCCCCACCTCTAAATGCGTTTATTTCCTCGGTACCGTGCAGTACCAGCATAATCACTGTTTGCTCTGCCTTCCATCCCACCGTTCTGGAGGACCGTCAGGCATGCCTGAAGCTGGGGAGACCAGAGCTTCGCAATCCACCGGTGAAATCTAAGGAGGCCAGGTGGGCGGTTTCCGCGGCTGCAGGATCCGCCGAGCAGCTCGAGCAGATGGCGGCCTTCATGGAAGAAGCTGCCCAAGCTTCGGCCAACCGAAGCTTCTTCGTGCCGCTCAACTTGTCTCCACCTTCACAGGATCCTTTCGGGAGTTGTGCCAGACTCTCCCTACTAAGGGTGAGGCACCCTCGGGTTCGCACTCCTCCTGATCCAAAAAGAAAGATCAAAAACCGTCTTCTTCTAGCCGAAGAAGACACTCCTGGGACCGGGAGCGGTCCGACTTCCAGGAGCAAGGGGTCTCGACTACTGTCGAGATCGCCTTCTCGGCTGCCGGTTTTTCAGACCTTCCGTCTGGACAAGGCACTGAAGTAGAGGACACGGCTGAACCGGCCGAGATTTCTCTCGACCCGGTCGAGCCGTTGTTGCCGACGCCTGTCGACGCCTCTCTGGAGAGAACGCCTATTCTCTCTTTCCCCGACGAGGAAACCCGCCCGGTTTTCAGAGTCCGGCGTCCTGACCGACAGAGCGGCCTGTCTCGTCTCGATCGAGTATAAGTCCTCTTGAGTCGGTGAACCAGAAAGGACACAAACACTCCCGGAAGAAGCGCCACCCGTTCCTCATCTTCCTCTGATGAGGAGGCTTCGGCGAAACTCCGGCTATGAGGATCTTATGTGGCAACTTCTGCTAACAGGCCAGAAACCAGCTACCGGCGGTTCCGGCTATCACTTGGCCTCAGCCTCTTGGCCCGACAGACTTCTTCTAGCTTCAGGCTCTGGTCGCCAGGGGCCCGTGTGCCTTCCGGCTCGGCCGGATACAGGCTCCCCACCAATTTTGGTGGATCCTCCACCTAAACTTCCCCTGGGAGGGGTTCCCTCTAAGGGGGACCGACAGTCTTCGGGTCTTCCTCACAGACTGTCGATTATGGTCACCCCTGATCGCCCTAGGCGTATCGAGGGAGATTTAGGTGGGAAGCCTTTGTATCTGGACTCCTCCGATTCGGATAATACCGGCCTTCATTCTCATGATGAGCTGTCGGTGTCAGGCTTGGAAGAAGGGCCTTCCTCCTTCCAGGGCATCCTTCGACTCATTTCAGAGTCCACAGGAATGTCTCTGCAGCCTATTCAGAAGAAAGCAGAATATCCCCTCACGGATATTCTTAAGAGGGGGGATACCCCGACGGAGGCCTTTCCAGTGGCCGAAGCCATAGTTGGTCTGGCTATGGAACTCTGGCAGCGTCCAGCCTCCTGCCCGGCTCCATCCGCCCGCAAGTACGCGGTGCCCACAGGGTCCTTGGTGTTTACTGAGCACCCCTCGGCGGAAAGCCTTGTGACTGCCTCACTATTCAGGCGAACGGGCAGCTTTGCGGATACTGACCGCCCTCCGGACAAGGAGTCCAAACTTGTGGACCACTCAGCCCGGAAGGTCTACGCGGCATCCCTAGGCCTTCGTCAGGCAAGCTCAGCAGTGATCATGGCACACTTCTCTCATGCCCTTTTGGGGTTGTTGGATAAAGTTCTTCCTCACCTCCCAGCAGACATACAGATCACGGTCAAGCAGGTCCGGGACCAGGGCCGGACTGTTGCCAAACAGCTCCAGACCACTCTGGACATTGGTGATTCCTGTGCCCGTTCACTAGCGGCAGCAGTAGCCTCTCGCCGCAGGGCTTGGCTGAGGTTATCCTCCTTTCCCGTGGATACTCAGCACAAGCTAGCTGACGTGCCCTTCCTCTGCACCGACCTCTTCGGTCCGAGTGTGGCAGGCCATCTCCAGCGCATTGAGCAGTCTAATGCCGCCTTAGATGCTACCTCTGCTAAGGGTTCTTCAGGCAAGAACCAGCAGAAGCGCAAGAAGCCCTTTCGGCATTCTTCCCCTGTGGTCAGACAGCCCTCCTTCCAGGGGGGGCAACAGCAGCAGGCTCAAGCTTGGCGCCCTAGGCCCAAGCAAGGTCCCCAGCAGCCCAGCAGAGGAGGCCGAGGTGCTGGTCCAGGTGCCTCCTCTTCTAAGCCTGCACAGTGACTGGTCGGGAGTGGTCTCCCCCGCACCCGTCACGCCATCTCTGGGTCCTCCCGTGGGGGGCCGGCTCCGCCACTTCCTTTCCTCCTGGTCCGGTATCACTTTGGACAGGTGGGTTCTGGAAGTGGTCGGGCAGGGTCTGCCCCTAGAGTTCGAGCAGTACCCTCCCAGCCGAGCCCGTGCCCCACGGGAGGAAAGGATCTCAGTTGGCACCCAGTCTGCCCTCCGGGGCGACATGCAGCTACTCCTCCTCAAGGAGGCTGTGGCCTCGTGCGGATCCTCCTTCAGACCAGGCTTCCGTCTCCAGGTATTTCCTGGTGCCCAAGCAGACGAGGTTGGCGCCCATTCTAGATCTCCCGACCTGAATCGGTATCTCAGGTCTCACTTCCTTCGGATGGTAACTCTAACCAGATCATACCATCCCTGGAGCGAAACATGTGGTTCTGTACACTGGATCTCGGGGCGCTTTTGCAAGTCCCAATCCATCTGTCCACCAGCGGTTTCTCCGCTTCAGGGTCGAAGGGACCCTGTGCAGTTCAAACCATGCTGTTTGGCCTGTCATCGGCCCCAAGGGTCTTCACCAAATGCATCGCAGTGGTGGCAGCCCATCTACGGCGTCAGGGGGTTCGTATTTACCCCTATCTAGATGACTGGCTCCTGGCGGGTTACTCCCTTCAGGAGGTGGAGAGGTCCAGGGACCTGACCCTCCGAATCTGCTCTCACTTGGGCCTTCTGATCAATGAGGCCAAACTGGAACTCATACCTTCTCAGGTGATGGGCTTCATCGGGGCAGAGCATGACTCTTGTCAAGCCAGAGCTCGGCTCCCGGCGGACAGGGCGGAGGTTCTCTCCTCCTTTGCCCAATCATTTCTGGTTGGGCACTTGCACCCTGCCCGGGACTTCCTGCGCCTCTTGGGTTACATGGCGGCGTGCACCTCGGTGGTCCGCTGGGCCAGACTGCACATGCGCCCCCTTCAGTGGGAGCTAGCTGCCCAGTGGTCTCAGCGTCAGGGTCTCTTCGACCAGCTGATCAGTCACCCAGAGGATGTGGGACGCTCTCCAGTGGTGGACCGTCCCGAGTCACTTGCAGGAAGGGGTTCAGTTTGTCCGCCCCGAGCCGACGGTCGTCCTTACGACCGACGTCTCTCTCTCACGGGCTGGGAGCCCACAAGGGGACAACAGAGCCCACGGGTTCTGTGCCCCGAGGGAGTCCTGATGCCACATCCAGCCTGTTGGAGCTCAGAGCAGTCAGACTGGCACTGTCAGCTTTGGCTCCTCAGCTCCAGGGTCAAGTGGTTCAAGTCTAGATGGACAATACCATGACCATGTACTACCTCAACAAACAGGCGGCACGCACTCCGTCTGCTGTGCAAGGGCGCTCGGATCTGGACTTCGTCAGCCGGCTGGAGGCGGATCTCCTAGCCATCCATGTGGCAGGAGTCGCGAACCAACTAGCGGATGCTCTCAAGCCGCATAGGCCAGACATCCCCAGTGGTCTCTCCATCCAGAGGTAGCTTCGACCTGTTCTCCCGTTGGGGCAAACCGTTGCTGGACCTGTTTGCCTCCAGGGGAGGCTCCAAGGCTGAGCTGCACCATGCCGCCCCCCCTCAGCAGGGCTCGCTGCAGGGGGATGCCTTCTCGAGGCCATGGACCCCAGGCCTCTTTTACGCCTTCCTCCATTTCCCTTGATCCACAAGGTGTTACTCAGAAGCGAGGAGGGACAAGCGAGGTGATTCTATAGCCCCAGATTGGCCCACGCCAGTTCTAGTATCAGATCTCCTCAACACCCTCAACTGCAGGGCCCCGGAGGCGGCTATGTACCGCCCGGACCTGATATCAATGAACCAGGGAAGGTCTTTCACCGGACCTTCAATCCCTGCACCTCACAGCCCTAGTTCCTGCGGCTAGAGTTCCAGGCTTTGGGTCTTTCTGAGGAGATTTACACCGTGGTGGTTGCATCTCGAAAAGAATCGACCAGGAAATGTTATGCTTTCAAATGGAAAAGATTTTCCATTTGGTGTCGAGGGGAGCCTGGACCCATTATCCTGCTCTGTAGCTAACATTCTAGACTACCTTGTCTCTCTCAAAGGGGTCTTGATCATTGACTCTTAGGGTGCACCTGCAGCCATCTCTGCTTACTGAAGTGGGCGGTCAGCCGGCAGCTCAGGAGAGCGGTGATTGGGTGCTTTCAAGGCCTGGATCACATATCCCTCCGGTGCGTGGACCTCCACCTCCGTGGGATCTTTTGCTGGTTTTGGCAAAGCTCATGGGCAAGCCATTCGAACCCATGCACAAGTGTGAGCTCTCGCACTTTTCGTGGAAGACTGCCTTCCTGGTGGCTATCACGTCAGCCAGAAGGACAGGGGAGCTCCAGGCGCTTTCGGTGGACTCCCCTTATCTGGTCTTTCACAGGGACAAAGTTGTCCTGCACCCCCACCCGAAATTCCTTCCGAAGGTGGTGTCAGTTTCACCTCAGCCAGGTGTTGACTCTGCCGGTATATTACCCTAACTATACCTCGGATGCCGAGTACAGGCTCCATACTCTGGACCTCAGGCGTGCTCTCTCCTACTATAAGGAGAGGACGGCGGAAATTCGTGGAGAGGTTCGCCAGCTGTTTGTCACCTATGCTGAAGCCACTTCTGGCAGACCTGCAGCTAAGTGGACTATTGCAAGATGGATTACATCATGCATAAGTCTGTGTTATGAATTGGCGGGCAAGGATCCTCCCAAGGGGATAAGGGCTCATTCTACCCGCCATACTGTTGCTTCGGTGGCTGCTTCCAGGGACATCCCTATCCAGGAAATCTGTCGGGCTGCTACCTGGAAGTCAGCGAACACCTTCATCACCCATTACCACATCGACCTTGAGTCACGACGTGATGCTGGTTTTGGGGCCTCGGTTCTCCAGTCTCTGTTTCCTAAGTAGGGGGTGTGCGCCTTGCCTCCCTCCTCCCGGAGAACTGCCAGGAGCCTGCCAGACAGTGTGGATGAACAACATGTCCACACTCCTAGAACAGGTTACTCACCTGTAACAGTAGTTCTAGGAGTGGTATATGTTCATCCACACACACCCACCCGACCTCCCCGGCTTTAGGCACACAACCTGGCTTCCAGCGGGCTAGATCTGGCGTCATGGGGCGGAGCCGAGGTATTTACCACCCGGGTGGGTGGGAGGAGCCAGCTTGAAGACTTCCGGCAAGATTTAAAGGGGAAAGGGACAATGCCAGACAGTATGGATGAACAACATATACCACTCCTAGAACTACTGTTACAGGTGAGTAACCTGTTCTTCCTTGTCGGTCCGGTTGGGAACAGACTTTTATGTGTTCAATTTCTGGGATTTAGTAGTGGTGTGCTGGTTCCTATCTGTTTTTATACAAAAAAAAAAAAAGGATTTCTCAGTTTCTTGAAACGTGACGCAGTTGGTAATTGATAGGAATGTATTACCCTGCTAAAAGCTGTAAAGTGTAATTTTAGTCTCGCCATGTCTGAGAAACCCAAGAGGAAAAAAAAAACTATCCCACTGGGTTTCAACACTGTACAGAGTGTGGGGAGGCCTTTGCTAAGGCCAGCCCCTACCTCGTCTGTGTGTTGTCTGGGGTTTGACCACCTCAAAACAGACTGCCAAATCTGCAAAAATGTTCCCAAGGCCACTCTGGAAAAATTCGGTAGGCTAAAGGAAAAGGAGGTGCAAGTCCGCTGACCCGGATGGCCAGCCCGGTTCGGTTCCTACCAAACCTGAGGAGGTGCCCACTGACCTGGGCGATGTGTCCTCCGGCAAAAGGAGAGCCAACCCTGAGGGGTCGGTTCCATCAAAAAGGTGCAAGAAGTCAGCCGGTTTGGATCCAGCATCCCTTACTCCAACTACTGAAGAAATAGCCGAAGCTATCAGTATTGTACAGTTGCTTCACCCGGTTCCGTCCGAACCAGCATCATCTATTAGCCGCTTGGTTCAGTCAGATTCGACTCCCATCTGTTTATGATTCGGATGCTTATTATGAATTGGAGTGGGAAGGGGACGAAGAGTTACCGGGTGATGGCAAAGATGAGGAGGACTGGATGTGCCCATTGAACCGGGCATCTCCCCAGACAGACCCTCCAGTGTCTCCCCTCCAAGGCTTTGAGTCCCCATCTCTCTCTCTTTGTTTTACAAAAAAGTAGCTGAAACCCTCCGGCTCTCTATGGTTGAAGCTGTTGAGGAGGAAGAGCAGCCTGATTTTGTGGAAATGATGGACGTTCAAGAGGTCGTCTTTTCCTCTCCATAAATCCCTGGGGAAACGGACACAAGATTTTACAAACACCAAATTCTTTACCTCCTGTGGATAAGAGGATGGACAGGAGGTATATGCTATCAGGCTCGGGTATGGAGTTTTTGTTCAATCATTACAGCCATGTTGGGGTAGTGCAGGCTGCAGCCTGTGACATGGCTAACATACCATTCGCTTAAAAAACACACACAACAGGCTCACACACACACACACACACACACACACACACACACACACACACACACACACATAAGACTCCAGGAAGGTGGATTCCATGGCCAAGAAACAATGTTTGCCATCCTCCTTGGGACTCAGGCAGGTGAATTATATGGCCTACACAGCCAGATACCAGAAGTCCAGGTAGGATGCAGTTCTGGAACTGGCTAAACAGGCTTCCCTCCAGCTAGCCAAAGAACTGGAGGAGGTGGCTGCGGATGGGATTGAGGCATCCAAAGTGTAGTTTCATGCTGCCGTGAACTCCAGTGATATGGCATCGAGAATCACGGCTACATCTGTCTCTCAGGAGATTTGCTCAGCTCAGATGCACTAGCCTTTCTCAGGACACCCAAGCTAAGGCCATGGATTTTGCTGTGGTAGATAACTCTGTTTGGGGAACAGAGGTTTACATGAAGAAAATGTATGAGTACAGGACCACCCACAGGAGTGCACAGGCCAAAGAAAGGCAAGCCACTCCTCAAAAGCAGCAGTCTAGGGGCAGACCTTTTCACAGGCCTTTCTACCAAGTCCAGGCCTGTCCCTTCCCACAGGGGGTTCTTCTGAGGGAGAGGCAGGAGGGGGATGAGCAGGGCTGCATCCTCCTCTTCCCAGTCCAAGGCTCCTGCCAAGCCGACACCCTAATGTGTCGGCCTGGGTAGACTCCCCAATTCTAGTAGGAGGCAGGCTGGCTTACTACTTCCAGGCCTGGAAGTCTGTTACCTCAGACAAGTGGTTCCTGGAGGTAGTAAGCCAGGGACTGGCCCTCAGTTTCAAAAAGTTTCTAAAAATGAGGGTCGGTTTTTTTCCAGCTGCAAACATCTCTGAAACCATTGCTCTAGAAGCAGAGGTTTCCTCTCTGCTTGCTGTCAGAGCTGTGGAGAGAGTTCCTACTCTACACAGAGGCAAGGGTCTGTACTCCAGATATTTCCTTACCCCAGAAAAGACAGGGGAGTGGCGACCCGTCCTAGACTTGAGGTATTTGAACAAACGCATCTTAAAACCAAAGTTCAGAATGGTGACTCAGAATAATTCTTCCCTCTCTAAGGCCAGGGGACTGGTTAGCATCCCTGGACCTCAAGGATGCTTATTTCCATATTCCTGTTGGGTGCTCCCACAGAAAGTATCTCCGGTTCGAGTTGGCTTCAGGCCATTGTCAGTTCAGAGCCATGCCTTTCGGGCTAACATCGGCTCACAGGGTGTTTACAAAGTGCCTTGCAGTAGTAGTGGCATTCCTCGGAAGGCAGGGTATTTATTTTTCTATTCCCATACGTGGACGACTGGCTCATTGTAGGACAGTCTTCCGACCAGGTAGTCAGCTGTACAGGTCACTTAAGATCTGGTCAGTTCCCTGGGATTCCTTCTCAACCTGCCAAAGTCCTTTCTCGAACCAGTACAGCTCCTCGCCTTCATCGGGATAGAGTTGGATACTGTTCAAGCAAAGGCCTTCCTTCCATTAGCAAGAGTTAAGGCCCTTACAGATCTCGCTTCCTCATTTCATCCTCTGGGTTCTCGTCCAGCAAGATATTTTCTTCAGCTCTTAGGCCACATGGCAGCTTCCACTGAAGTGGTGCAAGGAGCAAGCTACCAGATGAGGGACATTCAATTCCACCTAAGGTCCTTCTGGTCTCCAGAAGAAAGGTTCTCTCACCAGGCTGATTCCAGTGACTGACTCTGGCCCAAGCTCTCCAGTGGTGGCTGGACCAGGACAATCTCAGGCAAGGTGTCCCATTTCTCAAGCAAACTCTTTCAGTGGTCCTTATCACAGATGCTTCTGTCTTGGGATGGGGAGCTCTCCCAGCACAGGGGTTCGGTCTCCACAAGAGTCTCTCCTTCATATCAGTCTTCTGGAACTCGGGGCAGTATTCTTGGCCCTTCAGGTTTTCTTGTACTCTGAGGAACAAGGTGGTTCAGGTCGGGACAGACACCACCACCATGTGGTACATCAACAAGCAAAGGGTCACTCTGTCTATGGCCTTGTGTGAAAAGGCCATGAAAGTATGGTCTCTGTCCTACAGTCTACAAATTTTCCTGATAACAGTCCACCTCCCAGGGAAGGACAGTGTGCTAGCAGATGCTCTGAGCAGAATCTCGCAGGGCCATCATGAATGGACCTTGGATCCTCTCATCCTGAAAGTAATTTTCACCAGGTGGGGCACTCCAGAAAGAGATCTCTTTGCAGCCCCAGACAATTGGATCAGCTTCCCCAGTTCTGCTGCACACCTCCAGTCCTGGGGACTGTTCCCCTGGATGCTCTGATATTGGATTGGGAAGGCAAGATCTTACTTCGAGAGGGCTCTTGGAGTAGGTAATTACATATAGGACTGATGTCGGCTGGCGGCAGGACCCCACAGAAAAATTTCTAGCTAGCAGTCCCTGGTGAGGGACCGCCCCATATCAGGTGACCGGCATTGGGATAAAGGGGTGGTCCTGGACTCCCACCCTCTAGTTCTTTCCCGTCGTTGGCTCGTGCAGCGCCTCGCGGTAAAGTTCATGCTTCATCAGCCCTACCTTTCGTCGTTTTTTAACGAAAAATAGTTATTCTTTTTTCAATTGTCAGGTATATCGTCTGTATGTCGTTCCCTACACCCTCTAGGCACAAACAAGTGCGACTCGTCGGCCTTAGCCGCCACACAAGAACCAGCCATTCCCTGTGCCTTTCTGCCTGGCCCCGATCATCCGGTCAAGTGCCAGCATTGGCTCCAACTTCAACGCTGGCTACCGAAAATGGCGCCAACAGTCCTTGAAGCCCATCTCCTCAAAGAAAAGATGTCTTCTATGGAAAAAGAGTTGAAAAAGTTGAGGCAGGCGTCCACTTCCCCAGAAGGACATCGGAAAAGGACAGGGAGAGAGGCACCGGGAGAAGTCCTCCTCTACCGTGTCTCCCGCTGGAGGAAAGCAGACAGGTAACGTTCTCCCCGGAGAGGGCCGTTCCGGCTGCCTCAGGGTTTGGAGGAGAGTCTGCCAGCTCGGGCCTTGCGGGCACCTCCAGGTGAATGGAGGACCTGGCCTGCCCGTCAGCAGGCCTGCGCCTCACTGGCATGGGCCACTCCTAAATTGGACGCCGCCCTCCGTCCGCATGGAGAGGGTCGATAAGACGCCTGACCCTTCGGGGTGGCGCATGACCACTTCCCCCTCGGACCGGGCTGTCCCTTCCCCTTGGCCCGCCTCCGGTGAGGGCTTCCGTAAGCCGGACGCCAGCTTCTCCGGCTCCTCCACCGACGATGGAACCCCCCCCCCCCACATCCGTCGTACCTGGTTCCCCGCAGCCTTCGCTGCCGTCTGGGAAGCCCTGAGTCACCCCAGCCTGACCCCGGGGATTTCTCTCCTCCATCCCTGGGTGATGTGGGGGATCTTTCTCCTCAGTCAGACCCTCCTCCGGAACCGGATCTGACGTTGCCCCCCCTTCCCCGGATGCTGGCCCCGGTACCTCAGACGCCAGTACTTCCGATGCCGGCAAGGGATATCCCCCTTCCGTCGGGCCCTCCGGGCCCCTTAATGTGGACCCGCCTGTGAGGCCGCTGACCGGGCCATCTGCTCCAGTAGCTCCCTGCCCCGGCACCAGCTGTCTTATCCGACGCTGCATTCGAGACCACAGTATCTAGCTACCGCAGTACCCGACGCCGCAATACCAGACGCCGGGTTTCCCGCAGCCGGGTTTTGGATACTCTCCTTACGGGTACAACCTGTACACTTTCCCCCTCCTCCTCCACCGCCCCCATGGCCGCCGGTGGATCTGCAGGAGTCTCTGGCCTCTTGGTGGGCTGAGGCCAAGGCTCAACTCACCAAGGAGGAAGAGAGCCGCCTTACGACAATGGTGCCGCCACCGGCTCCCGTACATCCGAGACGGCACACTCCCTCCCTGCCTCTGGACTCTAGGGCTCTTCCCTCTGGGTCCAGAGAGGGGCAGGACACGCGTTTACGGGTACCACCCAAGGAACCCGTTCCTCCCCCTAGTCGCGTAAGGGAGTCTTATTCTTCTTCCCTCTCTGATTCCTCTGACTCTTCCGAGGGATGCTCAGAGAGAGACGACGAGCCCCGCTCTCCATCTAACCCGGCCGAGGACCCCTCCGAAGTCTCCTCCGGAGGATCCATCTTTCACGAAGTTGCTCAGAAAAATCCAGGAAGTCCACCAGTGGCACTCTTTGGAATCAGATCCTCAGCGACTTAAACTCGAACATCTGGATCTGCCTGTGACAGCTCCAGCTTTAGTGCCACCCTGGATCGAGCCTCACGCCCACCTTGTTACCACGATTTGGAAATACCTTTCCTCCCTTTCCCCTGTTGTTCAGGGTTCTGGTCAAGATTGGGTCACAACCTGGCACAGTGATTCTAGTTGCCCCAGACTGAGCCAGACCACCTTGGTATCCTCTGTTGTCCTTAGCAGTCTCACTTCCCTGTCTCTTCCCAAAAGACAGTCTCTTAACCTCTTCTCAGGGGAGGATCTGGTACCCCAATCTTCAGTCTCACACTCAAGGCCTGGCTCTTGAAGAGTTAGAATATGCAGGCCTGCATCTTTCTCAGGGAGTTTTGGACATCCTTAGGGTTTCTTGGAAGCCTTCTACCAGGAAAACTTATAACTCCAAATGGAAAAGATTCAGCATTTGGTGTTCACACAGGGATATTCTGCCAGATGCTTCTGGCATTGCCACAGTTTTAGATTACCTGGTTCACCTTAATGGCTTAGGCCTTAGCCGGCCACTTTAAAAGTTCATCTAGCAGCTATCTCTGCATTCCTGTCAGCAGGAAAGGGATCCTCTCTGGCATCTTGCCCTGTCTTTGGTAAATTCTTTAAAGGTCTGGTTCATATCAACCCTCCTTTTAGAGCGCCTAGTCTGGCTTGGGATCTCAATATCTGCATTGTTCGGCTTATGCAGCCACCCCTTGAACCTCTGACTTCAGCCGAACTTAAGTACTTGACCTGGAAAACCGTTTCTCATAGCTATCACTTCTGCCAGGCGAATTAGTAAGTTACAGACCCTGTCAGCTAAACCTGATTTTCTCATTCCACAGAGATTGGGTGGTCCTCAGAACTAATAGGAGATTCTTACCCAAGGTGGTCTCAGACTTCCATCTGAACCAGTCCATGTCTCTTCCTGTGTTTTTTCAGTGATCATTCTTCTTCAGGAGAAAGGTTACACAGTTTGGATGTTAAAAGGGCACTTGGCTATTACATAGAGCATACTAAGGCACATAGGAATGACTGTCTTAAATTGTTTCTCACTTGTGGTGATGTGGGAAAAGGTAGACCTGCTACTGAAAGAACTATTGCCAGGTGGATTGTAGCTTTTATACAGTTCTGCTATACCAAGCTCGGTAAAACACCTCCCTCAGGCCTGAGGGCCCACTTGACTATGGGTACAGCTGCTTCTCTGGCTGCTGCCAGAGATGTACCTTTACTAGAGAGCTGCAAAGCAGCCACCCGGAAAACAGTCCATACATTCACCAAGCATTACTGTCTGGATATCCGGGCTAGGAGTGATGCTAGGTTTGGCACAGCAGTACTGCAGAGCCTATTCCCAAAATAGTTTCGGTACTCTCCTCCATGGAGGTACTGCTTGGTAATCTGCATATGTCAGAATACAGCAAGACTTCATGTTTGAAGAAAAAATTACTCACCTTAGTAATTGTTTCTTCTAATAGTCTTGCTGTATTCTGACCTCCCTCCTGCCTCTCCTCTCAGAACCTAGTTTTGGGGAAGTGGGCTGTCAGGTACAGTGTTGCACCTCAGGGGTTTACCTTGCACCCCTCCTTCAGGGTGGGGTGGTTATGTTTAGATTTATGTATTATCTTGTTCACTATCTGTTTTTTTTTTTTTTTTTTTCCCTCTTAGGTTCTCGACTTGTCTTTTGGGATCCAAGTAGTTGCCTGGAGTGTGGTGTTTTTTTTTTTTGTTTGTTTGTTTTTTTAACGATTTCCACACTGGAAGTGTAGTTAGTTGCTTGTAAGAATCTGACTGTTACCTCTATCTGTGGTGTTTCACAGTGTATGAAAACGGAGCTCAAGCTCAACATTCTATGCCTGTGCATAGAGTTAACCCTTTCCTCTTTGGGGCAGTTGAAGTGCTGTGGCTAACAGCATATGTCGGAATACAGCGAGACTCCATTAGAAGAAACACAATTACTAAGGTGAGTAATTTTTTCTTTGATGCGTTTGTTGGTATAGAAGCACTGGGTCGACTGCCACAGATGCCCCTGGTGAGGGCCTAGGATCAAGAAGAATCTTGTTAAAGAGGAAGTAAAAACATTGTCAGTGTCACTCAGATTTTGGAAGCCCATGAAACAGTCTTTCAAGTGAGGTATTGGGCTTAAAGTATGTTTTAGGAGTCCTGAGATATAAATACATAAATCGCCTGTAAATTAAATGAAGGTGCTGCCTTTTCATGGAATCTAGAAATTGAAATTAATATTACGGAGGAGCAGTCTGTATATTAATTACAGCTTGCCCCTTGGTGACGTCACTTTCTCTTGCAATATTCAATTCGATGAAATGACTACTGCCTTGATTTAATGTACAGATGTAGATCTTGGGACTGTGGACAATTGAGATAAGTCTGATACCTCGTTTAAAAGATCTTTCATAGGAAGTCGCAATTTGAGTGACACTAGCAACTTTTCCTTTAACAGAGCTGTAGCTGTCTCTTATTTGGACAGATTTCAGCTGCATTTTCCAGAGCATTTTGACTGGTTTGGGAGACCCTGTAAACTGAGTGCAGGTCTACAGATAGGATCAAGGTTCTAGGATTGGAAGTTCCCAAGGAGTATGACTTCATGCTTCTTTCAAACCCAGCCTTCCTGTTGTGTGTTCCGGCTTGCTGTCTGAGCCTAGGCCAGTTTAGCAGTCATGGGCTTAAAGGTCTTTTATTTGCTCACAAGAGATGAAAGAGCACCGCAAACAAACTGATGCTGTGGAGTTTTCAGGAGTGCCAGATCATTCTGAACCAAATTATATAATACACTGGTTGAGACCAACCACTCTCTGAAACAAAAAATATTCCCTCCCTCGCAAAATGTGGTAGTTAGAAGTCCATGCCATAATGCTGGCCCGGTGGTGCTGAGGGTTGAGGTGCTGGGTGATATGCCGGTGACATGTTTTTTTTTTTTTTTGGGGGGGGGGGGGCTCTGCAGGGAGAGGATTGAGTGTCCGGAGGACTGCTCTCCTCTCCTAGGGTGGGTGGTTGGTGGTCTTCGCTGCTTTAGCTGTTCCTAGCAGAGGCTGGCAGACTGCAGCAATAAGTGGAGCACGCATTTGGGGTATGGGAGTGATGGCTGACGTCCTGCAAGCAGGTGCGGGAGCGTGCCCATGTTGCACTGGACGTCATTGCATGTCTGCACTTCCGGGGTAATGGAACACAGAAAAAAATGGCCCTAGCACGCGGTTAGGTGACAGTGGGTCCAGTGGACGGTCCCTACGCTCATTGCCGGGTTACTCCCAGTCAGTCTCTGGCCCTCCTCCACACTCTGGACAGCCTCGTCCTGACTGTAGATAGAGTGCTGGAGGAGTAGGTGGCCACACCTGGGGGGGAGGTCAGTAGACATGGAGATAGGGGTGTCCCACCACAGAACTGGCATGGAGAGAACCTCTGGCAGAGCAGGGAACAAGACTGGTCCGGGTGACCACACCTGAGAGATTGAAGGGACCAGTGAGGTAGGAGGATAAAAATAATTGAAAGGAGGAATAGAAGTCCATGCTACAAGAGGTAATGTGAATAGAATAGTCCCAAATGGACAGTATGATTCTCCATGCAAGAGTGATGTGTGTGTGTGTGTTTTTTTTTTTTTTTATTTGGGGGGAGGAGTTGAAGAACTGAATATCTCAAATTCAGAATGCTATTCTTGTGGGTCTTATCCCATGACAAGGTCAGGAAGAAGTTGTTTGTTCTCAGAATGTAAGCACAGAAAAACAAGGTACTGTGTCTGCATGTGGCCTGAAAACGAAACAAAATGGTAATATTCAGTGCATACTGAAAACAGAAAATGGTTAACATCAGTGTTTCTACCAGAGGTGGTCTTCAAGAATTATCTGAGAGATAAAAGCAAAGTTAGTTGAGAGGTAAGGGGAATTGTATCCCTTATTTTCCCTTTACCTCTCAACTAACTTTGCTTTTTTCTCTCTTGGGTAATTCCTATGATCGAAATGTCTGTTTTGTTTTCTATTTTCAGCGTGCATTGAATATTACCATTTTGTTTTGCTTTAGGAGCTCTCAACATGCACACAGTTTACTTGTCATATCAAGATGCTAAACTGAGAACCAGTTCTGAGAAACATTATAGAAATCGGTGAACGTTTTATGTAAGGTTAGGAGTCCATCCTCCAGACTTGGCCCACAGCAGTGTTTTGTGGAACTTGGCACTTATTCCGGGGGGGGGGGTTCTCTGAGCAGTAACAATTTAATTCTAGAAGTTTACTCCAAGTCTATTATGTTGGCTCCCTAAGCAGGGAGGAAATAAGCATGCTGTGCAAACATGTTGCAATTTGTAGAGTATAGTATCGTATATAGGACCAGTGATTTTCTGTTTTCGCAAAAAAAACGGCAGTTTAAAAAAAAAAACAGAAATTTGGCATTTTAAACCTAGCACTTGAAGTCAGTTTTCGGGGACTTTCTACCAGCTTTTTGGCAAACCCTCTGTTTTAAGCCAAATCTTTTATACAAAACTTGCTGATTTGCTCCTAGTGTGTTTTTTTTTTTTTTTTTTTTTTGTGGTGGGGAGATGTTTGCAAAATTAAATCACTGGCTGTAATCGTGACTTCATACTGTGGGAAGACTCATTTCATAATGCTGCCTTTCTGGGCTTGCCTTGACACAGGAGTTATCAAACTTAAGTGAATTCAGCAGCATTTGTTTTTGCAAGGGAGGGGGTGCATGTCTACCTTGTCAAGGACAGCTTTTAAGTCTAAACAGGGAGCTGTCTTACTTGAATGAGAGCCCATGTGCTGAGTAATTTTTTTTGTAATGTACCCTCTAAAAGAAGGACAGGGATCATAATTTGGTCTTGAGAAGCTTGCCACATGATCCTATTCCACTTCCTCATAGCTGGCTCTGCACTCCAGTGTTTTGTGACTTCAGTATAGGGAGAGCCAGGGGTTGGGTACACTCCATTCAGTTATTTCCCAGTTTTTAAATCTGGGCTTGGCATAGATCAATGCCAGAGGTTTAGCTAACACTGCATTTTTTCAGTTAAACCCTGGCATTTATCTGTGCCAAACCCAGATTTAAAATTGGAAAATGAATTTGCAAAAAAGATGCTCCATTAAAGTGAATAGAGTGCACCCCGTGCTCTTCCCTGTACCGAAATCGACATTTTGTAAAGCGCAGAGCTGGCTATGAGGAAGGAAGGGGATCTTGCGATTAGTCTGTTGGGGACAAATTATAAGGGAGCTCCCTGTTCAGGCTTGAAAGCATCAAGCAAATGGCACGAATGGTACTCTTTTAAAGGACACACACTCCCAGCTTTCACCAGCTGGTGCCAAAACACCCACTTAGCACTTACAACCAGTATGGGAATATCTTGGAGGATATTTCTTGCACCAGGTCACACACTAGGAACCTCCGCTGTCAGGATCACATGGAAGCTTTTCGCTAGCAGTATACCTGGGTGCCACCCAGGATGACGACGTCACAATGTCAGTGTTCTGTATAGCTGTGGACGGCCCCATGCACTCCTTAGTTCTTTTCCTGTCGTCGAC
The DNA here is from genome assembly GCA_016271365.2 of Neoceratodus forsteri. NCBI lineage: Eukaryota > Metazoa > Chordata > Ceratodontiformes > Ceratodontidae > Neoceratodus > Neoceratodus forsteri. Next base: position 1,055,639,545 of record CM028129.1, read on the forward strand.
CATTGTGCTTTGGCCTCTCGGAGCACTGTCTCTTCAGTCAATCGCCATTTTCTAGAATCAGAGTTCGGTTTATTTTTCTCACCCTAGTTCTGTCACTTTTATCCTAAATGATACTTGTTTCTCTCTCCGTTTAAGTCCTCTAATTCCCTCTTTAGATGCTGCAATTGTCAGAATATCTACAAGGATCTGCGCAACACTTGCATTCGTTGCCTTGGCGCCGCCTGTGACATTCACGCTTGTGAAACCTGTAGTGGATTTAACCAAGCCACCCACTGACTTCTTCTAAAGGCGTTTAAGACCTTTTTAATGGAGCAGGTCGCCATTATGAAAGGGGAGCATTGGGCTCAAGGCTCCTCTGCTTCCCTGGCTCCGTCCTCCAACTCCCATTCTGCAAAAGTCCGGGGCAAGTCGTCAGGGGAAACGCCGTCATTGGGACAAGGATTGCTGCTCCTGAGAAGTGTGTCGGTCTTGGAGTTGTCTGGGTCAGCGACTGCCCCAACTTCCTTTCTGGCCACCTTAGCTACCAGTGCGGTTTTGACAGCTCTCTGCCGGGGTGCCTCAATCTGGTGGTAGTTTGTAGTAGGGCTCTCCTAACCTCCCGCCAATTTCCACTGCCTCCCTCACCCTATCTGACACGGGGTGGGTGGGGTGGTATCACATGCAGTGAGACCTGTGGGCTCCAGCACTGGGCCCTCGCTAGCTTCCTCCACTGCGCCCATGTGACCACCTTTATTGTATGTCCCCTCCTCTTCAAGGGCACACTTGGGCAGTGGTGTTGGCCTCTTGTTGGCCAGTGACTGCCATTCCTTGCTGGATCAGTTCCATCGACATTGGGGATGCAAGACCTGCAGTTGGTGCCCCAACCTGCCCTCATTTCGTTGATCTCCCTACCTGCCTTTCGGTCACCGGGGTCACAGTACCCCCCCACCTCAGCCCCAGGGTGCCCTGTCCACATTGGTGACGGTGGATGTCCAGGTCATATTTTTCTCTGTCCTGGACCTGGTACAGAGGGTAGTCCTGCCCTGTCCCCAGCGGGTCCCTCTCGGCTGCTTACAGTGTTGTCGCACCAGCAGTCAGCTAGACTTTCTCAATCATTGTAGTCCTTGGTCCCGCTCTCTGAACTGGTGGACGATGATGACTACTGCCCTGATTTCCTCCCTCTCTGATGATGAGGGAGCTAGAGCTCCCTCCAGCGCCTCCACGTTCTCTTCTGCAGGGAGGACTTCTCCAGTATGTTCCTTGGTTCTGAGCCATACTTCCTCATCATGCAGCAACTGCAGGTCGCCATAGGTTTTGAGTCTGTGGAACAAGATGCTTCCAGGCAGAACCTGGCACATTAGTTGCACCTACCAGAGTCCCCCACCTCTCCTCATTCCTCCCATCATTGATGTGTGTGAGGATGCCATCCTGGCTGTCTGGTACAGGCCGCACTTAGTCTCTCTCTTCTCTCTCCCCCCCCCACACCACACCACCCAGGAAGGCAGACAAAACTGTACCAGGCTCCCCTGGGGCAGCCCTTCTTTTCTGGCCCCGTCAGGCAGACTCTGGCATCATAAATGCAGTCCACGGTGGGTCCAAAAAGACCCCAACATCTTAGCATCCTTCCTCCTGATTAGGAGTCCAGGAAGTGAGACCTGATGGGTAAGAGGATACTCTTCTCCCCTACCCTGCCCATCAGAGTCCTAAATTACGTACCTTACATGTTGAGATGTCAAAATGACCTCTGGGACTGTGCTAGAGGTATTGCTCAGTCTCTTCCAGACGGACCACAGAACCAGGAAATGCTTAAGGCCCTCCATTCGGGGACTGACGCAGGCAGGCAGCTACTGAGGGTTGCTTATGATGTAGTAGATGCCTCAGCTAGGGGCTTTGGTGGTGGGCATTTGCCTCAGGATGTATTCCTGGCTTGGGGTGTCAGGATTCACAACACATGTCCAACAGTCCATCCTGAATGCTCTCGAGGCCATGTTATTTGAGGGTGATGAGCAGGATGTACTCAGCAACTTACAAGCCTTGGGTAGAACCCTTCACTCTGTCCGCTCCCTCTATCCCACTCAGAAGAGTAGGAAGTGGGTGCCTTTCGATGTGCCACACACAGTCCAAGATCTGCCTCCAAGCAGCCTACTAAATGCAAGGCCTCTTCAGCCTTGCCGGCACCACCTTCCACCACTGGAAGGTCCTCCTGAAGTAGAGGTGCAGGCCCAGCCTCAGCCTGACTCCTTCCTAGACACCATCCACCCAAGCCCTCACAATATGGTGGTATGGGGTAGTTTTGCCCTCCATCTGGAAGGATGGCGGGGGATCACTACAGATAGAACAGGGTCATGCCCTTGAATTCCTAGAGATACCTCTGGCCCTCCGTCCAAGACCACATTCCCGTGCTGCAGGGAGAGATACATTTGCTGCTTCAACAATGGGCCATAGAACCGGTCTCTGAGAACCAGCGGAACCGGGGGTTCTATTCTCATTTTTTCCTTGTCTCCAAATCGACCAGGGACCTGCAGCCCTTTTTGGACCTGTGCAGTCTGAACAAGTTCAGGATGGTCACTCTCTCAAGACTGTTGCCCCTGTTCCGGCAGGGAGATTGGATATGTAGGAGACATACCTGCACATCAAGGTTTGTTCTGCTCACAGGAAGTTTTTCAGGTTCCAGTTTCATGAGTAGGACCAGAACTACCACCCGGCACTTCCTTTAGCTTATCCTTGACACCACGGTCTTCTTGAAATGCCTCACAATAGTGGAAGCTGCTCTTCGTGAGGGGGAGGGCTTCTGTGTCCCTCCCCTCCCCCCTGGACGACTGGTTGCTGAAAGCTCAGTCTGGGGATTACTGTCAATCTCGTCAAATCAGTATCTCTCGGCCAGTCTCTCCAGTTCTCCAGTGTATAGGGGCTGTACTGGGCATGGCCCAGGGTTTCGGTTTCCTTCCCCAGACATGGCAGAGCGAATTATGGCGCAGGCCCAGGAACTGTACAGCCTATGTCACAGCTGGTCCCTGTGGCGTGTCTTCACATGCGCATCCCCCAGTGGACCCTAAGGGTACGGTGAGACCTGAAAACGGACCTGGAGCAATATGAGCTGGTGTCCTCCCTGGTGAGGGAGGATCCTTCTGTGGTGGATGGAACCTGAACACTTGCTAAAGGGGGTTCCTATTTTGATTCCCTCCCCTCAAGTCCTCACCATGGATGCCTCAGGGATGGGCTGGGGGGCACATCTGGGTTCTTGTCAGGCACAAGAGAAGTTGACCAATGTGGAGGCCTCCCTCCACATAAATGTCCTGGAGATGAGGGCCAGTTTGTACACTCTGCAAGCCTTCAAGAACCATCTGTCCCCAGGACGCCTGCATGTGCAAATGGACAACATAAGCGTGGTCCACTATAACAACAAGCAGTGGGGAACCCACTCTTGCCCCCTGTGCAGAAAAGGTGGTGTGGGTTTGGTATTGTGCTCTGGAGCACTGTCTCGAACTGTCAGCAGTCCATGTTCCAGGTGCCCAAAATGTCCTGGCAGACAGCCTAAGCAAGTCACAGTCCAGAATGCACAAATGGGAGCTGCTGGCCTCAGTTGTAGACCTGTTTGAACGGTGGTAGTGCCCAGAGCTGAGCCTTTTTGCGTCTCCACACAATGCAAAACTACCGCTTTTCTGGTCACTCGATTCAGGGCCTGGACTTTTCTGGCACAACTCGTCCCTTTGATGGAAGGGAGATTCTCTATGCTTTCCCTCCCTCCGATCCAGATGGTGCTAGTAAAGATCCAGATGGAGGGAGCCACCACGAATCTGAAGGCTCCCTTTTGACCATTGCAGATATGGTTCCCCACTGTTAAACGACTGGCAGTGGAGGCTCCAGTCACTTTTCCTTTGTGCCTAGGCCCACTGCCTCAGGATCAGGGGACCCTAGTTTATCTGAATCTTTGGTCCCTTCATCTACACGCCTGGCTCCTGAGGACTTAGCCATCGCCAGGTTCAGTGTTGTCCCCTAAGGCAGCTGATGTCCTGATGGCTGTCAGTCTTCCACCGGGATGATTTATTCCATGAAGTGGAAGCACTTCACCTTATGGGCTGCTTCCCACCATTTGGACCCATTTACCTGCCAGTGAATCAGATCTTTGAATACTTGCTGTCCTTATCGGGTATCTGAAGTAGTCCTTTCTGAAGGTTTTTTTTTTGTCTGACATTTTGGCTTTCCATGTGCCCGACAGTTGTGCGGTAGCCCAGTTGGACATGACCTGTACACTTTTAAGGGGCATCCTGCACTTAAACCCCCCAAATCCGCAACTCTGTCCATGCCTGGGACTTACTCTTGGATAAACTTTAGTTTCTTTTGAGCCTGCTGCGTCTTGTGAGCTACGCTTCCTGTTGTGGAAAGCATTTTTTGGTTGCTGTCACTTCTGCTTGGAGGGTTTCAGAGCTGCAAACGCAGGATATAAATGTGTGGCTCTGCGGACTGTGCGAGACCAGGGGACGTGGGTGGGTAGGGGAATGGGGAGCAACCTGGGAGGACAAGGATCTGTTTCCTAAGGACAGGTTCCACCTTAGCAATGAGGGAAAAGAGGTCCTGCAGCGGAGACTGGCAGAATTCATCCACTCCAGGTGGGGCTTAAACCTGTGGGGGTGAGTAGGGAAGGCCTTGCCTTCTCAAACAGGCAGAGGAGGGGACGCGGGGCAGGAGCAACAGATAGTGCAAGTGTTGGTCCTGGTAGGTAGAAGGCAAGGTGGCCTCAGGGTAGGGGGAAATAAGGCAAGATGACTGGTTTGAGGGTGGTCCTGATAAACACCAGGAGCATGGGAAATAAGATGCTGGAGCTGCAGGTGCTGATGGTTGGGGGTGGATATGGTGGCAGTCAGACTTGGTCCTCATCCAGACATGACTGAGATCTAAACGTACTTGGGTACACCACTTGCAGAAGGGATAGGGGGAAGGAAGGGGGGCTGGCTTTTATCATGGTTAACATAGCGATAAGCAAGGTGGAGGAAGCAGGGGATTAGGTAGAGGTTGTTTCGGTCACCCTGTAGGCTCAAGGTGGAAAACTGGTGAAGATGAGGATGGTATATAGACCCCCTGGGCAGGAGGATGGCCTTGTGGCTAACCTTAAGGACCATTGTGGTGATTAGGGACCCGAATATGCCAGGAGCAGATTGGGGAACCATGGCGTCCTCATCAAGCAAGGAGCAGCGCCTGTTGGCAGTCTTCCAGGATGTGTTCCTTACCCAGCTGGTGACAGAGCTCACAAGGGAGGAGCGCATCCTAGATGTGGTCCTGTCAGATGGGGAGCTCATCAGGGACCTGGTTGTTGGGGACCCACTGGCGGATAGTAACCATGCCACAGTTTGGTTCTCCTTAGAACTAGGGGGCAAGGTAGAACACACAGGATTGACCCTGGTGGATTTCAGAGGGGCAGACTTTGGGGGGGATGGAGCAGATTCTGAGGGGCTTGTAGATGGGATCAGGCCAAGCATGGGCATGGAGGCACGATGGGGAATTAATGGGCTCCTGGAGGCTACCAGGCAAAGACATGGGGGGGCAAGGTCAGGAAGCAGATTTGGTGGATGAAGGAGGCCCAGGAGGTAGAGGTAGAAAAAGGCTGTTTATAGCAGTTATAAAGGCTCGGGGACACCTATATCCAAGGAGTAGTATATAGCAGCCAGGAGGTCAACAAGATGGTGAGATTGGCTAAGGTGGGGTGGAGCTGAGATGGGCACAGGGATGAAAAGGGAGTGCAAGGGTTCTTTAGGTATATCAGGGCAAAAAGGGAAGGGGAGATCAGTCTATGCAGGATGGGGGTGGGTGGGGAGGAGGCGGAGGTACTGAATGACTTTTGCCTGTCTTCAAGGAGGGGGGAGAGCAGCAGCAGTAGGAGAGGGGGTGGGGGCTATGGTGGTCTAAGGGGGGGGGAAGGATGAGGAAATTCCCAGAGGTAGGGTGTTAGATGCACTTAAGGCCCTAAGATAAGGGACAAGGCACCGGGTCCTGATGGGATCTACCCCAGGGTGCACAGGGAGCTGGCGGATACCCTGGCCACCCCCCTAGCAGATCTTTAACTCCTCCCTGGAGTCTGGGTGGGTACCTCGGGACTGGAGAGTGGCCCATATTGTCTGTCCACAAGGGAGGCCCACAAGAGGAGCCGGGTAACTATAGGCTGAATATTCTGATGTCTGTAGTGGGCAAAGTGATGGAGAGCATCCTGAAGGAAAGGATAGAGGGGGTGCTGAGGGCTTGAGGTCAGATAGACATTCACTAGCACGGTTTTGTTAATGGCAGATTGTGCCGGACAAATCTGGTGGAGTTCTATGAAGGGGTGACAAGGGCTCTGGATCAGGGCAGGGCAGTGGATGTCCTCTTTCTGGACTTCAGGGCTTTTGACATCGTGCCACATCATGGGCTACTGGAGAGTATTTGGGGGGGGGGATGGGCAGGTGGCTAGGAAACTGACTGGCGGGGCAGGTACAGAGGGTGAGGTTGGGTGGGGGGGGTCTCATTCTCAAGGTTAGTCACAAGTGGGGTACCACAGGGATCAGTGCCGAGTCCACTCCTATTTAATGCCTATGTCATGGACATCAGAAATGGTATCAGGAGCAGGATGAGTCTCTCTGCGGATGACTCTAAACTGGGCAGTGGTGGATGAGGAGGAGGGAAAGTTGAACCTCCAGGAGGACTTGGAGACTCTAGGGAGGTGGTTAAGAATCTGGTAACTAAAGTTTAATGCTGCGAAATGCAGGGATCTTACTTCGAGAGGGCTCTTGCAGTAGGTAATTACAAATAGGACTGATGCCGGCAGGCGTCGAGGACCCCACGGAAAAATTTCTAGCTAGCAGTCTCTGGTGGGGGACTGCCGCATGTCAGGTGATTAGACGTCATGCAGCATCAGTATAAAGGGGCGGTTCCCCATGCCCACCTTCCAGTTCTTTCCTGCTGTTAGCTTGCGGAAGCACCTCGAGGTAAAGTTCACTGCTCGTCAGTCTGTCGGTAGTTCTATCGTTGGTTTTTTCTGTGTCTTAATTCGACTTTTGGTCAGTTTTTCGGTGGTGTATGTTGTTTCCCTACACCCTCCGAGCACAAGAATAAGTGAGACTCATGCTGCGCCCAACTCCCGCACAAGGACGGTCACTGCCAGTGTCTCTTCTGTCTCGGCCCGGATCACCCCGTGGAGAAGTGCCAGCATTGCCTGAAGTTCAGTGCCGCCACCCGCAGACGGAGGCAGCAGTCCCTGGAGGCCCACATCCTTAAAAAGAAAATGACCTCCATGGAGAAGGCTTTAAAACAGCTCTGTCAGGCTTAAACTTCCCCTGAACGCCATCGTAAGAAGAAAGATAAGGAGAAGCACCGGGATCTCCTCGTCCACCGTGACTTCAGTTGGAGTTGCCATATTGAAGGTAACGTCGTCGTCCCCACCCCACCCCCCGGGACCGCCATGATGGGCGCCTGAGGCCTGCAACATGGCTTTCGGCCCACCTGTTTGGCTAGCACTCGGGCTCTTTGGGGGCATCTGGGCTAAAGGAGGCTTTTGCTCGCAGTAAGAGCTCTGCCACCCGGCCTACTGGTACGAGTGGCTCTGGTAAGCCAGACGTCGGCTCCTCAGACGCACGAAGAAGACTGCTAAGTTGCTCGACGCTTCGGGGCAGCGCACGGCCCCTGACCAGACCTCTCCCCCATCACAGCCTGCCTTGGGCGATGGTTCCATGGACGTCTGCTCCTCTGATGCCTACCCGGACTCCACCGGTAAGTCGGACATCTGGCCTTCCGACGCTCGCATGGCTGCAGAGCCAATGACTGACCCCAAGCTGTCCACCATTCCTGGCTCCCTGCAGCCTTCGCTGCCCTCCGGGGACCCAGCGTCCCTCAGCCTGACGCCAGATTTCTCCTCCATCCCCGGTAATGTAGGGATCTTGCCACGCCATTGTCAAGTCTCCTCCCCGCTGGGCTGGACGACCTGACGCCTGTTCCTGGACGCCGCCCTCCTGTTGCCGGGCGACATCCCTCTTCCTTTCTCTGATGCCACCCCATGCCGGGCCTCCACTTCCCGCCCACCTGCTGGCGACTCCCAGCCATCTGCCCCGCAGACCTCCCGGTTCCTGGGTATCCGACCGTCGCATTCGGTCAGCAGCATCTGGCGCCCAGTACTTGTGCCGCCTATCCAACGCTGCAGTACACGGTGCCTCATTATCCAGCGCCGTGGTTCCTGACGTCTGGTTGTGGATATGCGCAGTGCGGATATGCCCAATATTTGTACCCCCTCCTCTTCCTCCTCCTCCACCGCCCCCTCAGCCACCGGTGGATTTGAAGGAGACTCTAGCCTCCTGGTGGGCTGAGGCCAAGGCTCAGCTCACCAGGGAGGTGGAGTGTCTTCTCCCGACGACGGGACAGTTTCCGGTCCCGGTACGTCCGAGACACGAGACTCCCTCCCCAACTCCGGATACTAGAGGCGAGCCCTCCGTTCCAGGACTGGGCAGGATACGCTTCCCCGAGGGCTTCCGAAGGGGTCCATTCCTCCCTCGCACTGGGAGGTGGAGTCTTCTTCCTCCTCAGACACATCTGACGACTCCGATGGTTGTTCCGACCCGGACGACGAGCCTTGCTGTCCGGATAAGCCCAAGCTGAGGACTCCAGAGTCTGTTCCGGAGGATCCTTCTTTCACGGAGTTGCTGCGCAAAATCCAGGCGGTTCATCAGTGGCACTCCTTGGAACTGTATCCACAGCATAAAAAACTCGTGCACCTGGATCTGCCAGAGACTGCTCCTACCTTGGTGCCACCCTGGATTGAGCCTCAGGCGACCTCGTTTCCACCATTTGGAAGCAACCGACGGTGATGGCCCCTCTTCCTAGGAAGTCTTGACAGGCTATACCAGGCTCCCAAGGGTGTCGACTCCTTTAATTCTCACCGTCGAGCTGATACGGTCGTGATTAGCGCCGCTCACGGCCGGTCAGCTTACTCAAAACACTTGAGCTTGTCGCCACCTGACAAGGAATCACGCCTTCCGCACCAGTAAGGGAAGAAGGTCTGCGCTGCTTCCACTCTGGGTATCAGGGCCCTTAATTATGTCTGTCATATGGGGGTTACCAGAAGGCGATTTAGTGAGGTGGAATCCAAGTTGGACTCCATTTCTGAATCTCGAAGCAGGAAGTGGCTGGTCTTGTCCACTTTGCACGTTCAACCAGTTGGCACATTCTTCGTGCCACATACAATGCAGTGGACGCCGCTGGTAGGAGCTCGGCTTTTGCTGTGGGTTTACGGCGTCATGCCTGGCTCAGTGTGTCAGGATTAGTCTCGGAAGTGCAGTCCGCTATCCAGGACGCACCTTTCAGGGGTTCAGTGCTGTTCAGTAATGGTGTGTTACAAACCCCCTCAGACACAGCGTCATCCGTTTCGCCGACTTAATCGGCAGAAGGCGAAACCTTGGAGAAAGCAGGCCAATAAACGTAGGGCCCCTCTGGCTGCCAAGCCCCCCCACCCAAAAAGGCAGCAGGGGCTTCAGCGGTGACGTTACCTCACACCACCTGACTTCTTTCCTCTCCCACAGCCTGTAGGATTCCCAGCGGAACCGGTGGGAGGGAGGTTCTCTCTGTCTTCCTGGCTGGGAGAGGCTAACTTCAGACACTTTGGTGCTCCAGCTGATCGCAGAAGGACACTCAATAATTTCTTCAGAAACCTCCTTGAAAACCACCCCCCACGTTCATACTCACCAGAACATAATCTTCTGGTTCAGGAAGAGATCCCCTTCCTCTTCAGGGGATGGGGTACTATTCCCATTTCTTCCTGGTCCCGAAGAAGTCTGGAGACGTGAGGCTGACTCTTGACCTCGGCTCCCTGAACTTGTTTGTGGAGTACAAAAGGTTCAGGATGCTCTCTGCAGGGTCTCCTGCCTTCCTTCAGCTGGGACAGTGGCTGTGCACTCTGGATATGCTGGATGCTTACCTGCATATCCCTATTTGCCCTTCCCACCGCAAATACCTACGTTTTGCATTCCAGGGGACCCACTACCAGTTCAGGGCTCTCCCATTTGGTCTCCTCGGTGCCCCGAGTATTCACCAAATGTCTGTCAGTGGTAGCGGCCTACCTGCGTACCCAGGGGGTGCAGGTTTTCCCGTACCTGGACGATTGGCTCCTGGCAGCCCCATCCAGAGAGGAACTCCTGCGCTTCCTCTCCCTTACCCTACAGGTTTTTGCCTGCCTGGGTATTACAGTCAACCAGACCAAGTCCCACTTGATCCTGTCCCAGAGGCTCCAGTTTATTGGGGCGATCCTCTACACGACCTCCGGCATGACTTTCCTGCTACTGGACAGGGCGGCCACACTCCAGGCTCAGGTCAGTCTGTCCAGCCACAGGTGGGTCACCGCAAGGTCAGTCCTTCACCTCCTCGGGCTCATGGCGGATGCAATTTCGACAGTCCCTCGTGCTCTGCTCCACATGAGAATTTCTCAGTGGACTCTTCGGTCACAGTGGGATCAGCTGGTGGACGACCTAGATCAACTTGTCCTGGTCTCCACTCCTATGGCTCAGGACTTGCAATGGTGGGTGGTTCAAGAGAACCTTTGTCGGGGTATTCCTTTTTCTCTCCCCCAGCCACTGAGTAGACTCCTTGGGTGAGGGTTGGGGAGTCCATCTCGGGCCGCACAGCACCCAGGGCTCCTGGTCCAAGCTCAAGATATCGCTCAACATCAATGTGCTCGAGCTTTGGGTTGTGCTGTACGCTCTTGAGGCTCTGCATCTACTTCCCAGGCATCTGGCTGTCCAGACAGACAACATGTGGTCTGGTACATCAACAAACAGGGAGGAACTCGTTCTTACTCTCTTTGAAGGGAGGTGATGTGAGTTTGGGATTGGGCTGTGCAGCACAACCTTCTCCTCATAGCTGTTCACGTCCCAGGGGTCGAACACGTTGGCAGCCTGCCTCAGCTGGTCGTCTGCTCACACTCATGATTGGGAACTGGATCGGGGGTAGCAGACTGTCTTCCCACATTGGGGAACACCACAGGTAGACCTGTTCGCATACCCTCAAAACACAAAACTTCTGACTTCTACTCGCTCGCTCCAGGGTGAGGCATTTTTTGGAGAGACTCGCTGTCTCTAGACTGGAAGAGCAGATTCGTCTCTGCTTTCCCCACTGATAGCCTTAATTACGAGGGTCTTGCAGAAACTCTGCTCAGAAGGAGCTTGCATGATTCTGATCGCTCATTTCTGGCCCAGGCAAGTTTGGGTATCTCTTCTGCAACAGTATTCAGCAGCACCTCCTCTTTCTCTCTCGCAACTTTTGCTGACCCAGGGTCAGGGGACCTTGGTCCACCCAGGCCTCAAGTCCCTTCAGTTGCACGCGTAGCTCAAGTCCGGTTCTGGGGTCCTCCCCCAAGTGACTGAGGTCCTGGCGGCCAGAAAACCCTCCACTAGGTCTACCTATGCCATGAAAGTGAAACGTTTCACTGTCTGGGCTGCTTCTAACGATCGCGAGCCTTTCTCGTGTTCTGTGGGGCGGCTTCTGGACTACTTGCGACACCTCTTTGACCTGGGTCTCAGTCCTTCTTCCTTGAAGGTTCACATGGCAGCCATTTCGGCCTACCATGTCCCTTTCGCAGATGGGACGTTTGCTCAGATGGAGCTCAGCTAAGACCTTTCTCAGAGGGGTCCTCCATTTTCCACTCCTTATCCGGGTTCCTGCCCCTTCTTGGAATCTGAATTTTATTCTTGAAGCTTACTTTGCCTCCTTTCAAGCCGACAGCCACAGCAGACCTGAAGTTCTTCTTGTGGAAGATGCTCTTCCTCGTGGCCGTTACTTCTGCTCGAAGGATTTCCGAGCTGCAGGCCCTCGTGTGCAAAATCCCATACTTGATTTTTCACAAGGAACGTTTGGCTCTACGCACCAACCCTAAGTTTCTCCCCAAGGTGGTAGTGGAATCTATGCTGAATCAATCCATAGTTGCCTGCTTTCTTTACGCAGCACTCCAATCAGAGTACCTCCTGCATACTCTGGATGTTCACCGGATTCTGAGATACTACACCAACAGGACTAAGGATCTCAGAAAGACTGATCAACTGTTTGTCTCTTTTGCTCATAAAAGAGAAGGCAATGCCTGTCTAAATGGATGGCTCATTGTATCACTTTCTGTTATAATAAGTACAAGAAGACTCTGCCAGGTCAAGTCAGGACACTCCACCAGAGGGGTTGCTGCCTCTGCTGCTTGTTTCAAGAATGTGTCAGCGGCTGACATTTGTGCAGCCGCAACTTGGACTTCTGTCCATACCTTTACGAAACATTACAGTTTGGACATTGCCTTTCACCGCAGAGCAGGCTTCGGGTTGGCTGTTTTGCAAGGCCTTCTTGCCTAAGGGCTTCACAGCCTGAGGGTCTACTCCTGAGTAGTTTTCCTCCTCCCGTTTGCTTCTTGTTCCAGACTGCTTGGGACTCGGTCCTGTTTGTAAATACCTACAGCAAGAGCCCTCTCGAAGTAAGATGGTAGTTACGCAAGAGCTTACGTAACAGTAGATCTTTGAGGGAAGCTCTTGCAGTAGGTAATACCTTCCCGCCCTCCATCCTCCTAAGCTTTTTCAGTTCCTTTTCCAGGATGGGAAATATCTGCTTCTCTCTCGTCTCGTCTTTTGGCCTTTGGCGGGAAAGAACTGGAAGGCGGGTGTGAGGGACAGCCCTTTTATACTAATGCCGCATGGTGTCTGTCACCTGACGTGGGGGCGGTCTCCCGCCAGAGACTGCTAGCTAGAAATTTTTCCGTGGGGTCCTGACGCCTGCTGGCATCAGTCCTATTTGTAATTACCTAGTGCAAGAGCCTCCAAATAACTACTGTTACGTGTAAGTTCTGCAGAATTACTTCTTCACCTGAGAGCCAAAACCTGATTTGCTACACTTTGGGGGCATGGTAGGTTTCAAGGAGAGAGGGAGAGAGAGAACCATCGGGGGGTGGTGGATGCCAAAATGAACAACTCAGAGCAGTGTAGAAGGGCGGCGGCACAAGCAAATAAAATGCTTGGATGCATAGCCGGGGGGGATAACCTCAAGGAGTAGTGAGGTGCTCCTTCCGCTGTACAATAGTCTGGTTAGACCACACCTTGAATACTGCATGCAGTTTTGGTGTCCCTACTTAAAGAAGGACATTGTGTTATTAGACAAAGTACAGAGGAGAACCAGGATGGTACTGGGGCTAGGGGAAATGCCCCATGAGGAGCTACTGGGGAGCTCAGCCTATACTCTGAGGAGAGAAGAGATGGGGGGATATGATGGAGATTTTCAGGTATCTCAAGGGGGTCAGTAGGGTAAGCCTTGAGGGGGTCCTACAGCTAAGGGAACCAGGGGCTAGCAGAGGACACCCCATGAAGCTGGATGGGGGAGGTTGAGGGGGGGAAACAAGGTGCTACTTCACTGAGTGGTGGATCCCTGGAATGCGTTGCCCAGAGAGCTGGTGGCTGCTGCTACAGTGGAGGAGTTCAAGTAGGGCTGGGATAGGTGCAGGGGGAGGGTACATCTAGGAGCCCCACTGGGAAATGGGGGTCCTTGTATGGGTGGGAGGGAGAGCTAAAAATCGGTGCCCTGCATAGGCACTGACCATCGAGCAGACTCTATAGACCATAGGGCCTATTCTGCTGGCTTCATAGTATGTTATGTGCAGACAACCTTATTTGATTTTCCACAAGGGCAGTGTCCTTGAGCAGTAATCCTAAGATCTTACTTTGAGTTGGCTCTTGCAGCAAGTAACTCCATTGGGACTAAGCCGCCTAGTGCTAGGACCCCACGTAAAAATTCTAGTCAGTAGTCTATAGCGGAGACCGCCCCCCCGACGTTGGCCCGTCCCAGACGTCATGCATGGGATAAAAGGGGAAGTCCACCAGCCCATCCTCAGTTTTCCCGCCATCGACCCATCCTCATCAGCTCCACAGATGCCTTCTGCTTCAGTAGGCTGCCTTTTTTTTTGGGGGGGGGTTTACCCGTGTTTTCTTTTTTTCTTAATGATAAATTTCTTTATTTTACAACGTTTGTTGCAGGGTTTCTTCTCCATCCTCCTTTTCCAAGAGGTGGCTTCAGGAACAGCCTTTCAGCAAGCCAGTCCGATTCAGACCTAGATTACCCAGAGGCCTGCCAGCATCAGCTAGACTTCCCCAGTACTCCTGGCTCTACCACTTGAAGACCCTAGAGGCCTTCCTGCTGAACACTACACAAAGACGAAGGAGCTGCACTGAAGAAATCGAAGCACCAGGTGAAGACGCTAGAGAAATCCCAGTCTGCTTCACACTTCTGGTCCCCATTGATCCCAGCGACTGTTTTCGGGCCTTTCTCCTGCTGGGGGTCAACCCACTGCACCATGGCCTCCAGGTCCTTGGTGGCCCCCCCCTTGCTTCCGGGGGGGTCTTTCGGGGCTTTGTCCCCCGCCTCTCCATCCCTGGAGCTTGGGTCCTTGGGCTTTGCAGGTTCTAAGCCATGCGGCGCAGCCTGTGGATCTTTGGATGGTGGGCCTCTGCCTGTTGTCCTCCCTGCCAGGGCATCTGTCGAGTCCTCCCAGACGTTGGGGGCAGACTCCTCCAGGCAACGCCTGGGGCATAAGCTCACCTCCTAACATAGAAACATAGAATTTGACGGCAAATAAGGACCGCTTGGCCCACCCAGTCTGCCCATTTCCCCTACCTACTGGATAAGCTGCAGATCCTAGTTAACCAGCAGCCTACACCACCTCCTGCGTGAGAGTAATGTTCCTGCCCTGCTTGGGAGCCTGCACCCCATCAGGCTTCTTTGTCCTTGACTGATGCCAGCTGAGCCTCCAGTTCGACGCCAGCGTACACCTGAGTCTCCTTTATGGAGGGGGCACACTCAACGCTGCTCTACCCGCCTGAGTTACCAGCTGGGCCTAACTCCCTTTTTCAGCCGATGCCCGATGATACGATGCTTGTCACTGACTGGAGGTCGGGTAAGCTGGACCAATCCATTGTCCCCAAGTTACCTTGGCCTGACATCCCGACACAGACGTCTGCTATGGAGGCTGCGCGCTCGATGCCGCCCTGTCCTCCTAAGTCGCCGGCTGGGCTTGATGGCAGACTTCCAAGTCGACGCCCATCATTAACTGGATGCCGTATGCTTCCATCACTTAGGGGCAGACGCCAGGTACCCCGAACTGACCCACTGACTCCAGGCTATCTCCATCTGATGACCTGACGCTGGGACTTTCAAAGATGCACAGACTTCTTTTGTGCCATGCTAGTCACGGCCTGGGGGACCTAATCGAAGGCCTGCTCCTCCATCTAGGGGAACTGCACCAACACCGGATGGCGCCACCACCTTCCAGTTCCAAGGCAAGCACCCCGCTTGCCTTCTCCCTTCCCCTGGTTTTGGTGGACTTGGAGGATCATTATCCCGCCTTCTCTGGCCGAGACGACTCTGACACAGAGCCGAAGATGCCTAGGGCCGCTCCTTGTTACCCTCCTGACAACCCTTTCTTTAGGGACGTCTTGTGGCATATCCAGTGCCTTAGCGCCTGGGATATGGAAGAGCTGGATCCAGTGCAGCGTCAACCAGCTGCCTTTCTTGAGGGACAGGACGCTTTGGCCATGGTGGTCCCTCTACTTGTTGACTCCTATACAGATGTCAACAGAGTAGACTGGCAGCAGGTGGTCTCTAAGAAGGCCTTCTATATTGTTCTCATGGGGGTAATCCTGTTTATAAAGAACAGCCTGAGATGGATTCCATGATCATTAATGCTGCCCAGGATGGCCTTTAGCACCCCAGGCACCTGGATACTCTAATCTGAGAAACATTCCAAACAAGTTGATCAATTGGCTAGAAAGCCCTTTTTTCCTGGGCTCCAATTTTCCTAGTTAACAGGGTTCAAAGTCAGAATGCCCTGCTGGACAGTGCTGTGGACAACCCTGACATCCGGGTCGAAAGTCTGTAAGCACATCCTCCAAGCCACTCATGTCTCACTGGACCTCACCTGCTAGACTTAGCGGTTTGTTTCTGCTCGTTTTCCCTGGCTCAGGATGTCCAGCTTCGTGCCGGATGTACAATCCAAACTTATGGACACTCCATTCAGGGGTCCTGTCCTTTTCGGCAGAGTCACTACATGGAGTCAGTAAAGGCTATCTGATCCGTACACATGATGTACAATCCTTAGCCTAGACAAAACAGCAGGCAGTCTTTCGCCGGAACGCCTGTCAGCAGCCTAGAGGACTATAACAGAAGGCAGGTTCTATGCACAAACCTCGCCCTTGCCTCGGGCGCACTGCCCCTCCCAGGTTCCTCAGGCTGGCTCATTGCCTGACCCCCGGCAGAAGACTTGGGGGAGGCGGCAGGGAGTCCTTTCTTTATATGTAGAAGATGGGAGTCTGATAATATCTGACCAGTGGGTGCTTTAGTTAATAGCAATGGGGCACACCTTACAGTTCACGGTAGTGCCACCAGACATCCCACCTGTCCTCTCCTGTCTTCCTCAAGCTCAAATTACCCTCCTCATAGAGGAAACCCAGGCTGATGTGCAGAATCAGGCCATAGAAGAGTTTCTCTAGTGCAAAAAAAAAGTTGTTTTTTTTTTTTCCCCTTTTCCTCCTAGTGCTGAAGAAATCCGGGGACATGCGTCCTATCTTCGTCCTCTGCCTCCTGAACAAGTATATGGTGTGCAGTCTATTCAGGACGGTCACTCTGCTGGGCTTTCTGCCCATTCTCTGATAAGGGGGATTGGTTAGGCTCACCAGACACGCCGGATGCATATACTGGTTTTTCAGCCTTGCAGGAGATTCCTGTGTCTTTCCAAGGGAACCACTTCCAGTTCTGGGCCTTGCCCTTTGGCCTGCCCCCAGGATCTGTACCCAGCATCTCCTGGGACAGACTCCGTCAAACCATACAAGCCACCTTCACCCTGTTCCAGGGACTGGAGGTCATTGTGAACCGGCCCAGTCCTCTCCTCTGCCAAGCTGGGGCCGTAGTACATAGGGGCATTTCTGGACATAGTTCAGGATATAGCCCCACCCCCCCCAACAGAGCAGAGCATCTTCCAGTGCAAACTCAGCAAGTCTCCTCTTGCCAGGTTGGTCCTCGGACTCGTGACAGCGATCATTGCCTCTGCTCACCTGTCATGGCTCTATTTGCGGGTGGTCCAGCGGAACCGGAGTTTAGTAGGACCAGTGGCCAGATATTCTGCAACAGCCCGTCTTAGTGCCGAACCCCCGTAAGACTAGCTTTAACTTGGTGTCTGAATCCCACCAACCTTTCCAAGGGGGTGGTCTTTTGGCAGAACCCCTCCACAGTCAGATTCTGACCACAGACAAGTCTGACAAAGGCTGGCGAGCCCTCTTGGGAGACTATCAGACATCAGGAATCTGGTCCCGACTAGAGATTAATCTCCACATTAATGTCCTGGTGATGTAAGCGTTTTTTAAACGCTCTTCAGGCCTTTCAGACAGATCTGATGCCCGGCCTTGTACTGATTCAGATGGATACTAGGTCTGTGCTTTTCTACCTATACATGCAAGAGGGGACTCGTTCCTACCCCTTCTGCAGAGAGGCCTTGAGAGTATGGTTCTGGGCCACAGGACCATCACTTGGACCTGACAGCAGTCCATGTTCCAGGTGTTCAGAACTCCCTGACAGACAACCTATGTCTATCCTGATCCAGGGCTCATGAGTGGGAACTTCTTCCTACTGTGCTTGAAGATCTCCTTTGACACGTGGGGACGCTCCAAATTGCATGTATTTGCCTCCCCATTCAACACAAAACTACCCAGTTTCTACTCACTAGCTCCAGGGCCTGGTGTTTTTCTGGAGTTTTTTTTCCTGTCTTGGACAGGGAGATTCCTTTATGCCTTCCCTCCTTTTTCTTTACTGCAGAGTCCTCATACTGCAATCTGAGGAAACAGAAATGTTTCTAGTGGTGCCTTACTGGCCACGACAGATTTGGTTTCCACTTCTTCAGCAATTTTGCAATGGAATAGTCAATGTCCCTGCCCCTACGATCAGACTTGCTGTCCCAGGAGCAGGGCTTCCTGGTCCATCTGGACCTAAAAAAAAGTCTCTGCATCTCCATATGTGGCTCCTACAGACTTCGCTGTCTCTGATCCCAAAGTCTTAGTGGCCACTAGGAAGCCTTCCACCAGGACCACTTATGTTATGAAATGGAAGCGGTTCTGCTCATGGGCCACTGCTAGGCATCTGGATTCTTTCATCTGTCTGGTGAACTCAGTACTGGAGTACCTCCTCTCCCTGACAGGCTCAGGCCTGAGATACTCCTGGATCATGCAACTGTCTGCCGTACCTACCATGCACCAATAGAGGGCAAAATCTCTTACCTAGACTGTCTTCCCTGCAAGTTCCTGCGGGGCATTTTGCATTGGACACCTCCCATCAGGGACCCCGTCCCACCATGGAATTGGTTATTTTGTGTTGGAAAAGCTCACCTTGCCTCCCTTCAGTCCTGCCGCATGTTGCAAACCATGCTTTCTGTCGTGGAAAGTGTTACTTTTAATTGCCATTACTTCTGATTGAAGGATTTCTGAGCTTCAGGCTCTGTGTATAGAACATTATTTGGTATTCCTCAGACTGGGTGTCCTTGAGGACGAATCCTACGTTTCTTCTTAAGGCGGTGTCTGAGTCTACTCTGTAATTAGGACATCAACATTCCTGACTTTTACCCAGCATACTCAAACGAAGGGGAGGTGTTACTTCGTACTCGGGATGTTCATAGGGTGCTTTACTATTTGGAACGCACCCATACTATCAAAAAGTGTTGCCTGTTTGTGCCTTTTGCTCCTCCAATGGAAGGTGCTACTGTTTCCAAATGATTCGTTAACTGCATTGTTTTCTGCTACAGTTAGTATGACGAGCCTTTACCGGACTCTGTAAAAGGCACTATCAGGCTGCCTACTTGCCTCTTTGAGGAATGTTTCTGCTGCTTATATTTGTGCAGCCGACATTTGAAGCTCTGTCCACTCCTTTTATCAAGCACTGCAGTCTGGACATTATCTCAAGACGAGCAGGCTTCGGAGTAGCAGTCCTTCAGGGCCTCCTCTTTCAGGATTCTTAAGGAGTTTTCTTCTACCCCGCCCAGCTGATCGGGGTCTGTCCTTTACTACTTGGGACTTGGTCCTATGTTACCTGCTGCAAGAGCCCCCTCAAAGTAAGATAGTAGTTATATAAGAATTATTGTAACAGTAGATTTTTTTGTATAATCTTTATCGATTTTCAATCATAACACATGCACAACACATACATGTAGACAAACGCATTTCTTAATTTTACATTTAGATGTTACTTTCTTCCTCAATTAATACATATTTCAGTGTGGCAGTATGGGGAATAAGATAGGCTAATGTCTATAACATTTCAAGTGTAGGGTGAATATCATAACATGGCATGAACCATGGGTTTGGGGGACACGCGCATCTAATCTAGTCCCATCCCTTTAGGTTAAGCCCTCACATAGAGTAATCATCTCTTGTCTATTGAGCGAGGATAAGAATGGTGCCCACTCTCTCTACAGAAGACCTCCGACCTATCCTGCAATGTCAGTGATAACCTCTCCAATGCCAAATTCTGCAACATCAGTTGTCGCCACTGCTGGATGGTTGGTGCAGTATTGTTGACCCAGGTATTTTGGATACAGTGCCTGGCCATTACCAGGAGGATTCTAATCCATCGTGGCATTGTTTCCCACTCCTCTGTCTCATCCGCGTACATACCAAATAACCCTTTAATAGGGTCCATCTGGATGGGGGTCCCTGCCATTCACTCTCTCTCTCTCTGAATATTTTATTCCAGAAGGACCGTAGAATACAGCAGTCCCAAAAACAATGCATATGTTCCTACCTCCCGTCTATATCTCCCACATAGCGGGGAAACAGTCGGGTGGGCCCTATGTACTGCAGCCAGTGGGTAATAGTCCGTGCAAAAACTTATAAGCCTCCTTAAATTTTTACAAATTAGAAGACCCCTATGTCCCAACAGCAGTTTTTGCCATTTTTCTTCAGATATCTCCTTGCCTATGTCCTTACTCCACTGTTGTCTTACCTTCTGTGTATAATCCGGCCACCCCTTCTTTCCAACTTTTGCAGCCTTGCCAATAAACCCTTTAGGGTCTTGTTGTATCCCCAGTATTATTTCTGTTGAGCTCCATTCTTGCCCCTCCAGTTTTTCTCTTTCCATTTTCACTATAAATGTTTTAAGTTGGAGATGCCAAAACATCTGCTGCCCTTGCAGACTCTCTTTTTAATGTCCTCTAATGGGAGTAATGCCCCCCTACTAATCAGGTTACCCACAGATTTCACCCCATCTTTCCCGTTCCTTAAATCCTCCATCCTCTAATCCTGGCAAAAAAAAGGGGGTTCCTTGCTACTGGCATCAATAAAGTTTCTCCTTTAGTTATCCCCCTAGCTGTCTTAAGTAGCCCCAAGCTTCCAAGGTATTTCAAACCAGAGGATTCTGGCCCCCTTGGGTCCTATACAGGGATTTATTTAACGCTAAAAATTGATTAGCGTTTTGCTCATAAAAGTGTTAAATCTTTATGAAAATGCATAGTTCTTGCCCCACTGTGTTTAACAAACACAACACTTCTAGAAAATCTATATAAATACTTTCTGTACAGTTAGTATAGTACCAAGGAAAAAAAAACTGCTAATCAATAATTTAAAACCCTGTTATATGCCTGTGAACCTTTACTGTGCAAGTATGCAGATAACTGTCCCAAGCAACCCTCTTGCTCCAGTGTCACCTAGCTTGGGTATTTCGCCCAGAGGTAGCAATCAGCTATGTATCTCTGTGGATGGAAAGATAGTAATTTGCTAGATCTGGGAAATTACCCCCCAAAAAAAAAACACTTCAGCTTTAAGTCTTTGGAGTCGCATTCTTGGCTTTTGCCCTTCCAAATAAACTGAGCAAACGCTTTTTCTAACCTATCGACATCTCTCTCCCCTCCCCATAATTCGCATAGGGAGCATCTGCATAGGATACATTATTTTGGGTAGAATGCTCTTTTTTTAATATTGATGCGTCCCATCCATGATATTGGTAACTGCATCCATCTTCTCAGGTCTGCCTCTATTATTCCGATTAATGGCGTATAATTCATGCCATATAAGGACCCAGTTGTTCTCCCCACCTTAATATCTAAATATATTATGCTAGTAGATTTATGCTGTATACCCCATTGCTTGTCTCCTAATTTAGGTAAGCGCAGCATTTCTGACTTATTCAAATTTATTCTATAACCGGAGAATCCCACAAAACTTATCAATTCCAAGAGTGATATCATAGATCCCCTCGGCTCTCTAAGGAACATCAGCATATCATCCGCATATAATGTGACCTTATGCTCCATTTCCCACCCCTTTAACTTCCCGTATACTCTGGCATTGCCTTATTGCTGCTGCTAATGGTTCCAGTGCCATGGCAAACAGTGGCGAGAGTGGGCAGCCCTGTCTGGTTCCTCTTCCCAACCTGAAAGGTTTAGTAGGGATCCCATTAACCAAAACACTGGCTCTGGGAGTCTGGTACATCGCCCTAATCCACCGTACATATGGGTCACCCAGACCAAACTGGTCCAACACCTCAGAGGTATTCCCACTCCACCCTATCAATGGCCTTTTCAGCATCCATTGATATATAACATGGGTCTTCTCTGGGTCTTGGCCAGCCCTCCACACCACATTAAGCAACCTACGCACATTGTGGTATAACCTCCTCTTTATGAATCCGGTTTGGTCTGGGTGAACTAACGACATGTATTCCTCCAGCCTCATGGCCAAGACCTTAGCAAAGATTTTGAGAGCACAATTCAGCAAGGAAATTGGCCTGTACGAGGCGCATTCCAAAGGGTCCTTGTCCGCCTTAGGAACCAAGCAAATCGTAGCAGCATAATATGTGTCAAGGAGCTGGAGGAGGTGGCTGCTGATGGGATTGAGACATCAAAGGTACAGTTTCGTGCTGCTGTGGACTCCCAATGATGTGTCATCAAGAGTTATGGCAACATCTGTCTCTTCGGAGGATGGCTTGGCTCAGATGTTCTAGCCTCTCGCAGGACACCCAGGCTAAGGCCATGGATTTTCCTGTGGTGGGTAATTCTCTGTTTGGGGAGCAGACAAGAGAATTACATAAAGAAAATGGATGAGCATAGGAGTGCTCAGGCTAAGGAGAGGCAGGAAGCTCCTCAAAGGCAGCAGTCTGCGGACAGGGGCAGGCCTTTTCATAGGCCTTTTTACCAAGCACAGGCCTCTTCTCCCTTTTCACAGAGGGGGTTCTTCAGAGGGAGAGGCAGAACAGGGATGAGCAGGGCTGCATCCACTGTTCAGCCTAAGGCTCCTGCCAAGCAGACACCCTGATGGGTCTGTCCTGGTCGACCCTCCTATTCCTGTAGGGGGCAAACTGGCTTACTGTGTCCAGGACTGGATGTCTTATTACCTCAGACAGGTGGGTCCTGGAAGTAGTAAGCCAGGGACTGGTTCTCAGTTTCAAAAAAAATTCTGTAGATGAGAGCTAGGTCTTTTCCACCTGCAGGTCTCTCCGAAACCCTTGCCCTGGAGGCAGAGGTTTAATCTCATCTGGCCTTAAGGGCCATAGAGTTCCTACCCTACACTGAGGCAAAAGTCTGTACTCCAGGTACTTCCTTGCCCCAAAAAAGACAGGAGTGGCAACCAATCCTAGATCTAAGATACCTGAACAAACCTCTTTTAAAACCAGAGTTTAAGATGGTGACTCGGGGAATAATTCTTCTCTCTCTATGGCCACGGTACTGGCTAGCCTCCCTGGACCTCAAAGATGCCTACTTTCACATTCCCATCAGGTGCTCCCACAGAAAGTACCTCGGGTTCAAGTTGCCCTCAGGCCATTATTAGTTCAAAGCAGTGCCCTTTGGTCTAACATCAGCCCCAAGGGTTTTCACAAAATGCCTGGCAGTAGTAGTTGCCTTTTTAAGAAGGCAAGATTTCCATTTTTCCATATCTGGACGACTGGCTCATGTTGGGTCAGTCTCCAGACCAAGTCAAGTCAGACTTGCAAGTGACCCAGCAAGTGCTCACTTCTCTAGGGATTTCTTCTCAACCTCCCCAAGTCAGTTCTTGAATCAGTGCAGCTTCTTACCTTCATTGGGCAGAGCTGGATACTGTCAAAGCAAAAGCCTTTCTGCCCCTGGCAAGGGCAAGAGTTCTCAGAACTGGCTTCTTCCTTTAGCCTTCAGGTATCCCGACCAGCAAGGCATTTCCTTCAGCTCTTGGGCCACATGGCAGCTTCTACAGCAGTGGTCCAAGGGGCAAGGTTCCAGATGAGGGACACTCATTTCCATCTGAGGGCCTTTTGGTCCCAAAGGAAAGATCCCCTTACCAAACTGATTCCAGTGACTCTGACTCTGATCCAAGCTCTTCAGTGGTGGCAGGATCAGGGCAATTTAAGAGGTCCCATTTGTCACTCAGTCTCATTCGGTGGTCCTTACCATGGATGCTTCCCTTCTGGGCTGGGGAGCCCATCTGGGGGCCCTCATTGCCCAGGGACTGTGGTCCCCTCAGAAATCACTTCTCCATATCAATCTCCTGGAACTCAGGGCAGTTTGTCTGGCCCTGCAAGCTTTCTCTGTCAGTGCAGAACAAGGTGGTTCAGGTCAGAACAGACAATACCACCACCACCATTTAGTACGTCAACAAGCAGGGAGGCACTCGGTCCACGACCTTGTGCACGGAAGCCATGAAATTGTGGTCCCTGGCTTATTCCCTGCAGACCTCTCTGGTAGCAGTCCACCACCCAGGGAAGAACAATGTGCTAGCAGATGCACTGAGCAGGATCTCCCAGGGCCATCATGAATGGTCCCTGGACCCTCTGGTGTTGAAAGTGATTTTTTCAAAGTGGGGCATTCCAGAGATAGATCTCTTTGCAGACCCCCAGTCTTGGGCTCAGTCCCTCTGGATGCTGTGATTCTGAACTGGGAAGGGAAATTTCTGTATGCCTTCTCTCCTTTTCCTCTTCTGTTCAAGGTTCTATTCAAGATAAGGTCACAACCTTGCAGAGTGATTCTGATTGCTCCAGACTGCCTTGGTGCCCCTGTTGCTGTCTCAGTCCATCTTCCCATGTCTCTTCCCAGGAATTACAGCCTGTTAACATCCTCTCGGGAGGATCTGGTACCTCAGTCTTTGGTCTCTCAACCTCAAGGCATGGCTCTTTAAGAGTTAGAGTATACAGATTTGCATCTGTCTCGGGCGGGGGGGGGTCCTGGATATTCTCAAAGCCTCTCAAAAGCCCGCCAGCAGAAAGACCTATAACTCCAAATGGAAGAGATTCAACATTTGGTGTTCCAAGAAGCATATCTCCCCAGACACTGCTGAATTGTCTATGGTTCTGGATTATATGGTCCATCTGAATGGCCTAGGCCTCAGACCAGCTACTCTCAATGTACATTTGTCAGCTGTCTGCTTTTCTGTCAGTGGGAAAATCTTCCTCACTATCATCTCATCCTGTGTTTTGTAAATTTTTCAAGGGATTGCTTCATACCAGTCCCCCCTTTAGGGATCCTGCCCCTGCCTGGGACTTAAATGTTTGCAGTGTTCAACTTATGCAACCTCATTTTGAGCCTATGTTCTCAGCAGAGCTAAAGTACTTGACTTGTAAAACTGTGTTTTTGGTAGCCATTACCTCTGCCAGACGTATCAGTGAATTGCAAGCCCTGTCAGTGGAACCTGATTTTATATCTTTTCATAGGGATAAAGTGATCCTTAGAACCAATAGAAGGTTCTTGCCCAAAGTGGTTTCAGACTTCCACTTGAAACAGTCTCTCTTCCTGTCTTCTTCACTTATCATTCTTTCTCGGGAGAGAGGAGACTACACAGTTAAGATGTTAAGAGCACTTGGCTACTACGTAGAGCGTACCACGGGTCACAGGTTTGATTTCCCCCCAGCTGTTCCTCACTTATGGAGAAGTGGGAGAGGGCGAACCTGCCACCAAGAGAACTGTTGCCAGGTAGATTGTGTCTTGTATACAATTCTGCTATGAGAAACTGGGAAAGATTCCACCCTCAGGCCTGAGGGCTTACTCTACAAGAGGTACAGCTGCTTTCTAGGGACATGGATATGTTCATCCACACTGTCTGGCAGGTTCCTTGCTGCTTGAAATCTTGCCGGAAGGTCTTCAAGCTGGCTCCTCCCACCCACCCGGGTGGTAAAACTCTCGGCTCTGCCCCATGATGCCAGATCTTCCTTACCGCTTGGAAGCTCAGGTTCCCTCCTTAACGCTCTGAGTGTAGACTGGATCCTAATTCTTCGGTTCGCCCGAAACTTATTTTAAAATTTTCTAGACTTCGGTCAAGTTTCTGCTTCGCGGCTGCGATGGACAAATCGACTCCTGGATTTCAGTGGTGCCCTTCTGGGCAGAAGATGTCCAGGACAGACCCGCACTCCACGTGCGTCTACTGCCTCGGCCTAGAACATGACCCGCAGGCCTGCGAGTTATGCCGTTCATTTTCGGCCAACGTCCTGGAAGGCCGCATTGCCCGGTTTCAGCTTAAGTCTGAAGCGCCACCCACCGGTGAAGTCTTAAGGAGGCCCATTGGGCGGTTACCACGGCGGCTGGCTCGGCTGAGCAACTCTAGCAGGTGATTGCCCTCGAGGAGGAGGCGGCACAGGCCGCATCATCCTCTTCCTCGGTCACGGCATTTATCCCGCTCTCTCTGGGTACCTCATTCAGCTTTTTTCAAATAGCTTTGCCAAGCCCTTTCCATAAAGGGAGAGGGGCCATTGGGACATTCCTCTCGGCCCAGAAAGGAGGACTCAAAAGGTAAGTCCCATCGTCTATGTTCATGGGAGTAGGAGAGGTCCCATTCCCCGCATAGCCGATACTCTACTTCGGTCGAGGTTGCGGCTAAGGCCACTGGCTTCACGGTGTCCCCGTCAGGTCAGCCGGCCGAGACACCAGTCGACGCGGTCGAGATTTTCTCGACCCGTCAGACGGGGTGTCTACTGGTGAAGCAGACAACCCTTCTTCACCGGTTCCGCTGGTGGAGACCGAGGACTTGCCTGCGCCTCTGGTGCTGCAGTCCCCGGTTAAGGCTTCTGAGCCGAGGGAAAGAGCGGGTGTCCCCCGCCCCTTCCCAGACCCGTCCTCAGAAACACCAAGGATCTCTGTCTCTGACATTGTCTTGGTCCAGCCGATCCCACCGACATTGGTGGTCTCTGTCTCGGCACGGCGAAGCGGGCGCCGCTACGTTCGCCCCTCCTCTCAGAAGAGGAGAGGTTTCAGCGCAAGTTGGCGTAGACGCTACGAAGACATGATGTGGCAGCAGTTACTTCTGTCTGGGAACAAGCAGACGCCTTCCCCGGCCATCAAGTGGCTGTCACCCAAGCGGCCGAAACAACCCCTTGCTGTAGCCAAGGTGCCCAAGCCTGGGCCGGTTATTCGGCTGAAACCAGCCTCCCCACCGATTGTGGTGGAACCTCCGCCTCCACAACCGTAATCGGGGGTGTTGACCATGGAGACTCGGTCGGGTCAGGGCCTGCCCCACAGTTTCTGTCACCCTCACTCCCGACCGTCCTCAGTAGGTGGAGGGTGGCTCAGGCCCCAGGCAGCTCTTCGTGGACTCCTCGAAGTCAGACTCCTCCCTGTTCTCCAGGCCCATTGACCTGGAGTCCTCCAGGGGCCAGTCGATGGACGAAAGCCCATCGTCCTTCATGGGTTTGCTTCGGCTCATCAGAGTCCACTGGGATGCAGTTCGAGCCCGTATCTAAGCGGGCCAAGTATCCCCTGACTGAGATACTGGACAGAGGGGATTCACCCATGGAGGCCTTTCCGGTGGGTGAAGCCAGTGTTGGCCCAGCCTTGGAGCTATGGCAGCAGCCTACTTCCTGTCCTCTTCAGCCAGGATGGCCAACAAGTATCGGTCCTGCAACACGGTTTTGAACACCCCTCTACCGAGGGGTTGGTCACCGACAGCGTTTTGCGGCGTTCTGGGAACGCTAGGGATGTGGACAAGCCCCCCAACAAGGAGTCCAAAAAGCTGGACTGTGCCAGGCACAAGGTGTATGCTGCGTCCTCCCTTGGCCTGTGCCAGGCCAGCTCGGCCGTGCTGATGGTAAACTTTTCCCCCTCCCTCATGGGCTCCCTGGATGAGGTGATCCCTCATCTCTCGGCTGACCTGCAGACCACGGTCCAGCAGGTACGGTACCAGGGTAGGGCGGTGGCTAAACAGCAGCTTCAAACGTCTCTGGACATTGGAGACTCCTGTGCCAGATCGGTTGTGGCCACGGTGGCCATGCGCCGCAGAGCATGGCTGAGGATATCCACCTTCACGGTGGATACCCAGCGCAAACTAGCGGATGTCCCCTTCCTGGGGACCGACCTCTTCGGCCCTGGAGTGGAAGGTCGCCTCCAGCGGATCGAAAAGTCCAATGCCACTCTGGACTCTGTCACCTCCGCCCAGAAGGACAAAGGCCGCCGACAGCGGCAGCACAAGTCCTTTCGTCATTCTGCGCCTGAGGCACATCCAGCCCAACAGCACCAGGGCCAGCAGGCTTGCGCTTGGCATCTCAGACCCAAGCCCGTGGCTTTCTCCAACAGGAAGCAGGGAGGTAAAGGCCCAGGAGGTCCCTCGGCCAGTCCCTCCTCTAAGCCTGCCCAGTGACAGGTTGAGGGGTGTCGCCCAGCCTCGTCACCTCCCCGCTCGGGATGGCTCCGCCACTTCCTGTCCGCTTGGTCCGTTATCACCACGGAACCGTTGGGTATTGAGGTGGTAGAAAGGGCCTGCCCTGGGTTCGAGCAGGCCCCAGCACGACCGTCGCCCCTCGGGGGCTCACAGTCCGCAGCCTCTGTCAGCTCACCGAGCCGATATCGCCCTGCTCCTCGAAAAAGAGGTGATCAGGAAGGTGGTGCATCCTCCTCCAGACCCGGGGTTTGTGTCCAGGTACTTCCTGGTCCCAAAATGGACGGGGGGGCTGGCTCCCCATTCTCGATCTGCATGACCTGAACAGGTTCCTAAGGTCTCTGACCTTCAGGATGGTCACTTCAGCTCAGATAATCCCATCCTTGGAACGAGGCGTGTGGTACTGTTCTCTGGACCTTCAGGACGCGTTCATTCACATCCCAATCCGTCCGTCCCACCAGAGATTCCTCCGCTTCAGGGCGGAGGGATCTCTCTACGAGTTCTTGGCATGCCCTTCGGCCTTTCTCTACCTCCCAGGGTCTTCACCAAATGCATGGCAGTGGTGACAGCATTCCTGCGGCACCGAAGGGTCCGGGTGTACCCCTACCTGGACGACTGGCTGATTGGACTGCTCCACCTCTGCTCTGGAGGGGGCTGCAGAGATTTGACCCTCCAGGTTTGCTCTCGGGTTGGCCTCCTCGTCGAGGCCAAGTCGGAACTCGTGCTAGAGCAGGTGATACAATTCATCGGGGCTTAGTTCGTCTCTCTACGAGCCAGAGCACGGCTAACGGCGGACAGGGCCGAGGTTCTTTCCTCCTTTGCCCTATCATTTCAGGTTGGGCAATCGCGCCCTGCCCGGGACTTCCTGTGCTTCCTGGGCCTCATGGTGGCCTGCAGCAGCGTGGTCCGTTGGGCCCGCTGGTACATGCGTCCCCTTCAATGGGGGCTGGCCAGCCAATGGTCACAGCACTTCGATCCTCTGGATCAGCTAGTGACAGTGACCCAGGGGATGTGGAACACTCTCCAATGGTGGACCGTTCCAGCACATCTGCAGGAGGGCATCCCGTTAGTCTGCCCCGAGCCGACAGTCTCTCTGTCGACCGATGCGCCTCTGATGGGTTGGGGTGCCCATCTGGGGGAGCACAGAGCGCATGGCCTCTGGTCCCCTCGGGAGTCCCGATGTCACATCAGCCTGCTGGAGCTTCGAGTGGTTCGTCTAGCCCCCACCGCCTTCGCTCAGTTTATACGGGGTCAAGTGGTTCAGGTCCAGACGGACAATACCACCAACATGTACTACCTAAACCGCCATGGCAGGACGCGCTCCATGCCTCTGTGCAGGGAAGCTCTCCGCATTTGGTCACTCGTGCACAGCCTGGAGGTGGATCTCCTTGCCATTCATGTGGCAGGAGCCTCCAACACCCTGGCCGATGCCCTAAGCCGGATAGGGGCTGTGTCCCACGAGTGGTCTGTCCTGCCGGAGGTAGTACAAGATCTGTTCTCCCGCTGGGGCACGCGTCAGGCAGACCTGTTTGCCTCCAGAGAGAATGCGAAGCTGAGACTGTTTCATGCCCGCCCCCCTCAGCAGGGCTTGCTGCACAGGGATGCCTTTTCGAGGCCGTGGACCCCGGACCTCTTCTACGCCTTTCCCCCATTTCTCTTGATCCACAAGGTGTTTCTTAAGACGAGGAGGGACAAGGTGCAGGTGATCCTGGTAGCCCCAGACTGGCCCCGCCAGTTCTGGTATGCAGATCTCCTCAGTCTCGGCTCCAGGCTCCCGAGGCGGCTTCCAGCCCGCCCGGACCTGAGCTCAGTCAGTCGGAGGAAGGTATTCCATCCAGACCTTCAATCCCTGCACCTGATGGCCTGGTTCGTGAGTGGCTAGAGTTCCAGGCCTTGGGTCTTTCCAACGAGGTCCTCAACATCGTTGAGGCATCCCGTAAGGAGTCTACCAGAAAATGCTGCACCTTCAAATGGAAGAGATTCTCCATTTGGTGTCAGGGCAAGGGCCTGGACCCTTCCTCCTTTTCCTTGGCAAGCATTCTAGACTACCTGTGGTCCTTTTCTCAGCAAGGGCTTTGGTCGACAACCCTTAAGGTGCACCTGGCAGCCATCTCTGCTTACCGGGCACGGGCCGGGAAGCAGTTACTCGCTTACTATGAGTGGACGGCTGAAGTTTGAGGAGAGGTTCGCCAGCTGTTTGTCACCTACACTGAAGCTGCACCTGGCAGACCTGCAGCCAAGCGGACGATAGGCAGGTGGGTCACCTCCTGCATAGATCTCTGCTGTAGGTTGGCGGGCATGGAGCCTCCCAGAGGGATAAGAGCTCATTCTACCCGCCATACCGCTGCATCGGTGGCTGCTTCCAAGGACGTCCCTATCCAGGAAATCTGCAGGGCTGCTACCTGGAAGTCAGCACACACCTTCATCACCCACTACCACATTGACCTTGAGTCACGCCGGGATGCTGGTTTTCCGGCCTCTGTTCTCCAGTCTTTATTTCCCAAGTAGGGGGGGGTGTGCCTTGCCTGCCTCCCTCCCTCCCAGAGAACTGCTAGGAGTCTGCCAGAGAGTGTCGATGAACAACATATCCATGTCCCTAGAAATACCCGTTGCTCACCTGTAACAGGAGATCTTACTTCGAGAGGGCTCTTGCAGTAGGTAATTACATATAGGACTGACGCCGGCTGGTGGCAGGACCCTACAGAAAAATTTCTAGCTAGCAGTCCCTGGCGAGGGACTGCCCCCACGTCAGGTGACCGGTGTCATATGACGTCTGTATAAAGGGGCGGTCTGGACGTCCACCTTCCAGTTCCTTCCCGCCATTGGCTCGTGCAGCGCCTCGTGGTAAAGTTCGTGCTTAGCAAAGCCCTGTTCTTTCATCGGTTTTACCGAAGTTTTCAAGTCCCCCCCCTCTCGTCGGGTCAACGTCGGTGTATGTCGTCCCCTTCCAAAAACGAGTGCGACTCCGGCGGCGCCCAACTGCCACACAAGGACGTCCATTCTCTCTGCCTTTTTTGCTTAGTCCCTGACCACCCGGTTGACAAGTACCCTCATTGCCTGCACTTCAACGCGGCTACCCGCAGACGACGCCAACAGTCCCTGGAAGCCCATCTGCTAAAGATGTCTTCAGTGGAAAAAGAATCGAAGAAGCTCAGGCAGGCGTTTACTTCTCCTGAAGGACATCATAAGAAGTGGGACAAAGAAAAGCACCGGGAGAAGGCCTTCTCACCTGCGACTCCGGCCAGAGTCACGGCCCAGGTAACATCCCCTCCGGGAGACCGTCCGGCAGCCTCCAAGGCTTTGGAGGAGGCGTTGGCCCGTCCGTCGGGCGCCGGGCAAAAGGAGGCCTCTGCCCCCAGTACCGCCGCAGGCTTCGGCCTACTGGTGCGGGCACCTCCCATAAGCCGGAAAAGGTTGATAAGACGCCTAACCTTTGGGAGTGGCGCCGGCCTCGTCCCCCTCAGACCGGGCGTTCCCTACCTCGGCCGCCTCCGGACAGGACCCATAAGGCGTGGCGCAGGCGGAACCTGACGACGGACCCTCCAACCTCCATCGCACTGTTCCCGCAGCCTCGCTGCGCCCAGGGAGCCAGGTCACCCCAGCCTGACCCCTGGGGCTTTCTCCCACCGTCCCCGGCGATGCGGGATATTCCAACCCGTTGGACCCTCCGAGGAGGGAACTGATTTGACGCTGCCCCACTGGACGCCGGCGGGATATTCTTTCCGCTCGGCCAAGCCCCCGCCTGCGGGCCTCCTTCCGGCCGTCTGCTCCGCAGCTCCTCTGGCACCCGGTACCTGCCGTCCTATCTGCCGTCCTTACCCGGGTCCACAGTATCCAGCGCCGCAGTACACGACACCGGTTCTGCCGATGTCGCAGTACCCGCACCGGTTTTCCGCAGCCGGGTTTCGGATACTCACCTCACGGATACAATCCGTAACTTATCCCTCCTTCTCCATGCCCCCGCCACCGTGGATCTGCAGGAGACTCTGGCTTCCTGGTGGGCTGAGGCCAAGGCTCGGCTCACCAAGGAAGTAGAGAGCTGTTTACGGCGACTGTGCCGCCGCTCATACGCCCAAGACGGCACAGTCCCTCACTGCCTCCGGATCCCAGAGCCCTTCCCTCTGGATCCAGAGAGGGGCAGGACTTGCGTCCAGGGATTCCCCCCTAAGGAACCCGTTCCTCCCCCTTGACGGGCCAGGGAGTCTTATTCTTCTTCTGATGATTCTTATTCTTCTTCTTCGCTCCCTGATTCCTCCGACGGATGCTCCGACAGACGACGAGCCTCGCTGTCCGTCCAAGCCGAGGACTCCTCTGGAGGATCCTTCCTTCATGGACTTGCTCAGGAAGTACATCACTGGCGTTCTCTGGAACCAGATCCTCAGCGGGTTAAACTCGCCGAACATCTGGACCTGCCCCTTACGACTCTTACTTGAGTGCCACCCTGGATCGAGCCTCATGCCCACCTTGTTTCCACTATTTGGAAACAACCGTCTGCTTTAGCCCCCGCTTCCTAGGAAGTCCAACAGGCTTTATCAGGCTCCGGAGGGTGTAGACTTTTTGGATTCTCACCCCCGTGCAGACTCTGTCGTGATTAGCGCCGCTCACGGCCGCTCCGCACATCCTAAACATCTAGGCTCATCTTCTCCGGCTAAGGAATCTCGCCTCCTGGACCACTATGGAAGAAAAATATACGCCTCTTCCACATGGTATTCGGGCCCTGAATTATGTAGCTCATATGGGGGATTACCAGAAGGCCATCCTTACCTGGGCGGAATCCAAGATTGACTCCTTACCTGACTCCCAAGTCAAGCAGCAGTTAGCTGACTTAGTCCGTTCTGCTCGTTCGGCCAGTCGTCACATCCTGCGGATGATATACGATGCAGTGGACACTGCAAGGCGGAGCTCCGCGTTCGCCGTAAGTCTTCGGCGTCATATCTGGCTCCGCGTGTCAGGTTTGGTCCCGGAGGTGCAGTCGGCAATCCAGGAGGCACCTTTCAGGGGTTCAGTGCTTTTCGGCGGTGATGTCAAGGACATCATCACTGACTTGCAGGAGATGGGGATGGCTCTGAAATCTGTGGATTCCATGTACCGTCCCCATCCCCCACAGCGCCGTCCTTTTTGCAGACGCAGTCGGCCACAAGTGAAACCCCAAGGAAGGCGGGCCACTGAACGCCGGGCCCCCGCAGCTGCCGGGCCCCACCTCCCAAAAAAGCAGCGGGTGCCCCAGCTGCGGCGCTGCCCCACACCACCTGACTCCTCCCCTCTCCCACCGCCTCCGGACACACCGGAGGAACCGGTAGGAGGGAGGTTCTCCCTCCACCTTCTGGGTTGGGAGAGGATAACAACGGATTCATGGGTGCTTCAGATTATAGCGGAGGGGCACTCTATAGAGTTTCTACAGAAACCACCCCGCCACCCCCCTCTGAAGTAGTCCTATGCAAGGGACCATCTTCCTTTGGTCAGGGAAGAAATATTTGCCCTTCTCGTGAAGCAGACCATAGAACCAGTTCCTCCTCACCTTCAAGGGACGGGTCACTATTCTCATTTCTTCCTGGTCCCAAAGAAGACGGGAGATCTCAGACCTATTCTCAATCTCAGCTCCTTGAACCTTTACGTAGAATACAAAAAGTTCAGGATGCTCTCCCTTCAAACCCTTCTGCCCCTTCTTCGGCCGGGTCAGTGGCTTTGTGCGCTGGATATGCAGGACGCATATCTGCACATCCCCATTCGTCCCTCGCATCGCAAGTACCTCCGGTTTGCTTTCCAGGGGGACCATTACCAATTCCGGGCACTTCTGTTTGTTCTTTCCTCAGCGCCCCGAGTTTTTACCAAATGCCTGGCAGTGGTAGTGGCCCACCTGCATACTATGGGAGTTCAGGTGTTCCCCTACCTGGACGACTGGCTCCTGGCGGCCTAGTCCAGGGAGGAGCTCCTGCATTTTCTCTCCCTCATCCAGCAGGTTTTCACTTGCCTGGGGATCACCATCAACCATTCCAAGTCTCATCTGGTTCCCTCCCAGAGACTTCAGTTTATCGGGGCTATCCTTGATATGACGGTGAGCAAGGCCTTCCTTCCTTCCTCCGGACAGGGTGGCCTCTCTTCAGTCACAGATTTCCCTGCTATTACAATGCAGGAAGGTTCCGGCGAGGTCGGTTCTCTCTCTTGGGGCTTATGGCGGCCGCCATCCCCACAGTTCCCCGAGCACAGCTCCACATGAGGATTTCTCAGTGGACTCTCCGCTCCCAGTGGGATCAACTCATAGACGACCTAGATCATCTTGTGCTGATCTCCTCGCCAATGGCAAGAGACTTGCAATGGTGGATGGTTCGAGAGAACCTGTTTCAGGGGGTCCCCTTCTGTCATCCTCCTCCCCCTCCAAGACTCTGACCACGGACGCATCAGGCGAAGGTTGGGGAGCCCATCTGGGTCCTCACCGAACCCAGGGTTCATGGTCCAGATTGGAGCTAGCTCTCCATATCAGTGTGTCTAGCACTACGAGCAGTACTCTATGCTCTCCAAGCCCTTCCCCAATACATCCTTCCCGGTCACCTAGCTGTCCAGACGGACATGTGCGTGGTGTGGTACATCAAGCAGGGCGGAACTCTATCCTACCCTCTATGCAGGGAAGCAGTGAGGGTTTGGGACTGGGCAACGCTTCACAACCTTCACCTCACGGCGATCCATGTTCCAGGAGTTGACAGTACCCTGGCAGACAAGCTAAGCCGCTCCTCTGCTCTGCCACATGAGTGGGAGTTGGACCAAAAGGTTCTAGACAACATCTTCCAGCTTTGGGGGACTCCACAGGTAGACCTGTTTGCCTCTTCCCAAAACGCAAAACTTCCCACCTTTTGCTCGCTCGCGCCAGAGCGAGGCGCTTTCTGGAGTGACGCTCTGTCTCTAAGCTGGAAGAGCAGATCTGCCTATGCTACCCCAATTCCTCTGGTCCCTCGTGTACTGCAGAAACTTAACTACGGAAGGAGCGAGAGTGATTCTGATCGCTCCTTTCTGGCCCAGGCAAATCTGGTTCTCTCTTCTACAACAATACTCGGAGGTTCCTCCTCTTCCTCTTCCTTTATCTCGAGGATTGCTGACCTAGGATCAGGGGACCCTGGTCCATCCAGGCCTAAAGTCTCTACAACTTCGTGCATGGCTCCTGCAGACCTAGCCCAATCTCGTCTTGGTGTCTCTCCAAAGGTGGCTGAGATTCTGGTGGAGGCTAGAAAACCCTCCACTAGGTCCACTTATGCCATGAAATGGAAGAGATTTTCTATTTGGGCCGCCTCTAGGAACGTGGAGCCTTTCTCCTGTCTGGTGGCAGTTCTGCTTGAATATTTACGTCATCTCTTCGACCTGGGTCTGTCATTACTCCTTGAAAGTGCACATGGCCACTATTTCAGCTTACCATGTCCCTTTCGCTGATAAAGCCTTTGCCCAATTAGAGGTGTCTTAAGACTTTTCTTAGAGGGGTCCTTCATTTGAGGCCCCCTATTCGGACTCCTGCTCCCCCTTGGGACTTAAACTTTGTTCTCGAGAAACTTAGCCTTCCTCCCTTCGAACCTGTGGCATCCGTAGATCTGAAGTTTCTGTCGTGGAAGACTCTCTTCTTGGTGGCCATTACTTCCGCTCAAAGAATTTCCGAGCTCCAGGCCCTTGTTGTAAAATCTCCTAGTTGATTTTTCACAAAGAACGAGTAGGTCTTCACACGAACCCTAAGTTTCTGCCTAAGGTGGTAGCGGAGTCTACCTTAAATCAGTCTATAGAGCCACCTGCCTTTTTCACGCAGTACTCCAACCAAGGAGAATATTTACTCCATCCCATGGATGTTCACCGGATTCTGAGATACTACACTGATAGGACAAAGGATCTCAGAAAAACTGATCAGTTGTTCGTCTCTTTTGCTCACAAAAGGGAAGGCAATGCTGTTTCCGAGCAATGCCTGTCGAAGTGGTTGGCTCATTGCATCACTTTCTGTTATGACAAGTACAACAAGACCCTTCCGGGTCAAGTCAGAGGTCACTCACGCTGTGGAGTAGCAGGCCTCTGTGGCTTGTTTCAAGAATGTCTGCGGGTAAACACATGCGCTGCCGCCACCTGGACTCCGTCCATACCTTACTGAAACATTACAGTTTTGACATTGCCTCTCACCGTGAGAGCAGGCTTCTGGCTAGTGTTTTGCAGGGCCTCCTGTCTTGGAGGCCTGCAAGGCTACTACTACTTTCAGGAGTAGTTTCCTCCTCACGGTTGCCTTTATTTGTTCCAGACTGCTTGGGATTCAGTCCTATATGTATTACTTATCAAGAGTCCTCTCAAGTAAGATAATACAGTTCGTAAAGAACTTACCGTAACAGTAGATCTTCGAGAGAGGCTCTTGCAGGTAATACCTTCCCACTCCATCAACCCTAGGCTCGTCCAGCTCTTTTCCATTGAGGAAATATCTGCTTTCTCTTGTCCGCCTCGCGGCGGAAAGAACTGGAAGGCGGGTGTCCAGGACCGCCTCTTTATACCGACGTCGTATGACGCTGGTCACCTGACGTGGGGGCGGTCCCTCGCCAGGGACTGCTAGCTAGAAATTTTTCCATGGGGTCCTGCCGCGAGCCGGCATCAGTCCTATATGTAATTACCTACTGCAAGAGCCTCTCTCGAAGATCTACTGTTGCGGTAAGTTCTTGCGTAACTGTACTTTCTAGGAATGGTATATGTTGTTCATCCACATGACCCACCCGACCTCCCCGGCTTCAACGCATAACCTGGCTTCCAGCGGGCTAGATCTGGAGTCATGGGGCAGAGCCGAGAGTTTTACCACCCAGGTGGGTGGGAGGAGCCAGCTTGAAGACCTTGCGACAAGGAACCTGCCAGACAGTGCGGATGAACAACGTATACCATTCCTAGAACTCCTGTTACAGGTGAGTAACCTGTATTTCTAAGGACATGGATATGTTGTTCATCCACACTTATTGGCAGGTATCCTTGCCGCTTTAAATCTTGCCGGAAGGTCTTCAAGCTGGCTCCTCCCACCCACCCAGGTGGTAAAACTCTCGGCTCCGCCCCATGACGCCAGATCTTCCTTACCACTTGGAAGCTCAGGTTCCCTCCTTAACGCTCTGCGTATAAGACTGGTTCCTATTTCTTCGGTTTATCCGAAATTACTTTTAAGGTTTTCAAGACTTTGGTCACTTATTTCCCTCACGGCTGCGATGGACAAATGGTTTCCGGAGGTGCCCATGCGGGCAGAAGATGTCTTGGACGGATCCGCACTCTACGTGTGTCTACTGCTTGGGCCCTGGGCAAGACCCGCAGGCTTGCGACCTGTGCTCTTCTTTTTCGGCCTACATCCTGGAACATCATGCCGCCCGTCTACAACTTGGGCGACCCGAAAAACGTTATCCTCTGGTAAGTCGGAGGCGGCCCGTTGGCTGGTTCACATGCGTATGCTCATGGAACAGCTTGAGCAGATGATCCCTCGAGGAGGAGGTGGCACAGGCCGGATCTGCTCTTCCTCACCGCTGCATTTATCCCGCCTCCCTGGGATCCTCCTATTCAGCTTCTTTAAGGAGTTTGTCTCCCCTCTCCACTAAGGGAGAGGGACCAACATCTTCAGGACCTTCCTCTCGGTCCAAGAAGAAAGACCACAAAGGTAAGTCCCGCCGTCTATGCTCTTGGGAGCGGGAGAGGTCCCTCTCTCTGAGTAGTCTACCATCTACTTCGGTTGATCCTTCGGCTTCCGCCACTGGCTTCACGGTGTCCCCGTCAGGTCAGTTGACCAAGACTCCCGTCGACGCAGTCGAGATTTTTCTCGACCCGTTGGACGGGCTGTCGACCGGTGAAGCCGAAAACCCTCACTCCCCGGTTCCCCCGGTGGTGGTTGAGGTGTCCGTGGACTTGCCTGTGCCTCCGGTTCCGGAGTCCACGGTTGAGCCCTCCGAGCCAAGGGTAGAGCGGGTTTCCCCCGGCCTACCTCCGTACCCTCCTC
This sequence comes from Neoceratodus forsteri, assembly GCA_016271365.2. Lineage (NCBI taxonomy): Eukaryota > Metazoa > Chordata > Ceratodontiformes > Ceratodontidae > Neoceratodus > Neoceratodus forsteri. The sequence continues at coordinate 1,055,677,096 of CM028129.1, forward strand.
GGAAAAGCAGAGGTTCGCGGTCTCTGACTTCTCTCGGTCCAGCCGATCCCTCACACAGGCTGTGTCTCGCATCGTGGCAAGTGGCGCTACTGCCGTCTCTCGCCCTCCTCCTCGATTTTAGGGAGGCTTCACGCAAGTTGCATCGACGATACGAGGACCTCATGTGGCAACAGCTTCTTCTGTCCGGGAGCAAGCCGACATCGTCACCTTCCCCGGCTATCAAGTGGCTGTCACCGGAGCGGCCGAAGCAACCCCTCGCCTTAGCGGAGGCGCCTGCTTCCAGGTCTGTTGCTCGGCCGAAACTGGCTGCCCCACCGATTCCGGTGGTACCTCCGCCTCCATAGCCATTGTTTGGGGCTCCGACCAAGAATTCTCAGTGGGCCCAAAGTCTGCCCCATAGGCTGTCTGTCACCCTCACTCCCGATCGCCCTCGGCAGGTGAGAGGTGGCTCAGGCCCAAGGCAGCTCTTCATGGACTCCTCCAGTCAGGATGACGATTCTCCTGTTCTCCAGGCGGGTCGACTTGAGTCCCCAGGAGTCAGTCACTGGACGATAGCCCTTCGTCCTTCATGGGTTTGCTTTAGGGCTTATCTCGGAGTCCACCGGGATGCAGCCTAGCCCATATCCAGTGGGCTGTTATCCTCACGGAGATATTGGACCAGGGATTTTCCCACGGAGGTTTTCCGTGGCCGAGGCCATTGTATGCCTGGCCTTGGAGCTCTGGCAGTGCCCTGCTTCCTGCCCCGCGCTCGCCAGGATGGTGTTGAAGTATGCGTCCATACCGTTCCCTGCCCAGTTTTCGGAACACCCCCAGCTGAGGGGTTGGTTACCGACAGCGTCTTCCGGCGTGCCGGAAACGCCAGGGACGTAGACAAACCTCCCGACAAGGAGTCCAAGAAGTTGGACTACGCCGGGCGAAAAGTCTATGCTGCGTCCTCCCTTGGCCTTCGTCAGGCCAGCTTGGCCGTGCTGATGGCACATTTCTCTCACGCCCTGTTGGGCTCCCTGGACGAGGTAGTCCCTAATCTCCCGGCTGACCTGCAGACCACGGTTATGCTTGTGCAAGACCAGGGCAGGGCAGTGGCCAAGCAGCAACTTCAGACTGCTTTGGACATTGGTGACTCATGCGCCAGGTCAGTAGCGGCCGCAGTGGCTATGCACCATCGGGCATGGCTGAGGATATCCACCTTCACAGCGGATACCCAGCACAAATTGGCGGATGTCCCCTTCCTGGGGACCGACCTCTTCGGCCCTGGAGTGGAAGGTCACCTCCAGAGGATCGAAATGTCCAATGCCACTCTGGACTCTGTCTCATCTGCCCAGAGGGACAAGGGCCGCAGACCGCAACCCAAGCCCTTTCGTCCATCTGTGCCCGCGGCACGTCCGGCCCAGGAGCATCAGGGCCAGCAGGCTCACACTTGGCCCCAAACCCAAGCCTGCAGCTTCTCTTCCAGGAAGCAGGGAGGTAAAGGCCAGGAGGTCCTTCGCCGGTCCCTCCTCCAAGCCTGCCCAGTGACGGGTTGAGGGGTGTCACCCCACCCCAGGTTCCCCCCGTTACTTTCTTTCCGCCTGGTCTGCTATAACCACAGACCGGTGGGTGTTGGAAATGGTAGGAAAGGACCTGCCTCTGGAGTTTGAGCAGGCCCCGCCCTTCTGAGCCGTCGCCCCCAGGGGGGCCTCAGGGTCCGCAGCCTCGATGACATTACTCTGCTCCTCGAGAAAGAGGTGATCTGAGCGGTGGCGGACCCTTCCTCAGACCCGGGGTTTGTGTCCAGGTACTTCCTGGTCCCAAAACGGACGGGGGGCTGGCGCCCCATTCTCGACCTGCACGACCTAAACAAGTTCCTCAGGTCTCGGACCTTCAGGATGGTCACTCTGGCTCAGATAATACCATCCTTGGAACGCGGTGTGTGGTTCTGCTCTCTGGACCTGCAGGACGCGTTTTTTCACGTCCCTATCTGTCCGTCTCACCAGAGATTCCTTCGCTTTCGAGCGGAAGGATCCCTTTTTGAGTTCCGAGCCATGCCCTTCGGCCCAGGGTCTTCACCAAATGCATGGCAGTGGTGACTGCATTCCTGCGGCGCCGAGGGGTCCGGGTGTACCCTTACCTGGACGATTGGCTGATAGCAGCCCCCTCCAGACAGGAGGTGGAGAGGTCCAAAGATCTGGTCCTCCAGGTTTGCTCTCAGGTCGGCCTCCTCATCGAGGCCAAGTCACAACTCTAACCGAAGCAGGTGCTTCTCTTCATCGGGGCAGAGCTTGACTCTCTTCGAACCAGAGCACGGCTCCCGGCGGACAGGGCTGAGGTTCTTTCCTCCTTTGCCCAATCATTTCTGGTTGGGCAATTGCGCCCTGCCCGGGACTTCCTGCGCCTCCTGGGTCTCATGGCGGCCTGCACCAGCATGATCCGTTGGGCCCGCTGGAACATGCGCCCCCTTCAATGGGGGCTGGCCAGCCAGTGGTCTAGCGCTGCGATCCATTGGACCAGCTAGTGACGGTGACCCTGGGATGGGAACGCTTCCAGTGGTGGATCGTTCCAGCTCATCTGCAGGAGGGCATCCCGTTTGTCCGCCTCGGCCGACAGTCTCTCATCGACCGCCTCTCTGATGGGTTGGGTGCCCATCTGGGGAGCACAAGTGCCAGACCTCTGGTCCCTGCGGAGTCCCGATGCCATATCAACCTGCTGGAGCTCGGCGGTCCGCCTAGCTCTCACCGGCCTTCGCTCGTTTCTACGGGGTCAAGTGGTTCAGGTCCAGGACGGACAATACCACGACCATGTGCTGCCTAAACCGCCCAGGCGGGGCCAGCGCTCCATGCCTCTGTGCCGGACTCTCCGCATTTAGTCCTTTCGTGCGCAGCCTGGAGGCGGATCTCCCTGGCCATTCATGTGGCAGGAGCCTCCACACCCTGGCCGATGCCCTAAGCCGGATAGGGGCTGTGTCCCACGAGTGGTCTCTCCTGCGGAGGTGGTAGCAAGATCTGTTCTCCCATTGGGGCACATCTCGGTGGATCTGTTTGCCTCCAGGGAGAACGCGAAGCTGAGGCTGTTCCATGCCCGCCCCCCTCAGCAGGGCTCGCTGCAGGGGGATGCCTTCTCGAGGCCATGGACCCCGGGCCTCTTCTACGCCTTTCCCCCATTTCCTTGATCCACAAGGTGCTTCTCAAGGAGGGAGGGACAAGGTGCAGGTGATTCTGGTAGCCCCAGACTGGCCCCGCCAATGCTGGTATCCAGATCTCCTCAGCCTCGGCTCCAGGCTCCTGAGGCAGCTTCCAGCTCGCCGGACCTGCTTTCAGTCAATCAGGGGAAGGTGTTCCATCCAGACCTTCAATTCCTGCACCTGACGGCCTGGTTCCTGAGCGGCTAGAGTTCCAGGCCTTGGGTCTTTCCGACGAGATCCTCAATGTAGTTGAGGCGTCCCGTAAGGAGTCGACCAGGAAATGCTATGCCTTCAAATGGAAAAGGTTTTCCATTTGGTGTCAGGGCAAGGGCCTGGACCCTTCCTCCTGTTCCTTGGCAAGCATCTTGGACATTTATGGTCCCTTTCTCAGCAAGGGCTTAGGTCGACCCTAAGGGTGCACCTGGCAGCCATCTCTGCTTACCGGGCGCGGGCCGGGAAGCAGTCGGTGGCGCAGGAGAAGGTGGTCTGGCGCTTTTTCAAAGGCCTTGATCACATTTCCCCTCCGGTGCGAGAACCTCCACCTCCGTGGGATCTACTGCTGGTACTGGCAAAGCTCATGGGGAAGCCATTCGAACCAATGCACAGGTGAGATCTCACACCTGTCGTGGAAGACCGCCTTCTTGGTGGCTATTACGTCAGCCAGAAGGATGGGAGAGCTCCAGGCACTTTCCATCGAGTCTTCTTACCTGGTCTTCCACAGGGACAAGGTTGTCCTGCGCCCCACCCGAAATTCCTTCCGAAGGTGGTGTCTGAGTTTCACCTTAACCAGGTGTTGACTCTGCCAGTGTTCTACCCCAGTCACACCTCTGAGGCAGATTATAGGCTCCATACTCTAGACCCTAGAAGGGCGCTCGCTTTCTATAAGGAGCGCACGGCTGAAATTTGGGGAGAGGTTCGCCAGCTGTTCATCACCTATGCTGAAGCCGCACCTGGCAGACCTGCAGCCAAGCGGACGATAAGCAAGTGGGTCACCTCCTGCATAGATCTCTGCTATAGGTTGGCGGGCATGGAGCCTCCCAGAGGGATAAGAGCTCGTTCTACCCGCCATACCGCTGCACCGGTGGCTGCTTCCAGGGATGTCCCTATCCAGGAAATCTGCAGGGCTGCTACCTGGAAGTCCGCACACACCTTCATCACCCACTACCACATCGACCTTGAGTCACGCCGGGATGCTGGTTTTGGTGCCTCGGTTCTCCAGTCTCTTTTCCCTAAGTAGGGGGTGTGCGTCTTGCCTCCCTCCTCCCGGAGAACTGCCAGGAGTCTGCCAGACAGTGTGGATGAACAACATATCCATGTCCCTAGAAATACGGGTTACTCACCTGTAACAGGAGTTCTAGGAATGGTATATGTTCATCCACACGACCCACCCGACTTCCCGGCTTCGACGCACAACCTGAGCTTCCAGCGGGCCAGATCTGGCGTCATGGGGCGGAGCCGAGAGTTTTACCACCCGGGTGGGTGGGAGGAGCCAGCTTGAAGACCTTCCGGCAAGATTTAAAGCTGCAAGGATACCTGCCAATAAGTGTGGATGAACAACATATACCATTCCTAGAACTCCTGTTACAGGTGAGCAACCTGTATTTCCTGGCTGCTGCCAGGGATATCCCTCTTAGAAATTTGTCAAGCAGCCACCTGGAATACGGTCCATGCCTTTACCAAGCATTACTTTCTGGATATCCAGGCTAGGAGTGATGCTCGGTTTGGCACAGTAGTACTTCAGTGCCTATTCCCAAAGTAGGTTCTCTTCCTCCATGGAGGTACTGCTTGGTAGTCTGCAGATAGTCAGAATACAGCAAGACTTCATGTTGTTTGAAGAAAAAAATTACTCACCTTAGTAACTGTGTTTCTTCTAATGGAGTCTTGCTGTATTCTGAGCTCACTCTCTGCCTCCTCTCTCAAACCTGGTTTTTGGGAAATGAGTAGGCAGGTGCAGTGTTGCACCCCAGAGGTGCTTTTTCACACCCTTCTCCCTTTTGGGTTGGGTGTTTTTGTTATGTTATCCTTTTTTGGATTGGTATTGGGTTTCCTAACTAGAGTCTTCCTTGGGAATCCAAAACTCTTGTTGCCAGTTGGCTAGTAAAATTTTACAATTTCCACATAGGGTAGTTAGTGAGTTTTTGCTCGTAAGAATCTGGCGGTTCGGTTTCAAAGGGCTGCAGACAGACACCTCAACCGAGCTCAGCATTCTATGCACTGCATAGAAAGTTAACCCTTTGTTCTCTGGGGCAGTTTAAAGGCTGGAGCTAACTGCAGATGGTCAGAATACAGCAAGAGTCCATTAGAAGAAACAGTTACTAAGGTGAGTAATTTTTTCTTCCCGCCCTCCATCCCCCAAAATGGTGTGTAGATCATCTTCAGGCTTCGCCTCCTTCTCTTATCAGGGCTCGTTCACTGGTCTTGGCAGGGGAACGGAGGTTTGGGTAGGTCCGCCCCTTTTATACCAGGGCTATTGGGGGGCTGTCCCTGCTGGCAGTGCTGGCTAATCCTTATTGTGATAGTCTGCTGCAAGTGCTCCTCTCGAAGATCTGCTGTTACGGTAAGTTCTTAAGTAACTGTACTTTGCATCCCTTTACTGGCCCACTGCGAATTAGTCCAGAAAATGGTTCTCCCAATATTCGACTATGGTGACATAGTCTACAGCTGTGCTCCAAAGTCTGCCCTAACCAAACTGGATACCCTTTTTCATTCCTCCTGTAGGTTAGCTCTCTACTGTTCACACCGTACCCTCCCCTCGAATCCAGACGCCTCACCCACTGCTACTTCCGTGAGCGTTTCTGGTTTGGCTGTCTCCCTTCCTACCTCTCCTGTTCTTTGCTTCCCCCGTTCCCAATCCACAAAGACTCTTCATAATGCTGATGGCCATACTCTAGCTCTTCTTGCAAGATCATCCATTGCTGGTCAGTCTTTCTCCTACAGTTTCCCTAAACTGGAATTACCTCCCGCTAACTATCGGATCAGCCCCCTCCCCTTGGGTAGTCACCTCTCTCCAATGAAACTTCACTACATCCTCCTGTAACTGAGGCTGATTCACCCCTTGATGCCCAAATTTCGATCCTTATCCCTTCTTCCCCCCTTCCCTTAACCGACCTCTTCTCCCCCATCTCTAACTCAATATCCTACCCTATTTTATCTCCTCTCACCGACCCCTCCACCACTTAAATCACTTCCCAGCCCTTCTTTTTTATCTACATCTCCCTACCAGAGTTGGTCTACAAGATGATGTCCCCTATGCCTAAGCTTCTTAATTTTGTACTCTACTTTGTATTGAATCTGTTAAATTTAAATATGCTGATAGACTGCTCAATCTATAATTGTATGATTTCTCTCTCTGCCACTATGAACCTCTGCATTATGTTGCTACCTCAAATATTGTATTATAGTATTTTGATTCTGATGTACTTACCTGTGAATCCCCTTCCCCAGGACGCACCTGGAAACTAGCTATTATAGCTGTGTGCCTTTCCTGGTGTACCTTTTCAAATAGTGTGGTGGCCACCTGGAGTACTGTCCATACATTCACTAAGCACTGCAAGTCTGGACATCGCATCTAGGAGGCGAGCAAACTTCAGCCATGCTGTACTACAGGGCCTCCTGTCTTGGGTCCCTGTTTTCTGTCCTCCAGCAGGATATTTTTGTTTTTGATAACTGGGTAAATGCACTAGACGTGAAATGCCTATTTTCAGGCACTTCATTACAGCTTGGGACGCGTTCCTAATGTGTGAACTGCTGCAAGAGAGATCCTCTGAACAGTGCGTAAACACTTACCGTAACAGTGGATCTTCGAGAGAATATCTTGCAGAAGGTCACGCTTTCCCTTCCTCCTTCCCCTTGCATTTCTAGTCTCCCCTCCTGTTCTCGCCCCAGGATGGTCCACCTTCTGTTTTCGAGCTCCTTTCTGGCTCTCCTCAGTTCCCTCGGGAGCTTGTCCTCGCAGGATAGTCTCCAGTGGGGAACTGAGTGAATGGGGCCGTCCACGACCGTATAGAGGAATGCTGACATGATGTCATCGTCGTCATGCGCGGCCCCAGGTAGACTGCTAGCGAAAAGCTTCTGTGTGATCCTGGTGCCTGACGGAGGGTCCTAGTGTGACCTACTGCAAGAGATTCTCTTGGAAGATCTACTGTTACGGTAAGTTCTTGGCTTAACTTTTTAAATTTATTTTTCACAGAATACCTGTATACAGTATGTGTTTAATTGTCGAAATAGCGTGCCGCAACTTCCGCTTTCATTGCTGTGGCTTACCATCTCACGAACAGCTACGTGCTTTCCTTGCTTACTTTATGCTAATATGCCCTGCTGACTGCAACCATTGCTTGGCATTTCACAGCATAAAGCGAGGGGAAGCACGCGGCAGCTCATAAGATGGTGCTTGCCAGCAGTGGAAGGCTGCAGTTGTGGTGCGTTGTTTTGAAGATTAAAAAAAAAAAAAATTCCCATCCTGGGTAGCAGTGATTGCTTGACCTAGTGGTATTGTAATATGGTTTGCTTGCAGAAACCCTGCTTCTAGGATCGTGGATATGTTCATTCACACTTGGCAGGTACCTTGCTGCTTTAAGATGTACCAGAAAGTCTTCAAGCTGGCTCCTCCCAACCACCTGGGTGGTATAACCCTCGGCTGCACCCCACCATGCGAGATCTTCCTTTCCGCTGCAAGATTCAAGTTCTCTCCTTAACGCTTCCACTTGTAGTAGTCCCTGGCTCTAGAACCTTAGGATTCACTTCCAAAACTTATTTTAAAACTCTCTCGAGTTTCGTCTTTGCCTTTTTCTCTCGCTACTGCGATGGAAGACAAATCTGTTCCTGGGTTTCGCTGGTGCCCTTGTGGGCAGAAGATGTCTTGCACCGATCCGCACGCCGCATGCATCTACTACCTGGGACACGACCACGATCCGCAGGCTTGCGATCTATCAATCCTTTTCACCTTCGGTTCTGGAAGACCGTGCTGGGGTGACCATAAGTGTTACCTGCCGGTTAAATCCAAGGATGCCCGTTGGGTGGTCTTCGTGGCTGCGGGGTCCGCTGAGCAGCTGGAACAGCTTAAGGCCTTGGAGGAGGCGGCTCAGGTCATGGCGGGCTCCTCTTCTGCTTCAGCCTTCATTCTGCTACAACTAGGATCCTCCTGTTGGGCTTCCTTCAAGAAATTGTGCCAGTCCCGCTCTCTACCAAAGGAGAGGGCCATTGGGGTTGCATGTTTTGCGCTCTCGGAAGGAGTCTAAAAAGAACAAGTCGCAGCGTCTGCACTCTTGGGACCGGGAACGATCCTGCTCACAGGAAACCCGTTTTGACTTTTGTCGAAGTCGTGGCAGAGGTCGCTGGTTTCACAGTAACCCCGTCAGACCAGTCGGCTGAGACGTCTGTCAACGTGGCCGAGAGTTTTCTTGAGCCGATCAGCGTGTTGTCGCTCGATCTGGCAGACTCTTTCTTTCGGACGCTGTTGTTTCCGGTGCCCTCTGACTGCTTGGCTCAGCCCGCTGGGCAGGACCCGTCCCCCAAGTAACCTAACCAGGAGGAGCCGTGGGTTTCCCAGACTCCTTCTGAGGTCCGTTGTCTGCCCCACAGACAGTTGAGGTCTCTGTCTCGTTCCTAGACTTCATCTGACAAGACTCTCTTATCGGCGATCTCCTCCTGATACCATGGTAAGCGGTGGCACCACTCCTCATCTTCATCCTCCTCAGGTGAGGAGAGGCTCCGGCACAAGTTGCGTCGGTGCTACAAAGACCTTATGTGGCAGCAGTTGGTCCTGTCCGGGTCGAAACCGATTCCAGTTTCTACCCCGGCCATTAAGTGGCTTTCGCCTGAGCGACCGGCAACCTTCACAGAGGTGCCGGTTAAGGCCCCGCTGGCTCAGCCAAAGCCAGCTACTCCACCGATCTTGGTGGAATCGCCGCCTGAGCTACCGAAGTCTGGGGTTCCGACCAAGGAATCTTGGTCAGCCCAAGGCCAGCCCCATCGGTTATCAGTCACTCTTACTCCCGACCACCCAAGGTGGGTTCAGACTGACACGGGTGGTCACCCGCTTTACGAGGACTCCTGTGAGTCTGAAGATTCCTCCATGGTCTTCCATCCTGTGTCTGCAGAGTTCTCTCGTTGGGGGGTGCTCTGCTCACTTGTGGCCCCACTGCTGATGGGTATGTCTGCTCATTTCAGAGTCCACGGGAATGGAGCTCGAGCCTATGCAGAAATGGTCTGGGTATCCCCTCACAGAGATTCTGGACAAAGGGGATACTCTAGTAGAGGCCTTTCCGGGGGCTGAGGCCATTGTAGGCCCAGCCTTGGAGCTGTGGCAGCATCCTGCATCTTGCCCTGTGCCTTCTGCGGGCAAGTATGCTGTCCCTTTGGGGTCCCTTTCGGGGGTTTTGGAGCACCCCTTTGCAATGGGATTGGTGGCCAACTGTTTTTCGGGGCTCAGGCAACAAAAGGGGTATTGACAGACCCTTGGACAAGGAATCTAAACAACTGGACCATTCCGCGAAGCAGGTCTGTGCAGCCTCTTCCCTTGGCCTTCGTCAGGCCATTTTGGCCGTTATCATGACACATTTGTCCCATGCCCTCTTGGGCTCCCTGGACGAGGTAATCCCTAATCTCCCGGCGGACCTCCAGACCATGGTCAAATGGGTCCAAGACCAGGGTAGGGCAGTGGCGAAGCAACACCTCGACTGCTCTGGACATTGGTGACTCATGTGCCCGTTCAGTAGCGGCCGCAGTGGCCATGCCTTGTAGGGTTTGGCTGCGCATCTCTACCTTCACAGCTGATATGCAACACAAGCTGGCAGATGTCATCTTCTTGGGCACCGACCTGTTCGGGTCTGGTGTGGAGGGCCACCTCCAATGTATAGAGAAGTCCAGTGCCACCTTGGACTCCACCAAATCTGCCCAGAAAGACAAGAGCCCCAAGCATCTGAACCACAGGCCCTTTAGTTCATCCACTCCTGCGGCAAGACCGGCCCAGTAGCAGCAGGGCCAGCAGGCTCAATCTTGGCATCCTTGGGTCAAGTCCATGGCCTCCTGGATCAGGAAGCTTTGGGGGGGGGGGGGTCCCAGCGGCTCCTCCGCCAAGCCTGCCCAGTGATTGGTTGGGGGGCACCTCCCTCAATCCCGTCAAACCTCCCCTGTGGGGGCTGGCTCAGCTACTTCCTTTCTGCCTGGTCCGCTATCGCCACGGACCATTAGGTTCTGAAAGTTGTCGGTCGAGGACTGCCTCTGAAATTCGAGCATTCCCCTCCATAACGAGCCCGTGCCCCACGGTGGTATCTGATGTCCCCAGCCTGTCTGTGCTCTGAGACAACCTAGTTCAGCTCCTCTTCAAGGAGGTGGTGCGCAGAGTAGCGGACCTGCTTTCAGACCCAGGGTTCGCTTTCCAGGTACTTGGCACCAAACAGACCTGGGAGGGACTGGCGCCCCATTCTAGATCTGCACAACCTGAACAAGTTCTTTAGGTCCCGCACTTTCCAGATGGTAACCCTGGCTCATATTATACCTTCCCTGGAGCAAGACGTGGTTTTACTCACTAGATCTTCAGGACGTGTTTTCACGTCCCGATCCGTCCGTCGCATTGACTATTCCTCCGCTTCTGAACTGAGGGAACCCTTTACGAGTTCCAAGCCATGCTCTTCGGCCTGTTTTCAGCTCCCAGGGTCTTCACCAAATGCATGCCAGTGGTGGCGGCTTACATGAGGTGGTGAGGGGTCCGTTTGTACCCTTACCTGGACTACTGGCTGATAGATTCTGTCATCAGGAGGTGGAGCAGTCCAGGGATTTGGCCCTCCAGACTTGCCTCGACCTTGGTTTCCTGATCAGCGCCAAGTTGGAACTCATGCCTTCGCACGTGATTCAGTTCATCGGGTCAGAGCTCGACTCCTACCAAGCCAGAGCTCTGCTCTCTGTGGACAAGGCGGAGGTTCTCTCCTTTGCCCAATAATTTCTGGTTGGGCAATTGTTCCCTGCCCGTGACTTCCTGTGTCTTCTGGGCTACATGGCGGCCTGCACCAGCGTGGTCCGATGGGCCCGCTGGCATGTGTGTTCCCTCCAGTGGGAACTGGCCAGCCAGTGGTCTCAGCGCTCAGGTCATCTCGACCAGCTGGTCTCTGTGACCCAGAGGATGTTACGGCCTCCAGTGGTTGCTTGTCCCATCCCACCTGCAGGAAGCGATCCTGTTTGTCTGCCCTGAGCAGACGATCATCCTGACTATCAACGCCTCTCTGGGTTGATGTGCTCATCTGGGGGAGCCTAGAGCCCTTGTTCTCTTCTCCCCGGAGTCCCAATACCACATCAACCTGCTGGAGCTTTGAGCGGTTTGGCTAGCCCTGACCACATTTGCTCAGTTTGTTCGTGGTCCTGGTCCAGACTAACACCGCGACCATGTACTATCTCAACTGGCAGGGTGGTATGCACTCCTTGCTCTCTGCACTTGGTTCCTTGTGCTCATCCTGGAGGCAGATCTCCTAGCCATTCACATGGCAGGAGCCTCGAATCAGCTGTCCGATGCCTTCAGCCAGATGGGCGGGGCATCTCACGAATGGTGTCTCCACCAGGAGGTGGTACAAGATCTATTCTCCCACTGGGGCACCCCTCAGATGGACCTGTTCACCTCCAGGGAGAACATGAAGCTGAGGCTGTATCATGCCCGCCCCCCCTGAGCAGGCTTTGCTGCAGTGGAATGTGTTCTCAAGGCCGTGGACCCCAGGCCTCTTCGCCTTCCCTTGATTCACAGAGTACTCAAGGTCAGGAGGGAACAGGACGCAGGTGATCCTGGTAGCCCCAGACTGGCCACGCCAGTTCTGGTATCTAAATCTTCTCAGCTGCAGCTCCAGGCTCCCGAGGCTGCTTCCAGCAAGCCAGGACCTGCTGTCAGTCAGTCAGGGAAAGGTACTCCACCCGGACCTTCAATCCCTGCACCTGATGGCCTGGTTCCTGAGCAGCTAGAGTTCCAGGCCTTGGGTCTCTCCGAGGTCTTCAACGTTGTTGAGGCTTCCCAGAAGGAATCGACCAGAAAATGCTATGCCTTTAAATGGAAGAGATTCTCCATCTGGTGTCGGGGGCAAAGGGTTGGACCCATCATCCTGTCCAGTGGCTAGCATTTTGGACCATCTTCGGCCCCTCTCCCAGCAGGGACTTCAATCAATGACCCTAAAGGTGCACCTGGCAGCTATCTCTGCTTACTGGACGCAGGCTGATCAGCAGTCAGTGGCACAGAAGGTGGTCTGCCGCTTCTTCAAAGGCCTAGATTACATTTTTCTCTCCGTTGCATGAACCTCCACCTCCGTGGGATCTACTGCTGGTTTTGGCTAAGCTCATGGGCAAGCAGTTCGAACCGATGCGCAATGGTGACAACTCACATTTATCGTGGAAGACTGCTTTCTTCGTGGCTATCACGTGAGCTAGAAGGACTGGGGAGTTACAGGCGCACTCTATTGAGTCTCCTTACCAGGTCTTCCACAGGGACAAGGTGGTCCTGCGCCCCCACCTGAAATTCCTTCTGAAGTTGGTCTGAGTTTCACCTTAACCAGGTGATTACTCTGCCGGTGTTCTACCCCAGTCACACTTCTGAGGCAGAGTACAGGCTCCATACTTTGGACCTGAGATGAATGCTCGCCTACTACAAAGAGTGAACGGCAGAAATTTGGAGAGAGGTTAGTCAGCTGTTTGTTACCTGCGCTGAAGCCGTACCTGGCAAACCTGCAGACAAACGGACAGTGGCTCGATGGACTACAGCTTGCATTGACCTCTGCTATAGGTTGGCGGGTAGGGAGCCTTCCGTAGGGCTTGGGACTCATTCCACCTGCCATACCGTTGTCAGTGGCTGCTTCTAGGGACATCCCTGTCCAGGAAATCTGCAGGGCTGCTACCTGAAAGTCGGCACACACCTTCATTTCCGATTACCACATCAACCTCGAGTCGCGCCAGGATGCTGGTTTTTGGAGCCTCTGTTCTACAGTCCCTTTTTCCTAAGTAGGGGGGTGTGCGTCTTGCCTCCCTCCTCTCGGAGAACTGCTAGGAGTCTGCCAGGAAGTGTGGATAGAACATACTGTATCTACGATCCTAGAAAAACAGGTTACTCACCCATAACAGTATTTCTAGGAGTGGTGTGTTTTCTTCATCCACACTGACCCACCCGACCTGCCCGGCTTAGACGCACAAACCTGGCTTCCAGCGGGCCAAGATCTGGCGTCATGGGGCGGAGCCGAGGGTTATACCAACCGGGTGGGTGGGAGGAGCCAGCTTGAAGACTTTGCAGCACATCTCAAAACAGCAAGGTACCTGCCAAGTAGTGTGAATGAACACCTACCACTCCTAGAACTACTGTTACAGATGAGTAACCCGTTTCTGTCCTTTCATGCAAATGCTTAGTACTCTGCTTAAGAGTAGGGATTTATGGAGGCAGTATCCACAAAGGAGATGGTGCAACTTTTCCTGGGACTCCTCTTGCAGAGTGTCAAGTTTCCCACTAAATAAGGGTGCACTTTATTGAGCATATCGGATTCAACCTTTGAGTCAGACTTATTTCCAAAGGCTTCACGTCGGGGTACACAGTATAATAGGAGGCAGACTTTTAAACAAAAGTACAGTGGGGTAGGGAAAGAAATAACAGGGTGAGCAGCATGTTCCAAATAGCAGGCAGTATACAATAATAGTGAAAATAGATGAGGTACAAGTTATACAGCAAGGTGTGTAAAGTTGCTAGTCCTATACAGTTGGGTAGCTAGACAAGCCCTGAGGGGAGCTTGTGAACTTCTGTGAACCATCTAGTCAGAAGGTGGTAGCATATGCACTAGCAGGAGGAGTGAGCAGTTGGATTACTGATTGTGTGTGGCTCTGTGGGGACATCATCTGACAGTGTAGGAATTGTAGGTAAGAAGGTTACTCATGAAGTTGATGTGTTTTTACAGCATGTGAAGCAAATGACTGTATTCTTTTCATTGTTTTAAATCAAAGTTTTTATGCCCCTGTTCACTGCGAGGCCCACTTCAGCAGTCCCGAGACCCACCATCTTTGACTTAAGTGAGCTGGCCCAAATACCACAGGGATTGCCCCTCCTTGGCAGGGTCAAGATGGGGAGCTGTCCTACCCCCTCTCCCAGTTATACATCAAGATTACCAGCCAGAGCTAAGATGGTTGCTGGACCCGAGAGGACAGTGAAGTGTCATCCTGCCACTGCAGGTTTTTTCCTTGCATTTTTCTGCCCTGCCCAGCTTCCGAGTGTCCTGCGCAGTCTTTTTCCAATGCTTGGCATCCCTTGTGGAAGAACAGCTCCTTAGCCCAACTGCTAGATAGAAATCGCATGACTGAGCATGGTGCTCTTCCCATCCCTAGCCCTGGGCCACCCAGCCAGATCTGAGCTTACTCTGAACCTGGGTCACCGGTGCAGGAGCATGATACGCTACCGACTAGGCATAGTAGCATGTGACATTCTATAAATCTAGCGCTGCTGGCATACCATACCAGTATATGCCTCTGTAATTGTTTCACACAAATCGGGGATTCAGTAAATGTTGGTCTTTGTAAAAGCTCCAGTACACTGTCTCTAATACTATTTAGAGTGCATCTTGTAAAAGGTTTGCTGTAGAGTATCATGCTTTAGCAATTACTTCATAAACCATAATGTTGGCGTGGCCTTTGATTTCACAGTTTTTGAAGTATTGTCATGGATATTTCCATTTTTAATACTGGTTTTATTGTTGTAGCTTGTTACAACTGTGGAAGGGGTGGCCATATTGCAAAAGACTGCAGGGAACCCAAGAAGGAGAGGGAGCAATGTTGCTACAACTGTGGGAAACCTGGTCATTTGGCTCGTGACTGTGACCATGCAGATGAGCAGAAATGTTACTCTTGTGGCGAATTTGGACACATCCAAAAAGACTGCACCAAAGTGAAATGTTACAGGTAAAGCTTCAACCAGTGAGACCACGTACTGTCACCACTGCACTCCAGCAAGTCGCCTGTACCCAGTGATAAAACCTGTTACCAGAAAGCCTAATAAAAATTGAATATTACACTGTTAATGGGGATGTTTTTTTTTCCTTTCCTTTCTCAAATCCTTGTATAAAAGAGGATTGGGATTATGCAACTCTTGAGTGTTCAGTTACTCGGCAGACGTACTTGGGCTGCCTTGCAGCCTTTATCCACGTATTGCCTGGTAAACCTCCACTCTTTATTTACAGTTTTGACAGATAATCTCATCTTCTAGTTAACCTGCTTTTGAGGAAAATATAATTTTTTTTTTTTTTTTAAATTGTCATATGGCAAAGTATTGAGCCAGGGACATTTTCAGTAGAGTGCAATCTAGATATATTAGATGCATTTATCTTTCAAGGAGATCAAAATTTGCATTTTCTCCCAACAAGCAAAAGGGATTTAATGTCATTACCTGACCAAAACTGGTTTTAAAAAATTGACTGTTCTTTAAGTGTGTGTTTGATTTATTACCAGAATTTTCAAGCTTTCAGTTTTAGAATAGTTGCAGTCAGTGAAAATTTTTAGAAATGTTAAGTAAATTTACATAGCAATGAGAAAAATGTGTAGCATTTTGCATTTGCCCTAATGTGAAGCTACTATGTTGCCATTTGTGAGTGAAATCATTTGTGTGTAGCAGGTAATTGTTATACAGAAAGTTTTATGTAACAGTTGCTGAAAATTGTGTAAGTGATACTAGACTAACCCTGATGAGAAATTTCCCTGGCTGCACTAGTTTAGTTTTAATTTCACAATCTTTTAGGCAGGAGCCCATTTTCAGAGTTCAGAGTCAGACACAAGATTGATGCATACAGATATTCAACAGTACAGTCATAAATACATAAATGCATTAACAAAACAGTACATTATACCCTAGTATATTTATAACAGGAAGCAGGCTTTTCACCAGGGTGCAGTATACGTAAAATACTTTGTCAGATTACAGGGCATGTCATTTATAGCATTTTCAGAATCCAGATACAGAAAGCGGGATAAGCAGCAGTAAGTCGCCCCTTCGTACAGCGTCCATAAGGTCATTCCAGTGTTTGCAAAATCTGTACAAAGGCATTTTGCCCTATTGTGGTTCTTCTCCTGGGTATCAGCAGTGAGCAGCATACCATGCTTCTAGTAACATACCTATTGTCAGTATAGGAAAGCATAGACTGGGGTGCTGGGGAGAGGAAACCTAGCAAGACTTCTTCGATGACCAGTGTGTGGTAGGGAACCCTTGAGTTGATTAGCATGTTTAGCTTAGTATATAGGTCACATATATGGGTATCAATTCTGAAGTGAAGCGCAAAACCGCAGACCTTAAGCAGCACCCTTACATGGGTCAGCATCCTGTCATTTAGCAGACCCCACAGACAATACCATAGTAATGCTTACGACAAAGCTTTGGATAAGGAGTTCAACCTCTGGTAAGAGGTTACTCCTGTGTCTGTATACAGTAGGAAGCTAGTTCTTATATTTGCTGCCTTTTCTAGGTGGTATTCATGATCAAAGAATAGCATGGTACTGTCCAGGAGCAGGCCATGGTATTTGAAGGTTTGCGTGGTAGTTATTGAGTCCAGAGGAGAGTTCTACCGTTATGATTACCAAACAGCATGCATTTTTTCTTAACATTTATGACTAGAAGGTTGCTGGCAAACCAGACCTTGACTGAGTTAAAGTTGTCTTGGAGCCTTAGCCTCAAGCTGTCCAGGTTCCTGTCACTAGAGATGACTGTGTCATCTGCATTATGTGGGAGGATTTGCAGACAGCAAGTAGATTTATGAAAGTGGCAGAAGCAAATTCACACTCTTGAAACAAAAAAGTGGCTAGTCCTTTTATTGAATAATTTGGAACACAAACGAAAAAACAGTGGACACAGACTCCCTGGTGCTTCGAACCACCGCGGTTGGGTCCTCCTGAGGAAGAACCGATGTGGTTCAAAGTGTTGGAGTTTGTGCCTGCCATTTTGAAATTGTAGTTTTTATGACCCTTCTACACTGGCACTGTCACCTGACCTTCCCTGTCGAATGCTGCAACTTCAGGCCCCCCCAAAAAAATGGCACATTGGCTGTACCCCTAGGCGGAGACGTGGTGAGGGTCCCCTCTCCTTTAGCTCCCTCATAACGTTCTTCTCTCGTCGGGGGTCCTCATGGCAGGTCACAGTGTTGGCAGGCGTGAAACGCTTAGGCCCTCCGGTGCTGCACTGGGGAAGACTGTTTTCTTGTGCATGCCTCCCAGAGACGTGACATGCACTGACGCCAACGTAGTGCGCCGGCATCTGTCACGCCTTCTCCCTCTAGTGTGGACCTGAACTTGATGTGCCAGAGGCTAGGCAAGTACACCCAGTCCTCCCAGAGAAGAGCAGTCCCTTGGATACTCAAGTCTCTCCCCGGGCCCTTTGAAGTCTGCTCGTTCCCAAGCCCGGGTTGCAAGCCGTAGCCCTACTGTTGCACCAGCAGGCCTGCTGTTTTTTTTGTTTGTGTTCAGCCTTATTCAGTAAAGGGCTAGTCAGGTTTTACTTGTAATTTGGCGGTTGGCTCTTGCTTCGGGAGCACTGTTTTGTTTCTGCTACTTTCAATTTGAGTTTAAACCGCTGCCCATTTTGGCAAAGTGGCGTCGGGAACCATTTAGTTCTTAGGTTTATTTACCAGTTATATAGCAGTGGCCCTAGTATGGAGCCCTGAGGGACACCAGTATTGACTGGTCTGTCTTCTGATGGGGCCTCCCTGCATTTAACTGCTTCGGATTTACCGTACAAGTAGTGGTTAAACCAGGCTGTGCCCACCAAGAGGCCCAGATATGACCGCTTCTGGCAAAGGATAGTATGATTGACAACATTGAATACCTTTGTGAGATCTCTCTCTATAGATCCAGCCAGTTCTCCAGGGTCCAGAACACTTATGCACTGACTTGATGAACTCCTGTAGAGCAGTCATAGTGCTAAAATTCTTCCTGAACCCATGCTGCTCTTTGACTTTGTAGTTCATGCTGGCTAAGAAGCTCCACTAGCTGGTCATTCATGATCCTCTAGTGTTTTGAATAAAGGAGGGAGGATGGAGATTGGGCGATAGTTGAGTGAGTTGGCATCACCACCCTTAAAATAGTGACCACATAAGTATTTTTCCAGATACCAGTGGCTAGAGATAGGTTGACGATTTTCTGCAGAGGGTAGGTGACTTCCCAAAGACCAAATTTCAGGAGCTTCATGTCTGTTGTCCGGGCCCATTCTAGCCTTAACTTTCATCCTGGACAGTTAGCAATAGACATCAGCCAGGTAAGCCATTTGAAATAAAAAATTAGGCTGGCTGTGCTCACCAGGTAAGTCATTAAGCGAGGCAGTGTGGGTGTGGGTGCCCGTTATAGAGGCTGATAGGGCGCACTATGAAATATTTCAATCTGCTGAACGCAGTATTTGTCGGTACCAGAATTTGGCTTTCATAGGAGCAAGCTGAGAATGCAAATGTAGGAATAGATTTTTGAAGATGTAGTTAAAATAGATTAATAGGGAGATAAGATTGTTTCCACTGTTTTGTGGAATCTAATTTAGTGTTTTTTAAAATATTTTTTAGGTGTGGTGAAACTGGTCATGTTGCCATCAACTGCAGCAAGACGAGTGAAGTCAACTGTTACCGCTGTGGCGAGTCTGGGCACCTTGCACGAGAATGCACAATCGAGGCTACAGCTTAATCCTATTCCTTTGTCGCCCCTCCTTTTTCTGATTGATGGTTGTATTATTTTCTCTGAATCCTCTTCACTGGCCAAAGGTTGGCAGATAGAGGCTAGTCCCAGGCCAGTGAGCTTTACTTGACGTGTAATAGGAGGAAAGGGGTGGAAAATCGAATTTCTGCATTTAACTACAAAAAAGTTTGTTTAGTTTGGTAGAGGTGTTATGTATAATGCTTTGTTAAAGAACCCCCTTTCCGTGCCACTGGTTAATAGGGATTAATGAGTGGGAAGAGTTGAGTCAGACCGGTTAACCTTCTCCAGGTTCCATGGAAGCGGTCCTGTGAGGGAGGAAAATCAAATCTTGGAAGTGTCTGTGGAAAAACTTCCATGTGGATTTAATTTTATTAAAAGTATTGGCCTTGGATTGTCAGACCTCAGAAACAGCTCACAACGTAAAGCCACATCTGTATCGGGCCCTACCTACAGTGCAGTTCAGTGGGAGTAAATTAAAAGCAAGAGCGCATATATCGCCTGTTGACGGCCAAGAAGGAAGCGTCAGGATAAAAAATAAAATAAAAAAGCAGAGAGGCATGCCTTCTGAATCTTGGTGTTGGAGATACAGATGTTAATGAGAAGGTGTTGAATAAATTTTTTCAAAGTAGTGTAGAAACTTGAAAAACCCATAAAATATATCCGTGGAAAGAATAGAAAGTAAATTTGGAGCTACTCAAGAGTTGCAGATGAATGTGTTTTCACAGAAAACAAGATGTTATTTTTGTACACTATATCACTTAGACAACTGTTAAATATCATTTTGCTTGTAATCAGTTTTTAAAGTCGGATGGTAAAAGCAACTGAAGTACTAGAACATAGTAATGTAATTTTAAACTATCAATAAAGCTGGAGGAGGAAGGGGAGATTGACTTAAGTTTCTTTCCTTGTTTTATGTGTCTTGTTTTATGTGTACGTGTTTGACCTTGTGTTGCAAAAATAATAGGTAAACAATAGGTCTCAACCATAATGAACTGGATGCGTATTTCCTGCTGGCCTTCACAATGGGCAGAAGACTTTGTCAGTTGAACTCCAGCTTTGTTTTGTAAGGAGTCTTGCCTCAAGGAGCAAGAACAGTTTCTTCTTGGAAAATGAGGGTGGGAAAAAAAAAAAACCTTTATGAACGCTTTTTCTTCACAGCAAAAGAAAATGTGTTTTATTTGGCACCTGTTGTAGACTTTTTTTAAATGAGTAACACTGGTAGTTTACTGACTGTATGCAGACAAATGAAAGGCAGTGCATAACATCCCAACAAAGCTACTGACAACCCATTACCAGGAAAATTGGGTATTGGTGTCCAAGATGCAGGGACTATTGCCTTCATTTTTCAGAAATTGTCATGGAATCTTTAACTTGAAAAGATAAGACTGCGACTTGCTTGAAATCTTGGAAGACGGGACAATACGCCCACTGTACTATATTTCTGTACCCATGTTGAATATGAGCTCAGGCCCCTGTTCAGGAGGATCTGCTTAAAGCAACTTTGCAGTGAAATTGGGCAACAAATTTGACCCTGCCCTTTTCCCCCCGCTAGGAAAAATTCCAGTCACCCATAACTTATTTGGTGGCAAAATGTTCTAGTTCCACCAAAATTTTATTAAAGTTTAAATGACAGAGTACACCTTTGAGCTACGAGCTCATTTGCAAAGGTTCCACTTCGATAGAAATTTTAGTCATCAAAGCATAGTTGGGGAAACTGGAAATGTTACAAACTATCAAACAGGAGAAGCAGTTAAATAAGTACAGAGGTTACAATGATTGCAAGTCATTGCTGCACAGCAGTGCTTTGTCAACTCCATACAAGGATCAGAACAGAGCTATACACAGTATTTACACTGTTAGCAATTCATTTCTGTCCAGTCTTGTATCGCACAAGGCCACTGTTGTAATTAACCAGAAGGCTATATATTGGTAGGGTAAACTCTGTATTCAGTGCTGTTACTAATAGGTGATGTAACCAGTAGGGGAGACAGGTGGATAGCAGCAAAAGAGCCTTGTCTAAGATCTGGGGGTGGGGGGGTGCAGGGTGGTGGTGATAGCGGGAATCACCACGACTGTTACCCTGGACAGAATTGACAGGTACACTAGGTATTTTTATTTGTAGATGAAACTAGGTTTTTGGAAAAAAACATTTTTTTGCACAGTTGCTTTACGTTTTTAGTATGCAAAATTGCATGTACTATACAGTTGGCAGGGTGAGGGGGTATAAAATAACATGTATGAAAGGATTTCCTATGTAAATTTTGCACAAGGTTAGTTGTCCTTGCCATGAAATTATTACTGGTTTTCAGAAGCTTCTTTCTACTTCAGTTGACAGAGATGGTGTGTAAGATGCTGATCTGCCATTTAATTTTTCTGTTATTCCACACTATAACAGGGCTAGTCATTTACTGCTGGATAATGCATGCCCATTTAGTAGGGGCCAGTTCACTCCAATACTGTGACATCACCAAGGAACCCTTAGCTGTACTCCATTTTGTAAAAGTTTGCTTTAAATCATGAGTTTTAATTGTGTTGGTTTGGGGTGACAGCACAACAAAGGATCTTCATAGTGAATATCTCTTCCATTAAGCCACACCATTGGAACCGTAAGCTGTTGGTGTTATGACCACTTGGAAGCTTTTCCTAGCCAAGGGCCACCCACAGTGATGTGCAGCATTGGTGCCTATATAATCGTGGGACGGTGGGTGGCCGCTTTGCTTCTCGTTTTCTCCAGCTGTCCACTACTCGGCATACCTGCAGAAAAACAATCATTTTTTTCAACTCTTATTTTCTAAACTTTAACTTGTCTATGTCCTATTTTGCTGCATTTGAAAGAACCGTAAAGTTTTGTACCTGCAGTTGCTAGAGCTATAAGAATGACAAACTTTATTTTTGTTCCAGGTCTTTCTCGCAATGCCAGGGTCTTCAAGGTCTGCTAGGGATTCAGCCAGGCCACAGGGAGATGCCAAAGGCTCTATTAACCTTCATTGCCTTTAATGCCATGGAAGCTCAGGTCAAGGCTGCGGGCTCCATATTGGCTTCTCCCTCTCACTCCACTAGCTCTGGAAAGGACCCTCATCGTTGCAGTCGTCCAGGACAAAGACAATAGGTCTCAAGTCTGCCCTCTTCCAGTCATCCCCACAAGCATGAAGAAAAAGTTCATGCCTTGCCAGTGTGGTTGCGGTTTCCATTGAAGGGTCCTTATCGTCCGCCTGAGACACCAAGGTCAGGGTCCGACACTGGCACTGCTGTACCTACTTCAGATGGTGTGCTGCCTACATCACTGGGTTCAATCCCTTGGCCATTGGTTGTCCTGGGCCCTTTTCATGGTGGTGATTTCCAGGTTGTGCTGGCATTTACAGTTTCGTAGACTTTTTCTGTCGCAGGTATCACATTGACTGTCCATTCCTTGCTGGCACACTCATCGGGATCTAAAACAACACCTGTTTGTTCATCACGACCTCTGTCGCTGGCTGTCTGCTCGTTCATTCCAGACAGGGTGTAATACAGGCCTGATTGTTTTTAATTTGGAGGATGGAGAAACTGAACATGATTTGGGGGGGCATGGGGGGTGCCTTCCAGTTCTGCCCTCTCCTCCTCCAGTAAGGACTCTGAGGTGTATACTCCCAGGCCCCCTTTTGAAGATGCTTCTTCAGACTTTGCTTAGACAAATCCAGGATGTGATTGGATTTGAAGCTGAGGAAGAAGACTCCACAAAGAGTTTTTGTAGGTTTCCACTGCACCTTTCATTGTGATTGATGTCGTTTTGCTGTGTGGCATAGGCTAATACCTAGTATGCAATGCCTGAGAAAAGCTGATAAGCAGTACACTGGTCCGTCAGCGAAGCCTTATGCTTACCAGCCGCCACTCATGATCACTCTAGGTTTGCTACTGATAACACAGCTAGCTGTGCTGAATGCCCCTTTGAGGGTCCAGGCTGTTTTTTTGGGGGGTTGTTGAAATGCTCTATGTGAGCACAAATCTTCTAGAGTGAATTTAATAAGATCACTCAATCCTCTGACCCTTCAGCCTGCCAGAATATGTGGTAGGGGCTTGTTTCCTAAGCCTGCTAACCATTGTGGCCGTGCCTCCCATCAGCAGCCCTGTGCCTGTGGTACCCATGCAAAGGCACCCAAAGGTATCTGTCAGGATGGTGCCCCTGATACCCCCTGTACCTTCAGACTCCACACCACCTCCTCTGCTGTTGCCTTTCAGGGGTGCTGGTGGGGGTAGGGATTCCCCTTCATCTTCAAAAGTGGAGGTGGATCATGACAGAAAAGTGAGTCCTGGAAACGGTGGAAATGAAGCATGCTCTGGAGTTGCTTTCTACCCCTCCTGATTTTACTTCGAGGGCTCTTGCTGTAGGTATTCACATATAGGACTGATCTGCCAGGTGTCGGGACCCCACGGAAAAATTTCTAGCTAGAAGTCTCTGATGGGGGACCGCCCCCACGTCAGGTGACTGCCGTCATGTGACGTCAGTATAAAGGGGCAGTCACCTATGCCTGCCTTCCAAGTATTTCCCGCCGTCTGCATGTGAAAGTTCCTTGTGGTAGAGTTCGACGCTCATAAGTCGTTAATCGGTCTAGTTTTCGAACTTTTCAACCTCGTTTTTTCTCTTTTCTCGATTAGTCTTATCGATTTTGCTGTGTCACTGACACACTCCAAATCGCATAAACATAAGTGCGACTCGTGGCTCTCAACTGCCACACAAGGATGGCCATTCCTTGTGCCTCTTCTGCACGGGGTGGTCTGAGCCCAGACAGAAGTGCCAACAATTTAACTCTGCTACATGGAAAAGAAGGCAGCAGTCCCTGGAAGCCCATACCCTCAAGAAAAAAAAATGGCATCCATGGAGAAGGAGCAAAAGAAGTTAGGGCAGGCGTCCACTTCCCCCGAAGGTCACAAGAAGAAATGGGACAAGAAGCATCGGGAGTGGGAATCTGCTTTCACAGCCACCGTGGCTCTGGCCGGAGTCGCTGCATTGAAGGCAACGTCCCCTCCGGGGGATTGCTCCACGACAACAGTTTTGGTGTCCAAGAAGGTGTTGCCCCTCCTGTCTGGCTCGGGCCCTTCAGGAGCCTCCGGGTAAAAAGACCTCCGCTGCCGGGAGGGCCGGTGCCACCGACGTACGCCCAGACTAGGCTGCTAAGCTGCTCGCTCCTTCGGGAGGGTGCACAGCCAAACTTTTGCCAGACAAAGCCGCAACTCCAGTGTGACCTTCCTCTGGCAAGCATCTGCTAAGTCAGACATCGGCTTCTCCAACACCCAGATAAGCCAGACGTTGGCCCTACTGATGCCCGCCTGGCCAAGGAGCCTGCGCCGGACCCTCAAGATCGATCAGACACTCCAGGTTCTCTGCAGCGTGTTGCGTTGCCCTCTGAGATCCCTGCGTCCCCTCTGCTGACCCCCGGGGACTCTGATTCTCCCTCCCTCCCCAGTTGTCACAGAGGAACTTGACACACTGCCATCGGGGGGGGGGGGCCCTCCTTCAGGACCAGACACCCTGACACTGGACCCTCGACGCCGGCCAGCCCCTTACGGATGGTGTCCTTATGCCGGGCCCGATGCCCACGGGGCCAGCCTTTCCTTTACCTGGCCCACCAGCTGGGCCTCTGCCAGGTCCCTCTGTTCCACCAAAGCTCCTGGGCATCAGACACCTCAATACCCAGTGCTGCCATACCTGGCTCCGCAATATCCGGCACCTTAGTACCAGTCACCGCAATACCAGACAGGTTATGGATACTTCTCTTACGGATACCCTCAGTATCTGTATCCACCTGCTCCTCTGCCGCCCTAGCCTCATCCGCCAGCAGACTTGAAGAAGACTTTGGCCTCCTGGTGGGCTGAGGCCAAGGCTCAACTCACCAGAGGCGTAATTGTCTACTGACTCCGGACTCTTTACAGGATCTCCTGCATCGGAGATGGGAGAGCTCTCTGGCGCCTGGGGTGGGGAGGACACGCGCCCCAGGAACTCCCTAAAGGGGCCTTCCCTCCCCCACATAGGGAGGAGTCTTCCTCACTGGCTGACTCTGACTCAGAGGGCTGCTCTGATCCTGATGAGCCACATACTCCAGGCCAAGGACCCCTCTGAAGTTTGCTCCGGAGGATCCCTCATTTCTGGAGTTACTGAGGAAAGTCCATGAAGTGCATCAGTGGCAATCACTGGAGCCTGACCCACAGCATTAAAAGCTTGCTGCTCACTTGGATCTGCCAGAGACTGCTCCTATACTGATTCCACTCTGGATAGAGCCTCGTGCAGACCTTGTTTCCACTATGTGGAAACAACCTTCCATGTTGGCTCACCTTCCGAGGAAGGTACACCGGCTATATCAGGCTCCCGAGGGTATAGATTTTTTTGAAGCTACACCCCAAGGTGGATTTGGTCGTTATTAGCGCCGCTCATGGCTGTTCCGCTAATCCAAAACACCTCAGCTCGTCCCCACCTGACAAGGAGTCACGGCTTCTGGACCAATATGGGAAGATTTCTTCCTCTTCTACCGTGGGTATTGGGGCCCTGAACTATGTTGCACATATGGGGGACTTTCAGAAGACCATCCTTAGTTGGGTAGAATCAAAACTAGACTTCCTTCCCGAGTCTCAGACTAAACAGGAAGTGGCAGATCTTGTCCATTCTGCTCGTTCGGCCAGTTGGCACATGCTTTGTGCCACGTATGACACAGTGGACTCAGCTGGAAGGAGCTTGGCTTTCAAAGTAGGCTTACGGCGTCATGCCTGGCTCTGTGTGTCACGATTGGTCTCTGAAGTGTAATTCTCTATCCAGGATGCTCCATTCAGTGGTTCGGGGGTGATGTCAAGGACATCATTACCGTCCTGCAAGAGAAGGGCACTGCACTCAAGTCTGTAGGTTCTGTGTACAGGCCCCCTAAAGGGCAGCAGTGTCCCTTTCGTAGACTAAACCGTCCAAAACCACAGGGCAAGTGGCCCAACAAGTGTCGGGCTCCTCCAGCAACCAAGCCTTCCCCTGGCAAAAAGGCTGCAGGAGCCTCGGCTGCTACGCTGCCCCACACTTCCCGACTCCCCGCCTCTTTCCACTGCCTCTGGAGGCTCCAGAGGAACCTGTGGGGGGGGAGATTCTCCTTCTATCTGCCGGGATGGGAGAGGATACCTTCAGATACTTGGGTGCTCCAGTTGATGATAGCAGGACACTCAGTCGAGTTTGTTCAGACCCCCAAGGTTGTCTTACTCCTTGCAACATCTTCCTCTGGTACTAGACGAAATCATCTCCCTTCTGTCGAAGGCGGCGATAGAACCAGTCCCCGACTGTCTTCGGGGGACAGGTTACTACTTTAATTTCTTCCTAGTTCCAAAGACAGCGGGAGATGTGAGGCTTATTCTAGTCCTCAGCTCCCTGAACATGTTCGTGGAGTACAATCGCTTCAGATTGCTCTTTACAGAGCCTTCTGTCACTCCTTTGACAGGGACAGTGGCTGTGCACTGTGGACATGCAGGATGCCTACTTGCATATCCCCATTTGCCCTTCCCACTGCAGATTCCTCTGTTTTTGCTTTCAGGGGGACCACTAACAGTTCAAGGCCCTCCCATTTGGTCTTTCTTCGGCTCCCCGAGTGTTTACCTAATGCCTGTCTGGTAGCGGCCCACCTGTGTACCCAGGGAGTACAGGTATTCCCGTGCCTGGACGATTGTCCCCTGTCGGCCTCGTCCAGGGAGGAACTGCTGCACTCTTTCCCTTACCTTGCAGGTTTTCACCAGCCTGGGTATCGCCATCGGCCAGTCGAAGTCCCATTTGGGCCCTTGCCAATGCCTCCAGTTTATAGGCGCGATTCTGAACATGACCATCGGCAAAGCCTTTTTGCCTCCAGACAGGGTGGACAGCCTCCAGACTCAGGCACATCTTCTGTCCAGTCGTAGGAGGGTTGGCACCAGGTCAGTCCTTCGCCTTCTTGGGCTCATGGCGGCTGCCATTCCGACAGTTCCAAGCACTCTGCTCCATATGAGAATCTCTCAGTGGACGCTTCGGTCTCAATGGGACCAAACACTGGACGATCTAGACGGGTACTAGTTTCAATCCCATGATTAGGGACTTAATGGTGGATGGTGCAGGAGTAGCTATGCCTGGGAGTTCACTTCAACATCAACCCCAGGCGTTGACGACAGATGCATCAGGCGAGGCTGGGGGCCATCTCTGGTCTCTCGGGGCAGCTGGTCCAGGTTAGAACAAAATCTACACATAAATGTGCTCAAATGGAGAGCAGTCCTTTATTCTCTGTACTCCTTTATCCTTCCCGGTCATCTCCTCATACAGACATGTGCGTAGTCTGGTATCTCAACAAGCAGGGAGGAATGCCTTCCTACCCTCTGTGCCGGGAAGTGATGAGTCTGGATTTATGTAACCCCGCATCACCTTCACTTGACTGCAGTTCATGTTCTGGGAGTGGAAGACATGCCGGCAGATCAACGTGGTCCTCAGCTAGGGCCCACGAATGGTAACTGGATCAGGAAGTCGTAGACGACGTCTTTCTGCGATGAGGAATGCCTCGGATAGACTTCTTTGCATCTCCCCAAAACACACAACTTTCCGCCTTCTGCTCATTGGCTCCAGGGCGAGACATTTTTTGGCGGGACACTGTTTCTCTCTTGGAGGGACAGATTCGTTTATGCCTTCCCTCCTGTTCCCTTAATTCAGAGGGTCCTGAATAAACTCTGATCTGAGGGTGCTCGAATGGTCCTCATCCCTCCCTTCTGGCCCAGGCAAGTTTGGTTCTTTCTTCTGCAGCAGTTTTCAGAGGAACCGCCACTTCCTTTTCCTCTGTAACAACAGTTATTGACCTAGGATCGGGGGGACCCTTGTTAATCCAGGTCTCAAATACCTTCATTTGCATGCGTGGCTCCTGCAGACGTAGCAAAAGCCCGCTTTGGAGTTTCTCCGCTAGTAGCGGACATCTTGGTAAAGGCCAGAAAGCCGTCCACCTACGCCATGAAGTGGAAACTATTTTCAGTTTGGTCCACTTCAGAGGACTTCGAACCTTTCTCATGCCCAGCCAATAAAATCCTGGATTACATGTGCTTTCTCTTCGATCTGGGTCTCCGCCATTCCTCATTAAAGGTCCACATGGCAGCGATTTCAGCCTACCATATTCCCTTCGGGGACAGGACTTTTGCTCAGTTGGAAGTCTCAAAGACCTTCCTTAGAGGGGTTCTCCATTTGAGACCCCCCATATGCATTCCTTGGGACTTGAATTTCATTCTGGAGAAGCTTACCCTGCCTCCCTTTGAGCAGTCGACTACAGCAGATTTAAAGTTCCTTTCTTGGAAGATACTCTTCCTCGTGGCCATAACTTCTGCTCAGTGCATTTCCGAGCTTCAGGTCTTGATGTGCAAAATCCCATACTTGATTTTCCACAAGGAACGTGTGGCTCTACGCACCAACCCTAAGTTTCTCCCTAAGGTGGTGGCTGAATCAGTCCACTGACCTACCTGCTTTCTTTACGCAACACTCCAATAAAGGGGAGTGCTTCTTGCATACTTTGGATGCTCATAGAATACTGAGGTACACCACTCTGACTAAGGATCTTGGGAAAACTGATCAGCTTTTTGTCTGTCTTGCTCACAAAAGAGAAGGCAATGCTGTTTCTATGCAACGCCTATCAAAATGGCTGGCTCATTGTATCACTTGTTTTATGACAAGTACAAGAAGACCCTGCTGGGTGAAGTCAGAGGTCACTCCACCAGAGGAGTAGCTGCCTCTGCGGCTTGTTTCAAGAATGTCAGTGGCAGACATCTGTGCAGCCGCAGCTGGGACTTCTGTCCATACCTTTACGAAACACTGTGGTTTGGACAGTGCCTCCTGCCGCAGAGTAGACTTCAGGTTGGCTGTGCTTCAGGGTCTTCTTTCATAAGACCCATTCACACAGAGGTTCCATGCTTTGGACAGATCTTGCTTCGAGTGGGAGCTCTTGCAGCAGGCTATAATATTCAGGATTATGCCACAGGCACTAGGACCATCCAGAAAACTTCTCAACCAGCAGTATACAGCAGGGACCGACGCCGGCCCCGGCCCGACATCGCCCCTGGTACAAAAGGGAGCGGACCCAGCTCCACCTCAGTTCTTTTCCTGCCACGTCCCGCGCATGAAGAGATCTACAATCAGCTTGCCAGAAAACAGCAAGAATCTTCAACTCGCTTTTCTTACCTTTTTTCCAACTGTTCTTTTTTTCTCTAACCGACATCAGCCCGTTTCCGATGAGTTTTGAAGTTTCCCCGACGGATGTCTTCACCGTCACTGGCCTTGCCTGAACACCACCAAAATAAGTGCAAGTGTGGGAGGCAGATCCCGGCTAAGGACGACTATTGACGCTGTGTGTTCTGCCTTGGGCTGGACCATGACACCGTGGCCTGTTCCGCCTGCCAGGCTTTTACTAGCCAGACCCTCGTCCATCGTCTAAGGCCCTGAAGCCTTTCCTTCTGGAGCAGAAGATGGATCTGCACTCGGAGGGGAAACGCAAAGAGAAGCGTCACGTCAAAGACTGTAGTCGGTCCTGGCACCGGTCCTGGTCTCAGTCACGGCCCTCTCCCAAGAAGGCACACCCTTCGGGCTCATGAGAGCGTCCGAAGTCCACTTAGGCCAAGGCTGGTCCTTTGGGGGAGAAGCCGGCCAAGCTGAAGGTAACCTCGCTAAGGGTTACCACCTAGCCCTTGGAGGTGAAAGCTGCGGCTCCACCTCCCAAGGCAACGGCGCCGCCTGCTGAAGGCGCACCTCTGGAGCTCAAGGACTCTCCGGCACCCCCTGGTGGCACCCCATCGTTAGTACCACCACCGACACCGGTCGAAGGAGCAAAGGGTGAGGGATCGGCCGTGGAAGAGCGGACGTCCCCATCGCCCAAGTCCTCCTTCCCCTGGGCCTCCAGGAGGGCTCTCCTTCGCGCACCAGCGTCCCGGATACTTCCTTTCCGGGCCGTGAGGGCGAACTTTTTTCGAAGGATGAGCTGCAGGAGCTGTTTTCCTTTTGGTGGGAGCAGGTCCAGAAGCGGCCGCCCCAAAATTGTCGGCCCAGACACCAGTACCTGACCCAGGAGGTGAGCCTTGCCCGCGGAAGTCTTCGGAGCGACCGCCTACACCTCCTTCTAGGGCTCGTTCCTGCACCCGGTCTGGAGACCACTGACGTCGCTCCAGGAATTCTGGAGACCATCGTTGGTCTAGGTCACGTTCTCAGAGTCTTTCTTTGTCTTCTAGACGAGAACGCTGCCGACGTCTCTCACTGCTCCGTCGCCGGTCTCTGGACCGGAGTCGGTCCTCCAGTTACTGACGACAGCGGGAGTCTGGTCACAAGGAGAGGTCGGACTGTTCGAGATCTTATAGTTGATCTCCCTTATCCTCTTATGCATCATCTTCCTCTCTCAGCTTGCAACGGTCCCCGGGAGAGAAGGACCAGCCTCGCTCGCCTCCAGATGATCCAGCCTTCATGGACGTCTTGAGGCATATCCAGGCCTCCGAGTGGGAGACTGAGGACCTGGATCCAGAATGCTGGAGACTGGCAAAGTACCTGAGGCAGAAGGAGCCGAAACCGTTGGTGATCCCTCCTTTGGTGGATACTTTCCAGGACCTTACCCGGACTACCTGGAAACATCCAGCTTCCATCCTGGCTGTTCCGAAGAAGTCAGATAGGCTGTACAAGGCCCTGAAGGAAGAATCTCTCCTAGCTGAACACCCTCAGGCGGACTCCTCGGTGATCACGTCTGCCCATGATAAATCCAGACAGCCGAAGCACCTCAGCTCACAGCCTCCCGACCCAGAGTCTCGCTATTTGGACCAGGTGAGCAAGAAGGTTTATTCTGCCTCCACCTGTTCCATATGGTCCCTCAACTTCTTGACACATATGGTCCAGTACCAGAATGCGCTATGGGAACGAGGACAAGAGCTTTTGAAGGCCATTCCAGATTATGATCAGAAGACAGAGCTTCTGGACATCTTGAAATCGGGCTCAGACGTAGGTTCCCATGTCCTGAGAGCCTCGTATGACACCGCAGATATGGCTTCTGGGGTGTGCCTACGGCGCCACGCCTGGTTGAGTCTCAGGCTTTCACCAGGATCTGCAGGTCGGTATCAAGGACTTACCCTTTCAGGGTACCGTGCTATCTGAGCAGGAGACAGAAGCTTTGATTTCTCATCTCCAGGAGTCGGGCAAGTCTATCTGGATGGTCCGACAGATGTACCACGGCAACCAGCAAAGACAACCCAAGTGGCCATTTCGCAAGCCCTCAGGTGGACAAGGTCATGCCCGTGGTAACCAGCAGGGGCAGAGAGGCGGCTTCCGTAGGAGATCCGGTAACCAGCAGCCTGGAGGTGCTCCTACCTGTGGGCCCAAGTCCTCCCAGGCCTCTCTGCCTACACCCAGCTAAGCCCAATGACTTCCGGCCCACCCCCTTCCACAGGAAGGGGGCCGCTTCTCCCTTCATCTCAAAGGGTGGAAGTCTATTACTGCAGACCAATGGGTCCTAGATATCATCAGGAGAGGACACATGCTGGAGTTCAGAGTTTCACCCAATTACTCCGCCAAAGTACTCCTGTTCTAGGGACATGGATATGTTCAATCCACACTTCTTGGCAGGTTCCTTGCCACTTTAAATCTTGCCGGAAGGTCTTCAAGCTGGCACCTCCCACCCACTCTGGTGGTAAAACTCTCGGCTCCGCCCCATGACGCCAGATCTTCCTTACCACTTGGAAGCTCGGGTTCCCTCCTTAACGCTCTGCGTCTAGACTGGATCCTAACTCTCGGTTCACCATCAAATAATTTTAAAGTTTTCCAGACTTTGGTCTACTACTTCCTTCGTGGCTGCGATGGACAAATCGACTCCCGGTTTTTGGCGTGCCCATGTGGGCAGATGATGTCCAGGACCGATCCACACTCCACGTGAGTCTACTGCCTCGGGCTTGACCACGACCCGCAGGCCTGAGAGTTGTGCAGGTGTTTTTTCAGCTAACTTCCTTGAAGACTGTGCTGCCTGGCTCCAATTTGGGCGCCCCGAGAAACGTTATCCGCCGGTGAAGTCCAAGGAGGCCCGTTGGGCAGTTTCCGCGGTGGCTGGCTTGGCTGAGCAACTCTAGCAGATTGCCCTCGGAGGAGGCGGCCCAGGCCACATCTTCCTCGGTCGCAGCATTTATCCCGCTGTCTTTGGGCTACTCCTACACAGCTTCCTTTAAGGAGCTTTGCAAATCCCTCTCCACAAAGGGTGAGGGGCCATCTGAACACTCTTCTCGGTCAAAAAAGCACTCGAAGGGTAAGTCCCACCGTCGTTCGTGGGAAGGAAAGGTCCCTTCCCGGACAGTCACTCGCCCGGTGAGGTTCGGCTAAGGCCGCTGGCTTCATAGTGTCCCCGTCGGGTCAGCCGGCCAAGACATCCATCGACTCGGTAGAGTTTTTTCTTGACCTGTCGTACGGGCTGTCGACTGGTGAAGCAGACAACCCTTCATCACCGGTTCCCCCAGTAGAAACGGAGGACTTTCCTGTACCGGAGTCCCCAGTCAAGGCTCCCGAGCCGAGGGAGGAGCAGGTTTCCCCCGCTCCCAGACCCACCCTTGGAAACACCGAGGGTCTCTGTCTTGGACCTCGTCTCGGTCCGTCGGCAGTCTCTATCTCGGCACCGAGGAAAGCGGCGGCGCTGCTCGTCCTCATCTTCCTCCTCGGAAGAGGAGAGGCTTTGGTGCAAACTGCGTCGACGCTACGAGGACTTAATGTGGCAGCAGCTCCTTCTGTCCGGGAGCAAGCCGATGCCGTCACCTTCCCCGGCCATTAAGTGGCTGTCACCAAAAGGCCTAAACAACCCCTCGCAGTGGTCGAGGTGCCCAAGCCTGGGCCGGTTGTTCGACCATAACCAGCTGCCCCACCGATTGTGGTGGAACCTCCACAACCAAAATCGGGGGCTCCGACCTAGGATTCTCTGTCGGGTCAGGGTCTGCCCCACCAGTTGTCGGTCACCCTCACTCCCGACCGTCCTCGGCAGGTGGAGGGTGGCTCAGGCCCTAGGCAGCTCTTCGCAGACTCCTCGGAATCTGACGACTCCCTGTTTTCCAGGCCCCTTGACCTGGAGCCCTCCGGGGGGCAGTCGATGGACAAGAGCCCATCATCATTCATGGGTCTGCTTCAGCTCATCTCGGAGTCCACCGGGATGCAGCTCGAACCCATATCCAAGCGGGCCAAGTATCCCCTCACGGAGATACTGGACCGAGGGGATTCTCCCACGGAGGCCTTTCTGGTGGCTGAAGCCATTGTTGGCCCAGTCTTGGAGCTATGGCAGCAGCTGGCTTCCTGTCCTGCACCTTCTGCCAGGATGGCCAGGAAGTATGCAGTCCCTACCGGCTCTTTGTCCGGTTTCTCGGAATACCCTCTGCAGAGGGTTGGTCTCGAATGCTTTTCCGGCATTCCGGGAACACTAGGGATGTGGACAACCCCCGACGAGTCTAAAGCCGGACTATGGCGCGCGCGGGGTATCACTGCGTCCTCCCCTGAGCCTCCGTCAGCCAGTTCAGCCGCATTGATGGCACACTTCTCCCACGCCCTCATAGGCTCCCTGGATGAGGTGAATCCTCATCTCCCGGCTGATCTGCAGACTTGGTCAAGCAGGTGCGGGAACAGGGAAGGGCCGTGGCGAAACAGCAGCTCCAAACGGCTCTTTATCGGAGACTCCTGTGCCCGGTCAGTAGCGGCCGCAGAGCCTGGCTGAGGATATCCACCTTTATGGTGGATACCCAGCACAAGTTGGCAGACATCCCCTTCTTGGGGACTGACCTGTTCGGCCCTGGAGTGGAAGGCCATCTCTAGAGGATCGAAAAGTCCAGTGCCACCTTGGACTCTGTCATGTCTGCTCAGAAGGACAAAGGCCATCGACAGCAACATAAGTCCTTTCACCCTTCTGCCCCTGCAGCACGTCTGGCCCGGCAACACCAGCATCAGGGCCAGCAGGCTCGCACTTGGCACCCTAAAGCCAAGCCTGCAGGTTCCTCTAACAGGAAGCCGGGAGGAAAAGGCCCAAGAAGTCGCTCGGCTGGTCCTTCCAAGCCTGTCCAGTGACGGGTTGAGGGGTGTCGCCCCCTACCTCGTTGCTTCCCCCAGGGTTCCTCCGTGAGGGGACAGCTCTGCCACTTCCTTTCTGCCTGGTCCGCTATCACCATGGACCGTTCAGTGTTGGAGGTGGTAGGAAAGGGTCTGCCTCTGGAGTTCGAGCAGGCCCCACCCTTCCGAGCCGGCGCCCCACGGGGGTTATGGGGTCCGCAGTCTCTGTTGGCCTGCTCCTCAAAAAGGAGATGATCAGGAAGGTGGCGGATGCTCCACCAGACCCAGGGTTTGTGTCCAGGTACTTCCTGGTCCTGAAACGGACGGGGGGCTGGAGCCCCATTCTAGACCTGCACGACATGAACAGGTTCCTAAGGTCTTAGACCTTCAAGATGGTCACTCTGGCTCCGATCATTCCATCCTTGGAACGAGGCGTGTGGTTCTGTTCTCTCTACCTCCAGGACGTGTTCTTTCATGTCCCAATCCATCTGTCCCACCAGCGATTCCTCTGCTTCAGAGCAGAGGGGTCCCTCTACGAGTTCCGGGCCATGCCCTTCGGCCCTTCTCTAGCTCCCAGGGTCTTCACCAAATGCATGGCAGTGGTAACAGCATTCCTGCAATGCCGAAGGGCCTGGACGACTGGCTGATTGCGGCCTCCTCCAGAATGGAGGTGGAGAGGTCCAGGGATCTGGCCCTCCAGGTTTGCTCTCAAGTTGGCCTCCTTATCAACGAGGCCAAGTCAGAACTCGTGCTAAAGCAGATTATCCAATTCATCAAGGCAGAGCTCTACTCTCTACGAGCCAGAGCACGGCTCCCGGCGGACAGGGCCAAGGTTCTTTCCTCCTTTGCCCAGTCATTTCAGGTTGGGCAATTGCGCCCTGCCGCGGGACTTCCTGGGCCTCATGGCGGCCTGCACCAGCATGGTCCATTGGGCCCATTGGCACATGCTTCCCCTACAGTGGGGTCTTGCCAGCCAATGGTCACAGCGCTCCGGTCCTTTGGATCAGCCAGTGACAGTGACCCAGGATATGTGGAACGCTCTCCAGTGGTGGATCATTCCAGCTCATCTGCAAGAGGGCATCCCGTTTGTTTGCCCCGAGCCGACGGTCTCCCTATCGACCAATGCCTCTCTGATGGGTTGGGGTGCCCATCTGGGGGAGCACAGAGCGCACGTCCTCTGGTCCCCTCGGCAGTCTCAATGCCACATCAACCTGCTGGAGCTCCGAGCGGTTCGTCTAGTCCTCACTGCTTTCGCTCCGTTTGTACGGGGTCAAGTGGTTCAAGTCCAGGCGGACAATACCACGACCATGTACTACCTAAACTGCCAGGGCGGGACGCACCCCATGCCCCTGTGCAGGGAAGCTCTCCGCATTTGGTCCCTTGTGCGCAGCCTGGAGGCGGATCTCCTTGCCATCCATGTGGCAGGAGCCTCCAACATTCTGGCCGATGCCCTAAGCCGGATAGGAGCTACGTCCCACGAGTGGTCTCTCCTGCCAGAGGTAGTAAAAGATCTGTTCTCCCACTGGGGCATGCCTCAGGTGGACCTGTTTGCATCCAGGGAGAATGCGAAGCTGAGGCCGTTTCGTGCCCGCCCCCCTTCAGCAGGGCTCGCTGCAGGGGGATGCCTTCTCGAGGCCGTGGACCCCGGGCCTCTTCTACGCTTTTCCCCCATTTCCCTTGATCCACAAGGTGCTTTTCAAGGTCGAGGAGGGACGAGGCACAGGTGATTCTGGTGGCCCCAGACTGGCCCCGCTATTTTTGACATCCAGATCTCCTCAGTCTCCGCTCCAGGCTCCCGAGGCGGCTCCCAGTCTGCTCGGACCTGATCTCGGTCAATCAGGGGAAGGTATTAAATTCGGACCTTCAATCCCTGCACCTGACGGCCTGGTTACTGAGCAGCTAGAGTTCCAGGCCTTGGGTCTTTCCGACGAGGTCCTCAGCGTTGTTGAGGCTTCCTGTAAGGAGTCAACCAGGAAATGCTATGCCTTTTAATGGAAGAGATTCTTCATTTGGTGTCAGGGCAAGGGCCTGGACCCTTCCTCCTGTTCCTTGACGAGCATTCTGGACTACCTGTGGTCCCTTTCTCAGCTAGGGCTTCGGTCGACAACCCTCAAGGTGCACCTGGCAGCGCATCGCTTCCGAGTCGCCACTGGTGTTGTAGTCGGCACAGTAGAAGGTGGTCAGGCGCTTTTTCAAAGGCGTTGATCACATATCCCCTCCGGTGCGAGAACCTCCACCTCCATGGGATCTACTGCTGGTATTGGCTAAGCTCATAGGCAAGCCATTCGAACCGATGCACAGGTGTGACAGCTCTCACCTGTCATGGAAGACCGCCTTCTTGGTGGCTATTATGTCAGCCAGAAGGATGGGAGAGCTCCTGGCGCTTTCTATCAAGTCTCCTTATCTAGTCTTCCACAGGGACAAGGTTGTCCTGCACCCCCACCCGAAATTCCTTCTGAGGGTGGTGTCTGAGTTTCACCTTAACCAGGTGTTGACTCTGCCGGTGTTCTACCCCAGTCGCACCTCGGAGGCCGAATATAGGCTCCATACTTTGGACCCTAGAAGAGCGCTCGCTTACTATAAGGAGCAGACAGCTGAAGTTCGGGGAGAGGTTCGCCAGCTGTTTGTCACCTACGCTGAAGCCGCACCTGGCAGACCTGCAGCCAAGCGGACGATAGGCAGGTGGGTCACCTCCTGCATAGATCTCTGCTATAGGTTGACGGGCATGGACCCTCCCAAAGGGATAAGAGCTCATTTTACCCGCCATACCGCTGCTTCGGTGGCTGCTTCCAGGGATGTCCCTATCCAGGAAATCTGCAGGGCTGCTACCTGGAAGTCAGCACACACCTTCATTACTCACTACCACATTGACCTAGAGTCACGCCGGGATGCTGGTTTTGGGACCTCGGTTCTCCAGTCCTTATTTCCCAAGTAAGTATCGGGAGTGTGCCCCTTGCCTCCCTCCTCCCGGAGAACTGCTAGGAGTCTGCCAAGAAGTGTGGATTGAACAACATATCCATGTCCCTAGAAATACAGGTTACTCGCCTGTAACAGGAGTTCTAGAAACAGTATATGTTGTTCATCCATACAACCCACCCGGCCTCCCCGGCTTCGACGCACAACCTGGCTTCCAGCGGGCTAGATCTGGCGTCATGGGGCAGAGCCAAGAGTCTTACCACCCGGGTGGGTGGGAGGAGCCAGCTTGAAGACCTTCCGGCAGGATTTAAAGCGGCAAGGAACCTGCCAAGAAGTGTGGATGAACAACATGTACCATTCCTAGAACTCCTGTTACAGGTAAGTAACCTGTATTTATCCTCCTCCTCACATCCCACTAATAGGAGAGATTCAGATCCTCTTGCAGAAAAGGGCAGTAGAGGTAGTCCCCTGGTATCGGCGGGGAAAGGGGTTTTACTCCCATTTCTTCCAGGTCCCAAAAAAGACACAGGATCTTCGTCCCATTCTGGACCTCAGCTCTCTAAATCTTTTTATAAGAGTACAAAAGGTTCAGGATGGTGACCCTCCCCGGTCTACATCCTCTGCTGCACCAGGGGGACTGGCTCTGCTCCCTAGACATGCAAGATGCGTATATGCATATCGGGGTCATCCCTCACCACAGGAAGTTTCTGAGGTTCCACTTCCAAGGGGAGCACTACCAGTTTCAAGTTCTTCCATTCGGCCTCTCTTCCGCTCCGCGAGTCTTTACAAAAAGAGCCGCAGCCACTACTGCCAA
Source organism: Neoceratodus forsteri (assembly GCA_016271365.2). NCBI lineage: Eukaryota > Metazoa > Chordata > Ceratodontiformes > Ceratodontidae > Neoceratodus > Neoceratodus forsteri. The sequence goes on from CM028129.1 coordinate 1,055,714,674, forward strand.
GCAAAGACGCATGGGACACTACGTTTTCCCATGCGTAGACGATTGTCTACTTACAGCCCCGTCAATAGCAGGCCTACTTCACGCCCTTGGAGACACCTATGCTCTCTTCCGAGAGCTGGAGATCACCCTGAATCTACAGAAATCGTCCCCAGAGCCCAGTCAAAGGCTCGTTTTCATTGGAGCGGTACTGCATTCTATCCAGGGCATGGCTTTCCTCCCCCAGGACAGGGGCGATCGCCTGTGAGAGATTGCCAAAGGGATCTCAATAACTCAAGTTCCAGCACGGAACTTCCTCAGGCTGGGGGCACGTGGCGGCGGCCATTCCTGTCACTCCCTTGGCCTGCCTCCACATGCGGATCCCACAGTGCAGGCTCAGGGTACAGTGGGACCAAGGCTACGACTATCTAGACTTCATGGTCAGGATCACCGAGCCAGTCAGGAGAACTTTACGTTGGTGGATGGACCTCCAGAACTTGGAGAAAGGGGTCGGCTTTCGTCTAGAGCCACCAGGTCAGAATCTTACAACAGATGCATCAGACCTGGGATGGGAGGGCGCACATGGGTGCTCATCAAACGCAAGGGGTTTGGTCACCCGAGGAGCGGTCCCTTCATATCAGTGTACTGGAGATGCGAGCGGTTTTACAGGCCTTTCAAGAGGACCTGGTGCCAGGCTCTCTTCTGGTTCAAATAGACATTATGGCGGTCATCTTCTACATCAGCAAGGAAGGGGGCACTCATTTGTAACCCCATTGCAGGGAGGCTGAGAGTCTGGCACTGGGCGCTGGAGCAGCGCGTTCTGCTATAGAAACATAGAATTTGACGGCAGATAAGGACCGCTTGGCCCACCCAGTCTGCCTATTTCCCTACCTACTGGATAAGCTGCAGATCCTAGTTAACCAGCAGCCTACTTCTTCCTACCCCCAACCCCCAGAACTGCCTTATGACTATCCCATGCATGCTTGAATTCCACCACTGATTTTGACTCCACAACCTCCTCCGGAAGGCTGTTCCATGCATCCACAACCCTTCTGTGAAAAAATACTTCCTTAAATTACCTCTGAGCGCCCCAAATCTTCAGATTGTGCCCCTTGTTCTTGCACACTCTTTTGAAAGATGCTACCTCTTGGACTTTGTTGATTCCCTTGAGGTACTTGAAAGTTTCTATCATGTCTCTCCCCCCTTTCCTCGAGGCTATACATATTAAGCTCCTTAAATCTCTTCATATGTCTTCCGGTGCAGACCCTGCACCATTTTAGTTGCCCTCTCTGGACAGCTTCCATCCTGTGTCTTATGGAGATTGGGTCTCCAGAACTGCACACAGTACTCAGATGGGGTCTCACCAGCTGTCTGTACAGAGGGATAATAACTTCCTGTTTCTACTGTGATGCCTCTCCCATGCATCCCAGTATCCCCCAGCCCTCCTTGCTGCCGCCTCGCATTGCTTGCCCATCTTTAGGTCATCTGATATGACTACCCCCAGGTCCCTCTCCATTTTTTTTGTTAGTATCTCACCCCCCATTGTGTACTCTTCCCCTGGGTTTTTCTTTCCCAGGTGCATTACCTTGCACTTCTTAGCATTGAATCTAAGCTGCCATACATTTGACCATTCCTCTAACCTTGCCAAGTCCCTTCTCATCCTTTCCACCCCCCTGTGTATAAACTCTGTTGCAGATCTTTGTGTCATCTGCAAAGAGACATATTTTCCTTCCAGTCCTTCTGCAATGTCGCTATAAAGACATTGAAGAGGACCGTCCTAATACAGAACCCTCAAGGTACCCACTAGTAACCCTCCTTTCTTCTGAGTGGACTCCATTTACTATTACTCTCTGTGTCCTATTCTCTAGCCAGTTCTTTACCCAGGCTGTCATCTTGGGACCCACTCCCAGGCTGGCTAACTTGTATATTAATCTTTTGTGTGGGACTGTGTTAAATGCCTTGCTAAAGTCTAGGTAGGCCATGTCCACAGCCCCTCCCTGATGTACTACTTTGGTCACCCAGTCAAAGAAATCTATCAGATTCGTCTGGCATGACCTTCCCGCTGTGAATCCATGCTGCCTAGGGTCCTGTGGCCCTCTGGCCTCTAGATACTCGACAATTCTTTCCTTTAGAAGTGATTCCATCATTTTCCCTACACTGAGGTTAAACTAACAGGTCTGTAGATCTTACTTCGAGACACAGCTCTTGCAGCAGGTTACACCATTAGAACTGAAGCCGGCAGGCGTCAGGACCCCACGGAAAAATTCTAGCTAGCTATCTTCAGCGGGGACCGCCCCCGATGTCGGTCCCGCCTCCGTCAGGCGTGGTACAAAAGGGGGCGATTCCCCAATTCTTTCCCGCCGTCGACTTGCATGTCTCGACCCTTCGGTTCCAGTCTAGCGCGCGATGTGTGGTTCAGAGCTTTCCTCCAGGAAATTCTTTTTTCTTCAAGCAAGATTGTTGCTGATGTCCTCTCCTCCGGATGACCCCTCGTTCATGGATATTATGCGACATATCCAGGAGAACATGGGATGGGATGCAGAAGAACTAGACCCGAAAGGTTACGCCTTGCCAAATATCTTCGGCAAAAGGACCCCAAGCCTGTGGTGGTACCACCTTTGGTGGACACTTTCGTGGACGTTACCAAGGCAGCGTGGAAGGGTCCACATTCGCTCCCGGCGGTGCCGAAGAAAGCTGATCGTCTGTACAAGGCTCCTAAGGATGACCAGTACCTGACACAGCAGCCTCAGGCCGACTTCTCTGGTCATCACAGCCTCACATGACCGGTCACAGAGGCCGCAACATTTGAGCACCCTGCCACGGACCCAGAGTCCAAACAGTTGGACGCACTGGGCAGGCGCATGTACGCTTCCGCTACCTGCGCCGTCCGATCCTTGAACTACCTGACCCACATGGTTCAATTCCAGAACGCTTTGTGGGAACAGGGTCTGGAGGCGGCTGAAAAGCTGCTCGAAGGTGAGCAGGAGGAGGAGATGCTCCAGCTCCTCCGTACGGGTTCAGACGTGGGGACCCAAGTGCTTCGAGCCGCGTATGACTCCGCGGACTCATCGGCCCGAGCAGCAGCTTCTGGCGTGTGCCTCCGGAGACGCTCCTGGTTACGTGTCTCCGGCTTTACCCCGGATGTCCAGAAAAACATTATGGACGCTCCGTTCGAGGGAGAAGTTTTATTTGGTAATCCTTCCGAGAAGATCATTACCAAACTTCAAGAGGCCGGGAAGGCGGTAAGGTCAGTTCAAGCCATGTACCCGGCTTAGTTTCGCTTCGTAGGAACCAAAGCCGTTTTCGTGGGCGGACACAGAGGCAGCAGCCCCGCTCCGCTACACATCAGAGGGGCTCCGGTTTCCGTAGAACCCAGGGAAAACAGCCCGCTAGCCGAGGTCAGCGTTCCCCTAGGCCGACCCAGCCAGCGGGCCCATCTGGCGCCACAGCCTGACTCCTTTCCGGCCCCCGCCCCTCAGGATCAACGGGAAATCATGGTCGGGCGTCGCATTGCGAACTTCCTGCCGGGATGGCAGGCCATTACCACCGACAGGTGGGTTCTGCAGTTGGTCAGTCTAGGCCACTTTATAGAATTCGCAGAAAAGCCACCCTCGAGGCCTCCTTTGCTCTCGCGGTATCCGGGTCAGCACAAAAATTTGATCTGGCAAGAGGTGCTCGCGTTCCTAAGAAAAGGAGCGATAGATGCGTCCGGGAACCAGAGGGGCGAGGATATTATTCCACTTCTTCCTGGTTCCCAAGAAATCAGGGGACCTCTGTCCGATTCTGGACCTCAGCGACCTCAATGTGTCGGTCGCATACAAAAGATTCCGCATGGTGACTCTTCCGGGCCTCATTCCCATGCTGAAACAAGACGCCTTTTTAGCGTCTCTAGACATGCAGGACACATACCTGCATATCCCCATAGCTCACGCGCACCAGAGGTTCCTGCGCTTCGAGTTTCTCGACCACCACTTTCAGTTCCAAGCTCTTCTGTTCGGACTGTCGTCCACACCAAGGGTCTTTACCAAGTGCATGGCAGTCGTGGCAGCATCTCTGAGGAGACAGGGCCACTATGTGTTCCCGTACCTCGACAACTGGCTTCTCATGGCCGCCTCCAGAGAGGCATTGTGACTCGCGGTTCAGAGCACCCAGGACTTGTTCCAATCTCTAGGCATTCTCATAAATTACGAGAAGTCTCTCCTGGTACCGTCGCAGAAACTGCAGTTTATAGGCGCAGTCCTGGACACTGTTCAGGGAAGAGCTTTTCTTCCGGACGACAGAGCGGAGCGCATCAGATCCCTCATAAGGGGTTTGTCGTCTAACAAGATTGTACCTGCCAGGTCGGTCCTTCGCTTGCTCGGACACATGGCTGCGGCCATTCCTACTGTCCCTTTGCAAGGCTCCACATGCGGGTAACCCAGTGGATGCTCAAGGTACAATGGGACCAAAGGCAAGACCACTTGCAGCATCCGGTCAGGATCACTAACTCTGTCATCCGAGACTGGCAGTGGTGGTTAGTCCCCGGGTCGCTCTCCAAGGGCGTCCCGTTTGTAGCGCCATCCCCGGAGGTAACCCTCACCACGGACGCCTCAGGTCTTGGGTGGGGCACACCTGACGGGTAAAGTCCCAGGTGCGTGGGACCTGGAAGCTCATCTCCATATCAATGTCCTAGAGATGAGGGCGGTTCTCTATGCCCTGCAGGCTTTTCAGTCAGTAATCCCACCGTGTACTCTCCTGCTGCAGACAGACAACACGGCGGTGATGTATTACCTCAACAAACAAGGAGGCGCACACTCTTACCCCCTTTGCAGGGAGGCCATGAGGGTGTGGGATTGGGTAATCGGACACGGCGCAAATCTGATCACTGTGCATGTTCCCGGGTGGACAACACAATTGCAGACGGCCTGAGTCGATCCCAGGCCAGAGTCCACAGTGGGAACTTCTTCAAGAGGTAGCAGAGGATCTGTTTCTTCGTTGGGGAGTTCCAGAACTAGACTTGTTCGCATCCCCATCCAACGCAAAAGTGCCCAATTTTTGCTCGCTAGATCCAGGGCCTGGTGTGTTTTGGCGAGACGCGTTATCCCTCTCCTGGGCAAACAGATTCCTCTACGCTTTCCCTTCCTTCCCGTTGATCCAGAGTTCTTCTCAAACTGCGCAGGGAGCACGCACTCGTGATCCTGGTGGCCCCGTTCTGGCCCAGAAAGATCTGGTTGTTCCCTTTGGTGCAACTATCTCGGGAACCCCCGCTCCCGTTGCCGCTCAGCTCCCACCTCCTGTCTCAGGAGAAAGGTTCATTAGTCCATCCGGACCTACGCTCTCTGGAACCTGCATGCTTTGCTCCTAGAGACATAGCCATCTTGCGTCACGGGGTCTCGCAAGAGGTTGCAGAGGTTCTTTCTGCAGCCAGAAAGCCGGCAACGCGATGACGTCATGCCATTAAATGGCGCTGTTTTTGTTTATGGTCACGGGCTCGTGATCTTTCCCTTTAGGTTGTCCTGTGGGAGTAGTTTTGGATTACCTCCTCTCCTTTTCCTTCAGGCTAGCCTACTCCTCTATTAAGGTGCACCTCTGTGCCATTTCGACCTATCACCTCCCGGTGGGTCATCGTACAGTAGCTCAATTGGACGCCTCTCGGGAATTTCTTAGGGGAGTGTTGCACCTTAGGCCTCCCATTAGGGACCCTGTGCCCCCATGAGACCTGCTCTTTGTCCTGGAACAGCTCACGCTCCCTCCTTTTGAACCTGCCGCGGATTGCGAGCTACGTTTTCTGTCGTGGAAAACGTTATTTTTAGTTGCTGTTACTTCAGCGAGAAGAATTTCTGAGCTTCACGCTCTTATGTGCAGAGAGCCTTATTTAGTTTTCCACCGGGACAGAGTATCCCTGAGGACGAATCCTAAGTTTTCACCTAAGGTGGTCTCTTCACTCTCTCTAAACAAGGACATTGACCTTCCGGTCTACTTCCTGAGTTATTCAAATAGAGAGAGGCTTTGCTCCACACCTGGATGTTCACCGCAGCCTGCGGTATTACCTCAACAGAACTAAACCCTCTCGTAGTTCTGAACAGCTTTTTGTTTCCTTCTCTTGAGAGAATGATGGGCCAATCAGTATCCAAACAGTCTCTGTCTCGCTGGCTTGTCCAGTGTATTTCGTACTGTTATGATATCAAACAAAAGCCCTTCTACTAGGGGTGTGGCCACATCCTTTGCAGCACTAAGAAACGTCTCCACCTCTGCTATTTGTGCTGCAGCCACTTGGAGCTCTGTGCATACCTTTATCAGGCATTATAGCCTGGACATCGCCTCTCGGCGAAGGGCTGGTTTCGGCCTTGCGGTGCTATAGGGTCTCCTGTCCTAGGTTCAGGACCTGGAATGTACTTTCTGTTTCCTCCTCCCAGAATTTCTGGCAGCGTTACTGCTTGGGAATCAGTCCTAATGGTGTAACCTGCTGCAAGAGCTGTGTCTCTAAGTAAGATAGTACAGTTACGTAAGAACTTACCGTAACAGTAGATCTTCAAGAACAGCTCTTGCAGCAGGTACCTTCCCGCCCACCTTCCCCCTTGGAGGAGGCATGGCTCAGTCTTTCTGAGCAGTTTTTATCTTTGTCTTCTGGCGAATCCTCGGTCTCCCATTTTCGATGTCAGCCTGCGGCTGGGAAGTCTCCAGGCGGGAGAACTGGGAATCTGGCGGGACTGCCCCTTTGTACCACGCCCGGCGATAAAGAGCGGTCCCGCTGAAGATAGCTAGCTAGAATTTTTCATTGGGTCCCTGACGCCTGCGGCTTCAGTTCTAATGGTGTAACCTGCTGCAAGAGCTGTTCTCGAAGATCTACTATTCACGGTAAGTTCTTACGTAACTGTCTCGTGCTTCTGCCTTGCTCCCACTTTTATGAAGGGAATCACATCTGCCCTCCTCCAGTCCTCGGGTACCACCCATCCTCCCATGATTTGTTAAAAGGGTAGTCGGTGGTGTCACTAGTTCTACCCTTAGTTCTTTTAGAATTCTGGGATGAATCCATCAGGCCCCATTGCTTTGTCCATCTTCAGTTTTAAGAGTTCTTTCAGAACCCTTTCTTCTGTAAATGGGCGGTATCAACTTCTGTATCCAGCGTGTTACTACTGTTTGTTTTATGTATCTCCTCTTCCTTTGTAAATACTGAGCAAAATATTTGTTTAGTATCTCTGCCTTTCACAGTCTCCCTCTGCCCACCCTCCCTCCCTTTATTAAGCCTCACTATCCCTCCCTTGGTCTTCCTTCGCCCTGATGTACCTATAAAAGGTCTTATCCCCCTTCTTAACTGAGTTGGCTATCTTTTCCTCGGTTTGGGCCTTTGCTATCCGCAGTGCACGTTCCAGGTGTCCTCAACGATCTGGCCGACAGCCTAAGCAGGTCTCGATCCAGAGCACACGAGTGGGAGATGTTACAGTCCGTGGCAGATAAGATCTTCGACAAGTGGGGTCATCCAGAGCTGGACCTCTTTGCGTTGCCACACAATGCCAAACTGCCAGTGTTTTACTCACGAGAGCACGCACCTGGAGTTTTCTGGCCAGACGCATTATCCCTTTGCTGGGTAGGTAGGGAGGTTTCTCTATGCCTTCCCGCCCTTCCCTGTCATTCAGAGAATCCTACTAAAGTTACAGGCGGAAGGGGCCCGAATGATTCTTGTAGCCCCCAGATGGCCTTGGCAGATTTGGTTCCCACTCCTGCGGTGGTTATCCATGGAGCCTCCAGTTCTGCTACCCATATGCTTGCAGTTGCTGTCCCAGGAACAGGGGTCGCTGGTCCATCCAGACCTTCGGTTCTTACACTTACACGCTTGGCTCCTTCAGACGTAGCTCAACACAGATACGGGGTTTCCCCGGAAGTGGCGGTAGTCCTACTTTCGGTGAGAAAGCCCTCCACCCGCTCTGCTTACGCTATGAAGTGGAAGTGTTTTTGTGTATGGGCCTCGTCCAAAGCATTTGGACAGTGTCACTTGTCCAGTGAACTCAGCGTTGCAGTATCTCCTCTCATCTAAATGGCCTGAGTTACTCCTCTATCAAGGTGCATATGTGGGCTGTCTCCACCTTTCACACTTATTGGAGATAGGGCGTTGGCACAATTGGATGTTGCCTGCACCTTTTTAAGAGGAATTTTGCATACAAGACCTCCCATTCGGGACCCTATCTCACCCTCTGATCTCCTTTATGTGTTGGAGAAGCTCACCCTCCCTCCGTTTGAACCAGCAGCGGATTGTGAGCTGAGTTACCTTTCTTGGCAGGTTTGTTTTTTAGTTGCTATTACTTCAGCTCAAAGAGTTCCAAGCTTCAGGCTCTGATGTGTAAAGAGCCATATTTGATTTTCCACAGGGAAAGGGTTTTCCATAGAACAAATCCTAAGTTTCTTCTGAAAGTGGTCTCTGAGTTGACCCTCAACCAGTCAGTTGACCTTCCAGTTTATTTTCCTTCCCCATCCAATAGAGGGAAGGCTCTTCTTCACACACTGGATGTCCTCAGGACTTTGAAGTATTACCTCAAGCGGACGGCTGCGCACCGTCAATCTGAGCAACTTTTTGTGACCTTTGCATCACAATTCTTGGGTAAACTGGTGACAAAGCAGACGATATCGAAGTGGATAGTCCATGTGTTTCCTTCTGCTATGAGAAACACAGTAGGCCCCTACCGGGCCCGGTTAGGGGTCACTCCACCAGAGGAGTGTCTGCTTCATTCACTGCCCTGAGAAATGTCTTATCAGGGACATTATGCGACCGCTACCTGGAACTCGGTGCATACCTTTGTCAAGCAGTACAGCTTGGAAATCGTCTCCAGACGCCAAGCTAGCTTCAGCTTGGCTGTTTTGCAAGGACTTCTGTCCTGAGGCCTCTGGAGTCAGCATATTCCACCTCCTGGGGTAGTCTACCTCTTTGACATGGACTGCTTGGTATTCAGTGCTGAATATTATAGCCTGCTGCAAGAACTCCCACTCGAAGTAAGATGGTACAGTTACGCAAGAACTTACCGTAACAGTAGATCTTACTTCGAGAGGGCTCTTGCAGTAGGTAATACATAGGACTGACGCCGCCGGTGGCAGGACCCCATGGAAAACTTTAGCTAGCAGTCCTGGCGGGACCGCCCACGCCAGGTGACCGCATCATACGACGTCTGTATAAAGGGGCGGTCCCGGACGCCCGCCTTCCAATTGTTTCCCGCCGTCAGCTCGTGCAGCGCCTCGTGGTTAAGTTCATATCACTCAGTCCTGTTACTTTGTGGGTTTTTCCGAAAAAGTTTTCAGTATTGTATTTTATACTTCTATTGTCAGGTGAACGTCTGTATATGTCGTCCCCTTCAAAGAATAAGTGCGACTCATGCGGTGCCCAACTGCCTCACAAAGACGGTCACTCCCTCTGCCTTTTCTGCTTAGGCCCCGACCACGCGGTCGACAAGTGTCCGCACTGCCTTCGTTTCAACGCGGCCACCCGCAGACGATGCCAGCAGTCCCTCGAAGCCCATCTCCTCAAGAAGAAGATGTCTGCGATGGAGAAGGAGTTGAAGAAACTTCGGCAGGTGTCGACCTCCCCTGAAGGGCACAAGAAGTGGGACAAGGAAAGGCACCGGGAGAAGGCTTCCTCCTCCGCGACTCAGGCCGGAGTCGCGGGCAAGGTAACATCCCCTCCGGGGGATTGCCCGACACAGCGCCTCCAGGCTTTGGAGGAGGCGCCGCCCGCCTGCCGGGTTTATGCTCAAGCCCGCAAGGTGCCTTCGGGCAAAAGGAGGCTCCAGCCCCAGTACCGCCGCAGGCTCGCGCCTACTGGTGCAGGCACTCCCTTGCTGAACGCCGCTCCTCCGACGACACCGGGAGAAGGCCGCGCAAGACACTCGACCCTTTGGGCGGCGCCGCGGCAGTGTTCCCCTCAGACGGGCCCTCCCTCATCCCGGCCCGTCTCTGACGAGGGACCCCCGAAGTCGTCGGCCGGCTCCTCTGGCATCCGCCGGAATCCGGCCACTAAGCCACACGGCTCCTTTGACGTGCGCCGGGCCTCTGAGCCTATGGCAGACCCTGCTTCGTCTGTCGTACCAGGCTCCCCGCAGCTTTCTCTGCCGCCAGGGGAGCCCCAGTCCCCCCTGCCCGACCCCGGGGATTTTTCAAACAACATGAAGTCTTGCTATATTATGACTATTGCAGTTTGTCCCACCATTAGAACTGCTCCAGAGGTGAAAGAGTTAACTTCCATGCAGGGCATGGAACTTGGAGCGCGAACTCGGTTAGAAAAGCTGTGTCTGGGATATTTCAAACCGAAACTCGGATTCTTTACTCCGCCTCACTGAACAGTCGCTCCGGAGATTCCTCCTGCTGCTCGGTTCATTTTCTCGGTTTAAAGAGTTTTTTCTCGGTTAAATTCAACCGCGATTATCATTATTTTAACCGCAAACCGATCGGTTCAAGCTCTGTCTATGGTATTGTGAGTAATAGATAGGTTTATTTCTGTGTGGAACCTGTAAATGTTTATCGGTTCGGTTTGAACCGATCAGGTTGTGTTGAAACTTCATTCTGAAGCGTTTAAAGACTTTTTAGAGTGCGGTTCCTGGTTCTTATCAGTTCTAAAAAAAAACGGATTTCATTACGTTTTTTTCCACGACCCGTGACACAGTTGGGGACCGATAAGGGTGTCTTGCCTGGCACTGCCGGAAAAAAGGGCAAGTTTTTGGTTAGGCTGGCATTATGTCTGAGAAACCCAAAAGAAAAACCGGGCCCACTGGGTTTCAACACTGTAGTGTCTGTGGGGAAGCCTTTGCCAAGGCTGACCCACACCACATGTGTTTGTCTGGGGTTTGACCACCTCAATGCAGACTGCCAGATTTGCAAGAATTTCCCTGCAGCTACTCTAGATAAGAGTTGGTAGACTCTGGGAACAAGAGGCCAAAAAGTCCGCTGACCCGGATGGCCAGCCAGGTTCGGTGCCAACCGAACCGGAGGGAGTGCCCTCTGACCAGGGCCAGACTTCCTCAGGCAAACGTAAAGCTGACTCTGAGGAGCCAGTTCTAGCAAAGAGAACTAGAAAGTCAGCAGGTGTGGAGTCAAAAATCCCTTCTCCAACTGCTGCAGAGATAGCCAGGGCAATACAAATTGTCCAGTCACTTTCCCCGGTTCCGTCCGAACCGCCACTATCTGGCAAAAGGTCGGTTCGGCTGGTTCCACTGGTTCAAGAATATGATATAGAGGAGTTTTATGAACCAGAGGAGGGGGAGGATGATTATGAACAGTGTGAATGTGACTTTGAAAGTCTGGATGTGCCCATTGAACCGGACATCTCCCCAGACAGACCTTTAGGAGAATCTCCCCCTAGGCTTCCTGAGTCCCCTTCTCATTTTCTGTTTCATAAAAAAGTTGCTGAAACCCTCCAGCTTCCTTTGGAGGAGGCTGTGGATGAGCAAGAGGAGCCTGACTTTGTAGAGATGATGGATATCCCAGAGTCCAGGAGATTGTCTATTCCTTTACATAAATCCTTTAGGAAACAAACAATAACAATTTTAAAAGCTCCTAATTCTGTGCCTCCTGTGGATAAAAAGATGGACAGGAGGTACACTTTGTCAGGTCCTGATACAGAATTTCTTTCACAGCAATGCAGCCATGTTGGGGGTAGTTCAGGCTGCAGCCTGTGATAAGGCTAATATTCCCCTGGCTTCACATCCTCCTGACAAGGACTCCAGGAAGATTGATGCCATGGCTAAAAAACAATACATGGCAGCGTCTTTGGGACTCAGACAAGCAAATTATATGGCTTATGTTGCACGATACCAAAAATCTAGATGGGATACTGTCATGGCTTTAGCCAAACAGGCCCCTGGCCAGCTTGCCAAGGAGCTGGAGCAGGTGGCTGCTGATGGTATTGAGGCATCTAAGGTGCAATTCCATGCTGCAGTGGATTCTAATGATGTATCCTCTAGAGTTACGGCTACATCTGTGGCTTTTCGTAGATTGGCTTCTCTCAGGTGTACTACTTTGTCACAGGATACCCAGGCTAAGGCTGTGGATTTTCCTGTGGTGGGAAATTCTCTGGGGAGCAGACAGAGAATTATATGAAGAAAATGGATGAATATAGAACCACTTATAGGAGTGCACAAGCCAAGGAACGGCAAGCCACTCCTCAAAGCCCCCCCAGGGGTAGAGGCAGGCCTTTTTACCAAACCCAGGCCTCCTCTTCAGCTTATGTTCAGAGGGGGTTCTTCAGAGGGAGAGGCAGACGGGGTACAAGCAGGCCTGCTCCCACCCCTCCGCCTAAAGCCCCTGCCAAACAGGCACCCTGATGGGATGCCCAGGGCCGGTTCTCCATTACCTGTACGGGGCAGGCTGGCTTACTTCGTCCAGGACTGGGAGTCTTTAACATCAGACAAGTGGGTCTGGAAGTAGTAGCCAGGGTCTGTCTCGGGCCAAAAAATTTCCAAAGATGAGAATCAGATCTTTCCACCTGCAAACCCTCTAGAGACTTTGCTTTGGAACAGAAGTCTCAACCCTCCTGGCTCTCAGAGCTGTAGAAAGGGTTTCTCCCACACCAGGGCAAGGGTCTGTACCCCAGGTACTTCCTTACCCCCAAAAGACAGGAGAGTGCGCCCATCCTGGACCTAAGATATCTGAACAAGCACCTTTTAAAACCAAAATTCAAAATGGTGACTCTGGGAATGATTTTACCTCCTAAGGCCAGGGACTGGCTAGCTTCCCTGGACCTCACGGATGCCTACTTCCATGTTCTTATCAGAAGCTCCCACCTAAAATACCTCAGATTCGAACTGCCCTCAGGCCATTATCAGTTCAGAGCAATGCCCTTCGGCCTTACCTCTGCCCCTAGGGTATTCACAAAATGTCTGGCAGTAGCAGTTGCTCATTTAAGAAGGCAAAAGATTGCCATCTTTCCCTACCTGGACGACTGGCTCATTGTGGGTCAGTCTCCAGACCAGGTCAAATCACACCTGCAAGTTACCCAGCAGCTGCTTACCTCTCTGGGCTTTCTTCTCAATCTTCCAAAGTCAGTTCTGAACCTGTCCAGTTACTCACCTTTATAGGTGCAGAACTGACACAAGGCAGGCAGAGCCTTCCTTCCCCTAGAAAGGGTAAGGACCCTGGTGGCCCTGGCCTCGTCCTTCACTCTGCACGTCTCTCGACCAGGAAGGCATTTCCTACAGCTCCTAGGACACATGGCTTCTTCCACAGCTGTAGTGCAAGGAGCAAGATTTCAGATGAGGGACATTCAGTTCCATTTGAGAGCCTTTTGGTCTCAAAGAAGAGATTCCCTATCCAAGTTGATCCCGTGACTTGAACCCTGATCCAGGCCCTTCAGTGGTGGCAGGATCAGAGCAATCTGAGACAAGGGTGCCTTCATCCTCTATCTCACTCCTTGACCCTTACTACAGATGGTCCCTCTTGGGATGGGAGCTCACATGGGCGACCTCTCCACCCAGGGGTTGTGGTCCCCTCAGGAATCTCTGCCCACATCAATCTGTTGGAACCGGAGCTGTTTTTTCTAGCACTTCAGGTTTTTTTCTGCATCTGTTCAGAACAAGGTGGTACAGGTCAGAACAGACAACACCACTACAATGTGGTACATCAACAAACAAGGGGCACTCGGTCTTCGGCCTTGTGCAAAAGGCGATGAAGTTGTGGTCTCTGGCTTATTCCGAGAACACTTCCTCATAGCAGTTCACCTCCCAGGCAAGGACAATGTCCTGGCAGATGCTCTCAGCAGGATTTCCCAGGGCCATCACGATGGTCACTGGATCCCCAGTACTGGGATAGTTTTTGCCAGATGGGCACCCTCAGCTAGATCTTTTGCAGCCCCAGACAATCATCAACTTCCACTTTTTGTTGCAGGCCCCAGTGTTGGGCTCAGTCCCCCTGGTTGCCTTTCTCCTCGATTGGGAAGGAAGTTTCTGTGCCTCCCCCACTTCCCTCTCCTGTTCAAGGTGCTAGTCCAAATCAGATCTCAGCCCTGCAAGATGATCCTGATTGCTCCAGACTGGGCCAGGCAGCCCTGGTTCCCACTCCTCCTGTCCTTAGCAGTCCATCTTCCCCTGTGTCTCCCCAGGAACCACAATCTGTTAACCTGTGCCCAGGGGAGAGTCTAGTATCTGAATCTCAAATCCCTCAACCTCAAGGCCTGGCTCTTGAGGAGTTAGAGTTTGCTGATCTACAACTTTCTCAAGGTGTTCTCGAAATCTTGAAAGCTTCTAGGAAGCCTTCCACTAGGGCTACCTATAACTCCAAGTGGAAAAGGTTTTCCATATGGTGTTCTGGGAAGCATATTTCCCCGGAATCTGATTTGCCCACTGTTTTGGACTATATGGTCCATCTTAATTCTTTGGGACTGAGACCAGCTACCCTGAAAGTGCATTTGGCAGCTGTCTCTGCTTTTATTTCAGCAGGAAGCCTCTTCTCTTTCTGCTCACCCTGTATTTTCCAGTTTTTAGGGGATTGCTTCATACAATCCACCATTCAGGGACCCTGCCCCTGCCTGGGATCTTAATGTTTGCATTGCTCAGCTGTTGCAACCCCTTTGAACCTCTGTCTTGCGCAGAGCTTAAGTACTTGACTTGGAAAACTGTATTTCTGGTAGCCATCACTTCTGCCAAGCGCATAAGTGAATTACAGGCTTAGTCAGTGGAGACTGACTTTATTTCCTTTCAGGATAAGGTAGTCCTCAGGACTAACAGGAAGTTTTGCCTAGGTGGTTTCAGATTTCCACCTTAATCAATCTATTTCACTTCCAGTGTTCTTCACTGACCATCTCCTCCGGTGAGAGGAGGCCTTTGCTTAGATGTTAAGAGGGGCCCTAAGTTTACTATAGGCGTACCAAGGGTTATAGGTTTGACTCCCCACTATTTCTCACTTATGGTGAGAGGTTGGGAAAGGAAACCTGCCACTGAGATCCATTGCCAGGTGGATTGTCTCTTGTATCCAATTTTGCTATCAAAAACTGGGTAAGGTTCCCCCATCAGGCCTGTGGGCTCACTCTACCAGAGGTACAGCTGCGTCTCTAGCTGCTGCCAGAGACATCCCTGTCTTAGAAATATGTCAAGCAGCTACTTGGAAAACAGTACACACTTTCACCAAGCATTACTCCCTGGATATCCAGGCCAGGAGGATGCTCGGTTTCATACAGCCGTGCTTTCAGAGTCTATTCCCTAAGTAGGTTCTGTTCCTCCTCCATGGAGGTACTGCTGTGTAGTTGTAATAGTTTAATATAGCAAGACTTCATGTTGTTTGAAGAAAATTACTCACCTTAGTAATGTTGTTTCTTCTAATGGAGTCTTGCTATATTATGACCTCCCCCAGCCGGCCCCTCTCAGAACTTCTACTTTGGTATGGGTGGGCAGTCCACTGTTGGCACTTATTGATGCTCCCTTTTATGTTTTCCACCCCTTCTTTTTGGGGTGTTTGGGTGTTGTGTTTTATTTTATCTTATCTTTTTCTGGTCCGCTGACTTGAGTCTTGGTGTTGGGACCAGGAAAATGTGTTAATATTTTAGTAGCCAGTTGGCTAGTGTAGGTTACAGCTTCCGCACAGAACCTTGGTGAGTTTTGCTCATAAAGATCTGACAGTTTCGGTTTGAAATATCCCAGACAGAGCTTTTCTAACTGAGCTCGCGCTCTAAGTTCCATGCCCTGCATGGAAGTTAACTCTCACCTCCGGAGCAGTTCTAATGGGACAAACTGCAATAGTCATAATATAGCAAGACTCCATTAGAAGAAACAACATTACTAAGGTGAGTAATTTTTTCTTCCCCTCCATCCCCGGATGAGGCTCGGGACCCTGGGCTACTGTCCGATCCTCTTCCTGAAGAGCCAGATCTGACGCCGCCTCCTCCGACACCGGCCCCGCCGCCGCCGGTTCCGACACCGCCCCTCTACCGGGCGGGGATATTCCTCTGTATCGGGCCTCCACCCCACTGGGCTCATCCCAGCTGATCCGCCCGTGGAGTACCCGCTGGGCCGCCTGCTCGGCAGCTCCTCCAGCGCCTGGGTATCCGCCATCCTATCCATGCCGGTTTTCCCAGGTCCCCAGTATCCTGCGCCGCAGTACCAGTGCCGACTCGCCCGCCCGCGAGTACCCGGCTCCGGTATACCCGCGGCAGATTACTGGATACTCCTCCCACGGATTTCCTCCGCATAACTATCTCCCCCACCCAGGCCGCCGGTGGATCTTCAGGAGACTTGCCTCCTGGTGGCTGAGGCCAGGCTCAGCTCACCAGGAGACTCTTGCTCCTGGTGGCTGAGGCCAAGGCTCAGCTACTAAGGTAGTCGAGAGCTGTCTTACGGCAACAGTGCCACCCCGCTCCCCTGTGCGGCACACTCCTCTCCACCTCCGGGATTCCCGGCTTTGCCCTCTGGATCCAGAAAGGCAGGACACGCCCGGATTTCCCATGAACCTGTTCTCCCCAGAGCCAGCTAGGGAGTCTTACTCTGCTCCAGATTCTTCTTCCCTTCTCTCGGACTTCCTGGAGGCTTCCGATGGTTGTTCCAGAAAGACGATGAGCCGCCTCCCGCCAGCCGCCGAGGACTCCTCCAGAAGATCCTTCCTTCACGGAGTTGCTCAGGAAGATCCAGGAGGTCCACCAGTGGCATTCTTAGAGCCAGATCCTCAACGGTTAACCTCGTCGAACATCTGGACTTGCCCTCACGGCTTTCACCCTAGTGCCACCCTGGATCGAGCCTCACGCCCACCTTGTTTCCACTATTTGGAAGCAACCTCCAGCTTTAGCCCCACTTCCAGGAAGTCGAATAGGGTATACCAGGCCCGGAGGGTGAGACTTTTAGACTCTCAACCCCATGCAACCTCGGTTGTGATTAGCGCCACGGCCGTCAGCAGAGTCCAAACACTTGAGCTTTGCCTCCCCGGATAAGGAATCTCACCTCCTGGATCAGTATGGAAGGAAGATCTTGCTTCTTACACTGAGGATAGGGCCTGAACTATGTAGCACATATGGGGATTACCAGAAGGCTGTCCTTACCCAGGCGGAATCTAAGATTGACTCTTTGCCTGACTCCCAAGTCAAGCAGGAGTTAGCTGACCTGGTCTGTTTCTGCTCTGCTGGCCAGTCGTCATATTTTGAGGGGCGACCCACTGATGCAGTGGACACCGCAGGGGCGGAGCTCTGCCTTGCCGTGAGTCTTCGGCTCATGCATGGCCCGTATGTCAGGTGTGGTCCCGGAGGTGCAGTCAGCGATCCAGAAGCACCTTTCAGGGTTCTGTGCTCAGTGGTGATGTCAAGGACATCATCACTGATTTGCAGAGAAGGGACGACCGCCATCGGTTGATTCAATGTACCGCCCCCATCCCCACTGCGCCGTCCCTCTGCAGACGCAGCTGGCCTGCTGAAACCTCGGGGAAGACGGGCTACTCAAACGGGCCCCACAGCTGCCAGGCCCGCGCCGCTCAAAAGCAACAGGTGCCCCAGTTGGGCGGCGCTGTCTCACACCACCTGACTCCTTCCCTCTCCCACCGCCCGACGCCTCCGGAGGAACCGGTAGAGGGAGGTTCTCCCTCCACCTTCCGGGTTGGGAGAGGATAACGACTGATTCATGGGTGCTTCAGATCACTGCAGAGGGCACTCCATAGAGTTTCTCAGAAACCTCCACGCCTCCCTCTGAACTCCTCTTACTCAAGGGACCACCTTCCTTGGTCAGGAAGAAATCTCTGCTCTCCTAGAAACAGGCTAGAGCCCAGACTCCTCACCTCCACGGACTGGTTACTGTTCCCACTTCCTTGTACCAACAAGACAGGAGATCTCAGACCCATTTCTATCTCAGCTCTCTGAACCTATATGTGGAATACAAGAGGTTCAGGATGTTTCTCCTTCAAACCTCTTCGCCCCTGCTCGGCCAGGCCAATGGCTTTGTGCACTGAATATGCAGGATGCGTACCTGCACATCCCCATTCGCCCTTCACACCGAAAGTACCTCAGGTTTCACGCCCAGGGCTACTACTACTACCATTCAGCGCCCCATTTGGTCTTTCCTCAACTCCCGAGTCTTCACCAAATGCCTGGCGGTGGTAGCAGCCCACCTGCGCTCTTTGGGAGCTCAGGTTTTCCCACCTGGACGACTGGCTCCCTGGCGGCCCCATCCAGGAGGAACTCCTGCATTTTCTCTCTCACCCAGCAGGTTTCACTGGCCTGGGATTACCATCAACCATTCCAGTCTCACCTGGATCCTTCACAGAGGCTCCAGTTCATCGGGCAACCTCACACAACAGTGTGCAAGGCCTTTCTGCCTCCGGACAGGGGGCCCCTCCAGTCCCAGATTTCCTCCCATCGGAACACAGGAGGGTTCTGCCAGGTCAGTGTCTGCCTATCAGCTTATGGCGTCGGCCATCCCAACGGTTCCACCAGACACCCTCCACACATAAGAATCTCTCAGTGGACTCCTCCGATCTCAGTGGGATCAACGAGTAGACGACCCAGATCATCTGGTCCTGATCTCCCTCACGATGGTAAGAGACTTACAATGGTGGATGGTTCGAGAGAACCTATTCCGGGGGGTTCCCTTTTTTCATCCTCCCCCCCCGATCAGACTCTGACCACGGACGCTTCAGGCGAAGGTTGGGGAGCCCATTTAGGGCCTCACAGAACCCAGGGCCTATGGTCAAAGTTGGAGACCGTTCTCCACATCAACGTGCTCGAGCTTCGAGCAGTGCTGTATGCTCTCCAGGCCCTTCACCAATACATCCTTCCCGGTCAGCTTGCTGTCCAAACGGACAACATGTGCGAGGTGTGGTACATCAACAAGCAGGGGGGAACTCTGTCCTACCCGCTGTGCAGGGAAGCAATGAGGGTCTGAGATTGGGCAACGCTTCACAACCTTCACCTCACGGCGATCCACGTTCTGGGAGTCAATGTCCTGGCAGACAGACTGTCGTTCGTCTGCTCTACCACATGAGTGGGAATTGGATGAAAAAGTTCTAAAAGGCATTTTCCAGATTTGGGGGACTCCTCAGATAGATCTGTTCGCTTCCTCCAAAATGCAAAACTTCAATCTTTTCTGCCGCCTCCAGAGCGAGACGCTTTCTGGAGCAACGCTCTATCTCTAAGCTGGAAGGACAGATTCGTCTATGCTTTTCCCCCCAATTTCCCTGGTACCTTGTGTGCTGCAGAAGCTTGCTCTGGAAGGAGCGAGAATGATTCTGATCACTCCTTTTTGGCCCAGGCAAATCTGGTTCTCTCTTCTACAACAGTACTCAGAGGTTCCTCCTCTTCCTCTTCCTTTATCTCCAGGATTAGGGGACCCTGGTCCATCCGGGACTCAAGTCCCTTCAACTTCATGCAAGGCTCCTGCAGACCTAGCTCAAACTCATTTTGGCGTTTCTCCTAAGGTGGCCGAGATTCTGGTGGAGGCTAGAAAACTCTCCACTAGGTCCACCTACGCCATGAAATGGAAAAGATTTTCCATCTGGGCTGCGTCCAGGAACGTGGAGCCCTTTTCCTGTCCTGTGACCATTCTGCTTGAGTACATGCGTCATCTTTTCGACCTGGGTCTCAGTCACTCCTCTTTGAAAGTCCATATGGCGGCTATTTCAGCCTACCATATCCCTTTCGCGGATAAGGCATTTGCCCAGCTGGAGGTCTCCAAAACTTTCCTTAGAGGGGTCCTTCATCTCAGGCCCCCTATCCGAACCCCAGCTCCGTCCTGGGACTTAAACTTTGTCCTCGAGAAACTTACCCTTCCCCCCTTTGAGCCTGCAGCTTCCGCAGACTTGAAGTTTTTGTCGTGGAAGACGCTCTTCTTGGTGGCCATTACTTCTGCTTGCAGAATTTCCGAACTCCAGGCCCTGATATGCAAAATCCCTTATTTGATTTTTCACAAAGAACAAGTAGCTCTTTGCACTAATCCTGAGTTTCTTCCGAAGGTGGTAGCGGAATCCACCCTGAATCAGTCTATTGAATTACCTGCTTTCTTCACTCAGTACTCCAATCATAGAGAGTACCTGCTCCATACCATGGATGTTCACAGGATTCTGAGATACTACACCGATAGGACGAAGCATCTCAGAAAGACTGATCAGTTGTTCGTCTCCTTTGCTCACAAAAGAGAAGGCAATGCTGTTTCTAAGCAATGCCTATCAAAATGGTTGGCCCATTGCATCACTTTCTGTTATGACAAGTACAAGAAGACCCTCCTGGGTCAAGTCAGAGGTCACTCCACTCGTGGAGTTGCTGCCTCTATGCTTGTTTCAAGAACGTGTCATGCGGAGACATCTGTGCTGCTGCCACTTGACTTCAGTCCATACCTTTACTAAGCATTACAGTTTGGACATTGCCTCTCGCCGTAGAGCAGGCTTCGGGTTAGCTGTCTTGCAAGGCCTCCTTTCTTGAGACCTGCTATATTATTTGCTACTTTTTGGAGTAGTTCCTCCTCCCGGTGCCTTTTCTCTTGTTCCAGACTGCTTGGGATTCTGTCCTATGTGTAATTACCTACTGCAAGAGCCCTCTCGAAGTAAGATAGTACAGTTACGTAAAAAATTACCGTAACAGTAGATCTTCGAGAGAGGCTCTTGCAGTAGGTAATACGTTCCCGCCCTCCATCCCCCTAGGCTTTTTCAGCTCTTTTTCCATTGAGGGAAATATCTGCTTCTCTCTCATCCAGGTCTTCCGGGCCTGTGGTGGGAAAGAACTGGAAGGCGGGCATCCGGGACCGCCCCTTTATACCGATGTCGTATGGCGCCGGTCACCTGGCGTGGGGCGGACCCAGAGGACTGCTAGCTAGAAATTTTCCGTCGGGTCCTGCGCCCGGCGGCGTCAGTCCTATATGTATCATCTACTGCGAGCCTCTCCTAAGATTCACTGTTACGGTAAGTTCTTACGTAACTGTACTATCTTCGAGAGGAGCTCTTGCAGCAGGTGTTACTTTCCCACCCGCCTTCCCCCTTGAGGTATGCAGATCCATCTTCATTTACATCTCCTATTTTCGCTTTGTCTCCTCTTGTCAGGGCTTGTTGCGGGCCTTGGCGGGGGAACTGAGGTGGAGCTGGGTCCGCCCCCTTTTGTGTCAGGACGGGGCCGGTGTTGGGGGCAGTCCCTGCTGTATACTGCTGCCTGGTGAGAAGTTTTCCGGATGGTCCTAGTGCCTGTGGCATAGTCCTGAATGTGTTAGCCTGCTGCAAGAGCTCCTCTCGAAGATCTGTTACGGTAAGTTCTTATGTAACTGTACTTTATCCTCCTCCCGAGTGCTTTTCCTTCTTCCAGACTGCTTGGGACTCAGTCCTGTATGTGAATGCCTACTGCAAGAGCCCTCTTGAAGTAAGATAGTACAGTTGTAAGAACTTACGTAACGTTAGATCTTGAGAGAGAGGCTCTTGCAGTATTGCCTTTCCACCCTCCACCCCCAAGCTTCTTTGGCTCCATTTCCGTGGGGAAACATATCTCTCTCTCTCATCTTGCTCTCTTTGGCCCTTGGTGGGAAAGAATTGGAAGGCAGCTGTGGGGGATCGCCTCTTTATACTGACATCGCATGACGCCGGTCACCTGATGTGGGGGCGGTCCCTCACCGGAGACTGCTAGCTAGACATTTTTCCTTGGGGTCCTGACACCTGGTGGATCAGTCCTATATGTGAATACCAACTGCAAGAGCCTCGCTTGAAGGTCTGCTGTTTTGGTAAGTTCTTGCGTAACTGTACTTTCATCCTCCACCTCCTTGTCGTCATCCTCTGGGACACTTGGCGCAGCTGCTAGAGGAGGTTCAGTTGCTTATACATAAGCAGCTGTTGAACCTGTTCCTGCCCTAGAAAGTATTCCATATACTTCTGGGTTTCCAAGTGAACAGGAGATCTTTGTCCTGTACTGGACCTAAGAAACCTCAACTTGTTGGACTACAAAATGTTTCGAATCTCTCTGGGTGAGGTAGGGGTGTGTGGCTGGGGTGTACATCTCTGATCCCGTCTTACTCGAAGGTCCTGGACCGATTTCAGTCTTTATAGCCTTCGGGTCCTGAGTTTTATTTCCCAGACTCCTTGTATTGCTGCTCAAGACTTTTCATACCTTACACACTTCCTGCCTGTGCTTTTTCCTGAAGCTCTCCCTGATCTCCTCCTTCTCCATTACCTGTCTGCTTTGCTCCTTTCTTGTGTTCCTGATTTATACACCCCTTGCCCTGTCTTGTCACCACCCCTGTCATCTTGCGCCTCTGCCCTGGGGAGCTGACTTCCCTTGGGCTCTCCCTAAAGGTTGAATGTGTCAGAGCAGAAATGTAGTTTATCCAGTTGGACAGAAAATGAGGTTTATCCCTGAGCTCACATGTCCGTCTTGGTCTGGTGTCTAGCGCACTGAATATGGGTACATTCAGCATTTCGCCTTTGCTACTGACCACATTGGGCTTCGCTTGAATCATTGCCTAGCAGTGATCCAGTGTGTCTGGTTGAGGTACATGATAGCACGATGGTGTCACTGAAGCATTAGCATGATTAGACCCCCCCTTCACTCTTCCTTATAACAGTAACTGTAAGAGAAGTCTGTTCTTGGTGCTAGATAACTTCACAGGGCTATGCGAAAGTTCTCTGCCCTCCATGTGGCATTTTTTCAAGTCTCTGAAATCTACAAACCCCAGGAAGCACAAAGCAGTTGATGAAACATTGGAGCACCTGCTTATTGTAGGGGTAGTAACTTCAGTTCTTTCCAAGGAAGGGTGTGTTTTTTTTTCTTCTCTAGTCATGTTAGAGCTCAAACAATTGTGGGAGACCATCCAGTCTTTGTTCTTGCCATTGTAAACTAGTTTGAGAACCATCAGATTCCTTAGGGAATCTCTGAGGGGCAGTCATTGCAATAATTCAGCCAGGCTATGTTGAAGCCTGGGTAGACCTACTGAGTGCTTATCTACACACTGATTTGAAGGTCGCATCAAAAAATTCTTAGGTTTGCCACCGAGATTTAACACTTGCAGTATCGGGTTCTCCCCTTCTGGCTAGCCTCTGCTCCAAGAGCATGTATGAAGGTCTTATTAGTTGTAATGGCTCTGCTGTACGAATGTCACATTTATTTGATCGCCTGATCTGATCAGATTCAAAACAGTCTGCCTTCCATTCAGTCCACAGGACTTGCGGATCCTGAAGAAACACTGTTAGTGAACCAGAAGAAGAGTGCCCTTCAACGTTCATCCGCAGAGCACCTTGAGTGTGCTACCAGACAGACTTGGCATGAGTATTTCTCTCACAGGCCAGAATCTGCCATCTTGTACATCAGAATAATCTGGGAGTACAGGGTTGTCAGTCCATAGATCTCTCCAGATTTTAGGTTTAATGAAGGCAGTGGAGATGGTGCCTTGGGCCAGATTCACATGAGACCTTTGCAGGTCTTTTTCCAATCTCATTGGTCACCAGCCTTTGAACAGTACTACCAAGCTCTGATCTGGTGTGAGGGCAGTTTTACAGTTATTGTACTGGTGGAGAACCAGCAGAACCTCTGGAAGGGGTTACCCTTAACTATGTCATGAGCAACTCTGTCTTACAACTGATGCCAGTCTGGTAGGCTGGGGTGCTGTGATAGACCAGAGTCCAGATCCTCGTCCTAGAGACTAGAAATGTCTTTGTGGTATTGACACAGTTCAAGGACAGGGTTTTCTAGAAATCACGTCCGACAAGTCGGTGACCACTGGTTACATAAGAAGGGTGCTACGAGAAGCAGGATGGTGCGGACACAAGTGTGCTCACTACTTCACTAAATGGAAGCAGGTCTCAAGTCCCTTTTAGCAGTGCCTCTAGTTGGATAACTACTTTCAGGACTGACTCGGCCTCCAGTTCATCTGGGAGAATGATCATTGAATTGTGATGTTCCAAAGTCTTTGTTACAGAATCAGGAATCCAGAGATGGCCTTTTTTTTTTTGCCGTCTGCACAACTTGCAGGTGGTAAGATAGTTAAGTCTGTACTGGTGTCCAGTATCTGAAGCAGTGGATGTTCAAACAACATGAAGTCTTGCTGTATTCTGACTATTGCAGTTAGGTCCTGCCTTTTAACTGCTCCGGAGAACAAAGAGTTAACTTTCCATGGCCAGCATGGAACATTCAGCGTGAGCTATGTTGAAGCCCCTGTCTGCTGCTGTTTAAACTCCAACCGTCAGATTCTTTACTCCGCCTCACTGAACAGTCACTCCGGAGATTTCTCCTTTGCTCGGTTCGAAAAAGTCTGTTAAAGTGTAGTTTTTTCCGCTCTGTTTCTACGGAATTTCTGCTGTCGATTCTGTTGGTTTAAGTCTCTGTCTGTGGTACCGTGAGTACTAGATAGGTTTTAACATTTCGTTTTTATGTGGAACTTGTAAATTTGGGATCTGTTCGGTTTGAACTGATCAGATTGGTCTTAAAAAGTTTTGAGTTTGTTCGTGTGTGGTAACCGGTCCGTATCGGTTTAAAAAAAAAAAAAAAGGATTTAATTACATTTTTTTCCAGGACCCGTAGCACGGTCAGGAACCGATAGGAGTGTCTTGCCTGGCCGATTGCCGAAAAAAGGGTAAGTTTTGGATAGGATTGGCCATATCTGAGAAACCCAAGAAGAAAAACCGGGCCCACTGGATTTCAACACTGCAGTGTGTGTGGGGAAGCCTTTGCTAAGGCTGATCTCCACACCACCTGTGTTTATTGTCTGGGGTTTGATCACCTCGATTCAGACTGCCAAATTTGTAAACGTTTTCCCAAAGCTACTCTGGATAAGAGAGTAGGTAGACTGAGGGAAAGGGAGGCCGAAAAGCCTGCTGACCCGGATGGTCAGCCCGGTTTGGTTCCGACCGAATCAGAAGGAGTGCCCTCTGACCAGGGCGAAACTTCGGGCCAAAGGAGAGCCGATTCTGAGGAGTTGGTTCCGGTTAAAAGAAAGAGGAGAAAAATCATCCGGTTCGGATCCACAAATTCTTTCTCCGACCGCTGATGAAATAGCCAAAGCGATAAGCATAGTTCAGTCACTAACTTCCGTTCCGGCTGAACTGGCACCATCTGGCTGGGGCTCGGTTCAGTCGGTTCCCCCGGTTCCGGATTATACATTAGAAGAATTTTATGAACCGGTGGAGGAGAGAGAGTACGAGGATAATGATGGTGATTATGAAAGTCTGGATGTGCCTATTGACCAGGACATCTCCCCAGACAGACCTTCAGGTGTTTCTCCTCCTAGGCTTTGAGTCCCCTTCCCACTTTGCTTTACACGAAAGTGGCTGAAACCCTCCAGCTTCCAATGAAAGAAGCAGTAGAGGAGCCTGATTTTGTTGAAATGATGGACATCCCAGAGTCCAGGAGACAGTCTATTCCCCTCCATAAATCTTTTGGGAAACAGACATTTAAAATTCTAAAGACTCCTAACTCCATACCTCCTGTGGACAGAGGAATGGGTAAGAGGTATACCCTTTCAGGCTCGGACACGGAGTTCCTTTCTCAGCAATGTAGCCATGTTGGGGTAGTGCAGGCTGCTGCCTGTGATAAGGCAAATATTCTTTTGGCATCACACCCCCGAGATGACGACTCCAGGAGGATTGATGCCATGGCAAAGAAGCAGTACATGTCAGCATCTTTGGACTTAGGCAGGCTAACTATATGGCCTACACAGCTAGATATCAGAAGTCCAGGTGGGACACTGTGCTGGCTCTGGCTAAACAGGCCCCTGACCAGCTTGCCAAGGAGCTGGGGCAGGTGGCTGCGGATGGGATTGAGGCATCCAAGGTGCAATTTCATGCTGCTGTGGACTCCAATGATGTTTCATCTAGAGTCATGGCTACATCTATGGCCCTTCGGAGGATGTCTTGGCTCAGATGTACTAACCTATCACAGGATACCCAGGCTAAGGCCATAGATTTCCCTGTCATTGGTAATTCTCTGTTTGGGGAGCAGACAGAGAATTACATGAAAAAGATAGACGAGTACAGGACCACCTACAGGAGAGCGCAGGCCAAAGAAAGGCAAGCCACTCCTCAGAGGCAGCACTCCAGGGGCAGGCCCTTTCAAAGGCCTTTTTACCAAGCCCAGTCCTCCTCTTCTGCTTATGCTCAGAGGGGATTCTTCAGAGGGAGAGGCAGACGGGGAATGAGCAGGTCTGCTTCCACCCCTCAGCCTAAAGCCCCTGCCAAGCAGACACCCTTATGGGTCTGTCCGGGCCAATTCTCCAATATCTGTAGAGGGCAGGCTGGCTTACTTTGTCTAGGACTGGAAGTCTCTGACATCAGACAAGTGGGTCCTAGAAGTAGTAAGCCAGGGACTGGTTCTCAGCTTCAAAAAATTTCCCAAGTTGAGAACCTGATCCTTTCCACCTGCAAATCCATCAAAGACCCTTGCCCTAGAGGCAGAGGTTTCTTCCCTCCTGGCTCTCAGAGCCATGGAAAGGGTTCCTACCCTACACAAGGGCAAAGGATTGTACTCCAGGTACTTCCTAACCCCCAAGAAAACAGGAGAATGGCGGCCCGTCCTGGATCTAAGATACCTGAACAAGCACCTTTTAAAACCAAAGTTCAAAATGGTGACGCTGGGAATAATTCTGCCCTTTCTAAGGCCCGAGGACTGGCTAGCCTCCCTGGAACTCAAAGATGCCTACTTTCACATTCCCATCAGGTGCTCCCACAGAAAGTACCTAAGGTTGAGTGCCCTCAGGCCACTATCAATTCAGAGCAATGCCCTTTGGCCTAACATCAGCCCCAAGGGTTTTCACAAAGTGCCTGGCAGTAGTGGTTGCTTTCCTAAGGAGAAAAAAGATCTCCATCTTTCCATACTTGGACGACTGGCTCATAGTGGGTCAGTCTCCAGACCAAGTCAAGTCACATCTGCAAATGATTCAGCAAGTGCTCACTTCCTTAGGATTCCTCCTCAACCTTCCAAAGTCAGATCTTACTTCGAGAGGGCTCTTGCAGTAGGTAATTGCATATAGGACTGACGCCGCCAGGTGGCAGGACTCCACAGAAAAATTTCTAGCTAGCAGTCCCTGGCAGGGACCGCCCCATCGGTGACCGGGCGGCCAGGAGACGCCGGTATAAGGTGGTCCCGGACGCCCGCCATCCAGTTCTTTTCTCACTGCTAGCCTCGGCAGCGCCCGCAGAGAAAGTTTGTTTTGTCAGCCCTACCTTCGTCGTTTTTTCACCGAAAAATCTTTCTTTTTTCGACTAACGTCAGTACTAGCGTCGGTGTATGTCGTCCCCTACACCCTCCGAGCACAAGAATAAGTGCAATTCGTGTGGCGCCCAACTACCGCACAAGGACGGCCACTCCCTATGCCTCTTCTGCCTAGGCCCCGATCACCCGGTCAAGAAGTGCCAGCACTGCCTCAGTTTCAACGCGGCTACCCGGAAAAGGCGGCAGCAATCCTTAGAAGCCCATATTCTAAAGAAGAAAATGAGTTCTATGGAGGAGCAGCTCAAAAAACTGAGGCAGGTGTCCACTTGCCCTGAAGGCCATCGGAAGAAGAAGGAGAGGCACTGGGACAAGGGCTCCTCCACCGCGTCTCCCTCTGGAGTCGCTGGAACGCAGGTAACATCCCCTCCGGGGGATTGCTCCTCGACGGCCGCCTCGGAGGTTTCCGAGGGGGTGTCGGCCTGCCCGTCTGGCTCGCGCTCGGGCCTTGCGGGTGCCTCCGCCCCTGGTTCGGCTGCAGGCTCGCGGCTTACCACTATGGGCGACTCTAGTAAGCCGGGCGTTGGCTCCTCTGACATCCGCCTGGAGAGGGCCGGTAAGACGTCAGACCTTCCGAGGCGACACGCGGCCTCCACCCTACCAGACCAGGCCGATCACTCTACTCGTCCTGCCTCTGGTGATGGCTCTCATAAGTCGGACGTCGGCTCCTCCGACGCCCACCGAGAGCTCGCCACCAAGCCTCACGTTGGCTCGTCTGACGTCTGGCCGGCGAAGGAACAGACGGACCCCCCCACGTCCGTCGTACCCGGTTCCCTGCAGCCTTCGCTGCCGTCTGGGGAACCAGAGTCTCCACAACCCGACCCTGGGGACTTTTCCCCTCTGTCCCCGGGCGAAGCTGGGGATCTTTTGCCTCCCATCAGTCCTTCCTGTACCTGGAGCACCGGACCTGACGCCGGCCCCTCCGACGTCGGTACGGCATCCGCCGTTGGCCCTGACGTCGGCCTTATCGACTCTGGGAGACATTCCTCTCCCATCGGGCCCTCCGGGCTCTCCACTATGGACCCGCCTGTGAGGCCTCCGTCCGGGCCGTCTGCTCCGCCAGGCCCCCCCTCTCCCGGCTCCAGGTATCCTCCATCCTATTCGATGCCGGTGTACCCAGGACCGCAGTATCCAACGCCACAATCCCCGACGCCGGGCTACTCACAGCCGGGTTTTGGATACGCTCCATACGGTTATAACCCATATCCTTATCCCCCGCCTCCTCCTCCACCGCCCTCATGGCCGCCGGTGGACCTGCTGGACACTCTGGCCTCCTGGTGGGCTGAGGCCAAGGCTCAGCTCACCAAAGAGGTCGAGAGCCGCCTTCCAGCGACGGTGCCGTCCCAGGTTCCTGTACATCCGAGGCGGCACACTCCCTCACCACCTCCGGACTCCAGGGTTCTTCCGTCTGGATCCAGAGAGGGGCAGGACACGCTTCCGGGACTTCCCAAGGGGCCCGTTCCTCCCCCGGGTCGGGAAAGGGAGTCTTCTCTTCTTCACCCTCTGACTCTTCCGACGGTTGCTCTGAGAGAGACAATGAGCCTTGCTCTCCGAAGCCCAGGCCAAGGACTCTTCCGGAGGATCCTTCTTTTATGGAGTTGCTTAGGAAAATCCAGGAGGTTCATCAGTGGCACTCCCTGAAACCAGATCCTCAGCGTCTGAAACTCGCTGAACATCTGGATCTGCCTGTGACAGCTCCTACTTTGGTGCCACCCTGGATAGAGCCTCACACCGACCTTGTTACCACAATTTGAAAGTAGTCGTCGGCCTTAGCCCCACTTCCTAGGAAGTCGAACTGGCTATATCAGGCTCCCGAGGGTGTTGATTTCCTGGATTCTCACCCTCGCGCTGACTCGGTCGTGATTAGCGCCGGTCACGGCCGCTCGGCGAACTCTAAACATCGTAGCTCGTCACCTCCTGATAAGGAATCACGCCTTCTGGACCAGTATGGGAGAAAGATTTACACTTCCTCCACACTGTGGATCAGGGCCCTGAACTATGTCGGCCATATGGGGGACTACCAGAAGGCCATCCTGACTCAGGCGGAAGCCAAACTGGACTCCTTGCCTGACTCCCAAGTCAAGCAGGAGTTAGCTGATCTTGTCTGCTCTGCTCGTTCGGCCAGTCGAAACATGCTATGTGCGACATACGATGCAGTGGACATTGCTGGTCAGAGCTCAGCTTTCGCTGTAGGCCTGCAGCGTCATGCTTGGCTCCGTGTGTCAAGTTTGGTCCCGGAGGTGCAATCTGCTATCCAGGAAGCACTCTTCCGGGGGTCTGTGCTTTTCAGGAATGACTTCAAGGACATCATCACCGATTTGCTAGAGAATGGGACGGCTCTGAAGTCTGTTGATTCCATGTACCGTCCCCATCAGCAGCAGTACCGTCCCTTTCGCAGACTGAATCGGCCAAAGGCGAAACCCCAGGGAAGGTGGGCCACAAAACGCCTGGCCCCACAGCTGCCAAGCCCCCGCCCAGATAAACAGCGGTAGCTCAGCTGCGGCGCTGCCCCACACCACCTGACCCTTTCCTCTCCCACCACCTCCGACTCTCGGAGGAACCGTAGGAGGGAGGATTTCCTCCACCTTCCGGGATGGGAGAGGATAACCACAGATTCTTGGGTGCTCCAGCTCATAGCAGGAGGACACTGATAGAGTTTCTTCAGAAACCACCCCGCCACCCCCCTCTGAAGCCGTCGTATTCACGGGAACATCTTCTCTTGGTCCAGGAGGAAATCTCGGCTCTTCTGCTGAAGCAAGCGATAGAGCCTGTCCCCCTTCATCTGCAAGGGATGGGTTACTATTCCCATTTCTTCCTGGTCACAAAGAAGACAGTAGATCTCAGTTCCCTGAATCTTCACGTAGAGTACAAAAGGTTCAGGATGCTCTCTTTGCAGAGCCTTCTGCCCCTCCTCCAGCCGGGTCAATGGCTTTGTGCTCTGGATATGCAGGATGCTTATCTGCACATTCCCATTCGCCTATCTCATCACAAATACCTTCGTTTTGCATTCCAGGGGGACCAGTACCAGTTCAAGGCGCTCCCGTTTGGTCTGTCCTCAGCCCCCCCGAGTATTTACCAAATGCCTGGCAGTGGTGGCGCCCACCTGCGTGCACTCAAGGAGTGCAGGTTTTCTCCGCATCTGGACGACTGGCTCCTGGCAGCCTCATGCAGGGAGGAACTCCTGCATTTTCTCTCCCTTACCCAGCAGGTTTTTGCCTGCCTGGGTATTACCATCAACCATTCCAAGTCTCATCTGGTCCCATCCCAGAGGCTACAGTTTATTGGGGCGATCCTCGATACAACCATGGGCTAGGCCTTCCTACCTCCGGACAGGACGTCCACCCTTCAGATCCAAATAAGTCTGTTGTCCGACCGCAGGATGGTCTCTGCGAGGTCGGTCCTTCGCCTTCTCGGACTCATGGCGGCTGCTATCCTGACCGTACCTCGCGCTCGACTCCACATGAGGATCTCTCAGTGGACTCTATGCTCTCAATGGGATCAGGTAGTGGACGACCTAGATCACTCAGTTCTGATCTCCTTGCCGATGATGCGAGACTTGCAGTGGTGGATGGTTCGAGAGAACCTGTTTTGGGGAGTTCCTTTCTTTCATCCTCCCCCTCCCAGACTCTAACCACAGACGCCTCAGGCGAAGTTGGGGAGCCCATCTAGGCCCTCATCGGACCCAGGGCTCCTGGTCCAAGCTAGAACAAGCTCTCCACATCAATGTGCTCGAGCTTCGGGCAGTGTTGTACGCTCTCCAAGCCCTTCACCTATACATCCTTCTCGGCCACCTAGCCGTCCAGACGGACAACATGTGCATGGTGTGGTACATCAACAAGCAGGGAGGGACTCGGTCCTACCCTCTATGCAGGGAGGCAATGAGGGTTTGGGATTGGGCAACACAACACGACCTTCACTTCACGGCAATTCACGTTCCGGGAGTCGACAACATCCTGGCAGACAAACTAAGTCGCTCTTCTGCTCCGACTCACGAGTGGAACTGGACCAAGGGGTCCTAGACAATATCTTCCAACTTTGGGGAACACCACAGGTCGACCTGTTCGATCCCCCAAAATGCAAACTTCCTATCTTCTGCTCGTTGCCCAGAGCGAGGCTCTTTTAGCCACGCCTGTCTCTAGACTGGAAGGACAGATTTGCTATGCCTTCCCCCAATTCCACTTATCCCACAAGTCTTGCAGAAACTAGCTTAGAAGGAACGAGAATGATTCTGATCGCTCCTTTCTGGCCCAGGCAAATCTGGTTCTCTCTTCTACAATAATATTCAGAGGATCCTCCTCTTCCCCTATCGAGGTTTGTTGACCCAGGATCAGGGGACCCTGGTCCATCCAGGCCTCAAATCCCTTCAACTGTATGCATGGCTTCTGCAGACCTAGCCCAATCCCGTTTTGGAGTGTCTCCCAAAGTGGCGGAGATTTTAGTGGAGGCATGAAAACTCTCCACCAGATCCACTTATGCCATAAAGTGGAAAAGGTTAACTATTTGGGCCGCTTCCAAGAACGTGGAACCTTGCTCCTGTTCAGCGGGGCTTCTGCTGGAGTATCTACGTCATCTGTTTGACCTGGGTCTCGGCCATTCCTCTCTGAAGGTACACATGGCGGCCATTTCGGCCTATCATGTTCCATTCGCAGACAAGGCTTTTGCTCAATTGGAGGTCTCCAAGACCTTTCTTAGAGGGGTCCTCCATCTGAGACCCCCCATCTGTACTCCTGCTCCCCCTTGGTACTTGAATTTTGTTCTCGAGAAACTTACTCTCCCTCCCTTAGAACCTGCAGCTTCTACGGATTTGAAGTTCCTTTCGTGGAAGACTCTCTTCTTGGTGGCCATTACTTCGGCTCGGAGAATCTTCGAGCTCCAGGCCCTAGTGTGTAAAATCCCGTACTTGATTTTTTACAAGGAACGAGTCACTCTCTGCACGAATCCTAAGTTTCTCCCAAAAGTAGTAGCCGAATCTACCCTAAATCAGTCCATAGAGTTACCTGCCTTTTTTATGCAGTACTCTAATCAAGGGGAGTATTTGCTCCATACGATGGATGTTCACCGGATTCTGAGATACTGCACCAACAGGACTTAAAGATCTCAGAAAAACTGATCAGTTGTTCGTCTCTCTTGCTCACAAAAGGGAAGGCAATGCTGTTTCCAAGCAATGCCTGTCTAAGTGGTTGGCTCATTGCATCACTTTCTGTTATGACAAATGTAACAAGACCCTCCCGGGTCAAGTCAGAGGCCACTCCACTAGAAGAGTAGCTGCCTCTGCGGCTTGTTACAGGAATGTGTCGGCGGCAGACATCTGCGCTACCACCACCTGGACTTCCGTCCATGCCTTTACTAAACACTACAGTTTGGATGTTGCCTCTCGCCTTCGGGCTGGCTGTTTTGCAAGGTCTCCTGTCTTGAGACTTGCACAACCAGAACTACCTTTTGGAGTAGTTTTCCTCCTCCCGGTGCCTCTCTTTGTTCCAGACTGCTTGGGATTCAGTCCTATATGAAATTACCTACTGCAAAAGCCCTCTCAAATTAAGATGATAGTTACGTAAGAACTTACCGTAACAGTAGATCTTCGAGAGAGGCTCTTGCAGTAGGTAATACCTTCCCGGCCTCCATCCCCCTGTGCTTTTTCAGCTCCTTTTCCATTGAGGGCAATATCCACTTCTGTCTCGTCTGGTCTCTTTTGGCCTGTGGTGGGAAAGAACTGGAAGGTGGGCGTCAGGACCGCCTTTATCTAACGTCTCCTGGCGGTCACCTGGCGTGGTGGTCCCTTGCCAGGGACTGCTAACTAGAAATTTTTCCGTGGGGTCCTGCCGCCTGCCGGGGTCAGTCCTATAATTACCTACTGCAAGAGCCTCTCTCGAAGATCTACTGTTACGGTAAGTTCTTACATAACTGTACTTTCTTGAGCCAGTACAGCTCCTCACCTTCATAGGGGCAGAGTTGGATACCATAAGGGCAAGAGCCTTCCTTCTCCTGGACAGGGCAAGGACCCTTATGGAACTGGCCTCTTCATTCACCCTTCAGGTGTCTCGACCAGCAGGGCATTTCCTGCAGCTCCTGGGCCACATGGCAGCCTCTACAGCAGTGGTCCAGGGAGCAAGATTTCAGATGAGGGACATTCAGTTCCACTTAAGAGCCTTATGGTCCCAAAGAAAGGATTCCCTTACCAAACTGGTCCCAGTGACTCAAACCCTGATCCAGGCTTTGCAGTGGTGGCAGGATCAGGACAATTTGAGGCAAGGAGTGCCTTTTGTCACTCAGTCTCATTCAGTGATACTCACCACAGATGCCTCACTGCTGGGCTGGGGAGCCCACCTGGGGGATCTTACCACCCAAGGGCTATGGTCACCTCAGGAATCTCTGCTTCACATCAGTCTCTTGGAACTCAGAGCAGTTTTTCTGGCACTGCAAGCCTTTTCCAAATCTGTACAGAACAAGGTGGTCCAGATCAGAACAGACAATACTACCACAATGTGGTACATCAGCAAGCAAGGAGCCACTCTGTCTGCGGCCTTGTGTACAGAAGCAATGAAGTTGTGGTCCCTGGCCTATTCCCTGCAGACCTTTCTGATAGCAGTTCACCTCCCAGGGAAGGACAATGTCCTAGTAGATGCTCTCGGCAGGATATCCCAGGGCCATCACGAATGGACCCTAGATCCCCTAGTTTTGAAAGTGATTTTCTCGCGATGGGGCACTCCACAGATAGATCTTTTTGCAGCCCCAGACAATCACCAACTTCCTCTCTTTTGTTGCAGACCCCCAGTCTTGGGCTCAGTCCCCCTGGATGCTCTGATTCTGAATTAGAAAGGGACATTTCTGTATGCTTTTCCCCCCTTCCCTCTGCTGTTCAAAGTGTTAGTCAAGATCAGGTCTCAGCCATGCAAAGTGATTCTGATTGCTCCAGACTGGGCCAGACAGCCCTGGTACCCACTGTTGCTCTCCTTAGCAGTCCACCTTCCCCTGTCTCCTCCCAGGAATTTCAACCTGTTGACATCCTCTCAGGGGAGGATTTGGTATCCGAACCTTAAATCTCTCTATCTCAAGGCATGGCTCTTGAAGAGTTAGAGTTTGCTGATCTGCACCTTTCTCAAGGGGTTCTGGATATCCTTAAGGCTTCTCAAAAACCTTCCACCAGAAAGACTTACAACTCCAAATGGAAAAGGTTCACTATTTGGTGCTCTAATAAGCATATTTCTCCAGAATCTGCTGGGTTGCCTACAGTCCTGGACTATATGGTTCATCTTAATGGCTTAGGCCAGCTACACTTAAAGTGCATCTGGCAGCTGTTTCTGCCTTCTTGTCAGTAGGCAAGCCCTCTCCTCTGTCCCCATCCTGTGTTTGTTGAGTTCTTCAAGGGATTGCTACACACCAATCCCCCCCCCCCCCTTTAGGGACCCTGCACCTGCTTGGGACCTTAATGTTTGCATTGCTCAGCTTATGCAACCACCCTTTGAGCCTTTGTCCTCTGCAGAGCTTAAGTACTTGACTTGGAAAACTGTGTTTTTGGTAGCCATTACCTCTGCCAGACGTATCAGTGAATTGCAAGCCCTGTCAGTGGAGCCTGATTTCATCTCTTTCCATAGAGATAAAGTGGTCCTAAGAACTAACAGGAAGTTTTTGCCTAAAGTGGTTTCAGATTTCCACCTTAATCAGTCTCTCTCCCCTTGTTTTCTTCACTGACCATTCCTTCTCTGGAGAAAGGAGGCTGCACAGCTTAAATGTTAAAAGGGCCCTCAGCTACTACATAGAGCGCACCAAGGGTCACAGGTTTGAGTCCCTTCAGTTGTTCCTCACATATGGAGAGGTCGGTAAGGGCAAACCTGCTACTAAGAGTTCTGTAGCCAGGTAGATTGTCTCGTATACAGTTCTGCTATGAAAAGCTGGGTAGAACCCCACCCTCAGGCCTGAGGGCTCACTCTACTAGAGGTAGAGCTGCTTCCCTGGCAGCTGCTAGGGATATTCCTATCTAGAAATTTGTCAAGCAGCCACCTGGAAAACAGTCCATACATTCACCAAGCATTACTCTCTGGATATCCAGGCTAGGAGTGAAGCTCGGTTTGGCACAGCAGTACTTCAGAGCCTATTCCCAAAGTAGGTTCTGTCCCTCCTCCATGGAGGTACTGCTTGGTAGTCTGCAATAGTCAGAATACAGCAAGACTTCATGTTGTTTGAAGAAAAAATTACTCACCTTAGTAATGTTGTTTCTTCTAATGGAGTCTTGCTGTATTCTGACCTCCCCTGCCTCCTCTAGGAACCTGGTTTTTGGGATGTGGGTGGGCAGGAGCAGTGTTGGCACCCTAGAGGTGCCCCTTTTTCACCCTCCTTTACTTTGGGTGTGTGTTGTGTTTTGTTTTTTTGGGTTTCCTGACTTGAGTCTTTGCTTTGAAACCAAAAAACCCTCTCTTTAATAAATTTAGTTGCCAGTTGGCTAGTGTGAGTTTTACAGTTTCCACACACAACTTCTAGTGAGTATTGCTCGTAAAGATCTGACGGTTGGAGTTTAAACAGCAGCAGACAGGGGCTTCAACTGAGCTCGCGCTGAACGTTCCATGCTGGCCATGGAAAGTTAACTCTTTGTTCTCCAGGGCAGTTGAAAGGCAGGACCTAACTGCAATAGTCAGAATACAGCAAAACTCCTTTAGAACAAACAACTTTACTAAGGTGAGTATTTTTTTTCTTTTGTCTGAGCTGTGGATATTCAGTAGGGTGTATAAATTTTTGGTGTTTCTATAATTCCCTACACTCCTTGGAAGAATTTCAGTTGCATGATTGGGTCATTCTAGTGGCTTCAGAGTGGCCAAGAAGGCAATGGTTCCTAAACCCAGCAGATCTGGCAACCCAGGTTGTTCTGACTTCACTGTATCACGTCTTCTGTTTCATACCAGTCTGGCTTTGCTTCAGCTTGGTTCCTTGGAGGCTGGGGCTTCTCAGACTAGGGTATTCTGATCGTGGTTGATACCTTAATGTCTTCATGGAAACATTGCATTTTGATGGCATATGACCAAGTGTGGTCTGTCTTTTCCCACTGAGGTTCTCAGTTTGGGTTTTGGCCTGGGAAAGCACCCAAGATCCTACAAGGAGAGGTTGGAGGAACTCGATATGTATACTCTGGAGGAGCAGAGAGAGAGAGAGGTGACATGAGAGCCCTTCAAATTCCTAAAGGAAATAAAGGTACAGGAGGGTAGCATCTTTGAGTTACTCTAGAACAAGAGGACATACCACGAGACTGGTAGGGGGTAGATTTAGGGGCAGCCTGAGAAAGTACTTCACAGAAATGATGGTGGAGGCATAGAACAGCCTCCCAGCAGAGGTGGTAGGGGCAAAGTTGGTGCAAGAATTCAAAACTCCATGGGACAGTCATCGGGAACCATATCAGCACAGAAGAGAAGGCCAGAGATAATGAGGATTGACAGCCTTGTTAGTGGATAGGGAAAGAAGGGCAGACTGAATGGGCCCATCTGTCCTTATCTGCCTACTTGCTTATTGGAACTGAAATGCATGGTGTAATGTATAGCTATACCCACCCTTGTTTTACTTCAAATCATTGAAGTACTCTTACTGGACATTAGAAATACCCTCAAACAGTATAGCCATTTGTGACACCATGGTCTGCTGTATTCCCCATGCATAATGAGTGGCTAAATTGTGTTGGGGGTGCTCCCGAGTCCAAGAAAGACGCAGTGGAAGTTGGTCAAGAAATGTAAACAAATGTTTTGGTGTAACACCAGTATGGTGGGCACAGAGGATCGGAATTGGGCTACCAGCTGCATCAACAGTCTCTCTAGAATGTGAGCAATCATAAAATGTTTTTTTTTTTTAAATAGGGATACTTTGAGGCCTAAGGGGGTCGACTGTGTCCCTTTAAGGATTGTATAAATTAACCATGTTACTCGTAAATGTTATGAAAGATTTACAATAGAATGACAGATTCAAACCAGATTGACACAGAACAGGGTCGCTCTAAGTTCCATGGTGATGTCACAGCTTTGGAGTGTGTTGTCCCTATTAGGGGAGAATGTATCACCCAGAAGTAAATGACTAGCTCAGTGATGGCATTGGAACTAACTAGCAAATATGTTAGTGATAGAATTCCATCTTGATGCACCGAATCCTTTAAGAAGCACTGATTGTGACACTTGCTCAGCTGGTATTGCTGTGAAAAGCCGTTATACTTGCAGAATGATTTTATGTTAACTTTGCAAGTGCCCCCAGTTAGGTGCAGGATAAGGAAGATGATTACTTCTCTGTGACAGTGTATTTACAAATTAAAATGATCTTGGTAGGAATGAAGCATTTTTACTGCTCACCTGTCAAAACATATTTTTTCCTTCATTTCCTGCAAAACTGAAAGCATCAGCAGGACTCCAGACTCAAAACTTTTCAAATATTTGAATTTCAGGGCAGTTTGTTCTTTTATTACTAAAGGCATCTGCATAATACACTTCAAAAAATGTGGATGCAGTTCACTATCCACACCGTAGCAGTTCTGCTGGAGACAGCAGAGTTCATCGGAAGACTTGAGGTTACGCTTCTCCCACCACCCAATTGGTATATCTGGCTCTGGCCTCTGATGCCAGATCTTTCCGAAGAAAGGGACAGGTTTATTCCTTTGCCGTTCTGTAGCATTGAAAGGTTTCCAGTTTTCAAAGTGTGTTGTCTGACGAACCTTCTACTGTTTGTCTGTATTCGACTTTTAACATTATTCCAACACCACCCTACATTGTGACTTCATCCCAGAAGGAGCAAAAGCCTGAAAAAGAAGGTCCTCGGCAGCAGCCCCAGCAGGGGCAGTTGCAGCACAGATGTCTGAAACTGAAGATCTCACTTCGAGGGGGAGCTCTTGTGCAGGCTACACCATATGGACTGAAGTCTGCAGGTGCCAGGACCACACAGAAAATGTGTAGCAGTCTATAGATGGGGACCACCCCCGACGGGCAATGGAATAAAAGGGGCAGGTCCCCCAGCCCAACCTCCCTTATTTTCCCGCAGTCGACATTGGCACCATGGACGCCTTCTGCTCTAGTTGACCGACATTTGTTCGCGATTACCCGTGCTTTATTTTACATAAAATACCATTTTCTTCACTATTTCTCTGCATGTTCTCTCCGACCTCATCAATAGATCTGTGGCGGTCCAAGTGTGCTTGTGGCAAGTAGATTCCATCGAAAGACTGCCACACTTCTTGCCTCTTCTGTCTAGACCCAGACCACAACACAAAGGCCTGCCAGCACTGCGTGAACTTTACCCAGAGGACCAGGATCGGCCGCCAGAAGGACCTGAAAAGCTTCTTGTTTAAAAAGAAAGTAGCAGTGATGGAGAGAGAGAGAGAGAGCCAGGGTAAAAGCACCTCCACCTACTCGGTCTCTGGTGTCTCAACTTCTTCAAGGGAGAAGTAGTCCCCTCTGGGAAGCACAAACACCAAGAGAACCATAAGGACAAATCCCGGTCAGCTTCAAGTTCCCAGTCCCCTCACCAGACTGCAACCGACTACGGGATTTACTCCTGCTGGAGTTCTGACTCTGCTCCCATGGCAGCCCTCTCTCCCTCCTGGCTCTCAGTGGTCAGACCACCAACCCTCATCCAGATGGGTGGTGGTTCTTCAGTGCTGGGGATTTCATCTTTGGCCTCTCAGAGCCTTTCACCAGACAGTAGGCTCAGCCAGGTGGCTTGGACGGGTCTTCAGGTGGCAGGTCCTTGCTCGTTGTCTGTCCGCCCTTGGCATCTGCTAAGTCTGCTCTGGGGCAGTTGCCACCTCATGAGGGTGACTCTGCCCCATTCGGGAGTTGGCTTCCCTCTGCAGGCTCCTACTAAGGCGATTCCAGCTGCATCCCCAGACCAACATCAGTCTACGCCTGTCCGGGTGACTCGGTCTACTCTGAAATCCATTCAGTTGTAGCCTGAACACCGGCGGTTGCCGGCTGACCCTAACATTACTTCTCAGCCAACTTCAGGGGGTCCGGTGTCCAGTCTGACACCTACTAGACTGACGCCAGATAACCAGGCACCCACTGGGTTGCCGCCACCAAAGGGACTGACACTGGGGCTGTCTTAACACCCTCTGCCTCCCCCCCCCGCCCCACTGATGCCGGCTAATCCTTCTACGACCCAGAACCCTTTGCCTGATCTTACAGCTCTCTCTACATCTTGGTAGAATGGGGGTAAGGGCAATCAGATCCCAAAGAGGCCCCTTACCCCCTCTGGAGCCTTCCTTGGGGGGGGGGGGCTAAGCCTCAGGCTCCTAGGCAGCCTATGCCTAAAGAGCCCACACCACAACCAGATGACACTGGCAGGAACCACTCCAAACATCACGGACAGAAGCACCATCGCTTATCCTCCATATTCTCTGACTGGTGCCAACACAGGTTGCATGCCTGTAGTCACCGTCTTTCGGCCTCACAATCTTCCTCTTCGCGGGAGTTTGACTGGTGTTCCCCATC
Source organism: Neoceratodus forsteri (assembly GCA_016271365.2). Classification (NCBI taxonomy): domain Eukaryota; kingdom Metazoa; phylum Chordata; order Ceratodontiformes; family Ceratodontidae; genus Neoceratodus; species Neoceratodus forsteri. The sequence goes on from CM028129.1 coordinate 1,055,754,181, forward strand.
CTCATTGGCTATGTCATCCGACTATGGGGTCCCCTCCTCTGTCTGGCCCCAAGGACACCGCCAGGTCTCTGACCTGACATTCGTGTAGGTCATGCAGCACATCCAATCCAACCTGGGCTGGGACACCAAAGATTTGGACCCTGAGAGGCACCATTTGGCCGTTTTTCTCCATCAAAAGGATCCAAAGCCTCTGGTTGATCCAGTTAAAGACGTCACTAGATCGGCTTGGAAACTCCCATCTGCCACCCCTGCTGTTTCCAAGAAAGCTGATTGCCTTTGGAATGCTCTACGAGATGTGCCTTTCTTAGGAGAGCAACTTATTGCGGGCTCCATGGTCATTCTAGCGGCCCATGACCGGTCCAAGGGGCCCCGGCATCTCGGCACTCAACTTCCAGACAGGTATTCCAAGCAGATGGACCAGCTCAGCAGGAAAGTTTACACCTCTGCCACTTGTGCCATTCATTCCCTGAATTTCTTGGCCCATATGGTCCAGTACCAGAACCCCTTGTGAGAGAAGGCCATGGAGCTTGTTCAGACTCAGCAGGATAGTCTTCAAAAAGCTGAGCTGCTGCATATTTTAAAATCTGGTTCGGAGGCGAGCACTCATGCCCTGTGTTCCTCCTCTAGTACAGCAGATTCAGCAGCCTGGGCAGCGGCCACCGGCATTTGCCTTTGCCATTATTCCAGGCTGTGCATCTCCTGTTTCACTCTGGATGTCCAGGTGGGCATTATGGACGCCCCTTTTTAAGGGTTCAGTCCTCTTTGGCAAGGAATCAGAAAAGATTGTTCTAAGATCATGCATATGTTGTTCATCCACACACTCTAGCATGTCTCCTTCCACTTTAAATTTGCCGGAACTCTTCAAGCTAGCTCCTCCCACCCACCCGGGTGGTATAACCCTCAGCTCCGCCCCATGATGCCAGATCTTCCTTTCCGTTGGATGATTCAGGTTGCTTCCCTTGTGCTCACGCATTTTGTAGGCCCTAGCTCGAAAACCTTCGGTTATTCCGAAAATCTATCTTATTCGCATTAGCAGTCGCAAATTTGCATCTTCGATTATGGAGGACAAGTCTTCCCCTGGATTTCGTCGGTGCCCTTGCGGCCAGATGTCGCACACCAATCTCCACAACGCGTGTGTATATTCATGACACCTTGAAATGCGATTTGTCTCGCTTTCCATCCTAACATCCTCGACGACCGTTTAGCACGCCTGAAGTTGGGGAGGCTAGAGAAACGGAACCCTCCGGTGAAATCCAAGGAGGCTTGGTGGGCAGTTTCCACGGATGCGGGATCCGCCGAACAATTGGAACGAATGCAGGTATTTGAAGAGGAAGCGGCTTGGGCTGCAGAAACTAGTCGGAGCTTTTTCGTTCCGCTCCACTTTCTCTGGTTCCTTCCGAGAGTTGTGCCAGTCTCTCCTGGACAAGGGAGAGGGTCCTGCGGGCATGCACTCCTCTCGATCCCGTAAAGGGGAGAAGGATCTGGGATCGTCTTCGTCTCGATTGAGATGCTTTTGGGAGCGGGAGAGATCTCGGTCCCAGGAACCGGCAGTCTCGACTTCAGTCGAGATTACTTCTTCCGCCGCTGGCTTCTCAACTTTGTCGTTTGCCAGTCGACCGAACTGTCGATGATGTAACACAGAAACATAGATTTTGACGGCAGATAAGGACCGCTTGGCCCACCCATTCTGCCCATTTCCCTACCTAATGGATAAGCTGCAGATCCTAGTTAACCAGCAGCCTACTTCTTCCTACCCCCAACCCCTAGAATTGCCTTATGACTGTCCCATGCATGCTTGAATTCCACCACTGTTTTGACTCCACAACGTCCTCCGAAGGCCGCTCCATGCATCCACAACCCTCTCTGAGAAAAATGCTTCCTTAAATTACTCCTGAGCTGCCCCCTTCTATCTTCTAAATTGTCCCCTTAGTTCTTGCACACCTCTTTTTTGAATGATGCTACCTCTTGGACTTTGTTGATTCCTTGAGGTACTTGAAAGTTTCTATCATGTCCCCCCTCTCCTCCTTTCCTCGAGGCTGTTATATTCAGCTCCTTAAGTCTCTCTTCATATGTATTACGGTGCAGACCCTGCACCATTTTAGTTGCCCTCCTCTGGACAGCCTCCATCCTGTCTATGTCTTTGCGGAGATTGGGTCTCCAGAACTGCACGCATTACTCCAGATGGGGTCTCACCAACTGTCTGCACAGAGGGATAATAACTTCCTGTTTTCTACTGGTGATGCCTCTCCCTATGCATCCCAGTATCCCCCCAGCCCTCCTTGCTGCCCTCTCACATTGCTTGCCCACCTTTAGGTCATCTGATATGACTACCCCAGGTCCCTTTCCATTTTTGTTGTTGTTAGTCTCTCACCCCATTGTGTACTCTTCCCCTTGGTTTTTGTTTCCCAGGTGCATTACCTTGCACTTCTTAGCATTGAATCTAAGCTGCCATACATTTGACCATTCCTCTAACTCTTGATAAGTCCCTTCTCATCCTTTCCACCCCACCTTGTGCATCAACTCTGTTGCAGATCTTTGTGTCATCTGCAAAGAGACATACTTTTCCTTCCAGTCCCTCTGCAATGTCGCTTATAAAGACAGTGAGAGGACCGGTCCTAATATTGAACCCTGCGGTACCCCACTAGTAACCCCCCTTTTTTTCAGAGTGGACTCCATTTACTATTACTCTCTGTGTCCTATTCTCTAGCCAATTCTTTACCCAGGCTGTCATCTTGGGACCCACTCCCAGGTGGCTAACTTGTATATATAATCTTTGTGTGGGACTGTGTCAAATGCCTTGCAAAGTCTAGGTAGGCCATGTCCACAGTCCCTCCCTGATCTACTACTTTGGTCACCCAGTCAAAGAAATCTATCAGATTTGTCTGGCATGACCTTCCCGCTGTAAATCCATGCTGCCTTGGGTCCTGAGCACCTCTGGCCTCTAGATACTCAATAATTATTTCCTTCAGAAGTGATTCCATCATTTTCCCTACCACTGAGGTTAAACTAACAGGTCTGTAGTTTTCTGCTTCTGCCTTGCTCCCACTTTTGTGAAGGGGAATCACATCTGCCCTTCTCCAGTCCTCGGGTACCACCCCATCCTCCCATGATTTGTTAAAGAGGGTAGTCAATGGTGTCACTAGTTCTACCCTTAGTTCTTTTAGAATTCTGGGATGAATCTCATCAGGCCCCATTGCTTTGTCCAGAAATAGTTATCGACCCAATCGATCCCTTATCGCTGACTCCGGTCGACGAGTCCCTCGATCAAACTTCTAGTCTGAATTTCCTCGACTAGGAGACCCAACCTATTGGGACTCCCATCGAGGAAGTTGTTCCCGACCCCGGAAAATCACTGGTCCCACCGGTGTCTCCCGAGCGACCGAGTCAGCCTGACTGATCTCGATCGAGGTCTCTGACCCCCTCAACTGAAAGGCCGAGGAAGAGCCATACACGCTCTAAAAAGAGGCTGTGATGGAAACTTCGGCGCTACGAGGCCCTCATGTGGCAGCAGCTGATTTTGACCGGGCAGAAGGAGAATCTGGCTTCCACCCTGGCCATTACTTGGCTTTTGCCTCCTAGGCCGAAGCCGACTCCTTTGGAGCCGATCAAGTCCGTTCCCCCGCCTGCGGAGCCGATAAAACCCCCAGCTCGGCCTAAAATGGTCTCTCCACCGATCGTAGTGGAACCACCGCCCAAGCAGCCTGTGGGAGGGGCTCCTTCCAAGGAAGATAGGCCGGACACCAGGCTTCCCCGGCGTTTGTCAGTCACTGTCACCCCGGACCACCCTCGGCAGATCGAAGGTGACCTGGGCAGTTGACCGTTGTATCTGGATTCCTCAGATTCGGACGTCACTGGCATACATTCTCATCCAGGGGATGATGAATCAACTGTTGGCTTAGAGACGGAGTCAGGTCCCTCGTCTTTTCAGGGCATTCTTCGCCTCATCTCTGAGTCCACAGGGATGCCCCTGGAGCCAATCCAGAAAAAGGCGGAGTACCCTGTCACGGACATCCTCAAGAGAGTGGATACTCCGGAGGCATTTGCTGTGGCCGAGGCCATTGTTGGCCTGGCCTTAGAACTCTGGCAGCACCCTGCCTCTTGTCCAGCTCTGTTTGCCAGCATTGCCCGCAGGTATGCAGTGCCCATGGGGTCCCTTGCGGGGTTCATAGAGCACCCTTCATCCGAGAGCCTGGTGACCGCCTCTGTGTTCAGGCGTACTGGCATTTCTACCGATACCGACCAACCTAATAGTCCAAGCTTTTGGACCATTCGGGCAGGAAGGTCTGTGCGGGCTTCTTCCTTGGGCCTTTGTCAGGCAAGTTCAGCTATCATCATGGCACTCTTTTCCCATGCCCTTTTTGGGTCTTTGGATGAAGTCTTTCCACATCTCCCCACGTACATGCAGACCACGGTCAAGCAGGCCTGGGATCGGGGCCGGGCTGTAGCCAAGCAACAGCTGCAGACAGCCCTGGATATTGTGGATTCTTGTGCCCATTCGATGGCAGCCGCAGTTGCCTCTCGTCACAGGGCTTGGCTGAGTCTCTCCTCCTTCCTGGCAGATACTCAGCACAAACTAGCTGACTTGCCCTTTCTAGGGACCGACCTGTTCGGCCCAGGAGTGGCTGGTCACCTTCAGTGCATTGAACAGTGCCACCTTGGATGCTACTTCTGCCAAGGGTTCTTCGGGCAAGAACCAGCAGAAGAAAAAGAATCATTTTTGGCATTCTTCCCCTGCAGCTCAGCAGTCCTCCTTTCAAGGCAGCAGGCTCAACCTTGGCACCCCCAACCAAGCCCGGGGCCCCCCAGGCCTGTAAAGGAGGCAGAGGTTCCGGCCCTGGATCATCATCCTTCATGCCTGCTCAGTGACAGGTCGGGGCTGCCAACCCCTCTCCCGTCACTACAGCTCTGGGTCCTCCCGTAGGGGGCTGGCTCCGCCACTTCCTTTCTGCTTAGTCCACTGTCACCTCAGACAGGTGGGCTCTCAAAAAAGTGGTTAGTCAGGGACTGCCTCTGGAATTCGAGCAGTACCCTCCAAGCCGAGACCGCGCCCCTCGGGAGGAAAGGGTATCCGCTCAGACTCGATTGGCTCTCCAAGATGACATCACTCCGCTCATCCTCAAGGAGGCTGTAGCTCCAGTGGTGGATCCTCCAGCAGACCCAGGCTTTGTCTCCAGGTACTTCCTGGTGCCCAAGCAGACCAGGGGGAAGGGGCTGGTGCCCCATTCGAGATCTACACGACCTGAACCAATATCTCGGGTCCCGCACCTTTCGGATGGTCACTCTGTCCCAGATCATACCATCCTTGGAGTGAAATATGTGGTTCTTTTCACTGGATCTGCAGACGCATTCTTTCATGTCCCAATCTGTCTGTCCCCTCAGCAGTTCCTCCTCTTAAGGGTCAAAGGAACCCTGTACGAGTTCCGAGCCTACCTTGACAATTGGCTCCTAGCAGGTTCCACCCAACAGGAGGTAGAGAGGTCCAGGGACCTGGACCTCCAGACCTGCTCCCAGCTCGGCCTCCTTATCAACAAGGCCAAATCGGAACTCGTGCCTTCTCAGGTGATGGCTTCATCGGGGCAGAGCTCAACTCTTATCAAACCAGAGCTCGGATCCCGGAGGACAAGATGAAGATGTTCTCCTCCTTTGCCCAATCATTTCTGGTTGGGCAGTTGTGCCCTGCCTGGGACTTTCTGCGCCTTCTGGGTTACATGACGGTGTGCACCTCAGTGGTCCGTTAGGCCCGGTTGCACATGCGCCCTCTCCAGTGGGAGCTGGCCGCCCAGTGGACCCAGCGCCAAGGTTATTTCGACCAGCTGATCACTGTAACCCAGAAGATGTGGGACGCTGTCCACTGGTGGACTGCCCCAGACCGGTTGCAGGAAGGGATCCCATTTGTCCGGCCCGAGCCAACGGTTGTCCTTACGACTGACGCCTCTCTCATGGGCTGGGGAGCCCACTTGGGGGACAAAAGGGCCCACGGGCTGTGGACCCTGAGGAGTCCCGATGCTACATCAAGCTGTTAGTGCCAGTCTGACTGCTCTGAGCTCTGTCTGCTTTCGCTCCTCAGCTCTGGGGTCAAGTGGTTCAAGTCCAGACGGACAATACCATGACCACGTAGTACCTCAACAAACAGGGCGGCACGCACTCCCGTCTGCCGTGCAGGGAGGCGCTCCACATCTGGACCCTTGTGAGCCGATTAGAGGCAGATCTCATAGCCATCCATGTGGCAGGCATCTCAAACCATCTGGCAGATGCTCTCAGCCGCTTAGGCCAGACATCCCACGAGTGGTCTCTCCATCCAGAGGTAGCTTGCAGCCTGTTCTCTCACTGGGGCAAACCGATGGTGGACCTGTTTGCCTCCAGGGACACCACCAAGCTGAGGCTGTTCCATCCCCCCCAAGCAGGGCTCGCTGCAGGGGGAGGCCTTCTTGAGGCTGTGGACCCCAGGCCTTCACTACACCTTTCTTCCATTTCCCTTGATCCACAAGGTGCTCCTCGAGGTGAGGAGGGACAAGGCGAAGGTGATCCTGGTAGCCCCAGACTGGCCACGCCATTCTGGTATCCAGATCTCCTCAGCCTCCGCTGCAGGCTCCCGGAGCGGCTTCCAGCACGCCCAGACCTGATATCTCTCAATCAGGGGAAGGTATTCCATCCAGACTTTCAATCCCTGCACCTCACAGCCTGGTACCTGAGCGGCTAGAGTTCCAGGCTTTGGGTGTTTCCGACGATGTCTACACTGGTGGAGGCATCTAGAAAGGAATCTACCAGGAAATGTTATGCCTTCAAATGAAAAAGGTTTTCCATTTGGTGTCAGGGCAAGGACCTGGACCCTCTGTTCTGTCCAGTGGCTAACATTCTCTACTACCTGTGGTCTCTCTCCAAAGGGGGTCTCCAGTTGTCTGGCAGCTATCTCTGCTTACCGGGTGCTGGCCAGTCAGCCGACAGCACAGGAGACAGTGGTAGGGCTCTTTTTCAAATGACTGCATCACATATCCCCTCCGGTGCGTGAACCTCCACCTCCGTTGGATCTTCTGCTGGTACTGGCAAAGCTCATGGGCAAGCCATTCGAACCAATTAACAAGTGCGCCTTGTCACACTTGTGGGAGACGTCCTTCCTGGTGGCTATCACGTCTGCCAGAAGGACACAGGAGCTCTAGGCGCTTTCAGTGGACTCCCCTTATCTGGTCTTCCACAGGGACAAGGTTGTCCTATGCCCCCACCCCTAATTCCTGCCAAAGGTGGAGTTTCACCTTAACCAGGTATTGACTCTGCCGGTTTACTACCCCAACTACACCTCTGACGCCGAGTGCAGGCTCCATACTTTGGACCTGAGACATGCTCTCTCCTGTTATCAGGAGAGGACGGCAGAAATTCAGGGAAGGGTTCGCCAGTTGTTTGTCACCTATGCTGAAGCCGCTTCTGGCAGACCTGCAGCAAAGCGGACTATTGCAAGATGGATTACATCATGCATAGGTCTGTGTTACGAGTTGGTGGGCAAGGAGCCTCCCAAAGGGATAAGAGCTCATTTTACCCGCCATACCGCTGCATCGATGGCTGCTTCCAGGGACATCCCTATCCAGGAAACCTGCCGGGCTGCTATCTGGAAGTCAACAAACACCTTCTTCACCCACTACCACATTGACCTTGAGTCACGCCAGGATGCTGGTTTTGGGGCTTCAGTTCTCCAATCTCTGTTCCCTAAGTAGGGGGTGTACGCCTTGCCTCCCTCCTCCCAGAGAACTGCCAGGAGTCTGCCAAGGAGTTTGGATGAACAACATATCCATGATCCTAGAAAAACGGGTTGCTCAGTTGTAACAGTAGTTCTAGGAGTGGTGTTTTGTTCATGTGCACTGACCCACCCGACCTCCCTGGCTGCAGACGCACAAACCTGGCTTCCAGCGAGCTAAAATCTGGAGTCATGGGGTGGAGCCGAGGGTTATATCACCTGGGTGGGTGGGAGTAGTCAGCTTGAAGACTTCCGGCAGATTTCAAGTGGAAGGGGACATGCCAAAGAGTGTGGATGAACAACATATACCGCTCCTAGGAATACTGTGCCAGGTGAGTAACCAGTTTTTCTAGGGACTTGGCGATGTTCAATCCGCATTTGTTGGCAGATACCTTGCCACTTTAAGATGTGCTGGAAAGTCTTCAAGCTGGCTTCTTCCACCCACCGGGGTGGTAAAATCCTCGGCTCTGCCCCATGACGCCAGATCTTCCTTACCGCTTGGAAGCTCGGGTTCCCTCCTTAGCGCTCTTGCGTCTCTAGGCCTGGATCCTAAACCTTTGGTTTTACTGAAAATTGTTTTGAAATTTACGTGACTTCAGTCTTCACCTTCCTTAGCGGCTGCGATGGACTCTAAATCCACTCCCGGCTTCCGTCTGTGCCCTTGCGCACAGAAGATGTCTCGAACTGACCCACATGCCACGTGCATCTACTGCCTTGGTCTTGGCCACGATCTGCAGGCTTGCGATCTGTGCAAGTCCTTTTCGTCATCGGTTCTCGAAGACTGCGCTGCCCGACGACTCCTGGGGCACTCATAAAAATGGTTTCTGCTGGTGAAGTCGAAGGAGGCCCATTGGGCGGTGTCCGTAGCTGTGGGCTCCACGGAGCAGCTGGATCAGTTTATCGCCCTCAAGGAGGAGGCGGCCCAGGCCGCGGCTTCATCCTCACCAAGCCTGCTGCTTCCTCCAACAGGAAGCCTGGAGGGAAGGGTCCAGGCGGCTCCTTGGCCGGCCCTTCCTCCAAGCCTGCCCAATTACGGGTTGAGGTGCCGCCCCAACCCCTACGTCACTCTTCCTAGGTACCCCATGGGGACGGCTCAACCACTTCCTTTCCGCCTGGTCCGCTATAACCACGGACCATTGTGTGTTGGAAATGGTCGTCAGGGGTCTGCCACTGGAATTCGAGCAGACCCCTCCCTTCCGAGCCAGCACCTCTCATGGGGGGGGGGCTACCGGTTCCACAGCCTTTTTCGGCTCGTCAAGTCGACATAGCTCTGCTCCTGCAGAAGGGGTTGGTCAGCAAGGTGGCAGATCCTCTTCCATGCCCAGGGTTTGTGTTCAGGTACTTCCTGGTCCCAAAACGGACGGGGGGGCTGGCGCCCCATTCTCGTTCTGCATGACCTGAACAAGTTCCTAAGGATGCGCACCTTTAGGATGGTCACTCTGGCTCAGATCATACCATCCTTGGAACTAGGTGTGTGGTTTTGTTCTCTGGATCTCCAGGACACGTTCTTTCACATCCCAATCCGTCCGTCTCATCAGTGATTCCTCCACTTCAGAGCGGAGGGATCCCTTTACGAATTCCAGGCCATGCCCTTCGGTCTCTCTCTCTCTTCAGCTCCCAGGGTCTTCACCAAATGCATGGCAGTGGTGACAGTATTTATGTGGTGTCGAAGGGTCCGGGTGTACCCTTGCCTGGACGACTGGCTGATAGCAGCTCCTTCCTGGTTGGAGGTGGAGTGGTCCAGAGATCTGGCCCTCCAGGTCTGCTCCCAACTTGGCCTTCTGATCAACGAGGCCAAATCAGAACTCATGCCATCGTAGGTGATTCAGTTCATCGGGGCAGAACTTGACTCCCTTCAAGCCAGAGCCCAGGTCCCGGAGGACAGGACCAAGATCCTTTCCTTCTTTGCCCAGTCATTTCGGGTTGGGCAGTTGCACCCTGCTCGGGACTTCCTGCGCCTTCTGGGTCTCATGGCGGCCTGCACCAGCGTGGTCCATTGGGCCCACTGGCATATATGTGCCCCCTGCAATGGGGTCTGGCCCACCAGTGGTCTCAGCGCTCTGGACCAGCCAGTAACCGTGACCTAGAAGATGTGGGACGGCCTGCAGTGGTGGCTCATCCCAGTTCATCTGCAGGAGGGTATTCCATTTGTCCGCCCCGAGCCGACTGTCATCCTTACGACCGACGCCTCCTTGATGGGTTGGGGTGCCCATCTGGGGGAGCTCAGAGCGCACGGCCTCTGGTCCCCTCAGGAGTCCCGATGCCACATCAACTTACTGGAGCTTCAAGCGGTACGGTTAGCCCTCACTGCCTTCGCTCAGTTTGTACGGGGTCAAGTGGCTCAGGTCCAGACGGACAACACCACGGCCATGTACTATCTCAACCGTCAGGGCAGGTCGCACTCCTTGCCCCTGTGCAAGGAAGCTTTCCGCATTTGGTCTCTCGTGATCAGCCTGGAGGCGGATCTCCTAGCCATCCATGTGGCAGGAGCCTCGAACAGTCTGGCCGATGCCCTCAGCCGTATAGGCGCTGCATCTCATGAGTGGTCTCTCCTGCCGGAGGTAGTTCAAGACCTGTTCGCCTCCAGGGAGAACGCGAAGCTGAGGCTGTTTCATGACTGCCCCTCTCAGCTGGGCTCGCTGCAAGGGAATGCCTTCTCGAGGCTGTGAACCCTGCCCTCTTCTGCGCCTTCCCTCCATTTCCCTTGATCCACAAGGTGCTTCTCAAGGTGAAGAGGGACAAGGCACAGGTGATTCTGGTAGCCCCAGACTGGCCTTGCCAGTTCTGGTATCCAGATCTCCTCAGCCTCCAGGCTCCCGAGGCGGCTTCCAGCCCGCCCAGATCTGATCTCAGTCAGCAAGTGGAAGTTGTTCCATCTGGACCTTCAATCCCTGCACCTGACGGCCTGGTTTCTTAGCAGCTAGAGTTCCAGGCCTTGGGTCTTTCCGACGAGGTCCTCAACGTCATTGAGGCATCCCGTAAGGAGTCGACCAGAAAATGTTATGGCTTTAAATTGAAGAGATTCTCCATTTGGTGTCAGGGCACGGGGTTAGACCCTTCCTCCTGTCCATTGACTAGCATTTTGGACTACCTGTGGTCCCTTTCTCAACTAGGGCTTTGTGTCAACGACCCTTAAGGTGCACCTGGCAGCCGTCTCTGCTTACCAGGCGCAGGCTGGCAAGCAGTCAGGGGTGCAGGAGAAGGTGGTCTGCCGTTTTTTCAAAGGCTTAGATCACATATCCCCCTCCGGTGCGAGAACCTCCACCTCCATGGGATTTACTGCTGGTATTGGCCAAGCTCATGGGCAAGTCATTCGAACCAATGCACAGGTGCAATATCTCCCACCTTTCGTGGAAGACCACCTTCTTGGTGGCTGTCTCGTCAGCCAGAAGGATGGGAGAGCTCTAGGCGCTTTCCATAGTCTCTCCTTATCTGGTCTTCCACAGGGACAAGTTTGTCCTTCGCCCCCACCCGAAATTCCTTCCGAAGGTGGTGTCGGAGTTTCACCTGAATCAGGTGTTGACTCTGCCAGTGTTCTACCCCAGTCACACTTCGGAGGCCGTATATAGGCTCCATACTCTGGACCCTAGAAGAGCGCTCGCTTATTATAAGGAGCGGATGGCTGATTTTTGGGGAGAGGTTCGCCAGCTGTTTGTCATCTGCGCTGAAGCCGCACCTGGCAGACCTGCAGCCAAGCGAACGATAAGCAGGTGGGTCACCTCCTGCATAGATTTCTGCTATAGGTTGGCGGGCATGGAGCCACCCAGAGGGATAAGAGCTCATTCAACTCGCCATACCACTACTTCAGTGGCTGCTTCTAGGGACGTCCCTGTCCAGGAAATCTGCAGGGCTGCTATCTGGAAGTCAGCACACACTTTTATTTCCCATTACCACATTACCACATTGACCTAGAGTCACGCCGGGATACTGGTTTTGGTACCTCGGTTCTCCAGTCCTTATTCTCCAAGTAAGTATAAAGGGGTGCGCGCCTTGCCTCCCTTCTCCCAGAGAACTGCTAGGAGTCTGCCAAGAAGTGTGGATTGAACAGATCCACTTCCCTAGAAATACAGGTTACTCACCTGTAACAGGAGTTCTAGTAGTGGTAAATGTTGTTCATCCACACGCCCCACCCGACCTCCCTGGCTTTGACGTGCAACATGGCTTCCAGTGGGTTAGATCGGGCGTCATGGGGCGGAGCCAAGGGTTTTACCACCTGGGTGGGTGGGAGGAGCCAGCTTGAAGACTTTCCGGCACATCTTAAAGCGGCAAGGTACCTGCCAAGAAGTGTGGATGAACAGCATATACCACTCCTAGAACTCATGTTACAGGTAAATAACCTGTATTTACTTGCCTTCAGGAATCCGGCAAGGCTGTCCGATATGCCCATACTATGTACAGGTCTCACCAGAAGCAAAATTGTCACCAGCCATTTTGTCGGTCCTCTGGGCAACAGACCCGAGGCCAGCAATGTAGAGGTGCCTTTAAATGTAAGGCCACTTAGCAGGCCTCAGGAGGTTTGGGTCCCAGAGCCCCCAAAACCTCCCAGGCCCCTTTGCCTGTCCCTGGCTTCTCATCCTGACCCCTTGCCTGATTCCCCCCCCCCCCCGGCAGAATCTCTAGGGGAGGAGTAGGTGGGGTCGCTTCTCTCTGTATCTAGACGGATGGTACAGAATAACAACAGATCAATGGGTTCTTCAACTGATGAAGCGCATACTCTGGAGTTCGAGGAGATTCCCCCAGACAACCCACCCTTAAACTCCCATTACCCTCGGTCACTCTTCCTCATTCAGGAGGAGATCCGAGCGCTCTTGTTAAAGCAGGCCATAGAGCCAGTTCTGCCAGATTGAAGAGGGAAGGGATTTTATTACCACTTTTTTTCTGGTTCCAAAACACACGCGGGACTTGCAGCCTATCCTGGATCTCAGCTACTTGAACAAGTATATAGATTTTATTGGTACACTGAGTTACAAGGTCCCATTTTCAGGCACAACCTGAAGCTGGTAGGTTCAACAGACTAACAACATAGAATACATTAATCAACCATTAAATACATCATTTTACACAAGAGCAAAAAAATATTTTTTTTTTTTTAATGAATAGAAGCAGCAGTGGAGAAAGTGGTGATTGATAAAGAAGACTTTGCATCATCAGGTAAAGGGTTCCACACTGTTGCAGCGCAACAAGCGAAGGACCTTTTCCCTGAGTTTGTACAGACCAATTGGAAGGGTCAGTTGGGTCTTAGTAGATGATCGTGAACTGTGTGGGGAACTATATGTATCCAAAAGGGCTCAAAGTGATGTTGGAATACCTGTAAGTGGTATTTTAAACATAAAATGTGCAGGTATTTTGAATGGATAGCCTTTCAAGGCTTGTCAAAATATTACAGTGATGTGTCTGAGAAGGTGCCATTAATACAGACTTTCCAATTTTATATGTGTTTCTGGGAAATGAAGATAATGAGGTATCTGTAATTAAAAAAAGTGTAATTTAGGACTGGTAACAAACAATATTGTCCAATAGTTTTACGAGAATCTGGTCAGAAATTTAGAAAGTCGATAGAGTACCAGTTTTAGAATGTAACTTGGCAGTAACCTTATCTATGTGTATATTATATTTTAATGACGGATCTAAGTACACGCCTAGTTTTTTAAATGGTGTAACAACTTCTATAATGCCCCCCCCCCCAAAAGCATGCGAACAGTGAAATTACCAGAATGTTTTTTTTTTGATCTAAGTATCATGGACTTGGTCTTTAGCTTATTCAACACTAGATTGTTTTGAGAAAGTCAGGCCTGCATATAATTCAGTACTCAATAATAGATTAATATTGGTGACATTAGAATCATGAGTGAATAAAACTGTATTATCTGCATACAATAACAGGTCACAATGCTCCACCACTTTCACCACAGGGTCTTGGCACAGTGAAAAAAAGTAGAGGGCCCTATATGGAGCCATGAAGGACCCCACACTGGACCTTTTGATAAATTAAATGGAATATGTTTATCTTAACAAACTGCAGCCTATTAGTGAGCTAGTCCCTGAACCAGGACAAGGCAGGACCTGCCACCCCCAATCCAGATAGTCGATCCAGCAAAATTGTATGCTCAACAAGGTCGAACACTTCAGGATGGTCACCCTTCCAGGACTGCCCCCTTTCTTTCATCAGGGGATTGAATGTGCTTCTTGGATATGCAGGACGCTTACCTCCACATTTTGATCTTTCAACCCCACAGGAGTTCATTGCTTCCTCTTCCAAGGCAGCCACTATCAGTTCTGCGCCCTGCTATTTGACCTGTCCTCGGCTCCACAAGTCTTTACAAGGTGCCTGTCCGTAGTGGCTGCAGCCCTCAGAAGGAAAGATCACTATATTTTCCCCTATCTGGACGATTGGCAGCCCCCTGCAGGTATCGGCTGATCATCACCATGGAAGGGCATACAGACAAAACGTCATGGTGTTAATAGGCGTGGTTAAGACGGCGCGGTCTGTATGTCGAAAAGACATTCCGTCAATGGATTTTAGGCCGCAGACATTTCGGCACATATTTTTTGAATTATCCCACGACGAAAAAATTTCACTTCCTTTGTGGCCAGTTTCGCATGCCAGCTTGAACCCTCAGCTCCAAAACAAGTTGTCAGATGGACCCGACCTACAGCGCCAGACTGACTGAGTTATCCCCCCGACCTCCCCCTTCAAAATAAATTAAAATATTGCCAGCTACCTTGCATTCAGTCTGAAAGTAGCAGTGTTTCAAAAGTCAACCAAACTTTCCTAAACCCTGCCCCAAGACTGCCAAGTCACAGCTCCTGCTCACTGAAAAAAACAGCTAATATATTAAAGCAAGCTGGCAACGCGTATCCACAACTGTGGAGCTAAAGTTAAGAGATCCCACGACCACTCCTCAGCCTGGCTGCCTGATTCTGCTGATCCCTTCAGTCGCATCAATTAAATGGGATACTTCATCCGTAACAAAAAGCACACTTATCCTGACACCATGACCAGTCGGCAGCTGAATAGTGCAGTTGTTTGCCTGTCAGCACCACTCCTCTGCCCGATCATACTGTCTCTTCCCTCGGCTATTGCATAGTGCAAGCTCTCACAGTTTACAGTGCCAGCCCACCCGCTAGCAGCAATCATCCGCTGGATTGCGCTCCCACAGTTTACAGTGCCCATCTTTCCTCACACTCCCTATTCTCTTCCCTCTCCCTGCTACTACTTTGCTCAGCCTTTTCTCTGTTCCAGCGTTCTTATCGCTGCTCCTGTCCCTGTCCCCTGATATTTTCCCTGTTTTTTTACCGAACGGCGGAGCGACTATTTGTCCGTTTCTCGACAAATTCAGTTTGCCCTTTGTTGGTCGCGACCACATTAAATATCGGCAAATTGTCAGGTGCCATTAAGTCCTCGCGACCAGTAGTCCGCTGCCAGTTGTCTGCGACGATTTATCTGGCGGCAGTACGTCCGCTCATGCCATGGAAGACACCTTTACCTTGTTTTGAGACCGAAGGATTCACTTTCAGCCTCCCAAAGTCCTCTCTCAGGCCCAGCCAAAGGCTGCAGTACATCGAAGCAGTTCTGGACACTGCCGAAGGAAAAGCCTTCCTGCCCCTATACAGGGCAGAACGCCATCAGGACCCAGCTCGCCTGGTTTCCTCATCGCAGTAGCCACTGCTATGTGCCCGAGCAGCCCTAGGAATACTTTAGCAGGGATTTGCCACAATTGTCCCTCTTGCATGCCTGCACATGAGGGTTCCCCAGTGGACCCTTCAAGTCTAATGGGACCAACGCACGGACAAGTTGGAGCAGCTGGTGACAGTCTCCACTCCGGTGTGCCAAACTCTGACTTGGTGGTTGAACCCTTCCAGTCTTTCCACAGGGATCCACTTTTGGCAGGAATCTCATCAGATTCTGACTACGGATGCATCCGGCCTGGGTTGCCAATTTGGCACACACATCAGACCCAGGGAACTTGGTCTCACCAAGAGCAACAGTTCCATATCAACATATTGGAGATGCGGGTGATACTCTATGCCCTGCAGGCATTCCAGACTAATCTGGTCCTTGACCCTTTTCTAATTCAGATGGACATGTCAGTGGTCTTCTACATAAGCAAGGGGGCACTCACTTTTGCCCCCTGTGCAGGGAGGCCATGAGAGTCTGGTATTGGGCCATCAAGCATCATCTGGAACTCACTGCCATGCATGTCCCACATGTACTAAACACCTTATCCGACAGTTTGTCGGTCTCGGTCCAAGGCACATGAATGGGAACTTCTTCAATCTATATGGCCAAAGAGCTGTTCGACAGGTGGGGCTGGCCCGAGTTGGACCTCTTCATGTCCCCACTCAGTGCCAAACTGCCCAGTTTTTGCTCGCTAGATCCAGGGCCTGGTGTTTTCTGGCGAGATGCATTGTTCCTCTCTTGAACAGGGAGGTTTCTATATGCCTTCCTTCCCGTTCCATTACTGCAGAGAGTTGTCCTCAGATTGCAGTCGGAGGGAGTGGGGATGATCCTAGTCGTTCCCTACTGGCCACATCAGATTTGGTTCCCACTACTTCAGCAGCGAGCAGTGGAACCCCCCGATCTCCCTGCCCCTGAGCTCAGGCTTGCTGTCCCCGGAGTGGGGAACCCTGGTCCATCTGGACCTCAAGTCGCTGCCCCTGCACACATTGCTCCTTCAGACCTAGCAGTTGCTCAGTTTGGGGTTTCCCCCAGAGTGGCAGATGTCTTGGTGGATGCAAGGAGGCCTTCCACCAGTACCGCTTATGCGATGAGGTGGAAGTGGTTCTGCATTTGGACATCTGCTCGCTACCTTGATCCCTTCACCTGTCCATTGAATTCTGTATTAGAGTACCTCCTTTCTCTATCAGACTCGGAGGTTGAGCTACTCCTCCATTAAGGTGCATTTATCAGCCATCTCTGCTTATCATGCACATGTAGAGTGAAAAACTCTTGCCCAGCTGGATCTTTCCCACACTTTCTTGCGGGGTATTCTTCATCTCAAGCATCTCATCATGGACCTTGTTCCCTCATGAGACCTTTTATTTGATTTGGAAAAACGCACACTGCTTCCCTTTGAACCGGCCGCAAGTTGTGAGTTACGCTTTCCATCGTGCAAAGCGTTATTTTTAGTTTTATTACTTATGCTCGAAGTATTTCTGAGCTTCAGGCTCTGATGTGTGAAGAGCTTTATTTAGTTTGCCACAAGGACAGGGTATTCTTGCGGACAAATCTGCCTAAAATGGTGTCTTGAATTTACACTGAATCAGAATGTCCACTTAATGGTTTACAACACAAAGTATTCTAACCGAGGGGAGGCTCTACTTCATACTCTGAATATTCACTGGGTGCTTTGTTACTACATGGTCCGAACCCGTGCTATCAGAAACTCTGACCAGTTGCTTGTTTCTTTCGTCCCGAGAACAGAAGGGGCTGTGTTTCTAAGTAAAACTTATCCGAATGGTTAGTCAACTGTATTGTGTATTGCTACCGCAAATATGACAAGCGTTTGCCGAGTCCAGTCAAAGGCCATTCTACCAGAGGTATGGCTGCTTCTTTCACTTCCCTTAAAAAGGTGTCTGCTGCTGATATTTGCGCAGCTGCCACTTGGATTTCTGTCCACACCTTCATTCGGCATTACAGTTTGGACATTGCCTTTTGGCGTAGGATGGGCTTTTGCCTTGCTGTCCTACAAGGCCTACCTTCTTGAGTAGTTTCAGCAGATTTTTACCTCATCACGGCTGACGGGGGATTAGTCCTTCCACTGTTGGGACTCAGTCCTTGTGTAGCCTGCTGCAAGAGCTCCCCCTCGAAGTGAGAGAGTATAGTTAGTAAGAACTTACCGTAACAGTAGATCTTTGAGGAAAGCACTTGCAGCAGATGCTGCTTTCCCTCCCAACGTTCCCCTGGTGTCTGTTTTTCTTCATCATCAGCTATTTTCATCTCGTTTCAGAGGAACTGCCTTGGTTCTCCAATTCTGAGTTTGCCAGGGTCTCTGGTGGGAGAACTGAGGTTGGGCTGGGGGGCCACCCCTTTTGTACCATTGGCTGACGTCTGGGGTGGTCCTCTGCTATAGACTGCTAGCTAGAAGTTTTCTGTGGGGTCCTGGAGCCTGCCGGCTTTGGTCCATATGGTGTAGCCTGCTGCAAGAGCTCCTCTCAAAGATCATCTGTTATGATAAGTTCTTGCATAACTACTTTCAGTGGCCAGGGCAAAAAAGAGGAGTGGGGCAGAGGTGGTGGTGGTGTCTCCATGGCCTCAGCAGCTGGAGACCTCTACAAGGCTTCTCAGTGATGGGTTATGGGGTGATATGCCCCCTCCAGGTCAGTCTGTGTCCCAGATCCTGGTTAGTTGTGCCACTTGTTGCAACAAGAGTCTGCCATTACTTTGGAAAAGTGGGTTCTAGAAGTGGTGGGCAGAATTTTGCCTCTGGATTTTGAGGCACTACTGATGTACTGACTCAGAGCTCTTCTGGTGTCCAGGGTGTCTAAAGATGCATCTACATTAAGAGCAGACATTGCTCAGCTTATAGATTGTAGAGCAATAGCCTGTCTTGTAAACACCTTTGCCACTCTGGTATGTGTTAAGGTAGTTCTGGATAGTCATTCCAAATGGGATCATTCTGTTGCTGGAGCAGGGGACATTGTTATTCTCACTGGACCTCGTGGACATTTTCTTCACATCCCAGTCCCATTGATTCTGTGCTAAGGGGGTCCAGTACCAGTTCCAGGTCATGCCCGTTGGCTTCATGTCAACACCCGTGGTCTTCAGGTGCATCGCAGTGGTGGCAGTCTTCCTGCAGTGCAAGGGTGTTGGGGTGTATCCCTGCCTGGTGACTGACTGATAGTCCATCCAAGAGGCTATGGAGAGGTCCAGGGATCTGGCCCTCCATGTCTGTCAGAACTTCGACCATTTGACCAACCCAGGCAAGTCAAAGCTGGTTCCCTTTCAGGTGATCAGGTTCACTAAGGCCTGCCTCCCTGTGAACCAGGACTCTGAACTTACCTCCTTTGCCCGATAATTTCTGGTTGAGCATTCACGCTCTGCTTGGTACTTCCTGTGGCTGCTGGGGTACATGGCATCCTCCACCAGCACGATCCATTGGCCTCTGTATTGGATGCGTCATCTGCAGTGGGAGTTGGGCTGACACCATTGACCTCTGTAGTGAATGCATCCCCTGCAGTGGGAGTTGGGCTTACAGTGGTCCCAGCGCCTGGGTTAATTGGGACCAGTTGGTCATAGTGACTGAGCCAATGTTGGATGCCATCCAGTGATGGCTGAACCCACAAAATCTGGAAGAGGGAATCCTGTTTGTCCGCCAAGATCTGTCCATCATGCTCACAATGGACACGGGGTGGGGAGCATACCTGGGAGACCACCAAGCCCACAGGTTCTGGTCACCTGGCATCCCGACACCACATCTACCTGCTGGAGCTCCTTGCAGTGAATTTGGCTCGGACAGAATTTCCTCCGTTGATCTGGGGTAGGTGTTCAGGTCCAGATGATCAACACGATCACCATATTCTACCTGAAAAGGCAGGATGGAACGCACTAGGTTCTCTGTACCTGGACACGTCCGCAGCCTGGGTGCAGATCTGGTGAACCATGTCTTGAGAGAGTGAGTACAGTCAGCTGGTGGACACTCTGCTCAGAGAGACATCACACAAGTGTTCAGTGGATCAGGAGGTGGTAAGGCACCTGTTGTTCTAGTGGGGCACGCCTTTGGTGAATGTCTGGCTTGTGGAAGAACAGAAAACAGCTTTTCTGTGCATGTCCCCCAGCAGCCTGGGACACTGTTGGGGTGATGCCTTTGCAAGGTCCTGCATCTCAGGCCTCCTGTATGCCTTTCTTCCTTTCCCTTTGGTCTTCAAGGTTGTGGTCAAGCCTGGAAGAACAAGACACAGCCCCAGACTGGCACAGGCAGATCTTGTGTCTAGATCTTGGATTGCCTCTTCTCAGTAGCGGGCATTTATGGAGGTTGCCTCTCTGCCCAGATCTGCTGGCTAGACAATGGGAAGGTCGTGCACCCGGACCTTCAATCCTGCACCTGTCAGCCTGCTTCCTGAGAGGCTTGAGTGCCAGGCTCTGGGTGTTTTTGGAAGACATCCTCCACACTGGAGTCATCCCGTAAGGAGTCTTTGAAAAGGTTCTTGATCTGGTGCCGGAGTAAGGAGCTTGATTCCTCTTACCTGCTCCATGGCAAGTATCTTCAACTACTTATGATCTCAGTCGGGACTGTGGGAGATGACCCTTAAAGGATACCTGGCAGCCATTTCTACCAGGCCTAGGCCTGTGTGCTGACAGTGGCCTAGGAGAAGATGGTCAGGTACTTTTTTCAAAGGTCTTGATCATTTGTCCCCATGCCGGCTGCGGGCTGGTTTGTTGAAGGTGACCCAGGACAAGGTGATCAGGTGCTAATTCATGGGCCTTATCATTTGCCCCTCTGGTGCATGACTCTCTGCCTCCATGGGACCTACTGTTGGTAGTACTTATGCACAAGCTGTTTGAGCCAGTGCATGGCTGACGTCACATCTCTTGTGAAAGACCTCCTTGCTGATATCCATCACTACATCCAGAAGGATCAGTGAGTTCTAGGTGTTATTGGAGTTTCCTTATCTGGTATTCCACAAGGACAACATCGTCCTTCACTCTACCTGAAATTCCTCCTGAAAGTCGTATTGGAGTTTCTCCTTAACCAGGTGATTAAGTTAGTGGTATACTTTAGCAAAACAACTTTGGTGGCCTATCGCAGCTCCATACTTTGGAGCTGCAGGGGGTGCTTTCGTACTGTGAGCGCACGACTGAAGCTCGGGGTGAGGCTTGCAGTTGATTGTGACATACACTGAAGCCGCACCTGGCAGACTGGCAGCTAAGCGGACGGTTGTTAGGTGGATTACATCTTGAATAGACCTCTGCTATAGGTTGGCTGCTAGGGAGTTACCCAAGGGGCTTGGGGCTCATTACAACAGACATACTGCTGCCTTTCTCTTTGCAGGGATATCCCTATTGCGAAGATGTGCAGGGCTGCAGCCTGGAATGAAGCGCATGCCTGCATCCCCATTGCTGCATTTGGGTCTTCGATCCTCCAGTCTCTGTTCGCCAAATAGGGGTGCGTGCCTTGCCCTTCCTTCTGGAGGACTGCTGGGAGTCTGCCAGTGTGTGGATAGAGAACTGTATCCACATTGTTAGATATATAGGTTACTCGCCTGTAATTGTAGTTCCATCAGTGGTATACAGTTGACATCCATACAACCCACCTGCCTCCCCTGGCAAGTGACATCCACATCCCTGCTTCCAGTGTGCAACAGATCTGATGTCATGGAGTGGAGCATCAGACCGTTCCTCCTTTGCCTGATCATTTCAGGTTGGGCATTCGCACCCTGCCTGGAACTTCCTGCGACTGATGGGTACATGGCGTCTTGCATCATTGTAGTCCTGTGGGCCCGCTGGTGGATGTGCACCCTGCAATGGGAGCCAGCCCTCTATTGTTCTCAGTGCCTTGGTCGCCTGGACCGGCCGGTCACGGTAAATCAGCTGATGTGGGATGTCATCCAGTGGTGGCGTATCCCGGAACATCTGCAGGAAGGAGTCCTGTTTGTCTGCACAGAGCTGACAGTCACTTTCATGAGCGATTCGTCTCTGGTGGGATGGGGAGTGCACTTTGGGGACCACAGGGCCCATGGGCTCTGGAACCCCAAGGAGTCCCAGTACCAAATCAACTTGCTGGAGCTCCGTGCAGTCCATCTTTCTCTGACTGCCTTCGCTCCTTCTGTTCAGGGTTAGGTTGTGCAAGTCCAGATGGACAACACCACGGCCATGAACTACCTCAGCAGGCAGGGTGGAACGCATTCCTTCCAGTTCTGTCGGGAAGCCCTCTGCACCTTACCCCTCATGCCCAGCTTGGGTGTTGATCATCTGGTGATTCATGTGACTGGAGCCTCAAACCAACTGGCGGATGCCCTCAACTGAGTGGGCGTGGTGTCTCACAAGTGGTCTCTTCATCAGCAGGTGGTGGATCTGGATCTCCTGTTCTCCCAGTGGGGCACTCCCCTGGTCGACCTGTTCACCTCCTGGGAGAACGCAAAGCTGAGGCTATTTTTTGCCTGCCCCCACAGTGTGGGGCACTGATGGGGGATGGCTTTGCAAGGCCCTGGACCCCGGGCCTCCTGTACTCCTTCCCGCCCTTTCCCCTGATCCACAAAGTGCTGGGATCCTGGTAGCCCCAGACTAGCCATGCCAGTTCTGGTACCCAGCCTCAGCAGCTGGCCTCTGTGCCGCTTGCTTCTACTTCTAGACCTGTTCCCTTACCACCAGGGGAAGGTCTTGCACCCAGACCATCAATCTCTGCACCTGGCAGTCAGGTTACTGAGTGGCTCGAGTTCCAGGCTTTGGATCTGTCCGAGGTTCTCCATGTCGTAGAAGCTTCTCTGAAGGAGTAAACCCGCCAGCGTTATGCCTTCAGGTGGAAGCGCATGTCTATTTGGTGCTGGAGTAGGGATCCCCCTGTCCTACCCCGTGGTTAGCATCCAGGACTACTTGTCCCTCTCGTGAGGCCTTAGGTTGATGACCCTCAGGGTACACCTGTCAGCCATCTCTGCATACTGGGAATGGGCTGGTATGCTGATGGTGGCGCTGGAGAAGGTGGGTGGGCGCTTCTTTAAGGGCCTTGACCATCTGTCCCCACCGGTGCATGCAACACCACCACCATCTTGGGCCTTGTTGCTGGTACTAGCATCATGGGCAAGCCATTTGAGCCAGTGCACAGGTGTGACATCTCCCACCTGTCATGGAAGACTGCCTTTTTAGTGGCTGTCATCTCTGCCAGATGGATCAGTGAGCTCCAGGCACTTTTAGTGGAGTCTCCATGCTTGGTGTTTCACAGGGACAATGTTATCTGCCCCAACTCTAAGTTCCTTCCGAAGGTTGTCTTGGAGTTTCACCTTAACCAGGTGATTAACTTCCCAATGTACTTCACCAGTCCAGCCTTGGAGGCCGAGCACAGGCTCCACACATTGTATCTGAGGCGAGCGCTTGCTTATTACATGGCACGCACAGCTGGAGTTCAGGGAGGGGTTTGCCAGCTCTTTGTTACCTATACTGAAACTGAACCTGGGAGATACTGGCAGCTAAGTGGATGATTGGTAGGTGGATTGTCTTCTGCATTGACCTCTGCTGTAGGGTGGCTGGTAGGGAGCCTCCTGTTGGGCTAAGGGCTCATTCCACCAGACATAACGCTGCCTTGGTGGCTGCTATCAGGGACATCCCTATGCAGATCTGCAGGGCTGCTACCTGGAAGTTGGCACACACCTTCCATTACCACAGCGACCTTGAGTCATGCCAGGATGCTGGTTTTGGGGTCTCAGTTCTCCACTCCATTTTCCCTAAGTAGGGGTGTGCGCCATGCCCCTTCCTCCTTGAGAACTGCTAGGAGTCTACCAAGGTGGATAAGTGCACCATATCCATCTCTCTAGAAATTTATTCACCTGTAACCGTAGTTCTAGGAATGGTATATGGTGCACATCCACATAACCCACTAGACTTCTCTGGGTAAGTAGTACATGGATCCCTACTTCCTGCGAGCAAGATCTGACGTGGGACAGAGCTGAGGAGGATACCTTCTGGGTGGGTGGAAGGACCTTGGGTTGAAGATGTTCTGTCTCAACTTAAAGGGAAAGGAAGAATGCCAAAGTGTGGATGTGCACCATATACCACTTATAGAACTATGGTTACAGGTGAGAAGTCCTCATACGTTATCGACTGTATCGCTTGCATTAGGCCACGCCTGTAGAACTTCAGACGCCAGGCACTAGGACCACGCTGAAACATTTGTAGTTGGCAGTCTACAAACTGCCGCCGCCGACATGCAGTGATGTCCCTCCCATATAAACATGGGTGGCCCCATGCCCTCCTCAGTTAATTTCCTGCTGTTGACCTTTTCACGTTGAACTGCATGGAGACACCACCGCTTCAGTCGACCGCCAGATTTTCACATTTTTGCTTTCTTTTCTTTTCTCAGCCTAGTTTCGGTGATTATTTTAAAGTGATTCTGGGGTTCTTCTGATTTATGCCTAGCAATCCTGAAAAACTTTTCCACTACTGTGAGTGCAGCCAGAAGATCTTTGATAAGGACGGTCACGATGCCTGCGTCCACTGCCTAGGCCCGGAACACGACATTAAGGCCTGCAATGTCTGCCACGGATTCAACCAGGCTACCGGGCAGCACCACCAGAAGGCCCTGAAAATTTCCTACTGCAACAGAAGGTTGCTCGAATGGAGAAGTAGCTCCAGGTCCAAAGCTCCTCTGCCTCCCCAGCCCTGTCCACAGGCTGCAATTCTTCTAGGCCCGGGACAAGTCAGCCGGGAAGCACAAACACCAGGATAAGGACTGGGGTAAGGAGTGGTCTTCCATGACTTGGTCACGGTCGCTGCTTTGGGTGTTAGCTGTGGCGGGGTCGTCGTTCACTTAGGGTCTGCCACCGACACCCTGTCTTCCACAGGGTCGGTTTTTGCAGCACCTCCTGCCAGTCTAACCTTGGCTGGTTGTGGTTCCTCGGTGTAGGGCTTTCTCTCGCCCTTGCTGACCTTTCAGCCCCTGCTGTTTTGGCCCCTATTCTCCATGGGCCACCAGATGGAGTTTTGCCAGATCGCCTTCAACTAGCATTGGCACATTGTCGTCAAGGTTCCCTCCTGCCCCGACAATGTTCTTGGCCTGTACTTTGGCCTCCACTTAAGCGTCAGGGACCCATCATCCCCGTCGTCCACCTCAGGAGTGTCCCGTCATTGGGGTCTCGGCTTTAACCTGTCGATGTTCCATTCCCAACCCATCAACGCGCTAAATTTCGTACCCGTTAACTGACGCCACAGCAGTACTGACAGGGCCACATGCCCCCGGGCCGGGCGCTGTTGATTCTGACACCGCCTGTCATCGATGTCTCAGCCATGCTATACTCCTTTTGGGAGTTCATGCAGTGTCTTCCTCCCCCTCTGGGGCCAACAATGCCGGGGACTACTAGGCTTGCTCCCGCGCCTTTGCTGGCTTCATGTCCTGCTCGTCCACACTCCTTGATGCCGTTGGTACCCATTACAGAGCCTGGTGATGAGGATGAATGCCATCATGATGTCTTCCTCCGTGATGGAGATGATGAGGATGTGGGTGATAGGGCTGCTAGCCCCTCCCCTTCTACCTTCACTATTTCTTTGAAGGGTGAGGACTCTGCCAACTATACCCTGGGATTCCCTCCTGATGTGCCCCTTTCATCTCAGTGATGCAGTTACAAACTGTTGGGGTTTGACGCCAAAGAGGAGGGTGTCACCAGTAGGAATCTGACAGACTTCCTGGAATTGCCAGATTCTCCTCCACTTATAATCCCTCTCCTCATACTTGCCTTCAAGATGCCACTTTGACTGCCTGATACGGACCGAATTTAATCCCTACCATGCTTAGGAAGGTGGACAAATTGTACTAGGCTTCCTCAGAGGAACACTACTTTTGCTGAGCAACCAAAGGCAGACTCAGTGGTGATAAATAGGCAAATGTATGCTTAGTGCACCCCACCCAATCATCAAAAACTAAATAAATGCCCATGATGAGGACCAAAAAGCCTAAGCACCTCTGCTCTCTGCCCCTGATAAGGAGTCCAGAAAGCTGGACCTCATGGGGAAGAGGACCTTTGCTTTGGCTATGCTGGCCATTCTTGTCTTGAATTATGTTGCCCACATGGTCAAATTCCAGAATACCCTCTGGAAGAAGGCCAAGGCTGCTGCTCAGGCCCTCCCAGAGGATCCCCAGAAGCAGGAACTGCTTCCCAACTTCCCCTACCCATGCTAACATCCAGGGCCCAGACCCTCACCCTAACAATAACACTAGGTAGAGCAACATCACCCCTCCTCCTCCTCACCATGGCCTACATCCCACCCAGAGATCAGAAGCTAGCCTTCCAAGCCATCATATCCTACCTCGCCACCCTACCGCCTAAACAAGAAAAAATACTACTGGGGGATTTCAACATAAACTGGCTGGCCAAAACAGCCGCCTTTACATAAACGAGGCCGCACTCGATCTCACTCAGGTCATCAAACCCCTCACCCAGTTCCATGCCCATTGCGGCACAACCACCTTACTAGACCTAGTTTCACAAACCGACCTCACAAAATAACGAGCACCCAAGTTCTCCCCGACTCCCTCAGCGACCACTCTCCAGTACTCTGCAACTGGTCTGGTATCCCCGCCAAAACCACCCCCAAAATCACTACACAGCGCAAACTAGGGTCTGGTAAACTGGCCTTTCTCAGGGCCCACCTCAGAGAATGGGACTGGACACCCCTCACCAGCAACCTCGACCCTGACCACACCCTTGAACTTTTTATCAACAACTTCAACTCAGCCTGTGACAAGTTTGCCCCCTCACCAAATCTACGATCAAGGGTAATCATGCCCCATGGTTCTCGGATCACCTCCAAGGCCTACTATGTCAGTGGGATGCACTATGGCACCTTGCCGACGAGACTAGACGGCCTCAGGACAAGGCAGCGTTATCGAGGCCCGAAACAAATGCACTTGGGCCATACGCATGTAAACAAACTATTATAAAGCCACCTTAACCTCCGCGATGAGAAATGGTCAAAGTTCTGGAGAACATAAAGGAACTCTGTGGCAAAGGCCCTAATCTGCCACCTGACCAAATACTGTAGATGGTAGCATCACCACCGACCCTCTCAAAATTGCCTTGGCCCTAAACACCGCTTTCACTAATCTCTCCACGTGTTACCCCAAATTTCTTGACCCAATCACGGTCTGTATCAATTTCATAATTCCCCTTGCTCCACCTTCTACCCACGGGTCCTTACACCAGAGACCGCCAAACCCTACATTACAAAAGCTATAAGCAAAAACCGCTACAGTCACGACTCCCTGGACCTTAAACTCCTCCACCTCACCCTCCAGGAAGTCCTAGCCCCGCTCACCCACATTCTAAATCGCTCCTTTTGTCAAGAGAAATTCCCTACCCACTGGAAATCGGCCTACATCACGCCTATCCATAAAAGCTGTGACCGCACATCCACAAACAACTACCTCCCCATCTCCATTCTACCCCCTTTGTCTAAGGCTCTAGAACGCATAGTCACCGACCAACTCACTGAACACTTAAACAAATATAACCTACTAACCAAACAGCAACATGGCTTTCGTCTTGGCCATAGCACCACTACCGCCCTCCTCGAATTCACCTCCCATGTCCACTCAGCCCTAGACCAGGGCCACCTCACTGGCGCCATCTTCGTGGACCTATCCAAAGCATTCGACACAGTAAATCATGTCCTCTTACTGAACACCTTGGCCTACACAGGCTTCTCAAATGACACACTAAACTGGTTCACCAGCTATCTTTCCGATAGAACACAGATAGTCAAGGTAGGCCCTGTCCTATCACCACGCCTCCCAATCCGCTGCGGTGTCCCACAGGGCTCCATACTCGGCCCCCTACTTTTCAGCATGTACCTCAACTCCCTCCCATACTCATGCCCTGAAAATCTGCTCCTTTATGCAGATGATGCAGTCTTGTTCGCCTCCGACCCGGCCCCCCTCAAACTCCACCAATCTCTCCAGCACTCTTCCCGCAAAATCGAAGACTGGCTCACCGACCAGCGCCTTATTATCAACTATAATAAGACCAAAGTCATGATATTCGCCCACCCACAGAACCCTCCAGATCATAGAAACATAGAAGTTGACGGCAGATAAGGACCGCAAGGCCCATCCAGTCTGCCCATTTCTTTTTCTACCTTATAAATGTGCCATCGGCCTTTGCTCTGTCAGTGACCTATCTATTCATAGTCATTTGTATTGCTCCCTTATGCCTATCCCATGCCTGTTTGAAGCCCTGCACTGTATTCATAGCCACCACTTCTTGTGGTAAGCCATTCCATGCATCTACCACGTTTCTGTGAAAAAGAATTTCCTCACATTCCCCTTAATCGGCCTCCCTCTAGTCTCATGCTGTGTCCTCTTGTCCTGCTATTTTCTTATATTTAAACATGTTAGACTCTTTCACCTAGTTTATGCCCTTAAGGTGTTTGAATGCCTCGATCATATCACCTCTCTCCTCCTTTGCTCAAGGGTATACATATTGAGCTCCGTTAATCTGTCCTCATATGTCTTCTGATGCAGTCCTGCACCATTTGTTGTGCCCTTCTCTGGACTGCCTCAATTTGGTTAATGTCCTTGTGAAGGTGTGGCCTCCAATACTGCAGCAGTACTCAGATGGGCCTAACCAATGTCTTGTACAGAGGGATTATTACCTCCTCTTACAACATGAATACCCCCTACTAATACACCTAACACCCCCTAGCCTTACCTACTGCTTTAGAGGTCTGCTTGGATGATTTTAGGTCATCAGTGATGATGATCCCAGTCTCTTTCTTCCTTTGTGACTGCTAGCAACTCCTCCCAGCCTATAAGTGGCTTCGGGTTTCTCTTCCTATGTGCATGATTTTGCACTTCTTTGCATTAAATCCCAGTTGCCACTCTTCTGACCATTCTGCTAGTTTATCCAGATCTCTTCTCATTCTGCCCACCCCATCTGGATCATCTACTCTGTTGCAAATCTTGGTGTCATCTGCAAACAGACAAGCCTTACCCTCTAGTCCATCTGCAAAGTCACTAATGAAGATGTTGAATAGGACTGGCCCCAGAACTGATCCCTGAGGTACCCCACTTGTGACTTGCATCTCTTCTGACTGTATACCATTTACCACCACTCTCTGTTTTCTGCCAGTCAACCAGTTTGCCACCCAGTTGACCAACTTCTGACCCACCCCGAGCCTACCCAGCTTATTTATCAATCTTCTATGTGGAACAGTGTCAAAAGCTTTGCTGAAGTCAAGGTGGCGACATCAACTGCTCCCCTTGGTCCACCACTCTGGTTACCCAGTCAAGAAATCTATGAGATTAGTTTGACAGGACCTTCCTTTGTAAACCCATGCTGTCTTTGATCCTGTGCCCTATGGATTCCAGGTGTTGCACTATCCTTTCCTTAAGGAGTGCCTCCATAATCTTGCCCACTACTGAGGTAAGACTGACCGGTCTGTAGTTCCCCGCCTCCTCCCTGCTACCACTCTTGTGGAGCGGGATCACATGAGCCCTTCTCCAGTCTTCTGGGACCTCTCCTGTGCTCAGAGACTCACTAAACAACCTCTGGTTCATTCAAGCTACCCTCCAGACTGCATTCCAATGCTTCAGGGGGAAATTCACACGCTACTGCAAAAAAGGGCCATAGAACCCCCACCCCCCGATCCAAGGAACAGGGGATCTTACTTCGAGAGGGTTCCTGTGGTAGGTCTTCACATATAGGACTGCGCTTCCTGGCTTCAGGTCCGCACGGCAAACTTGTAGATAGTAATCATCAATGGGGACCGCCCCCGACGTCTGGGCTTAGTGGCGTCATCCTGACTATAAAGGCGGTCCTGCGCCGCTTACCAGTTCTTTCCTTCCGTCGCCTCAGTCACGTTCGGCTTATGTCAGAACAGCAATCTAACGTCCGCGTTATATTTGTCAAAGTTTTCTTCACCTCTTGCAATAGTATTTCCACAAAATTTTCTTCAAGTTGATGTCTTCTAGACAGAAGAAAAAGTGCTCTATGTGCCGCGCTTAAATCCCGCATGGGGACAACCATTCCCACTGCCCCCTTTGCCTTTGTTCGAAGCACGACGTCCAGGAGTGTTCCATCTGCCAGGCCTTCAACCAGGTGACCAGAACCAGGCGCAAGAGGTCCCTCAAGGCCCATCTATTGACCCGACGCTTGGCGTCTATGGAAAAGGAGCTCCTAAAACTCAGGGAAAGGTCATCATCGCCAGCCCCAAAGAAGAAGAAAAGGAAAGAAAAGCGTTGGAACAGGAGTCCATCACTGCCGGGGAGGCCTGCAACTGTAAGTACTTTTTCGGGCACCCCGTCCAGTTCTTTGGGCCAGGCCCCCCTCTCCCCCTCCAGCCGAGGTGAGCGGGCAGCTGGGGGTTGCCTCTTTGGAGGTGGTAATTTTGTCGACTGATCCTGATGATAAGTCACCTCCGGCGAAAGGTGCACGGCCTCCACCAATCAGACTAGCAGCAGCCTTCAAGCCTACTCTAGCCTGGCCGGATCTGTAGCTCCGGACGCTGGCTCCTCCGACACCCGCAAAGATCCATCCACTCTCCCGTCAGGCTCCAGTTTGGCCCCGAACGTTGGACAGAGTGAGGGACTAGTCGACCTGTCGTCTCCCAGGGTCCTCCACCCTAGAGACTCGCCACCCAATCCTTTGCTGTTTGCTTTAGCAAAGTTGCGTTCGGAACTGCCGTCGGGGGCCCCTCGTGTCCCCCCCACCAGGCCTTCCTCCGTCGCCGGATTTTGTTCTGCTGCCAACAGGGGATCCGGGCATGGAGTCTCCACCTCCCATTACTTCGGGCGCGCTCCCGGACTCAACGCCACCTTCTGGCACCATGGCACCTCCCCCTGCAGGACCTTCTGCTGGGTTCACAGTCCAGGAACCCTCTCTCCTGCCTGCGGGCAGCCCTCCATCGATCATTCAATATCCGACGCCGGGACGGGTGTTCCGACGCCGGATTTCCTGACACCGGGTTATCAGACACCAGGCTATCCGACATCGTCATTCCCAATGCTGGGTTATCCTACTCCAGGACATCCAACACCAGGTTACCCAGGGTACTCATCGTATTATCCATCCTGGCATTATCCTCAGTACCCGGGATATCCGAGTTATCAACCACCTCCTCCTCCTCCGGTAGCGGACCATGCATCCATCTCTGTGTGGTGGAAAGAGGCTAGAGTGCAGCTTGTGTCGGAGTTAAGGCAGCCGGTGAAGGAGACACCCTCCACCAGGGTGGCCTTTCCACCGCCTCCTCGTGCTAGAGCCACAACCTCTTATCTCGGTAGGCATTACAGGGCCAGACCTATTGTTCCTAGTGGCTCTGACCTCTGACACTGACTCCAGCCTTGGTCACGTCGGACTCCCAGAACTCCCGCAGCGGTCCCTCCGAAAGACTCCCCGGAGTCACCTCCGGAGGATCCTTCTTTCGGAGACCTGTTGCGTTCTATTCAGGCAGCTGGTGGTTGGCTATCCAAAGAGATTGATCCACAAAGAAAACATCTTGCAGAGCACCTGGATCTGGCCACCTCGGACCCTATTCCCATTCCATCGTGGATGGGACCACACAAGGACCTTGTGACCACAATCTGGCAGCAACCGTCTTCCATTCCAGTGGTCTCACGTAAAGGTAACCACACCTATTATCCCCCGGAAGGGATATCTCATTTGAACTCCCATCCCAAGGCTGACTCTGTGGTCATCACGACCGTTCAACCCAGCCCAAACATCTGAGTTCTTCGCCTCTCGACAAGGACTCGCGTCAGCTCGACCAATTTGGGCACAAATTTACTCTTCTTCATCTTATGTGATTCGTTCTCTTAATTACGTCTCGCACATGGTCACCTTTCAAAAAGCTTCTCTTTTGGATTTAGAAAGGGACCTCCAGGATGTTCAAGATGAAACCCTGAGAAAGAAGCTCTTGGAAAAAGTGCGGATGGGGAAATCCTCATGTTGCCATGTCCTTTGGGCTACTTACGACTCGGTGGATTTAGTGGCTAGAGCGTCTGCCACGGGGATCTGCCTCCAGCACCTCTCCTGGCTCCGTATAGCATGACTGGCACAGGATGTGCAGTCCTCTCTGTTGGACGCCCCTTTCAGGGGTTCTGTCCTCTTTGGCGGTGACGCTAAAGACATCATTACTGTGCTACAGGAGCGTGGACGCTCCTTATGGGATGTCCGTTCCTTATACAAGATGGGCCAGAAAAGGCAGCCTTTTCGCCACCAAAGAGGGTGGAACAAATCCCAGGCTAAGGGTCAGGCAAAGAAGCATGCACCTGGCTCTGGAGCTCAAACCCCACAGACCAAATTTCAAAAACAGGCCTCTGGGGCAAAAGCTCCCCTCCCCTCAGCATCCTGACTTCTTTCCCCTCCTTCTGCTACCTCCAGTACCTCAGGAGGAACTGGTTGGAGGGAGGTTTGGCCTCCACCTGGAAGGTTGGAGGTCTGTCACCACAGAAAATTGGGTGCTTCAGCACATCCAGCAAGGTCACTCGATAGAATTCAGTGAAATTTCAGCCCCTCAACTGCCAGGACAGTCCTTCTGTCCCTGGGATCAGGTCCCCATAGTCTCTCAGGAGATCCAGGTACTTCTTCTAAAGAAGGCCATATAGCCTGTCCCGTTAAACCAAATAGGAAGGGGATTCTACTCCCACTTCTTCCTGGTTCCAAAGAAAACGGGTGACCTGAGACTGATCCTGGACCTTAGCACACTAAACATCTTCGTTGAGTACAAGAAGTTTCGTATGTTGACCCTTCAGGGGCTCCTTCCCCTGCTCCACCACAATTCTTGGCTGTGCTCCCTGGACATACAGGATGCTTACCTGCATATCCCTATCCTCCCGGCCCACCGCCGCTTTGTTTTCCTGGAGAAGCATTTCCAGTTCAGAGCACTCCCATTTGGCCTTTCTTCGCCCAGTGTTCACCAAATGCCTTGCGGTGGTGGCGGCCTTTCTGCACCCCGGGGCATTTATGTCTTCCCGTACCTGGACGACTGGCTCCTCTCAGCACCCTCTCCTATCAGCCTGAAAGAGTCTCTCTCTTTCACTCTGAGCTCATTTGCTTTACTGGACATAACAGTCAATTTTCCCATGTCCCAGCTAGTACCCTCCCAGAGGCTCCAGTTCATTGGAGCTGTATTAGACACAGTTCAGGGCAAGGCTTTCCTGCCATCGGATCGGGCCGAGACCCTAGCTTCTCAAGCCACTCTCGTGGCACAGGCCCGATGGATCCCAGCACACTCGGTGCTTCGTTTATTGGGACTGGTGGCGGTCGCCATTTCGACAGTACCAGTGGCCAGGCTTCACATGAGGGTCACCCAGTGGTCTCTTCGAGTCCAGTGGAACCAGAGGATGGATGACATGAACCAAAAAGTCATGATCTCCAGCAGCCTTCAGAGAGATCTTCGCTGGTGGCATGATCTCTCAAACCTATCGAAGGGAATTCCTTTCCTTCCTGTAGTTCTGACTCAAATTCTCACTACAGACGCCTCAGATCTGGGCTGGGGAGCTCATCTGAGGTCTCACAAGACCCAAGGGTCTTGGTCCGACCAGGAGCTGATGCTCCACATCAATGTTCTGGACACCAGGGCAGTACTTTACGTGCTCCAGGCATTCCTGTCGCTGCTGGTTCCGGGATCTCTCTTAGTACAGATGGACAACATGTCCACTGTCTGGTACATAAACAAACAGGGAGGAAACCGGTCATAGCCTCTTTGCCGAGAGGCCATGAGAGTGTGGTACTGGGCGATTCAGCACAGCCTTTATCTGACAGTAGTTCATGTTCTGGGTGTCACCAACGTCCTGGCGGACAGTCTGTCGATCAGTGGCCAGGGCCCATGAGTGGGAGCTACCGTCAGAGGTACTCGAAGATCTCTTTCTTTGATGGGGTCGGCCAGAGATGGATCTGTTCACCTCCCCATACAACGCAAAACTACCCGTCTTCTGCTTGCTCGTTCCCAGGCATGGTGCTTTTTGGCGAGATGCGCTGTCTCTTTCATGGACAGGGAGGTTTCTGTACGTTTTTCCTCCTTTTCCTGTCATTCAGAATGTACTGGTGAAACTTCAACAAGAGGGGGCCCACGCAATCCTGATTGCTCCTCTTTGGCCACGCCTAATTTGGTTCCTTCTTCTGCAACACTTGGCACTGGAACCTCCGGTTCCTCTGCCCATTTCCCACAACCTTCTGACTCTTGAGCAGGGCACCCTTGTGCATCCGAGCCTTCAGTCTCTCCACCTTCATGCGTGGCACCTGTGGACACAGCGATTTCTCGCTATGGGGTCTCTTCGGAGGTTGAGCACATTCTAGTGGAGGCCAGAAAGCCCTCCACTAGATCCATGTACGCTATGAAGTGGAAGAGATTCACCATATGGGCCCAAGCAAGGAGCTGGGATCCATTTTCTTGCTCGGCTTCCCAGGTTCTAGAGTACCTTGCACACCTTTCTGAGGCAGACCTTAGCTATTCGTCCATTAAGGTCCACCTTTCTGCGGTGTCGGCCTACCACCTTCCAGTGGAGGGCAAAACCTTGGCTCAACTGGAGGTTGCTAAAACCTTTTTGAAAGGCATCCTTCATTTGAAACCTCCAATCCAGAATCCTTGTCCTCCCTGGGACCTGAATTTCATGCTCGAGAAGCTGACCTTACCACCATTAGAACCAGCTTCTTCTTGCGACTTACGCTTCCCTTCCTGGAAGACCTTATTCAAACAACATGAAGTCTTGCTGTATTCTGACATATGCAGTTAGGTCCTGCCTTTCAACTACCCCGGAGAACAAAGAGTTAAACTTTCCATGGCCAGCATGGAATGTTCACCACGAGCTCGGTTGAAGCCCCTGTCTGCTGTTGTTTAAACTCCTACTGTCAGATTCTTTACTCCACCTCACTGAACAGTCGCTCCGAAGATTTCTCCTTTGCTCGGTTCAAAAAAGTCAAAGTGTCGTTTTTTCGCTCGGTTTCTACTGAATTTCTGCTACCGATCTGTCGGTTTAAGTCTCTGTCTGTGGCACCGTGAGTACTAGATAGGTTTTTTTATATAGTTTCTGTGTGGAACTTGTAAATTGTGGATCGGTTCGGCTGAACTGATCAGTTTCAGGTAAAAAAGTTTGTGTATTTACTTAGCGTGTGGTAACCGGTCCGTATCGGTTCTAAAGAAACCGGACTTTATTACGTTTTTTTCCAAGTCCCGTGACACGGTCAGGAACCGATAGGGGAGTCTTGCCTGGCGGATTGCCGAAAAAAGGGTAAGTTTTGGTTAGGATTGGCCTGAGGATCTGAGAAACCCAAGAAAAAAAACGGGCCCACTGGGTTTCAACACTGCAGTGTGTGTGGGGAAGTCTTTGCCAAGGCTGATCCCCACACCACCTGTGTTTATTGTCTGGGGTTTGACCACCTCGATTCAGACTGCCAAATTTGTAAGAATTTTCCCAAATCTACCCTGGAAAAGAGATTAGGTAGACTGAGGGAAAGGGAGGCCGAGAAGTCCACTGACCTGGATGGCCAGCCCGTTTCGGTTCTGACCAAACCAGAAGGAGTGCCCTCTGACCAGGGTGATACTTCTTCGGGCAAAAGGAGAGCCGATTCTGAGGAGTCGGTTCCGGTAAAAAGAAAAGATAAATCGTCTGGTTCAGACCCAGAAATTCATACTCCGACCGCCGATTTTATTTATTTTATTTATTTATTTATCAAGTCTAGGATTACAAATACCTTTGAGCCATGGCTCTTTTACAAAGGTTCCACGTCAGAGAAATACAAATTATGGGGAACATCAAGACAGGCATTACAACAATGTGGACATTGCAAACAGAGTACAGATTAATACAGTTCAAGGGTAG
This sequence comes from Neoceratodus forsteri, assembly GCA_016271365.2. Taxonomy (NCBI): domain Eukaryota; kingdom Metazoa; phylum Chordata; order Ceratodontiformes; family Ceratodontidae; genus Neoceratodus; species Neoceratodus forsteri. The sequence continues at coordinate 1,055,789,368 of CM028129.1, forward strand.
GATTGTAACAAGGCAGCCAGCGGCTTTGTCAGAGAAAATAGACAACAGATAAGAAGTGCCAGAGTCATAGGGAGATGGAAGAGGGTAGGGGGGAGAAGAATGTAGGAAGGGTGGCAAGAGGGTGAAAAGTGCAGCATTGGGTATACCAAGATGTGAGGTTAGAATCCGGGAGGAGGGGGGGACAACTAGAGCAGAAAGGGAAGTGGAGAAACGAGGTTAAGTTGGGCAGTCACAGGAGCTGTTGGTAGTGAGATAGTCCCGGAGCCTAGTTTTAAACATACCAATAGTTGGGGCACAGGAGATGGTTGGGCTGAGGTCATTGAACCAGAGTGGTGCTCGATAAGCAAAAGAGCATTGTCCCTGTGAAGTGTGACAGTGGGGGACTTTCAGTAGCTGTAGCTTGGATCTCCTAAGGCACCATTTGTTAATTCGGTGTTGTAACAGAGTTGAGACCCCAGAAGGTGCAAGGCCAAGGTAGATTTTTTTGACCATGGAGCAGGTGAGAAACTTTATGCGGTTTGATAGTTGGAGCCAGCCGGTCTGAGTGTACAGGTCACATGTGTGGGTGAGACGGTGAGCACCAGTGATGAGCCGACATACTTTATTTAAGGCAGTTGAGAGGCGTCTAAAGGTTGTGGTTGTGGCCGAGCCATAAATGATGAGACCATAGTCTATTACAGAGATCACAGAGCTCAGGACTGCAACCTTCAAAGCTTCTGGCGTGAGGTGTGGTCTGTGTTTGTAGAGGAGACCAAGCCGTGTATTAGCAGCTCTAGCTACATTATCTACATGAAGTCCATAGGAGAGATTAGGATCAAGCTGAATCCCCAAGTATTTGAAGGACACCATCTGATCTAGAGTGTTGCCCTGGGTGGTGGAGATAGCCAAGTGGTGTAGCTTGTGTGGGCTATGAGAGCTGCAGAAGAGCATAGCTTTGGTTTTCTTGTCATTGAGGACCAGTTTATGATTAAGAAACCATGTGTCTACAGAACTGAAACCAAGTTGAAGGTTGTGTTGAAGAGTTGCAGGATCTTTGTGAGTGGAGAATACAACAGCATCATTGGCATATAGTATGATCTGCTCAGAGCAGTGGTAAGGGAGGAGTTTAAGAAAAGGCTAAAGGAGGGGTCCCAGTATGGATCCTGTGGGACACCAGCGAACAGGCAGGGGTTAGAAGGCGTCCATAATTTTTACTCTCTGTGACCGGTTTTCTAAGTAGCTTTTAAACCAGAGAAGAGTCAGGTGATAGCCCGCATTCAGTAGTTGGTGTATTAGTAGTCCATGGTGTACTGTATCAAGGCCTTGAGAGGTCGTAGCACGCCTGTGAGAAGGCCGTTGTCAAAGGATTTGTGCAAAGCTCCAGTGAACTCAAGAAGGGCTGTGGTGGTGCTGTGACCTTTCCGGAAGCCGTGTTGTTGTGGACAAGGTATATTGTATTTATCCAAGTGGTCGGTAAGTTGATCAGCCACGATGCTCTCAAGTGCCTTAGAGAGTGGGGGCAGTATGGAGATAGGGCGATAATTTGAGTGAATCGTCTTGTCCCCACTTTTATGGACGGGTGTTACAGTGGCTGTTTTCCATAGGTCTGGGAATTTTCCACAGCTGAGAGAGAGGTTTAGGATTTTTGTTAATGGATGAATTACCTCATCGAGGGTGAGCAACAGAAGCTTAAGGTCCAAGGTGTCGCTACTAGATCTAGATTTAGAGATAGCTGCAGTAATATAGCGGCGAGCTTCATTCAGCCTTACCTTCCTGAAGTAGAAGAGGGGATGGTTAGACTGAGGGGCTGAGGTATTTGGGGAGTAGGCCCTGTTTTCGAAAAAGTCATGGGGTAGGACAGCACTAAGGTCTGAAAAAGCCGTGTTAAAGATGTTTGCGATCACCTTGGGGTCAAGGGTTGAGGATCCATCAACCATTAACATGGCCGATGAGATAGTCAAGGCGATAATAGTGCAATCGCTTACTTCGGTTCGGTCGGTTCCCCTGGTTCCGGATTACATCTTGGGAGAATTTTATGAACCGGATAAGGAGGAGGGAGAGTATGAGGATGATGATGGTGATTATGAAAGTCTGGATGTGCCTATTGACCAGGACATCTCCCCATACAGACCTTCAGGTGTTTCTCCTCCTAGGCTTTCTGAGTCCCCTTCTCACTTTATGTTTTACAAAAAAGTGGCTGAAACCCTCCAGCTTCCTATGGAAGAAGCAGCAGAGGATCAGGAGGAGCCTGATTTTGTTGAAATGATGGACGTCCCAGAGTCCAGGAGACTGTCTGTTCCCCTCCACAAATCCTTTGGGAAACAGACATAAAATTCTTAAGACTCCTAATTCCATACCTCCTGTGGACAGACGAATGGACAAGAGGTATACTGTTTCAGGCTCAGACATGGAGTTCCTTTCCCAGCAATGCAGCCATGTTGGGGTAGTGCAGGCTGCTGCCTGTGATAAGGCAAATATCCCCTTGGCATCACACCCCCCAGATAAGGACTCCAGGAGGATTGATGCCATTGCAAAGAAACAGTACATGGCAGCATCTTTGGGACTCAGGCAGGCTAACTATATGGCCTACACAGCTAGATACCAGAAGTCCAGGTGGGACACTGTGCTGGCTCTGGCTAAACAGGTCCCCTGACCAGCTTGCCAAAGAGCTGGAGCAGGTGGCTGCAGATGGGATTGAGGCATCCAACGTGCAATTTCATGCTGCTGTGGACTCCAGTGATGTTTCACCAAGAGTCATGGCTACATCTGTGGCTCTTCGGAGGATGGCTTGGCTCAAATGTACTAGCCTATCACAGGATACCCAGGCTAAGGCCATGGATTTCCCTGTTATTGGTAATTCTCTGTTTGGGGAGCAGACAGAGAACTACATGAAAAAGTTGGATGAGTACAGGACCACTTACAGGAGTGCTCAAGCCAAGTAAAGGCAAGTTACTCCTCAAAGGCAGCAGTCCAGGGGCAGGCCTTTCCAAAGGCCTTTTTACCAACCTCAGGCCTCCTCTTCTTATTCTCAGAGGGGGTTCTTTAGAGGGAGAGGCAGACGGGGGATGAGCACGCCTGCATCCACCCCTCAGCCTAAAGCCCCTGCCAAGCAGACACCCTGATGGGTCTGCCTGGGCCGAGTCTCCAATACCAGTAGGGGGTAGGCTGGCTTACTTTGTCTAGGACTGGAAGTCTCTGACATCAGACAAGTGGGTCCTGGAAGTAGTAAGCCTGGGACTGGTTCTCAGCTTCAAAAAATTTCCCAAGATGAGAACCAGATCCTTTCCACCTGCAAATGCATCAGAGACCCTTGCCTTAGAGGCAGAGGTTTCTTCCCTCCTAGCTCTCAGAGCTATAGACAGGGTTCCCACCCTACACAAGGGCAAAGGATTGTACTCCAGGTACTTCCTAACCCCTCAAAAGACGGGAGAATGGTGGCCCATCCTGGACCTAAGATATCTGAACAAACACCTTTTAAAACCAATGTTCAAAATGGTGACTCTGGGAATAATCCTTCCCTCTCTAAGGCCAGGGGACTGGCTATCCTCCCTGGAGCTCAAAGACGCCTATTTTCACATTCCCATCAGGTGCTCCCACAGAAAGTACCTCAAGTTCGAGTTGCCCTCAGGCCACTATCAATTCAGAGCAATGCCCTTTGGCCTAACATCAGCCTCAAGGGTTTTCACAAAGTGCCTGGCAGTAGTGGTTGCTTTTCTAAGGGGAGAAAAAAGATCTCCATCTTCCCATACTTGGACGAGTGGCTCATAGTAGGTCATTCTCAAGACCAAGTCAAGTCCCATTTGCAAATAACTCAGCAAGTGCTCACTTCCTTAGGATTCCTTCTCAACCTTCCAAAGTCAGTTCTTGAACCAGTACAGCTCCTCACTTTCATAGGGGCGGAGCTGGATACAGTAAGGGCAAGAGCCTTCCTTCCCCTGGACAGGGCAAGGACCCTTATGGAACTGGCCTCTTCATTCACCCTACAGGTGTCTCGACCAGCAAGGCATTTCCTTCAGCTTCTGGGCCACATGGCAGCTTCCACAGCAGTGGTCCAGGGAGCGAGATTCCAGATGAGGGACATTCAGTTCCACTTAAAAGTGTACTGGTCCCAAAGAAAGGATTCCCTTACCAACCTAGTCCCAGTGACTCGAATCCTGATCCAGGCCTTGCAGTGGTGGCAGGATCAGGACAATTTGAGACAAGGGTTTTTTTTTTTGTCACTCAGTCTCATTCAGTGATACTCACCACAGATGCTTCCCTGCTGGGCTGGGGAGCCCATCTGGGGGATCTTACCACCCAAGGGCTGTGGTCACCTCAGGAATCTCTGCTTCACATCAGTCTCTTGGAACTCAGAGCAGTGTTTCTGGCACTGCAAGCCTTTTCCAAATCTGTACAGAACAAAGTGGTCCAGGTCAGAACAGGCAACACCACCACCATGTGGTACATCAACAAGCAGGGAGGCACTCGGTCTACGATCTTGTGCACAGAAGCAATGAAGTTGTGATCTCTGGCCTATTCCCTGCAAACCTCTCTGATAGCAGTTCACCTCCCAGGGAAGGACAATGTCCTAGCAGATGCTCTGAGCAGAATATCCCAGGGCCATCACGAATGGACCCTAGATCCCCTAGTTTTGAAAGTGATTTTCTCGAGATGGGGCACTCCACAGATAGATCTTTTTGCAGCCCCAGACAATCACCAACTTCCTCTCTTTTGTTGCAGACCCCCAGTCTTGGGCTCAGTCTCCCTGGATGCTCTGATCCTGAATTGGGAAGGGAAATTTCTGTATGCTTTTCCCCCCCCCCTTCCCTCTCCTGTTCAAAGTGTTAGTCAAGATAAGGTCACAACCATGCAAAGTGATTCTGATTGCTCCAGACTGGGCCAGACAGCCCTGGTACCCCCTGTTGCTATCCCTAGCTGTCCAGCTTCCCCTGTCTCTTCCCAGGAATTACAACCTGTTGACATCCTCTCAGGGGAGGATTTGGTACCCGAACCTTCGGTCTCTCAATCTCAAGGCATGGCTTTTGAAGAGTTAGAGTTTGCTGACCTGCATCTTTCCCAAGGGTTCTGGATATCCTTAAGGCTTCTCGAAAGCCTTCCACCAGAAAGACTTACAATTACAAATGGAAAAGGTTCACTATTTGGTGTTCTAAGAAGAATATTTCCCCAGATTCTGCTGGGTTGCCTACAGTTCTGGACTATATGGTCCATCTCAATGGCCTAGGCCTTAGGCCAGCTACACTTAAAGTGCATTTGGCAGCTGTTTGTGCTTTCCTGTCAGTAGGCACACCTTCCCCTCTATCAGCCCATCCTGTGTTTTGTAAGTTCTTCAAGGGATTGCTGCACACCAATCCCATCTTTAGGGACCCTGCTCCTGCTTAGGACCTTAATGTTTGCATTGCTCAGCTTATGCAACCCCCCTTTGAGCCTTTGTCCTCTGCAGAGCTTAAGTACTTGACTTGGAAAACTGTGTTTTTGGTGGCCATTACTTCTGCCAGGTGTATCAGTGAATTGCAAGCCCTGTCAGTGGAACATGATTTCATCTCTTTCCATAGAGATAAAGTGGTCCTAAGAACTAACAGGAAGTTTTTGCTAAAGTGGTTTAAGATTTCCACCTCAACCAGTCTATGTCTCTCCCTGTTTTCTTCACTGACCATTCCTCCTCTGGAGAGAGGAGGCTGCACAGCTTAAATGTTAAAAGGGCCCTCAGCTCCTACATAGAGCGCACCAAGGGTCACAGGTTTGAGTCCCTCCAGTTGTTCCTCACGTATTGAGAGGTTGGTAAGGGCAAACCTGCCACTAAGAGATCTATTGCCAGGTGGATTGTTTCTTGTATACAATTCTTCTATAAGAAACTGGGTAGAACTCCACCCTCAGGCCTGAGGACTCACTCTACTAGAGGTACAGCTGCTTCACTGGCTGCTGCCAGGGATATTCCTATCTTAGAAATCTGTCAAGCAGCCACCTGGAAAACAGTCCATACATTCACCAAGCATTACTTTCTGGATATCCAGGCTAGGAGTGATGCTCGGTTTGGCACAGCAGTACTTCAGAGCCTGTTTCCAAAGTAGTTTCTGTCCCTCCTCCATGGAGGTACTGCTTGGTAGTCTGCATGTCAGAATACAGCAAGACTTCATGTTGTTTGAAGAAAAAATTACTCACCTTAGTAATGTTGTTTCTTCTAATGGAGTCTTGCTGTATTCTGACCTCCCCCCCCGCCTCCCCTCTCAGAACCTGGGGTTTGGGATGTGGGTGGGCAGGAGCAGTTTTGGCACCCTAGGGGTGTCCCTTTTTCACCCTCCTTTATTTTGGGTGAGTGTTGTGTTTGTTTTTTTGGGTTTCCTGACTTGAGTCTTTGCTTTGAAACCAAAAAACCCTTTATATAGATATAGTTGCCAGTTGGCTAGTTTTGAGTTTTAGTTTCCACACAGAACTTCTAGTGAGTATTGCTCGTAAAGATCTGACGGTTGGAGTTTAAACAACAGCAGACAGGGGCTTCAACCGAGCTCGCGGTGAACATTCCATGCTGGCTATGGAAAGTTTAACTCTTTGTTCTCCGAGGCAGTTGAAAGGCAGGACCTAACTGCATATGTCAGAATACAGCAAGACTCCATTAGAAGAAACAACATTACTAAGGTGAGTAATTTTTTTCTTTTTAGTCGCTGTAACTTCAGCAAGAAGGGTCTCCGAATTACAGGCCTTTGTCTGTAAAAAAAACTTATTTGATTTTTCATAAGGACTGAGTAGTCCTTCAGTCTAACCCTTCCTTTTTGCCCAAAGTAGTTTCAGAAACCACCTTGAACCAGAGCGTGGAATTACCGGTGTACTATCCACAGTATTCCAACAGGGGGGAACACCTGCTGTACACCCTTGACGTGCACAGGATCCTGAGTTACTACACGAACAGGACTAAAGAGGTTAGGAAATCTAGCCAACTCTTCATAGCCTTTGCCCCTCAGTGCCAGGGCAAGGCTATTTCCAAGCAGACCATCTCTCGACGGCTTGCAAACTGCATCCATTTTTCATACACGAAATATTGGAAGTCCCTTCCGGGGGCAGTCAAAGGCCACTCCACCCGTAGCGTGGTGACCTCTACTGCCTTTTTTAAGAATGTGTCCACTGCAGCCACTTGGTCGTCTGTTCACACCTTCACTAAGCATTACAATCTGGACATTGCCTCTCGGCGCAGAACTGGCTTTGGTCTTGTGGTCCTGCAAGGCCTTCTGTCGTGATTCCCCATGGCGATTTCTCCTCCTTCCGAATGCACCTATGCCTTACTTTTCTTTGGAACTGCTTGGTATTCAGTTCTATATGTGAAGACCTACTGCAGGAACCCTCTCGAAGTAAGATATTGCAGTTGTGTTAGAACTTACCGTAACAGTAGATCTTTGAGAGAGATTCCAACAGTAGGTCTAGCTTCCCTCCCTCCTTCCCCCAGTTTTTGGATGTTTTATCCTTATTTTCCATCCTATCTAGCCCTTCGGGACTAGAGTGGAAGCAGGGTCGAGGAGCGTTCACTCCGTTTTTCTCCTTACCTTTCTATAGGTCTCCGTTGGAAAAGAGCTGGAGAGTGGGCGCGGGACTGCCTCTTTTATAGTCGGGCTGACGTCACTGTGCCCCGACGTCGGAGCGGTCGGCGGCTGATGATTGCTATCTGCAAGTTTGCCATGCGGACCTGATGCCAGGGGACGCAGTCATGTATGTGAATACTTGCTGCAGGAACCTCTCTCGAAGATCTACTGTTACAGTAAGTTCTTGGGTAACTGCAATGTTCTATTCCCCACCTCTTTCTACTCCCCAGATCCAGAGGGGATTTATGGCTCATCATAGATCTGATTAAGCTGAACTTCTGTATCTGGTACAAAAAGTTCAGGATGGTCCCACTCGATCGCCTGCTGCCGCTGCTGCACCACTGAGACTGGATATGCTCTCTCGACATGCAGGATGCATACCTGCATGTCAAGGTGTGTGCTTCCCACAGACAGTACCTCCGGTTCCAGTTCCAGGGGGAGCACTACCAGTTCCAGGCATTGTCCTTTGGCTTGTCTTCTGTGCCTTGAGTCTTAACAAAATGCACAGCAGTGGTAGCACCTGCCCTCAGGAGGGAAGGGCTGGATGACTGGTTGCTCAAGGCACAGTCCAAGGAGCAACTACTCTGGACCCTGGACTGGACAAGGCAGTTGTTCCATGCCCTAGGAATTATGGTTAGTCTGTGCAAGTCGGTCTTGACCCCTTGCTAGCTGTCCTGGACATGACTTGGGGCTTTGTGTTCCTGCCACAGGACAGGGCGGACCACCTGATGGCCCAGGCTCAGCAGCTTTACAACAGCAAATGTCATGACCAGAACCTTCTTGAGGCTCCTGGGCCTCATGGCCGCATCTATTGTTACGGGGGCTAGCCAGGCTCCATATGCGGATTCCCCAGTGGACATTGAGGGTCCTAGAATAAAAAGCTCTAGTTTCTTCTCTGGTCAAAAAAGGTGCTGCTATGGTAGATGGAAACCAGCAACCTATTGAAAAGAGTTCCCTTCCTAATTTCTTCCCCTCAGATTCTCACCACAGATGCATTGGGATTTGGCTGGTGGGGGCTCATTTGGGGCATCACCAGATGGGGGAAGGGGGGCGTGATCCAGAGCAGAGGCTGTTTTTCACATCAGCGTCCTAGAGGTGATAACCATCTTGTATGCTCTACAAGCATTCAAGACTCATCTGTCCCAGGGCCATCTGCCGGTGCAGATGGACATTAGTGTTGTGCACTACATGAAGAAACAAGGGGAGACTCACTCGTACCCTCTGTGTTGGGAAGTGATGACTGTCTGGTATTGGGCTGTAGAACAAAGCCTAGAACGGATGGTCAGTTGTCCATGTTCTAGGTGTCGAAAATGTCCTGGCAGACAGGCTCAGCCGGTCAGTCTCGGATGCATGAGTGGAAACTGCTGACCTCGGTCATAGAAGATCTGTTTGGGTAGTCCAGAGTTGGACCTTTTTGCATCCCCACTCAATGCAAAACTGCTGTGTTTCTGCTCACTCCAGGGCCTGGAGTTTTCTGGCGAGACGCGTTGTCCCTCTCTTGGAAAGGGAGCTTCCTCTATGCCTTTCCTCCAATTCAGAGGGTACTAATGAAGCTCCAAATGGAAGGGACCACTCTGATTCTTATTGCCCCCTTCTGGACTCAGATTTGGTTACCATTGCTGCAGCAGCTGGCAGTGAAACCTGCTGTGCCCCTGTGCAAAGGCTTGCTATCACAGGAGCAGGGCACCCTGGTCCATCCAGACCTCAGGTCACTGCACTTCCATGCCTGGCTCCTGAAGACATAGCCATGGCTCAATCCTGGGTGTCCGAAAAGGTGGCTGATGTCCTGGTGGCTGCCAGAAAGCCTTCCACCAGTGTCACTTATTCCATGAAGTGGAAGTGCTTTGCTCTGTGGGTGACTTCCTATCATTTGGACCCTTTCACCTGTCCAGTGACTCAAGTTCTGGAGTATCTGCTGTCCCACTCGGATTCGGGCTTCCAATACCCCTCCATTAAGGTGCACCTGTCAGCCTTTTCATCCTTCCATGTGCCCATTGATGGCCATACAGTGGCACAATTAGAGGTGTCCTGTACATTTTTGAGAGGCATTTTCCATCTGTAGCCTCCCATCCACAACCCAGTCCTGGCCTGGGACTTGAATTTTGTGTTGGAGAAATTTACCTTGGCTCCTTTTTGAGCTAGCTGCGACATGCAAGCTATGCCTTCTTTCATTAAAAGCGTTAGTTGTAGTTGCTATTACTTCCGCTCAAAGGATTTCCAAATGTCATGCTCTGATGTGTAAGCCTCCTTATTTGATTTTCCACAAAGACAGGGTGTCTTTGCGTACAAATCCTAGGTTTCTTCCTAAGGTGGTGTCTGAGTTTACCAAATCAATCCATCTGCCTATGATCCTTAGCATGCCAGTCCAGGGGAAGCATTGCTTCATACCTGAGATGTATAATAGAATTTTGTGTTACTGTACACACCGTATGAAGGACTGCAGAAAGTCCCCGCAATTGTTTCTTTTGCCCCGGGAAAGAAGGCGTACCCGTTTCTAAACAGTGCCTGTCCAAATGGTTGGCCAGCTATGTTACTTTTTGTTACAGGCAGTACAGTTAGGAACTTCCTGGCATTGTTCGTGGTCATTCAGCCAGAGGCATTGCCACTTCAGTTGCCAGTTTCAGGAATGTTTCTGCTGCAGAGATCTGTGTTGCTGTAGCTTGGAGTTCTGTCCACACTTTCACTAAACACTACAGTCTGGACATTGCTTATAGGAGAAGGGCAGGCTTCACCCTAGCTGTGCTTTAAGGCCTACTGGCTTAGGCCTACAGCCTTCAGCCACCCAGTCCATATCTGTGTCGGTAACTACTTGGGACTTATTCTACAGGTGTGGCCTGATGCAAGAGGTACCCTAGATGAAGATGGTATAGTTACGTAAGAACTTACCGTGACAGTAGATCTTCGAGAGGATGTCTTGCATCAGGCCATGCTATCCCACCCTATGTACCCCTTGGCTTTTGAGCTGTCTTCTGTCTCCCCAGGACAGTCACCTTCTGTTTCACCTGCACTTTTATCAGGAATCTCTGGCTCCCCTTTGTTTCCCTACCGGATATATTTTGTATGGGTCTCCGGGAAAAGAACTGAGGAGGGCGAGGGGCTGCCCACATTTTTATGGGAGGGAAATCACTGCGTCTGACGTCGTCGTGGGTGGCCCCTTGTAGACTGCTAGCTAGAAAAGTTTCCGTGTGGACCTTGTGCCTGGCGACTGTAGTAGTACAGGTGTGGCCTGATGCAAGAGACCCTCTCAAAGAATATGTTATTATGGTAAGTTCTTAGTAACTGTACTTTCTAGCCTCTGGAACTTGGCTTGTGGGATTTCCATGGGGAGGTTGCTGAGGTAGTACAGTATCTTAGGAAAAGCCATAATTTTATAAGTGGCTATTTTCCTATCAAATGTTAAGTTAAGCTTTTTCCATCTGTTAAACTCTGTCTCTAGTTCCATTATCAGTGGGTTCAAGTTTAAATACTTTTGAAATCAGTGATAATGATCATCCCCAGGTATTTAACTTGGGAGGGAGACTACTTCATTTGTAATATGAAAGGTAATGCAGGTCGGCACTTCATATTCAATGGGAGTAGTTCCATTTTACCCCAAGTTGATTTTTTAAACCAGCAGTCTTTCTAAAATTATTCGACAAGTATAGTGCATTAGAAAGAGATGCTCTTCTTCAGGGGTATCTTAGTCATCAGGTAACACAATAGGAACCTTTGCCGTCAGTGAAGAGGAATCTGCAGGGAAGATTTTCAACAGTACAACTGGGGCCACCCACACCGTCGACGTCACCAACTCAATATAGGCATGAGCTGCCCTGCTCCCTCCTCAGTTCTTTCCCGCTGTCTGGTCGCTTGCATGGGTCTCCGAGGAAGCTCCTTCACAGTATCTGCGCCTTTTTCAGCCTATGGCTTTTATTTACCTACTTACATTTTAAAAAACTCTCTTTCAAAGAGATTCCTTTTTGTTTATGTCAAGAGTTAATCCCTCTACTTCTCTCTTCCAAAGCTGCCGCTGTGGAAAGAAGATTGCCTCTGCAGACAAGCATTCCATCTGTGACTGCTGTCTTGGGCCTGACCATGAAGTTTCTGACTGTGAGCTCTGCCAGAAATTTAATCAAACAACCCTTCGGTGACACAAAAAGGCTCTTAAAAAAATTCCTGATGGATCAACAGGTAGCCAGCTCCGGGCAGGGGTCCTCCGGGGGTCCCTGCCTCCCAGTCACCAGTCAGATCTTCGAGCTCCCAAGGCCCAAGACAGGTCCGGGGAGTCCTAAAAGGCTGAGATCATGACCGCTCCACCCCCGCATCGATTTTTCTCCTGTTGGCTTCTTCTTCTTCTTCTGGGGATCTTCATTGGCTGCAGCCGCTCCAAGGAAGAGAACTGCTGTCTAGGTCTCTGTGTCCACCAGACCCATACCGACAGCACCTCCGCCCAATTCTCAGGGCGCTCAACTGTCGCCCTCTGGGTCATCGGCCCCTCCATCATCGACAACAAGTTAATCATTGATGGCCCTCCTGTCGGGACCTGCTCCTTCTACCAGTAGGGCTACAGGCTCATTGGGTTCCCAGGACACAGCGGACGGGTCGTCGACACCTGTGCCATCGAAGTCCCCTCTATTGATGACCACTGTTGACTTGAGTGAAGTCCTGATGAAGTTCACTAATGTGCTTGTACAGCAGCTGGGCGCGTTAAACAGGCTTCCTTCACCACTTCACCATCGACGGCAACCTCATCATCAGTGCATGTTCGTATGTCCCAGGGGTTTCCATGTGGGCAGCAACTGGCACACCCGACACCATACCCAGAGATTGAAGAAGTCGAGGAGGAGTATCACCCTGACCTCATTCTTCCTGATGGTGTGGAGGAGATCCTACTCTCTGACAGGTCTACGGCCTCTTCTGTCAGTGAGGACTTCATAAAGCATACTCCCAGGTCTCCTCCTGAGGATCCCACATTTTTTAATGTGATGAAGCAGCTGTCTTCAGCTATGGGCTTCTACACTGAAGAAGAGGATGCCACCAGAAAAGATCTGGTGGATTTTCTAGAGATTCCAGAATCTCCCCCAATGATCATTCCTCCAGTGCTTCCAGCATTGAAGAATGAGCCATGGCAGCCTGGCAGACAAGACATGGTGCCAGCTATACCCTGCAGGGTGGACAAACTGTATCATGCCCCCAGGGTCTACTCTGTTATGCTGCCCAGCCAGAGACTGACTCAGTGATCATCAAGGCAGGTCATGACAGATCTAAGGGACCTAAACACCTTAGTTCCTTTCCCCCAGACAGAGTTTCATAGGATTGACCTCTGGGGAAAGGGGTTTATGCCTCCTCCACGCTAGGTTTGAGGATTGCTAACTATCTGTCACATATGGGTAAATACTAGAATGCCTGTTAGAGGAAGGGCAAGGCTGCAGCCCAGGCCCTTCCAGTGGGCACCCAAAAGCAGGAGCTGCTTCAGTCCCCCCAAGCAGCTGAGTATGTTAGCAAATACCTCCTGAGAGCTTTGTATGACATGACTGACACCGATGCCAAGGCAGCTGCCATGGACTTTATGCCTCCACAGGCACTCCTGGCTCAGCATATCGGGGTTTGCACCTGACGTACAGCAAAAAGCGCTTAATGCCTCCTTCAGTGGCACCAAGCTGTTTGGCCCTAATGGTCAGGGCATCATAAATGACTTGCAAGCCTGTGGCAGGGCCCTCAAATCGGTCCACTTCCTCTGCCATACCCAGCCAAAGGGTAGAGGGCGGACTCCTTTTCTTTAACAGAACAATAGGCTTGGAACAGCCCCCTGTCCCCAGGGAAAATGCAGAGCCCAGGCTCCTCTGCCCACCCCCTCCAGTGCTGGAGCAGCGGCCAGGTGCCCCAGAAGTATGGGACCAGCTTCTGCAGCTGGTTCCACCTTTGCCTGACTCCTGGACAGACACCCCCCCTCCAGGACCAGGAAGTGGTGGTCGGAGGTTGGTTCTTCCTCCCTTCTGAATTAGAGAACCATAACTTTGGATGCATGGATTCCACAGATCATAGAAAAGGGACACACCTTGGAGCTCATCGCACAGCCTCCAGATACCCCACCTCCACCCTCCGGTTATCCTTTGGCTCACTTGTCTGTTCTCCAGGAGGAGGTGCAGTCCCTTCTGTGCAAGCAGGTCATGAAGCCAGTGCTCAGGTGCCAGAGAAACAAGGGGATTATTCCAGGTTTTTCCTGGTCCTCAAAAAGACCAGAGATCTGAGGCCTATTTTAGATCTGAAGGACCTCAGTCTGTTTGTCCGATACAAAAAGTTCCAGATGGTAACTTTGCCAGGCCTAATGCCCCTCCTCAAGACAGGGGACTTGCTCTGTTCACTGGACATGCAGGATGCTTACTTGCACATTTCGGTCTTTTCTACTCACAGGAAGTTTCTCCGTTTTGCCTTTCAGGGTGTGCATTATCAGTTGAAAGTGCTGCCCTTTGGCTTATCCTCGACGCCACGAGTCTTTACCAAGTGCTTAGCAACAGTCACAGCAGCTTTCAGAAGAGAGGGACTGTATGTCTTCCCTTAAAAAGGCCTTACCCCTGAAGATGATATTTTATTGTATTTTATGAATTCAGCAGTTATTGGATCACTGTTTATTTTATTGTTTTTTGTGAATGTTGTTGTAAAGGCGCCTTGGTTTTGAGAAAGGCGCGATAAAAATAAAGAATAATTATTATTATCTGGATGATTGACTCCTGAAGGCACCATCCAGGGAACAGCTCTTGCGGACTCCGGAGTGAACTCTCCAGCTCTTCCACTCCCTGGGCATTACCGTTAGCCTGCCCAAGTCAGTTCTGGTACCATCCCAAAGGCTGCAGTACATAGGGGAGATCCTGGACTCTGCGCAAGGAAATGCCTTCCTGCCCCAAAACGGCGGAGTGCCTGATAGCCCTAGCTCAGGAAGTTGCCCAGAGCCAGTACATTCCTGCCAGGGTATATTTCAGATTGCTGGGCCTGATGGCAGTTGCCATACCCACCGTTCCGCTGGTCAGGTTCCATATGTGTACCCTCCAGTGGATCCTCTGGGTACAGTGGAACCAGTGCATGGACGAGTTATACCAACTAGTCCTGGTCTCTTCCCCTGTACGCAAGGTACTGAAGTGGTGGATGGACCCCTTGAATCTGCTTCAAGGCATTCCATTCCAGATCTCTTCCTCGCATCAGATCCTGACCACAGAGGCCTCAGATCTGAGCTGGGGAGCACACCTGGGTTCCTTCCAAACCCAGGGGTCCTGGTCCCAGTGAGAAGCCTCCCTGCATATCAGTGTCCTGGAAATGAGTGGTGCTGTACGCCATGCAGGCCTTTCAGGGACACTTTGCTCCGGGTCATCAAGCGGGGGGGGGGGACTCATTCATAACCCCTTTGCAGGGGAGGCCATAAGAGTGTGGTACTGGGCATTAGATCACAGTCTGACATGCTCTATGGTCCATGTGCCAGACGTACTAAACACCTTGGTGGACAGTTTCAGCCAGACTCAGTCCAGCATGCATGAGTGGGAGCTTCTCTCATCTGTAGCAGGCTTGTTTGATGGATGGGGTCATTCAGACTTGGACCTTTTTGCATCCCTACTCGGCCTAAAACTGCCCCATTTCTGCTCACTAGATCTAGGGCCTGGAGTTTTCTGGCGAGACATGTTGTCCCTCTCTTGGAGTGGGAGATTTCTTTATGGATTCTCCCCATTTCCTCTGATCCAGAGGGTGCTAATCAAGTTGCAGATGGAAGGGGCCACCATGATTCTAGTGGTTCTGTTATGGCCTTGCCAGATATGGTTCCCTCTCCTTCAGCAGATGGTGGAGGAACCTCTGGTCCCTCTTCCTCTTGGCAGGAACTTGCTGACCCAGGATCAGGGGACCCTGGTCCATGCCAACCTCAGGTCCCTCCATCTGCATGTCTGGCTCCTGAGAACATAGCCATCGCCAGGTTCAGGGTCTCTAACAGGGTGACAGACATCCTAGTGGGTGCCAGGAAGCCTTCCAGTCAAGCCACATATGCCATGAAGTGGAAGCGGTTTGCCATTTGGGTTGCCAGACATAACTTAGACCCTTTCACCTGTTCAGTGAATTTTTATTTTTTTATTTTTAAATTTGTTAACCTGGTAAGGACACTGGACCAGAGCCCTTTCTCAGGTCTGGCCTGAACAAAAAAAATCACAAACAATACAACAAAATTACAAAAAAAAACTAAATTAAAACATTTATAGGCAACCAAAGTTTGCAAATAAGTTTTAAAATTTGATTTAAAACTAAAGAGCTGGCTCCATGGTACTGGGTGATAGGGGATCACCTGGCACGCAGGCGACCTGGGTTGTGCTTCCAGCCTGTAATGTCAGGAGTGGAGACCAGCAGGGAGGGTTTAGGGCATCTGAAGAGACACCCTCTTCCCAGGGGGGTGGGGCACAGGTCTGCACCACTCTGGAGCGACTCCTGGTGACGACATACGATGTGACGGGGTGACCACACACCGCCTGTGCGTCATGCTGGGATACTGCTCCGTGTGTGACCGCTGTGGGTGGTGATGGAGGGGGGCAGAAATCTGCCACCCAACCGGATGACAGCCTCCCATGTCCCCTCGCACCATGAAGCCCTGGCTTGTGGCCAGAGCCAATCCCCTGCCGTGTGCCAGGACCGGTAATGGAACCTCTCTTCCCCCACCCGTTGGCCCCAGGAGGGGGGCTCATCAGTGAAGGGATACATTCCGGTTGACCGGGACATGGCAGACGGGGGGCGGTGATGGGGACAGACCTGGCGGAGTAGGAGGGCCCTTGGCGGCTGAAGGTGTGGCCAATCAGGGGCATTGGAGTAGCAAAAAAAATAAAGATCCAGCAGAACGCAGTTTGTCAGGCAGTTCATTCCACAAGATTGGGGCTGCAGTCGAAAAAGAACAATACCCTGATTTGGACATATAAAGAGGAGTTTGAAGAATACTACCTTTTGATGACCTTAAATTTGCAGGGGAAACACGAATAGTAACTAAATCAGAAAGAGGAAACAAGGACTTATGATAGATAGCTTGATAAATTTGGCAACCCAAAAAGTAAACAAATTTAAACTTTGGAGACAACCAACCCAGTTGAGAATGCAGAGAACAATGATGAGTTCTTAAAGGTAAATCTAAAACAAAACAACATATATTATTTTAAGCAATTGATAAAATATGACTGTCACACCAAAATTATGATAAAGACTAGAAATGTAATCAATGTGAGGTAATAATGTCCCTAAAGCAATTGAGCAACGAGTTTCATAAGAAAAAAATTATGTTTAAACTTGTACAGCATCCTCAGCTTTTGATTAATCACCCTACTAACAGCCTTAACCTGAGGTGGAAACGTCAACCCAGGGTCAAGTAAAACCTCAAGGTATTTAAACTCAAATACTTGCAGTCCCATAACTATCGTGGATCAAAAGACGCGGGTTTGTCCATCATGTTAACGGAACCAAATAACATTGTCTTGGTTTTATTAACATTCAAGATCAAAGAGTTAGTTAACAACCAGTTGCAGAAATCATGAAATTCACGTTCTAAGTAAAAACTTATCTGAAAAATCGATTTAGTCTGGTAATATAAAATCAAGTCATCTGCATGTAAAAGACATTCACATAAGTTACAAAGAGAGGGCAACTGATTTATAAAAAGGGAAAGCAGCAGGGGCCCTAGTATGGACCCTGAGGTACCCCACACTTCATAGGACAAATATTAGAATTTACAGAATCAATACAAATAAATTGTGATGGTCAGTTAAATAATTCTCAACCCATCTAACCACATTTTCAGAAATGCCCACTTGCCTCAACTTTAGACAGAGCAAAGGATGGTCAATATTTATTTATTTATTGGAATCTAGGATTAACACCTTTGAGCTAAAAGCTTGTTTACAAAGATTCCACATTGTAAGGCAATAGACAAGGTACATAGACATTGCAAAACAGATAGGGGTATACAGCAGGCAAGTACATATGGTACATACAGATACAGAGTCAAGCAAGTACAGTTAAAATACATCAGGTAGGAGAGGTCAACTTTATTGCAATAGTACTTAGAGCATACCTAAGGTGGACAAGCAATTTATAGTGGTAGCTGAGCTTTAGAGCGTGCAGATAAAGTTAAGGAGAGTCAGAAGTGGTGGTGACCAAAGGAGGGGTAGGACGGAATAGGCGAGAGCAGTGGGAGGGTGGGGCAGAAACAAAGGGGTGACAGATAAGGGGTAGAGTGGTCAGAGGGGTGGGACTGGATAGGAATCTACACGGGTTACGCAAGCAGGTGATAGGGGCAGGGCTGGGTAATGGGGAGAAAGGGATATGGGAAAGGGTGTTAATGGGGTGAGGTGAAGGGGAAACCAGAGGGAGGGGGTGAATATGGGGGGGTTAATATTTGTGAAGAGAAAGCAGGAAGGCAGTGGGGATAATGAGGAAGCGTGGGGGTAAGCGCTCAGTGGGGTCACGCCAGGCAGGGGAGGAAATGCCCTGGTCAGGTCCATGGAAATCGCCCCAGTCATAACACCATTCTCAAAACCCTGTAAGACGGAGTTCGTGAACCTGACAGGGCAGTCCCAGTCCTGTGATTTCTACGAAACCCATGCTGTTGAGAACACATTCCATTATTTGACTCAAGAAAAGTAGTAATCTGATTAGCAACCAACTTCTCAAGAAATTTGCTTAATGGGTTTAGAATAGAAATTGGCCTAAAATCTTCAGCAAAGACAGCATTTGGTTTCTTTGGAATCGGGACCACCTTAGCACATTTCCAGGAAGACGGAAATAGACCAGAAATCAAACAGGGATTGTAAATGGAGCAAAGGGGGCAAGCAATAAAGGGAGCTGCCAGTTTAACAAAACGCTCATCTAACCCTCCCCCACAGTCACTGAACTTATTGGGTAAAGATACTAATACCTTTAAAACCTCAGCTCTTGAAACCTTATGAAAATAAAAAGAAGGATGCCAGCAGAAGGTTTGCAAAGTTTTTCAGTTGAATTTGGGTCTCTGTGGTGACACTACCCTTCGTTCTTGTTTAGATTTTTCTCCCCTCCAATTTGATAATGGTCTTCAACATTGGGCCACTTGGGCTTTTATCGATTGGGGCATTTTTTTAAAGGAGTGGTTTTAAAATTTTTCACTCGACTTGGAGAGGAATTTGGATTAGCTTCAACTAATTTTTTTGTTACTTCCAAGTCTGTCATTACTTAACTACACCCTCTAAGATTAATCAACTAAAATTACAGGCCAACTCATTACGGGTTCTTATACACACTTTGAGTACACAAGCAAAGGTACAAGGCGTTATTTCTAAATTATATAGACAACTCAGAGATTTAGTCAGATCCTCTTACGCTAGTGAAATATAAATGTGAAGAGGAAACTGGACTTTCTTTATCTGAGGTAGAGTGGGCTCAAATTGGGAAAGGGATTCATAGTACTACGTTCTCTACATATTGGAGAGAATTTCATTGGCAGGTGGCAGTTTGTTTTTTCCATTCACCAGTTATAATCAAACATTTGGGGTGCTTTTATTCTGAGTTGTGTTGGAAGGGCTGTGGGATGGTGGGGAACCACATGCATATATTTTGGGATTGTCCATTGATCCAACCATTCTGGAGTTAAGTAGCAGTGGTGGTGGGCCGAATGTTGGGTTTGGCTTGCCCATTCCATTTTCAGATATGGATTTTGGGTTTACCCCCCACTTCCCGACAGTAAGAGGTAAAAGGGCTAAATATTTATTTTATATTCTATATTCTTTTATAGTCTCTTACGCAACTTTGGCCCCCTCTTACTCTACCATCAGAAGAAATTTGGTTACGTAACTGTCAGAATATTTTGATTATGGAATGGGTCACGGCTTCCTTAAGGCTGCAGAAGGAAAGGCTAGATGTGCAAGAAATCCTGACTCGCTACACTTAATCATTTGATTGTCGTAATTGTAGCTTTGATACTATTTGGAGATGTCAAATTTTTGATGTATTTACTTATGTTAGTTTGTCAACTATCTCTTACTTCCTGTCCGATCATTTACTGTTCTTCACCATGTAAGCATATGCACTGTATCATACGTATTCAATAAAATATATAACTCCCCCCCCCCAAAAAAAAAGAGGATGCCCCACAATCAGAACATGAAACCCACTATCACTCTAAGATTGATTAGGAGTGCCTGATTTGTAACCTATCACATCAGAAAATTTAGAATTTAGCAAATTAGTCATCTCATTAAGGTTAGTAATATATTTTCAATCTGTAAAATTGTGCATTCAAGAAGACTCCTGGTGTTTGAGTAAGGGCGGCCAGCCCAAACAATGAACAGAAATAAGAAACTCGGCACTCGTTCCACAAAAGCACAAACTCTGCTGGGTGCAAATATCCGATATTTATTGTGGTAAAGTAGCTCAGGATAGCACCCTACATCCCCAGAGCTTCAGCCCAACACAGGGCCTTCCTCAGGGCTGGGTCTGAGGAACAAATGGTAATACCCAATTTAAAGAAAAAAAATTAAAGACACACTCACCCAATGTGAAAATTCTAAGTACAAAAAAATTATTACAAAAACATGCAAACCTTAGTTCATCAAAAAAGGTTTAATGTGGCTGTGCTTAACTTGTTTCAGTACTGTTTCATCATTATTTTTATTTTTAATCAGATTCTTATATCAGGTGTATATAAATAGGGTCAGTCTAATTATCTCAGGCCAGGTATGTGGTACCATGAAAGTTATTACAGAGAGAGAGAGAAGGAGGAGAAAATTGGGGAGTGGGGAGTTAAATATAGGAGAAAGAGTAGCTAGAACAGAGATAGAATGGCAGAAGAGGGAGGAAGGACAAAGGGCATGTCTGGGAAAGTACTCTTCAAACAACATGAAGTCTTACTGTATTCTGACTATGTGCAGTTAGCCCCAGCACTTGAACTGCTCCGGCGAGGAAAGGGTTAACTCTGTGCCAGAGCATAGAACATTGAGCTCAAGCTTGGTTTTCAAACCACTGTCTCTGGTACATCTCAGTGTAACTGTCAGATTCTTTACTCCACCTAACTGTGAAGACGCTCCGGAGAATTCTTCTCTGTTGGTTCGGTTAAAGTAAAATCCGTCGGTTTCATCTGTCTTTTCATTTATTTTTTAGCATCAGATCTCTGTCTACGGTACAGGTAGTGTTATAGATAGACAGTGAGGTGTTGCTGTTAAGAAATTGTTTTTCCTTCAGTTTCTTTCTGGTCGGTCCGGTTAGGAACCGAAATGATTCTTGATCTTACTTCGAGACACAGCTCTTGCAGCAGGTTACACCATTAGGACTGAAGCCAGCAGGCGTCAGGACCCCACGGAAAAATTCTAGCTAGCTATCTTCAGCGGGGACCGCCCCCGACGTCAGTCTCACCTCCGACGTCAGACGTAGTACATAAGGGGGCGGTCCCGCCCGATTCCCCAGTTCTTTCCCCGTCGACTTGCATGTCTCGACCCTTTGGTTCAGTCTGTACGCCGACGGCGTGGTTAAGATTCTTTCCTACAGGAAATTGATTTTCTTCAATCAAGTTTTCTCTGATGTCCTCTCCAGACCTCCGGTCACTCCTCGAAGTGTGCTTGGGAAACAGATCCCCTTCAAGGACCCTCACGCGGCCTGCGTCCGGTGCCTAGGCCCAGACCAGGACACCCGGGCCTGCTCCTTTTGCCAGGGGTTTAATTGCAGAACCCGGATCCGTCGCCAGAAGACCCTTCAGGCTTTTTTGCTGGAAGAAAAGCTTAAGACCATGTCTTCCAAGGGGGACTCTTCAAAAAAGGCCCACAAGCACGCTGAAAAACATAGGGAAAAGGCCCCTTCCAGGTCCCCGTCTAGGGCCTCAGACTCACGCACTTCTGGTTCCAGGTCCAACCGCTCCCCTTCCCGGGCCAGCTCTCAGCCTCCCCCTGCTGTGGTCAAGAAGTCTTCATCCTCTTCTCAGGCCAAGACTGCCAGACCTTCCTCGTCCTCCAGGGCCCTGGTCAAGTCTGGGGATCGCCACCATCACCATAAGTCGGGTTCCCGCGTTTCTGAACCCGACGTCAGGTCGGCTTCCTTGCCTCCTCGCAAGACCTTGGAGCTTACCTCTCTGAAGAGACCGCAGGACCCGACGCCGGTGCGCCCGTCGTCCTCTCACCACAGATCCCCGGAGCTGCCGTCGGCCAGACAACCGTCGCCGGCCAGGCCAACGCTTCATCAGACGCCGGTAGGGGGAACGGCGCCTGCTCCTATTGAGAAGAGAACCCCGACGCCTCCGACCGACTTCGGTCAGGAGACCATCACCGAGGAGGAATTGACTCAGCCCGAGGACCAGACGGGCGACCCCGGTCCTGTCGAGATGCCCAGGGAACCCTCGCCATTACCCGAGCCCCCTGTGGAGCCGACGCCGGGACCCAACGACCGTCCACCAGCGCCCGGACCGTCGTCGGGCCTTTCCATGGTAGAAGTGAAGGAGCTGTTCACTTACTGGTGGGACACCATAAAGAAGGACATGGTTCCCACTCCACCTCCTCTTCCTCCTACACTGATTCCTCCTCCGGTTCCTGCGCCCCCCTCCCCATCGGGGTCGGCAGGCTGACTACCTCCTCCCCGGGAGCACAGAACACCTCCAAGGGGGAGACCAGACAAACGGAGACCTCCGTCCAAATCCTCTTCCAGGTCACCCAGCCCTAAGAGACCCAGAAGACGCCGATGATCGCCTTCGACGGAGGACACAGGATCAGAGTTCTCAACATCCAGATCCCCATCTCCCCTCTCCATCCCTTCTCCGGATCCACGCGAGATGCCAAAGTCTCCTCCGGATGACCCTTCGTTCTCGGATATTATGAGACACATCCAAGAGAACATGGGATGAGATGCAGAAGAGCTAGACCCCGAAAGGCTACGCCTTGCAAAGTATCTTCGGCAGAAGGACCCCAAGCCTGTGGTAGTGCCACCCTTGGTAGACACTTTCGTGGACATCACCAAGGCAGCATGGAAGCGTCCACATTCGATCCCGGCGATGCCGAAGAAAGCTGATCGCTTGTACAAGGCTCCCAGGGAAGACCAGTACTTGACTCAGCATCCTCAGGCTGACTCTCTGGTCATAACAGCCTCACATGACCGGTCCCAGAGACCACAACATCTGAGCACCCTGCCACCAGACCCAGAGTCCAAACAGCTGGACGCTATGGGTAGGTGCATGTATGCTTCCGCTACCTGCGCCATCAGATCCCTGAATTACTTGACCCACATGGTGCAGTTCCAAAATGCCTTGTGGGAACAGGGTCTGGATGCGGCTGAGAAACTGCCGGAAGGTGAGCAGAAGGAGGAGATGCTTCAGCTCCTTCGTACGGGTTCGGACGTGGGAACCCAGGTGCTACGAGCCGCGTATGACTCCGCTGACTCCTCGGCCCGAGCAGCAGCTTCAGGCGTATGCATCCGGAGATACTCTTGGTTGCGCGTCTCCGGCTTTACCCCGGACGTCCAGAAGAATATCATGGACGCCCCATTCGAGGGAAAAGTCTTGTTTGGTAAGCCCTCAGAGAAGATTATTACCAAACTCCAAGAGGCCGGGAAGGCGGTGAGGTCGGTTCAGGCCATGTACCGACCCAAGCTTAGTTCCTTCGCAGGAACCAAAGCCAATTCGTGGGGACGGGCGCAGAGGCAGCAGTCACTCCCGCTCCACAACAGGGGCTCCGGCTTTGCAGAGCCCAGGAAACAACCCGCAGGCCGAAGCCAGCGTACTTCAAGCCGGTCCAGCCAGCGGGACCCTCAGCCGCCACAGCCTGACTCCTTTCCGGCCCCTGCCCCTCAGGATCAACGGGAAATCATGGTCGGGGGTCGCATTGCGAACTTCCTGCCGGGATGGCAGGCTATAACCACTGACAGGTGGGTTCTTCAGTTGGTCAGAAGAGGCCACTTTATAGAATTCGCAGAAAAGCCACCCTCGAGGCCTCCTTTGCTCTCCCGGTACCCGGGTCAGCACAAGTCTCTGATCTGGCAAGAAGTACTCGCGCTCTTGCAAAAGGGAGCGATAGAGTACGTCCCGGAGAACCAGAGAGGACAAGGATACTATTCACTTCTTCCTGGTTCCAAAGAAAACAGGGGACCTCCATCCGATTCTGGACCTCAGCGACCTCAGCGTGTGTCGCATACAAGAGATTCCGCATGGTGACTCTTCCGGGTCTCCTTCCCATGCTGAAGCAAGACGCCTTCTTAGCGTCTCTAGACATGCAGGACGCATACCTGCACATCCCTATAGCTCAGGTGCACAAGAGGTTCCTGCGCTTCGAGTTTCTCGACCACCACCTTCAGTTCCGAGCCCTTCCATTCGGACTGTCATCCGCACCCAGGGTCTTTACCAAATGCATGGCAGTCGTGGCAGCGTCTCTAAGGAGACAGGGCCATTATGAGTTCCCGTACCTGGACGATTGGCTTCTCATGGCCGCCTCCAGAGAGGCGTTGTTACGTGCGATCCAGAGCACCCAGGACCTGTTCCGATCTCTGGGCATCCTAATCAACCACGAGAAGTCTCTCCTGGTACCGTCGCAGAAGCTGCAATTTACAGGCACAGTACTGGACACCATTCAGGGAAGAGCATTTCTTCCAGACGACAGAGCGGAGCGCATCAGATCCCTCATCAGGGAGTTGTCGTCGAACAAGACCGTCCCTGCCAGGTCGGTCCTTCGCTTGCTCGGACACATGGCTGCGGCCATTCCTACCGTCCCTTTCGTAAGGCTCCACATGCGGGTAACTCAGTGGATGCTCAAGGTGCAATGGGATCAAAGGCAAGACCACATGCAGCATCCGGTCAGAATCACGAACACCGTGATTCGAGACTGGCAGTGGTGGCTAGACCCAGGGTCACTCTCCATGGGCGTCCCATTTATAGCGCCATCCCCGGAGGTAATCCTCACCACAGATGCCTCAGGTCTAGGGTGGGGAGCACACCTGGACGGGGTGAAGTCCCAGGGTACGTGGACCCCTCTGGAGGCTCATCTCCATATCAATGTCCTAGAGATGAGGGCGGTCCTTTATGCGCTGCAGGCCTTTCAGTCAGAAATCCCGCCGAGTACTCTCCTGCTTCAGACAGACAACACGGCGGTGATGTATTACCTCAACAAACAAGGAGGCGCACACTCTTACCCCCTTTGCAGGGAGGCCATGAGGGTGTGAGATTGGGTAATCCGACACGGCGTGAATCTGATCACTGTACATGTTCCCGGGGTGGACAACACGATTGCAGATGGCCTGAGTCGCTCCCAGGCCAGAGTCCACGAGTGGGAACTTCTTCAAGAGGTAGCAGAGGATCTGTTTCTTCGATGGGGAACTCCAGAGTTGGACTTGTTCGCATCCCCATCCAACGCAAAACTGCCCAATTTTTGCTCGCTAGATCCAGGGCCTGGTGTTTTCTGGCGAAACGCGTTGTCCCTCTCCTGGGCGGACAGATTCCTCTACGCTTTCCCTCCCTTCCCGTTGATCCAGAGAGTTCTTCTCAAACTGCGCAGGGAGCATGCAACAATGATCCTGGTGGCCCCTTTCTGGCCCAGACAGATCTGGTTCCCTTTGCTAATTCAGCTATCCCGGGAACCTCCGCTGCGTTGCCATTCAGCTCCCATCTCTTGTCTCAGGAGGAAGGTTCACTGGTCCACCCGGACTTACGCTCACTGAACCTGCATACATGGCTCCTAGAGACATAGCCATCTTGCGTCACGGGGTCTCGCAAGAGGTTGCAGAAGTTCTTTCTGCAGCCAGAAAGCCGGCAACGCATGCAACGTACGCCATGAAATGGCGCCATTTTGTTTATGGTCGCCAGCACGATTTTCCCCTTTAGGTTGCCCGTGAGAGTGGTGTTGGACTACCTGCTCTCCTTTTCCGTTCGGGCCTAGCCTACTCCTCTATCAAGGTGCACCTCTGTGCCATCTCTGCCTACCACCTTCCGGTGGGACATCGCAGAGTGGCACAATTAGATGCCTCTCGGGAATTTCTGAGAGGGGTGTTACATCTTAGGCCACCCATTAAGGACCCAGTGCCTCCATGGGATTTGCTCTTTGTCCTGGAACAACTCACGCTTCCCCTCTTCGAACCTGCCGCGGATTGCGAGCTGTGTTTTCTGTCGTGGAAAGCGCTGTTTTTGGTTGCTGTTACTTCAGCGAGAAGAGTTTCTGAGCTTCACGCTCTCATGTGCAAAGAGCCTTATTTAGTTTTCCACCGGGACAGAGTATCCCTGAGGTCGAATCCAAAATTTTTGCCTAAGATGGTCTCTACACTCACTCTCAATCAGGATATTGACCTGCCGGTCTACTTCCCGAATTACTCTAATAGAGGAGAGGCACTGCTCCACACCCTGGATGTTCACCGCAGCTTGAGGTATTACCTCAATAGAACTAAACTACTTCAGAAGTTCAGAGCAACTTTCGCTTCCCTTTCTGAAAGGATGATGGGCCAACCAGTATCCAAACAGTCCCTGTCTCATTGGCTTGTCCAGTGTATTTCATACTGTTATGATATCAAACAAAAGCCCCTCCCGGGTACAGTCCGGGGTCATTCTACTAGGGGTGTGGCCACCTCCTTTGCAGCACTCCGGAACGTCTCCACCTCTGCCATATGTGCTGCAGCCACTTGGAGCTCTGTGCATACATTTATCAGGCATTATAGCCTGGACATCCTCTCGTGAAGAACCAACCGGTACACCTGGTGGTGCTACAGGGTCTCCTGTCCTAGATTCAGGACCTGGAATGTATTTCCTAGTTTCCTCCTCCCAGAATGTTGGCAGCGGTACTGCTTGGGAATCAGTCCTAATGGTGTAACCTGCTGCAAGAGCTGTGTCTCGAAGTAAGATAGTACAGTTATGTAAGAACTTACCGTAACAGCAGATCTTGAGAACAGCTCTTGCAGCAGGTACCTTCCCGCCCACCTTCCCCCTTGGAGGAGGCTTGGCTTACGCCTTTACTATCAGGGTTTTCCTTTGACTTCTGATGGTGGATCCTCGGTCTCCCATTTCGATGTCAGCCTGCGGCCGGAAGTCTCCAGTGGGAGAACTGGGGAATCGGGCGGGACCGCCCCCTTTTGTACTACGTCTGACGTCGGAGGCGGGACCGACATCGGGGGAGGTCCCCGCTGAAGATAGCTAGCTAGAATTTTTCCGTGGGGTCCTGACGCCTGCCGGCTTCAGTCCTAATGGTGTAACCTGCTGCAAGAGCTGTTCTCGAAGATCTACTGTTACGGTAAGTTCTTATGTAACTGTACTTTTCTGTTTTATTGTGATATGTGGTGTGGTGTTCCAGTTCCTATTGATTCCTAAAAAAAAATGTTTTTCTTTTTTTTTAACCAACCTGTGACACGGTTGGAACTGATAAGCTGTTGTTACCTAGCTTGAAGGCTAAAAAGGGTAACTTAAAAATTTTAGGCATGTCTGAGAAACCCAAAAAGAAAACCAGTCCCACTGGGTTTTAGCACTGTACCGAATGTGGGGACGTGTTTGCCAAGGTTGAACCCCAACC
This sequence comes from Neoceratodus forsteri, assembly GCA_016271365.2. Taxonomy (NCBI): domain Eukaryota; kingdom Metazoa; phylum Chordata; order Ceratodontiformes; family Ceratodontidae; genus Neoceratodus; species Neoceratodus forsteri. The sequence continues at coordinate 1,055,816,387 of CM028129.1, forward strand.
TGTCTGTGTCTATTGTCCGGGGTTTGACCACCTCAAAGAAAACTGCCAAATCTATAAAATCTTTCCCAAAGCCACTTTGGAAAAATGTTTAAGTAGGCTAAAGGAAAGACAGGCCGAGAAGTCCACTGATCCGGATGGCCAGCCTGGTTTGGTTCCATCCGAACCTGAGGAGGTGCCCACTGACCAGGGCGATATCTTCTCGGGCCAAAGGAGAGCTGATTCTGTGGAATCAGTTCCTAGTAAAAGAAAGCGAAGGTCAGCCGGTTCGGATCACGGTTCCCATGTTCCAGCTGCTGAGGAGATTGCTAAGGCGATCACTATTGTCCAATCGCTTTGCCCGCTTCCGACCGAACCGGTTCCGACACATAGACGTTCGGTTCGGTTGAAGTTTACTCCCTTGGATTACAATCCAGAGGCATTTTATGAGGGCGAATGGGACGGAGAAGAGGAATATCCCGATGATGATGATGACGATTATGAAGGCCTAGATGAGCCAGTAGAGCCTGACAGCTCCCCAAACAAGCGTTCTAATGTTTCTCCTCCCAGACTTTCTGAGTCCCCTTCCCACTTCTTGTTTTACGAGAAGATGGCTGAGTCTCTCCAGCTTCCTGTGGAAGGAGCTGAGCAGGATCAGCAGAAGCCTGGCTACAGGGAAATGATTACTTCTGCTCGGTATTTACTAAGGAGAAGAGCGGGGTGACACCCAAGAGAGGAGGAACAGCAGAAATGGGGGGGGGGGTGGCAGATGGGGAAATCATGGAGGGCAAAGTTCGGGAGGGTTTGAAGGCACTGAGGGTGGACAAGGCACCAGGCCCAGATGGCATCCACCCCAGGGTACTGAAGGAGCTGGTAGAGGTCCTTGCGGGACCTTTGGCAGACCTGTTTAAAGCCTCACTACACTTGGCATGTGTACCTGAGGACTGGAGGATGGCTCATGTAGTGCTCCTCCACAAGAGTGGCCCCAAGGATGAACCGGGGAACTACAGACCGGTGAGCCTCACATCCATTGTGGGTAAGCTAATGGAGACTATCTTGAAGGAGAGGCTGGTGCCCCTCCACAAGAGTGGCCCCAAGGATGTACCGGGGAACTACAAACCGGTGAGCCTCACATCCATCGTGGGTAAGCTAATGGAGACTATCCTGAAGGAGAGGCTGGTGGCCCTCCTAGAAGCCAAAAGACTACAGAACAGCAGACAGCATGGCTTCATACGTGGCAGATCCTGCCAAACCAACTTGGTGGAGTCCTATGACTGGGAAACTAGGCAACTGGACAGGGGCCATGCAGTGGATGTCCTGTATCTGGACTTCAGTAAGGCATTTGACTCTGTGCCGCATGGAAGGCTGGGAAGTAAGTTAGAAGACACAGGGGCGGGTGCAAAGCTGGTGAGATGGGTAGGGAACTGGCTTCAGGGAAGGCAACAGAGGGTGGTGGTGGGTGGGGAGCTCTCACACCCAAGGGTAGTGACGAGCGGTGTTCCACAGGGCTCGGTGTTGGGACCAGTGTTGTTTGGGATATTCATTGCAGACACATCATTGGACATCAAGAGCAAGATGAGTCTGTTTGCTGATAATACCAAGGTAGGAGCAGTGGTGGACGACCTAGGGGGATGGCAGGAGTTGCAGAATGATCTGGCAAAGCTTGAAACCTGGTCAGACACCTGGCAACTGGGGTTTAATGCCAAAAAGTGCAAGGTGCTGCATTTTGGGATGACGAACCCAAGGAGGAGTTACCTGCTGGGGGGAGTGCAGCTAGCCCAGACAGAGGAGGAGAAGGATCTGGGAGGTGCTCATTACAGGGACAATGAACAACTTGGCACAATGTAGGAAGGCAGCTGCAAAGGCCAACAAAATTCTGGGTTGCATTGCAAGGGGTATATCCTCGAAGAGGGAGGAGATGATTCTGCCACTGTCTAGGTCATTAGTTAGACCTCACCTGGAGTACTGCGTGCAGTACTGGCATCTGTATCTGAAGAGGGACATTAAGTTACTGGAGGGGGTGCAGCGCAGGGCGACAAAGATGATCAAGGGGCTGGGGGATTTATCATACGAGAGGAGGCTGAGGGCGTTAACTCAAGGATCCATTCCTTCAGTATGGAAAACCGCTCATCATACCCCTGTTCAAGTCCGGAAATCCCTGTGATCTAAATAATTACAGACCAATTTCGATTCTCCTGGTCTTGTCAAAATTACTGGAAAAAGTCGTAAATAACCAACTGAGGCAGTATCTAGAAGCTAATAACGTGCTTAATCCAGTCCAATCAGGGTTTAGAGCTAAACATAGCGCTATCACAGTACTTGCCAAAGTGACTAATGACTGGCAAAGAAAGCTAGACAACAGGAATTACACCTGTGCCATATTCTTGGACCTGAGCAAGGCCTTCAACACTGTCGACCATTCTCTGCTACTCTCTTCCCTGACCTCACTAGGTGCTGACCCATTATCTTTACAGTGGTTCAACAACTACCTCTTTGATCGTTTCCAGCAGGTGAAAGCGGAAGGAGATCTCTTAACTCTCAAACCTCTCCTAAGAGGCGTTTCCCAGAGTTCTATCTTAGGACCGATCTTATTTGCAATATGCATCAACAATATTGATGAATGCATAACTAAGGCCAACATTCATCTGTTTGCAGATGACACAGTTCTTTACGTAAGCCGCCTGTCATTACAATCTGCATGTAATGACCTTCAATCTGAGTTCAACCTGCTGCAACACCAACTCCTAAACAAAAAACTATAACTTAACGCCAAGAAAACAAAAGCAATGCTCTTTCCTCCCTCTGCCCAAATGGTAAATTCAGCCCTATCAGATCCTGTGCCGCAGGTTACTACAGGTCTTGGCGAGAAGTTGGAATTTGTCCCTGTGTTCAAATACCTGGGAGTATGGCTGGACCATAGGCTCTCATTTATAGAGCACGTTGAAGAATTACTCAAAAAATTATGACAGAGACTTGGCCTGTTCTTTAGGATAGCCCGCTTCTTAACTAGAGATGCCAAACTACAGCTGGTACAATCAACCTTTCTATGCTTGATAGATTATGCTGACATCCTCTACAGTCACTGTCCCATTTCCTACCTCACCAAACTTGACACATTATATCTTAGAGCTTTGAGGTTCATCACAGGCCTGCCTTATTTCACTCACCACTGCTCCCTGTATCAGTCAGTGGGGTGGAGTTCTCTTCAATTCAGACGTGATAAAAATGCAGCCTTATGGATCCTGAGAGCCATCTCCAAAAAAACTGCCCCAATACATTACAGACTGTCTTCCTATAAAACCAATAGGCAATTACGCCCTGAGAAGTTGCAAATCTCTCCTACTGATGGTACCCAAAGTTAACTCTTGCTTTGGCAGGGCTGCTATAAGCTTTACATTGTCCTTCTTGTGGAATAAATTGCAAAATAAAATGAAACTAAGGTCACCCATTGGCATCTCAACTTTCAAGCTCTTATATTCGCGTCTCAGAAATGATCAGTGCAATTGTTTCCCATAACCATGAATTGTCATCATGCTAACCTGTACCATTAACCATGAACGAATTACTTCTAGTGCTTGTCTCCTCCTTGGCCCTGGTCTATCATCATGCTTTCATGTAACACCTTGATGCCTCTGTCCTCCCTTTGATACTGGTCTATCTTCCCGCTTTCTCCAGCCTTCTTTTCACAACTTATACTGCACTCATCCACAATCTACATAATCATACTATAAAAGTCCTAACTCCCTTTCCCTCTCCCGTGACCCTGCCACATCAGCTTCCACCGACCTATCCTTGGGACTTCACTTCTCACAATGTTTATCCTTCTCTTACATATTACATACCCCTCCTGGTACCCCATCTGCAATTAGTTGGTGGTTCTCCAAGCCATTTTCATGGCTAGTACTAGTGACTGCCCCTGGTAAATTAACTAACTGGTACTTCCTATACAGAGAACATGGTTTATATACAGTTGCATGGTTCAATGATGGACCTGCCCCCTTGTATTTGAATCCTCTTCTGGTATGGCTTGCCTTTTCTTCCTTTTATCATTTGACTCCTCTATTACTGCACCATTGTGTTTGTGTTTATATACTTATTTACTTGTATTTATATGTTTTTATGATGAATGTTACCCGACCCTGTGCTAACCAGGTCCATCTTGTAAAAGAGCTCTGCTCAATGATGTTCGCCTGGATAAATAAAAATTTTGATTGATTTATTGATTGAGTTGAACATGTACTCGCTGGAGGAGAGGAGGGACGGGGGGACATGTTCAAAACCTTTAAGTACATGAAAGGAATAAACAAGACGGGTACAGAGGGGCTGTTCAAAGTAAGGGAAGGAAGGGACACCAGGGGCCGTGATATGAGACTGGAGGGAGGAAGGTTCAGGAGGGAGACGAGGAGACACTTTTTTACAGGGAGGGTGGTGGCTGGGTGTAATGTGTTACCTGCAAAAGTGGTATCCAGTAGAACAGCGGACTGCTTCAAAAGGGGATGGGACAGGACAAGGGGGAGGGTCAATGGAGGGAAGGGTGGAAGGGAGGGACAGCTGCAGAATAAGGGGTGCTAGCTGCACATTTGAGCAGACGTGATACACCTCTAGGCCTGTATCTGCTAGCAAATTCTGTATGTTCTTAGAGTCCAAAAGAGTGTCTATCCTTCTGCATAAATCCCTGGGGAAACAGACACAAAAACTGTTATAATTTCCCACATCTACAGTATACCTCCTGTAGACAGGAAAATGTACAGGAGGTATACTTTGTCAGGCCCTGTTACAGAATTCTTAACCACTCATTGCAGCCATGTTGAGGTAATGCAAGCTGCAGCCTGTGGCAAGGCTAATATTTTTTAGTCTTTGGTAACTGGGTAAGGCCCACTAGGCACAAATGCCTGTTTTCAGGGGCGACCTGGGAGCACTGGGCGGTTAAGTGACTTGCTCAGAGTCACACGGTATGCAAGTGGAGGTTGTGAGAATCAAACCAAGGTCTGGTCGCTGCTGGATGTACCAGGCTCATTCACAGCTCGTTACTCTAACCTCTAGACTATACTGGCAGCCCATATTCCTTTGACATCTCACCCCCCGATAAGGATTCCAGGAAAGTGGATGCTATGGCCAAAAAACAATACTTGGCATCCTCTTTGGGACTCAGGCAGGCTACCTATTTGACATACATGGCCAGGTACCAGAAATCTAGGTGGGATACGGTTCTGGAACTGGCTAAGAATGCCCCTCCCCAGCTAGCTGAGGAGCTGGAGCAGGTGGCTGCAGATGGTATTGAGGCATCCTAGGTCCAATTTCATGCTGCTGTGGACTCAAATGATGTGCATTCCAGAGTTATGGCTACATCTGTCTCCATGCAGAGATTTGCTTAGCTCAGATGTACCAGTTTGTCTCAGGATACCCAGACTAAGGCCATGGATTTTCCTGTTATGGGTAATTCTCTGTTTGGAGAACAGAGGCTTACATGAGAAAGATGGAAGAGTATAGGACCACCTACAGGAGTGTTGCAGCTAAAGAGAAGCAGACCACTCCTCAAAAGCAGCAATCTAGGGCTAGCAGGGGCAGGCCTTTTCACAGGCCTTTCTACCAAGCTCAGGCCTCCTCTTCTTTTCAACAGAGGGGGTTCTTTAGGGGAAGAGGTAGAAGGGGGATGAGCAGAGCTGTATCCTCCTCTCAGTCCAAGCTGCCTGCCAGGCAGACACCCTGATGTATCGCCCATGTTTGCCTACTCAGTCCCAGCAGGTGGCAGGCTGGCTTACTAATCACTTCAGACAAATGGGTCCAGGAATTGGTAAGCCAGGGACTTGCTCTCAGTTTCAAAAGGTTCCCCAAAATGAGAGTAAAGTCCTTCAGTCCTCCTACTCCCTTGGAAACAGAGGCCTTAGAAGCAGAAGTCTCCTCTCTACTGCTTCTGCAGACAGTGGAGGTACCTCATCAGCAGAGGGGAAAGGGACTGTATTCCAGGTGCTTCCTTACCCCACAAAAAACAGGGGAGTAGCGACCCATCCTAGATCTATGATATCTGAACAGACATATCACAAAACTAAAGTTCAAAATGGTGACTCGGGGAATAATTCTTCCCTCTCTGAGACCAGGAGACTGGCTAGCCTCTCTGGATCTCAAGGATGCCTATTTTCACTTACCTATTAGAGATTCCCGCAGAAAGTACCTCAGGTCATTATCAGTTCAGAGCAGTGCCGTTTGGCCTAACATCTGCCCTAAGGGTGTTCACAAAATGCCTAGCAGTAGGAGTGGCCTTCCTCAGGAGACAAGGCATTTTGGTGTTCCCTTATCTGGACAGCTGGCTCATAGTAGGTCAGTCCTCAGACCAAGTCAAGTCAGCTCTAGGAACCACTCAGAAGCTTCTGCAGTCTCTAGGGTTCATCCTAAACCTAGCAAAGTCCATTCTTGAACCAGTTCAGCTTCTCACTTTCATAGGGGCAGAGCTGGACACTGTTCAGGCAAAGGCCTTTCTTCCCCTCTCGAGGGTAAAGGCCCTCACAGCTCTGGCTTCTTCTTTTTGACCACTGGTGTCTCAACCAGCCAGGCACTTCCTACAACTATTAGGCCACATGGCAGCTTCCACTGCAGTGGTGCAAGGGGCAAGGTTCCAGATGAGTGACATTCAGTTCGATTTAAGGTCCTTTTGGTCCCAAAGAAAGGACCCTCTTACCAAGTTAGTTCCAGTGACTCAGAGACTTGTCCAGGCTCTCCACTGGTGGCTGGAAGAGGACAACCTGAGACAGGGCTTCCCTTTCCTCAGTTAGACCCCTTTAGTAATTCTCACGACAGATGCTTCCCTACTGGGATGGGGAGCTCATCTGGATCACCTCTCTGCTCAGGGGACATGGTCTCACCAGGAGTCCCTTTTGCGCATAAATCTTCTGGAACTCAGAGCTGTCTTTTTAGCTCTTCAGGCATTCTCACAATCAATTCAACGGAAAGTGGTGCAGATCAGGACAGACAACCACAACCATGTGGTACATAAACAAGCAAGGGGGCACACGGTCCACAGCCTTGCGCAGAGAAGCCATGAAAATATGGTCGTTGGCTTACTCTTTTCAAGCTTCATTGATCGCAGTGCATCTTCCAGGGCAGGACGATGTGTTGGCAGATGTACTCAGCAGAATTTCTCAGGGTCACCACCAGTGGTCCCTGAATTCCCAAATTCTTCAGGCCATTTTCAAGAGATAGGGCACCTCCCAGAGATAGATCTCTTTGCAGCCCCAGACAATCACCAACTTCCCCTGTTCTGTTGCAGGCCCCCTCTCTTTTGTTCTGTTCCTCAGGATGCTCTCCTGTTGGATTGGACAAACAGGTTTCTGTATGCATTTCCTCCCTTTCCTCTTTTTCTCAGAGTACTAATAAAGATCAGGTCTCAGCCCTGCAAAGTGATTTTAGTGGCTCCAGACTGGGCCAGGCAACCATGGCACCTCCTCCTATTGTCACTATCAGTGACAATTCCTCTTTGTCTCCCCAGGAGGTACAATCTACTGACATCCTTTCAGGGGAGGATACTGTACCCCACCCTCCAGTCTCAGGCTCAAAGCCTGGCTCTTGAGGAACTAGAATATGCAGGCCTGCATCTCTCTCTCAGTCAGTCTGGATATCCTTAAAGTTAGTAGAAAACCTTCAACTAGGAAAACTTACAATTCCAAATGGAGGAGATTTGGCATTTGGTGTTCTCAGAGGCACATTCAGCCAGATTCAGCTTATGTCACCACTGCCTTGGATTATCTGGTTCATCTTAACAGCTTAGGCCTTAGGCCTACCACTCTTTAAGGTTCATCTGGGAGCTGTGTCTGTGTTCATTTCGGCTGGGAAGGTCTCATCTTTACCTTTGCATCTAGTATGCAGGAAATTCTTCAAAGGTCTGGCTCATATCAACTCTCCCTTTAGGGAGCCTACTCCTGTTTGGGACCTGAATATCTGTATTGCACAGGTTATGCAGCCCCCCTTTCAACCACTATCTTCAGCTGAGCTTAAGTACTTGACTTGGAAGACTGTGTTCCTGGTAGCCATTACTTCTGCCAGGAGAATCGGTGAAATGCAGGCCTTGTCAATGGAACCTGATTTTATCTCATTCCACAGGGATAAGGTGGTCCTTATGACAAATAGAAAGTTCCTTCCCAAGGTGTTATCAGACTTTCATTTGAATCAATCTATGTCATGGCCTGTCTTTTTCACAGACCACTCTTCTTCTGGGGAACAAAGATTACACAGTCTAGACGTAAAAAGGGCCCTCAGTTACTACACAGAGCACACTAAGGCCCATAAAAATGACTGTTCACAATTGTTTCTCACTTATGGAGAAGTGGGAAAAGGTAAGCCCACCACCAAAAGAACCATTGCCAGGTGGATTTTCTCCTGTATCCAATTTTGCTGTTTAAAGTTGGGGAAAGAGCCACCTTCAGGCCTAAGGGCTCACTCCACCAGAGGTACAACTGCTTCACTAGCAGCAGCTAGAGACATTCCTTTACTGGAAATTTGTAAAGCAGCCACATGGAAAGCTGTTCATACATTTACCAGGCATTACTCTCTCAACATCCAGTCCAGAAGTGATGCTAGGTTTGGTACAGCAGTACTGCAGATCTTGTTCCCAAAATAGGTTCTGTAGCCTCTCCTCCTGGGAGGGGGGACTGCTTGATAGTCCGCATATAGTCAGAATACAGCAAGACTTCATGTTGTTTGAAGAAAAAATTACTTACCGAAGTAATGTTGTTTCTTCTAATGGAGGCTTGCTGTATTCTGACCTTCCTCCCTGCCTCTCCTCTCACAATCTAGTCTTGTTTTGGGCTGTGAGTTGGCAGGAACAGTGCTTAATCTCAGCTGAAGATAGTGGTGTACCTTTGCAACCTTCCTTTCTAGGAGAGTTTTTTGTTCTTGCTTTATGCTTTTTGTTATTTATCACTATCTACATAGATTATTTTTGGGGTTCTCGACTTGAGTCTTATGGGACCCAAGCTGTTATTGCCTTTTGGCTTAAAATTTCAAAACAATTTCTATACTTAGTAGTTAAGTTAGTATAGTGCTCGTAAGAATCTGACCGTTACACTAAGATGTGCCAGAGACAGGTTTGAAAACTGAGCTTAAGCTCAACGTTCTATGCTCTGGCATAGAGTTAACCCTTTCTTCTCCAGAGCAGTTCAAGTGCTGGGGCTAACTGCATATAGTCAGAATACAGCCAGACTCCATTAGAAGAAACATTACTTTGGTGAGTAATTTTTTCTTACAGCTAATATGTAACCGCAGCAAAATAGCCAAATATGGTACAGCTGTTTGGGATTTTAAGGCTAAGGAGATGGAAGCTCTAACCAGTAAGAAGGGATTCTTGGGCTAGTAAGGCATTGAGATTGAAGCGGGGAGGTGACATTTTAAATAGGGATTCTAATAGGTTTAGAGGAAATGATGTGGAAAACAGAGAAGAGGTCAGAATGGGAGGTCAGATATAATTGTGAAAGGTCAAGTTAGAGTTATGTAAGAAATTGGGAGTTGAAACTACAAGAAGGGATACACGGTGATAAAAGGGGGGAAGGGAAGGGGGAAATTATTTGACCAGGAAAGGCACACTAAGCCAAAGCTTGTTTCCAGGTGCAACCTGGGAGCACAAGGAAGTCAAGTGACTTGCTCAGGGTCACACAGTATGCAAGTGGGGCTGTGGGATTCAAACTCAGGTCTCCAGGTTTGCAGCTCAGAGCCCTAAACCACTGCACTATACTTTATCAAATAAGACACATATTGGTGACAGTATAGTCAGAAGTCATTTTTCTACCAGTGCGCAGACAGTAGATGGCTAGGTGATAAACCAAAGGGGTATTTCAAGTGCAGCAGGTGCAGTGTGTGCCAATATGTTCATACAGGACACACCTTTGAAAAAGAGGGCAGAACATTTGAATTTCACGATTTCACAACATGTACACCTTTTGTTGTGTACATTTGCTGGTGTTCTTGCAAATGCTACTACATGGGCAAAACCACCAGACCAGCAAAACTACGCATACAAGAACAAGTGAGAGTCATTATTAATGGCAATAATCTGAATGCAATTGGAGCACACTTTGTACAGTCACATAACAGCAAGCCAGACTGTTTAAAATATACTGCACTTGAACATGAAAGAAGAAACCCCAGATAAGGGAACAGAAGCCAAATTCTGTCCCAGAGAAAGACAAAATGGATCCTTACCTTAGAAACAGCAGTACCCATGGGTCTAAATGAAATGAGTATATTGATTTTACTCCATACCTACAGTATAATACTTATAACCTCACCTTTTCTTCTCGTTTCAGCTTTTAGGATATTGCCCCACTTGGAGCTCAGCTTGGTACCCACCAGATCTGATTACACGCCCTAGAGAGTATTGCTTCTTTGCATACCCAGCATACCCATCAATGCACAGATTACTGGCCATACTTACGGTATTTGGGTTCTTACCGGTAAAGGCTGACCCTTGACCTCTGATACTTTCTGAATTTGCCAATATTGTGTCTTATTGTATAAAGTATCTTCTCTTTTATCACCTTATATCCCTGCTTGTAGTTTCAACTCCAGTTTCTTACATAACTCTAACTTGACCTTTTGTAGTTATATCTGACCTCCCATTCTGACACCTCCTCTCTGTTTTCCACATCATTTCCTCTAAACCTATTAGAATTTCTGTTTAAAATGTCTCTTCCCCACTTCAATCTCAATGCTTTACCAGCCCAAGAATCCCTATGTACTGGTTAGAGCTTCCACCTCCTTAGCCTTAAAATCCCAAACAACTGTGCCATATTTGGCTATTTTGTTGCAATTACATATCAACGGTATGAGTACTTTCTCACCCCAGGGGTCTTTTAGTATGCTTGATAATAGCAGAATGCCAGCTGGGGTCAGCTGCCCCAGAGGTGGAGTCAATGGTAAGGAACTGGGAGAATTGACCAATGAGGAGAGAGTAAGAGGATGTGCTGCTTATAGTCAGCCTCTAGAGGATACCAGAATTATTTATCTGCTGACTGAGCAACACTGCCCCTCAGGTGCTCTCTTCTCACTTCGCTTGAAGAACGATATTTTCTTTAGAAGTATTTATTTTTCATTTTTTGTGCTGCCTATAGTAAATTTAGAGGTGGTTATTGATATTTTACGTCTATTTTCGCAGTTCCCTTTGGTTCCAGGGAACTGTAAACTCCCTTTTATTTGCAGTTAACTTCACAGTACCTGCTTTATTTCTGAGGTAAAAACTAGCACATTTTGTGGTAAAACTTCACGGTTATATTTCTTTTTACATATTTATATTAGCATTTCCTGTTTTAAGCGGGCACTGCATTTTTTCTTTTAGCATTTTTTTCTTCTCGGAGCACATCTTTTATTCGCGGTTTTTCACTGTGAGGGAAACGACCACTTCTCATATTTTCCCCCTTTGGGAACCATGTTTTGACAAGGTTTTTCTGACAATTTGACATGTCAAAAAGACTAAAAAAGAGAACTGGGCCAGCAGGTTTTAAAAATTGCCTAAAGTCTTTTACAATTTTGGCCAAGGCAGACAACCACGATTTGTGCCTATAGTGTTTAGGTCCAGAACATAACTGAGAGTTTTGCTCTAAATTTTGTTTGGCCAGGAGGATTTTTCATCACATTTTACATTTATCCAGCATATGGTGGACACCCTGGACCTTACTATCCAGGAGACCGCTGATGATGAGGAGGATGAAGACTATTTTGAAATGATGGGTCTCCCTCTCCCAAGGAAACTACAGCTACCCATTCACAAATCCCTTAAACGGGCTACTTTCAAGCTACTCCAGAACCCCACTACCTATCCTGGAGTGGACAAGAAAATAGAAAAGAAATATCATTTGGCTAGAAATGATGCTGATTTTCTCAATGTGCATCCCAGCCATGAGGGAGTGGCTAAGGTCCCCCTTTCCTCTCAACCTCCTGAGAGTCAAGGAAACCAGACTCCATAACTAAAAAAATCTTATACTACATCATTCTTGCTACTCCTCCTTTCCACATTACATGGCCAATACAGCCAAGTGTCAGAAGGCCCTTTGGAATGATGTCCTGGCCATAGTCCAACAGGGCTCACTCAGAATGGAACAGGACATTACAGAAATTGTAAATTGTAAAAACAACCCTAGAAGCAACTAAATATCAGTTTCATATGGCTGTAGACAGTAATGATACTGCCTCCAGAGCCATGGCCCAGTCTATCTCCTTCAGGCACTTTGCTTGGTTGAGAACCACTAATCTTTCCAAAGATACTCAGACCAAAAGCTATGGAATTCCCCTGTGAGAATAATTCTCTCTTTGAGGACAAAACTGAAGCCTACATGAAAAAGGCAGAAGAATATAAAACCACCTATCTGAGCAATGCAGCCAAAGAGCGGGGCTCTACCTCCCAAAAATCCCATACCGGGGGAATAGGGGTAGAGGGTACTTTCCAAGGCCATACTACCCTATGCCTATGGCTTTCTCTCCAATGAGAGGATACTTAAGGGGGAAGGAGATGTCAGAGAAGAGCCAGTAACTCTCTTGCTCCCAGCACCCAGTCCAAGCCCTGACTGCAACTCCCAGGTTGCCTTCCCTGTTCCACTAGAGGGCAGGCTATCCTATTACATTCGCCAATGGTACCTCATCACAACAGACAAGTGGGTGTTGAAGGTGTTGGGCCAAGGTCTCACCTTACAGTTCAGAAAGTTTCCGTGCCTACAGGGCCCAAAGCTGTCAAAGCCCCTAACCCCAGCAGAAGGATTACTGTTGGAGTTAAAGGTGAAGGCACTACTAGTGTCAAAAGTAGTAGAGAACATCCCTCTTTCCCAATGGGGAAAAGGCCTCTACTCCAGATACTTTCTGACACACAAGAAAAATGGGGAGTGGCGACCTATCTTTGACCTAAGGTACCTGAATTGGCTTTTACTCAAACCAAGATTCAAAATGGTAACACTGTCCACAGTGATACACTCTTTACTACAGGGAGACTGGCTAACCTCCCTAGACTTAAGGACACCTATTTTCATATACCCATAAGGCAGTACCACAGAAAATTTATCAGATTCAGGCTGCCATCTGGGCACTACCAGTTTGCATCCCTGCCTTTCAGACTCGCATCAGCTCCCAGAGTCTTTACAAAGTGCTTGGCAGTGGTAGCAGCTCATCTAAGAAAGCAGCAAGTGTCAGTCTACCCATATCTGGATGACTGGCTGGTGGTGGACAAGTCACCTTAAAAGCTGAGAGAGGCCCTCAGTCTCACAAGCAATACCCTGCAGTCCTTAGGGTTCATAATCAACAAACAGAAGTCCCACTTGAACCCAGCTCAGCTACTGGAGTTCATTTGTGCAGAATTAAACACTATGCAAGCAAAAGCTTTCCTACCAGAAGACAAGTTCAGGAATTTCCTAACCCTAATCAATTCCTTTGCCCTAGGCCAGCCATGACTAGCCAGACACTTTCTCAGGCTTCTAGGACACATGGCCTCTATGACTGCTGCAGTCCCAAGAGTAAGATTTCAGATGAGGGATGTTCAATATCACTTGAGTGCTCACTGGTGCCAAAAAAGACATTCCTCTCAAAACTAATAACTGTCACCAAGACATTACTGGAAGCCTTGGACTGGTGGGAAGAAGTGGAAAACCTCAAGGAAGGAATCCCTTTCCAACAGGTTTCACCCTCCAAAATCCTCATTACAGATGCCTCTCTCCTCGGGTGGGGAGCCCACCTAGAGGATCAGTCCATAAGTGGCACCTGGGTTCCCAAGGAATCCTCCCTCCACATCAGCCTTTTGGAACTCAGAGCTGTGTTCCTCACCATAAAGGCCTTTGCCTCCTAGCTGAAGGGGCATGCACTTCGCATCAGAACAGACAATACACAACCATGTTTTACATAAACAAGCCAGAACACAATCAACCAAACTCTGCACAGAGGCAATGTGAATTTGGCCTCTAGCCTACTCCCTGAACATGCACCTGTCCGCCATTCATCTCCCAGGCAAGAACAACACTTTGGCATATGACTTAAGTCACATCAGTCAGGGTCATCACGAGTGCACCCTAAACAAGCTGATCCTTGCTACAGTTTTCAGAAGGTGGGGTGTTCCAGAGGTGGACCTCTTCACATCCATCCTCAGCCACCAGCCTCCACAGTACTGCTGCAGGCCCCCAACCCTCGGGTCCATACCAGTGGATGCCCTTATTTTAGACTGGACAGGGAGGTTTCTGTACACTTTTAATCCATTTCCTCTGATACACAGAGTTCTCCACAAACTCAGAGATCAGTCAGCCACCATGATTCTGGTGGCCCCAGACTGGCAAGGAGATCATGGTACTCACTTCTCCTTGCCCTGTCAGTCAAGAAACCCATCTGCTTGCCAGTGACCCACAGTCTCCTGACTCCCTCAGACAGGGATAGTATATCTCAGCATTCAGTCTCTTCACCTCAAGGCTTGGTACTTGAGGAGTTAAGACTTCCCTAATTCTCAGTATTCAGAACAAGTCCTAAAAATCCTTCGTATGGCAAAAAAACCTAACACTAAGAAGACATATGCTTCCAAGTGGAAGAAGTTTTCTCTATGGTGTAAAAGATAAGAGAATAGACCCTCTCGAGGCTAATCCACCTACTCTTCTGGACTATTTGGTACATCTTCAGTCAGCAAGCCTCAAGCCCTCATCCTTTAAAGTGCATTTAGCATCCATTTCAGCTTATCTTTCCACTGGGAAAAAGAAATCTGTTATTTCTCTACCTATCTTCAAAATGTTTTTCAGAGACCTACTGCACCTTCAATACCCACTAAGGGGAAGCCTGTCTCTCCCTGGGATTTGAACATCTTTATAGCCAAGTTCATGGAGCCACCCTTTGAGCCTATGGCTACTGCAGATCTGTGTATACCGTAGGAACAGCGAAGTTTCTAAACCAAAGACCATTACAGCGACAACTTCGAATGAATTTGAGATTGTCACTGTAATGGTCCCAAAGTACACTGGCGCTACCTTCGTCGGTGTTTCGCCCCCTTTCTAGTCAACTCTGACTCGGAATTGGGTATTTAAAAATTGGGGGTGGAGCCCTCCTGCAAAAATCAGTGAATATCTGAAAGGCAGAATTTTGCCTATCAGCATTGTGGATTTTGCTGTGCCCGCATTTCGACAACTTTGTTGCCAATGCGGCTTGGAGGAACCGTTGATCTGAAGTATGTTACCTAAAAGACTGTCTTCCTAATTGCCATCACCTCTGCCAGAAGGATTTCAGAGCTGCAGGCCCTGTGTACTGAACCCAATTACATTATTGCCCACAGGGACAAAGTAGTCCTAAGAACAAACAGACAATTTCTACCTATGGTGATCTGTGAGTTCCACCTTCATTAGTCTATCACACTTCCTGTCTTTTTCGCAGAAAAATCTACATCAGGTGAATGCAAGGTGTATATCTTGGATGTGAAGAGGGCTCTGACCTACTATTTGGAGCATACCAAACAGTTCAGAGAGTCACGTACTCAGCTTTTCCTCACCTACGGTGAGGTAGGCAAAGGAAGGCCAGCCACCAAGAGGACCATATCCCACTGGATTGTCTCTTGTATTCAGTTCTACTACAGCAAAGCTGGCAAACAGCCTCCACAGGGCCTAAAGGCCCATTCCACTAGGGGTGCTGCTGCCACAGTGGCAGCTGCAAGGGATATCCCCTTGCTTGATGTCTGCATAGTAGCCACATGGAAGACTGTACACACTTTCATACTGTCTCGATGTACAGTCCGTATCAGATGCCAAATCTGGCACAGCAGTGCTGCAGAGCCTTTTTCCAAATAAGTTCTGTGCCCACCTCCCAACTGCACTGCTTTGTAGTTTACTGTTGTCAAGCACGCTGAAGGACCCCTGGGGTGAGAAGAAAAAATTACTCACCGTAGTAATATTGTTTCTTCCAAGGTGTCCTTTAGTATGCTTGACCTCCCACCCATCCTCCCCTTCATAACCTGACTAGGGATGGCTCGGAATTCCTTATCTTGCCATATTTTTCACTATTTTTTCCTGAAAGCTATTTCACAGTTGTTCTGGATTTTTCTCGCTTAGTAATTTTTATTCCTGTTGTGACAGTTCACATTTAGGGGGGCTCAGTTCATGCCTTTGGCAGCTTCAAAATAGTTCAGGTGCCCTCTAGGCTGACTACAGGCAGTACACTCTCTTACTCTCTCCTCATTGGTCAGTTCTCCCAGCTCATTACTATTGACTCCATCTCCATGGGCAGCTGAACCCAGCTGTCATTCTGCTATTGTTAAGCATACTAAAGGACACCTTGGAAGAAACAATATTACTAAGGTGAGTAATTTTTTTCTTCCCAGACTTGCTATTTGTATTTCCTCTTCCCCCCTTCTCCCATTCTGTCTCTGTCCTATCTGCTTTTTCTCCTAGATTTAGCCCCCCCCCCCAAAAAAAAAATATTTTCCTCCTCATTTTCTCCTTCTCACCCTCTTTGTATAACTTTCATGGTACTATATACCTGGCTTGTGCTAATTAGACTGACCCTATTTATATACATTTGTTATTACAAGAGTCTGATTAAAAATAAAAATATTGATTAAATGTCTTGAGAAATAGTATTAAAACAAATTAAGCACAGCCATGTTAAACCTTTTTTGATGAATTAAGTTTTGTATGTTTGTGTTGTAATTTAGTTGTACTAATAATTTTCACATTGGGTGAGTGTGTCTTAAATTTTTTACTTTAAATTGGGCATTGTCATTTGTTTCTCAGACCCGCCCCCTGAGGAAGGCCCTATGTTGGGCTGATGTGCTGGGGACGTAGGACACTGTCCTGGGTTACTTTACCACAACATATATTGGATATTTGCATCCAGCAGAGTTTGTGCTTTTGTGGAACGAGTGCTGAGTTTCCTTTTTCTGTTCATTGTTTGAGCTGGCCGCCCTTACTCAAGCACCAGGAGTCTTCTTGAGTGCACCATTTTACACATTGGAAGTGTCTGCCCTATTGGCTGCAGCTGGAGAACCCTAGCCAGCGTTTGGGCTCTACATTCTACTTGTAGCACTGTGGTCTTTCCTCTGATAAAGTTTTATTCTCTCCCTCTCACAGAGCCAAACTTAAAACCTCTTAGACAGTGTAGCATATACAGGAGACAAAACAGTTGCTCATAGATGAAAATGAGTAATTTGAGCGCTACCCGTTTTACCTGTCGAGTCCAGTTTGTCTAACGGTTTCAAAGAGGAGGAGGATGAGTTAGATTGCCTAGGGAATCCGGAGGACATCAACAGACACTGACTTCAACAGAAACGTACTATCTTCAACGAGGGTAAAGAAGGAGAATCAGACACAGAAAACTCCAAACTGAGAGAGTTACATGTATTTGTGAAACTAGAATACCTCAAAATA
Source organism: Neoceratodus forsteri (assembly GCA_016271365.2). NCBI lineage: Eukaryota > Metazoa > Chordata > Ceratodontiformes > Ceratodontidae > Neoceratodus > Neoceratodus forsteri. The sequence goes on from CM028129.1 coordinate 1,055,833,714, forward strand.
ATGGAGCTTAATCATTATTACAACAAAATAAGTTTGGAGAAATACTTGGAACTAGGCCTTTTGCCCAGAGCACTTCGTATTGAAAAAAAAACAGCTTTGGGGTTTGATGATGATGAAGAATTCAGAAGGGACTGGGAAGAGGTAGCAATGGCATGCATGTAGAGGTTTCTGCAAGACTTGAATTAAAGAGATACTAAACTACTCGCAGTAGCAAACTTGGAAATAAAATGGATAAAAGGATTGCTTACCTAACACGAAGGTAAGCAAGATTTTGATGCCTTAAAGATCATGTGCAAAGGCGTTTCGTGGAAAAACACCGAAATGCATAATAAAGATCAGTAATGCAGCTGTGTGTTGTGTATTTCTTTATGGTGCGTGTGCAGTGTGCCTGTGGTGCCTAATTTTTTAGATATTAGATATTTATTAATTAAAAATCCCACCCCTCACATTCAGGATCGCAGACTCGCTTTAGTCACACCCACGTCCATTCTGTCATCATTGAGGAGTGGCACGTAATTCAGTCTATATAATCTGCTGCATCTGCTGTCTTAGTCTGTTTCTCGAGCGCTGACAGATGCAGGTGTACACTGTTCAGGATGTCTTCAGAAGATGATAGTGACATAGAAAACCTCTACCAGCACACTTCTATCCAGCCCTTCTCGTATGAGCCGATGGCCATGCAATCAAATGCAGTGGAGGAGGACGAACTTTCTGACAGCAGCAAGACTAGTGAAGCAGAGGCCAACACCGCTATGGAGCATGATGAATGGTTGGCAATTCTTGTTGCTTTATTTTTTTGGGAGATGTTTGAATGCTGCAATATACACATAACACTGTTATGCTTCATCATTTCCCGCACCCCACATTGCTCTCCCAGGCCGTTCCTGTTCTCCGGTTAGGACTGTTACAATCATACTAGCAGAACCCCTCCAACTACTGCACTCTCACATGCAAATTCTTTTATGGATGAGAGCAAGAAAAATGTTTTTCTTGCAATCACAAATAAATTATGTTTGGTATCTAGTTGTATGGAAGCTAAACGTGTGCTGCCCGCTCTGGTGCTTCATCAGAGTGCTTCTGCCCACATATCGCTACTTGTACAGTGAGATATGCCCCCACCCAGCCACGTTGTCGGATCTGTTCTCTTATAATGCACTCCTCGAACCCTCACACAAGAATCATCCCACATGTTGGGGGTGCCTCAATAACCTGAAGTGGCTGTTGCATGTCACCACGAGGCACATCTCTCAACAACACCAATATTTCTGTCCAGTCGCTTCTCCATTCACTAAGATTTTGTGCAGTTCCCACAGTCTTGCTGGCTAAGAAGACACTTGTGATGCCCTTTTCACTGTGTATCTGTAGATACAGGATGGCCTAGGATAAGTAGATATGTGTAGGTCTGTGGTTGGGGGGGGGTGCTGTTATTCGCTGGGAAATCATGTGCAGTTTGTATCGCCTCCTGGTGAAGCACTGCAGTGTACAAGGCATTGCAATACAATCCATGGCAAAACTTCATAGTGTTATATCCATTTTGTGGCACCTCAAGCACCGGACAGTGCTGTCAGTCCCCTGCCGGCATCACTGCAGCACAAAATGTGCACATTATTGGAGGTCTGTACATACTGTGTTTCTGCGGAAGTCCTTTGCTAGTTTGCTACAGCTGACCAGATGCTGAGGTCATTGATGGTGTTTAGATTGAAGACACTACTTGGAATAACAGCAGCATCTTGTTTATTCCTGCAAAAGTAGTACAGGACTTCTGTATATACAGAGTATGTTCAGATCTCCAATAACGAGTAAGCTTTGTGCAGTATTGTCTGGTGCTTGCTATGTCACACCACATAGTTCTACCCCTTTTAGCTGCTGTCAGATCCAGTGTAGTGCCTGTGTTATTTGGAGGCGACCCCAGCAAGTACTTTGTTATGGCTTGTGCCCCACGCGGCCACACACATGCCATGTTTACACGTATCCCCCCCCCCCCAAACAACCGCCACGCAAATATCTGACCATCCCTGCTTCAACACTGTTCACAGTTCGGCTAAAGTCATCACTGTGGTGCACATGTTTATTACATCCAGCGACTTCATGCAAATTGGTCCTGCCCTGTCCTTCTCAGCAACTCCAGAAACAAATCTAGCCCCTCAACATAAACATCAACACCCTCTCCCTCTGTTACTAACCCACTGAATTTACAAGCTATCATTTCCATGCCTGTAGCAAGGCAGCACACATCAGCTACATATTGACTGCATGGACACAGTTCCTGTTATTGATTTGTGCACCACAGATGCCCCAATGTATCGGTTGTTCACCTTCTCTATCTTCCAGCAGCACGCTAACTGTTACCGTCATCGTTGATCTTACTTCGAGATACAGCTCTTGCAGCAGGTGACACCATTAGGACTGAAGCCGTCAGGCGCCAGGACCCCACGGAAATTTTCTAGCTAGCAGTCTTCAGCGGGGACCGCCTCCGACGTCGGTCCCGCCCCCGACATCAGGCGTAGTACATAGGGAGGCGGTCCCGCCACAATCCCCAGTTCTTTTCCCGCAGTTGACATCGCAGCATCAGCCTCTCGGTCAGTTTCTAGTGCGCGACGACTAGGAATATTTCAACCGTTCTCTCTTAACGGATTTCGTCTGATGTCCTCTCCAACTTCTCTGGAGGGCCATTCTTCGAAGTGTGCCTGCAGCAAACAGATCCCTTTTAAGGATCCCCACTCAGCCTGTGTTCGCTGCCTGGGCCCAGACCACGACACCCAGGCCTGCTCCTTCTGCCAGGGCTTCAACAGCCGTACAAGGATCCGCCGCCAGAAGGCCCTCCAAGCTTTCCTCCTCGAGGAAAAACTCAAAGCAATGGATCGAGACCCTTCCTCCAAAGGGGAGTCTTCAGGGAAGTCCCATAAGCACCGCGAAAAGCACCGGGAGAAGGAGAGACCCAGATCCCCTTCCAGGGCCTCGGACTCCCGCAGCTCCGGCTCCAGGTCGGACTGCTCTCCTTCGAGGGCTCGCTCTCAGCCTCCCCCGGTTCTCGTCAGATTGGCTAGTGGTTCCTCCTCTCTGAAGCCTGTCAAGACCTCCAGGCCTGCATCTTCGTCCACTCCATCTAAGACCTCATCCAGGTCTGGGGAGCGCCACAAGCCTTCCTCCCATCATCTGGCCTCCGACGTCAGGTCTGTCTCCCAACCGCCGCCACCCCAGCGCAAAACTAAGGAGCTGACCTCTCTGAAGCGGACATCAGACCCGACGTTGGCCAAGATACATAGGCACTCCTGGGAACCGGCTACTGTTCGTCACCCGTCGCCGGTCAGGCATTCGCCCCTGAGGACGCCGGCGGGGGGACCGGTGTCGGCTATCGCAGAAAAAAGGACCACACCACTGCCTACCGACGTCGGTCGGAGGAGGAGGACTCTACCCATCCCGAAGACCAGGCGGGCGACCCTGGTCCCGTCGAGCTCCCACAGGATCCCTCCCCGGAACGGGAGACCCCCAGGGACCCGACGACTGGCCACCGGCACCCGGTCCGTCGTTGGGCCTAAATTTGGCAGAGGTGAAGGAGCTCTTCACCTTCTGGTGGGACACCATCAAGAAGGATGTGGTCACCACACAACCTCCTCCTGCGCCCGCTGCCCCCCCAGCGCCTGCGCCCCCTCTTCCACCCAGGGGGTCAGCAGGATGGGCATCGACCCCCAAGGAGCCAGCATCCCCTCCTAGGGGCAGATCTTTGGAGAGGAGAAGGCCTCCGTCAAGATCCACTTCAGGGTCACCCAGCCCCAAGAGACCCAGAAGGCGTCGGTATACCCCGTCCGCGGAGGACACCAGATCTGATACCTCTGCGTGCTCCAGATCCCCTTCTCCAATCAGCGTCCCCTCTCCGGACCCACGCGACCTTCCCGGGTCCCCTTCGGATGACCCCTCATTCGCCGAGATAATGAGGCATATTCAGGAGAACATGGGGTGGGACCCCGAGAGACTACGCCTTGCCCGCTACCTTCGGCAAAAAGACCCCAAGCCTGTGGTAGTGCCAACTTTGGTGGACACCTTCGTGGACATCACCAAAGTGGCGTTGAAAGCGTCCACAGTCGACTCCGGCAATGCCGAAGAAGGCTGACAACCTGTACAAGGCCCCAAGGGAGGACCAGTACCTGGCGAACCATCCTCTGGCCGACTCCCTGGTCATTACAGCCTCACATGACCGGTCTCAGAAACCGCAGCACTTGAGCACGCAGCCACCGGACCCGGAGTCCAAGCAGTTGGGCGTCCTGGGTAGGCGCACGTACGCGGCCGCGACTTGCACCATCAGGTCCTTAAATTACCTCACCCACATGGTTCAGTTCCAGAATGCATTGTGGGAACAGTGACAGGACCTAGTAGAAAAATTGCCAAACGGTGGCCAGAAGGAGGAGCTGTTGCAACTCCTCCGTACGGGTTCGGACGTGGGGACCCAGGTGCTTAGAGCTGCATACGACTCTGCGGACTCTTCTGCCAGAGCTGCAGCCTCAGGTGTATGTCTCCGGAGACACTCATGGTTCTGTGTCTCCGGGTTTACCCCGGACATTCAGAAGAACATCATGGACACCCCTTATCTTGGCGAAGTTCTGTTTGGTGAAGCCTCGGAGAAGGTGATCACCAAATTGCAGGAAGCCGGGAAGGCGATTAGATCTGTCCACATTATGTACAGGTCTCGGCTTAGTTCCTTTCGCAGGAACCAGAGTCGCTTTCGCAGCCGGATCCAAAAGCAACAACCGTGTTCCGGCCAGCAACAGAGGGGCTCCTTCACCCGGAAAGCCCAGGCCAAGACATCCTCAGGCAGAGGCCAACGAGCCACAAAGTCGGCCCAACCTGCAGGATCCAATGCTGCCACAGCATGACTCCTTCCCGGCCCCCGCCCCTCCTCAGGATCAACGGGAAATGAAGGTCGGGGGTCGCATCGCGGACCACCTGCCAGGGTGGCGGTCGATCACCACCGACAGGTGGGTGCTACAGTTGGTCGAAAAAGGCCATTATATAGAGTTTGTAGACAACCCGCCCACAAGGCCTCCTCTGCTTTCCTGCTATTCAGGTCAGCACGCCCTCCTTATACAGCAGGAGGTGCTCACGCTTCTAGAGAAGGAAGCTTTGGAGCACGTTCCAGGGAACCAGAGAGGAGCAGGATACTATTCGCACTTCTTCCTGGTTCCAAAGAAAATAGGGGACCTCCGTCCAATCTTGGACCTCAGCAACCTCAACCTGTCGGTCGTCTACAAGCGCTTCCGCATGGTGACCCTTCTGGGGCTAATCCCCATGCTGAAGAAGGACGCTTTCTTGGCATCCCTGGACATGCAGGACGCTTACCTGCACATTCCTATTGCTCAGGCGCACAGGAGATTCCTGCGCTTCGAGTTCCTCAGCTGCCATTATCAGTTCCGGGCACTTCCCTTCGGACTGTCATCAGCACCTCAGGTTTTTTACCAAGTGCATGGCAGTTGTGGCAGCGTCTCTGAGGAGACAGGGCCACTACGTTTTCCCGTACCTGGACGATTGGCTTCTCATGGCCCCTTCCAAGGAGGCACTACTGATAGCCATCCAATGTACTCAGATCCTTTTTCAGTCTCTGGGCATCCTCATCAACTACGAGAAGTCTCTCCTGGTACCGTGCCAGAAACTGCAGTTCATAGGGGCAGTTCTGGACACTGTCAAGGGAAAAGCCTTTCTTACTGAAGACAGAGCGGAATGCATTCGATCCCTCATAAGGGATCTGTCAGCGAAGAAGACCGTCCCAGCCAGACGGGTCCTTCGCCTGCTCGGACACATGGCTGCAGCCATTCCTACAGTCCCGATGGCAAGACTCCACATGCGGGTAACCCAGTGGATGTTAAGGGTGCAATGGGACCAATGGCAAGACCATCTGCAGCATCCAGTCAGAATCACGAAGGCCGTGGTTCGGGACTGGCAATGGTGGCTAGATCCGGGAACCCTCTCCGTGGGGGTTCCTTTCACAGTGCCGTCCCCGGTTATAACTCTCTCCACAGACTCCTCAGGGCTGGGGTGGGGAGCGCACTTGAACGGGGTGAGGTCTCAGGGAACATGGACTACCCAGGAATCTCATCTCCATATCAACATATTGGAGATGAGGGTGGTCCTTTATGCCCTGCAAGCCTTCCAGTCGGAGATTCCACCGAGTACTCTCTTGTTGCAAACAGACAATACTGTGGTGATGTATTACCTCAACAAACAAGGAGGCACACACTCTTACCCCCTTTGCAGGGAGGCCATGAGAGTGTGGGAATGGGTAATTCGACACGGCGCAAACCTTGTTGCTGTTCACGTTCCCGGGGTGGACAACACCATCACAGACAGCCTGAGTCGTTCCCAGGCCAGAGTCACAAGTGGGAACTTCTACAGGAGGTGGCAGAGGATCTGTTCCACAGATGGGGCACTCCAGAATTAGATCTATTCACGTCCCCATCCAACGCAAAACTGCCCAATTTTTGCTCGCTAGATCCAGGGCCTGGTGTTTTCTGGCGAGATGTGTTGTCCCTCTCCTGGGCGGGCAGATTCCTCTATGCCTTCCCTCCTTTCCCGTTGATCCAGAGAGTTCTTCTCAAACTTCGCAAAAGCACGCGACGCTTATCCTGATAGCGCCTTTCTGGCCCAGGCAAATCTGGTTCCCGCTACTACATCAGCTATCCCGGGAACCTCCACTTCCTTTGCCAATCAGCTCCCATCTGTTGTCTCAGGAGGAGGGTTCATTAGTCCATCTGGACTTACATTCATTGAACCTACATGCCTAGCTCCTAGAGACATAGCCATGATGCGGCATGGGGTCTCGCAAGAGGTGGCAGATGTTCTTTGTGCCGCTAGAAAACTGGCAACGCACGCAACATACGCCATGAAGTGGCGCAGGTTTTGCCTGTGGGCTCAAACGCGCGGTTTCTCACCCTTAGACTGTCCTGAGAAGCTGGTTCTAGAGTACCTGCTTTCCCTTTTTCAAGCTGGGCTAGCTTACTCCTCGATCAAGGTGCACCTTTGTGCAATCCCAGCTTATCATGCCCCCATAGGTCATCGTATGGTGGCTCAATTGGAAACTACTCGTGCCTTTTTAAGGGGGGTCCTCCACCTTAGGCCGCCTATCAGGGATCCGGTTCCTCCTTGGGACTTGCCTTTCATCCTGGAGCAGCTTACGCTGTCACCCTTTGAACCAGCCGCGGATTGCGAGCTACGTTTTCTGTCTTGGAAAACCTTATTTTTAGTTGCAGTGACTTCGGTGAGAAGAATCTCTGAATTGCATGCACTCATGTGCAAAGAGCCTTATTTAATTTTCCACCAGGATAGGGTATTCTTGAGGACAAATCCTAAGTTTCTGTGTAAGGTGGTTTCAGCCCTTACCCTTAATCAGGATATCGACTTACCAGTGTACTTTCCCAAGTACACCAATCGAGGAGAAGCACTTCTTCACACCCTGGACGTGCACAGGTGTCTCAGATATTTTCTGACCAGAACCAAGCAGTACCGAAAAGTGGATCAGCTGTTTGTATCCTTTGCTGAGATGATGAAAGGGGCCCCTGTTTCGAAACAGACCCTTTCACGTTGGCTCATACAATGTATATCTTTCTATTATAACAAACGCAGCAAACCCTTGCCAGGCGCGGTCAAGGACCATTCTACCAGAGGAGTGGCCACCTCCTTTGCAGCGCTGAAGAATGTGTCCACTTCAGCTATTTGTGCTGCAGCCACCTGGAGCTCGGTGCATACTTTTATTAGGCATTATAGCCTGGACATTGCCTCAAGGCGAAGGACTGGTTTCGGCCTAGCCGTCCTTCAGGGACTTCTGTCCTAGGCTCGAGCAGGGTGGTACTCTCTATTCTCCCTCCTCCCAATGGCTTTAGAATGTCGCCATTGCTTGGGAATCAGTCCTAATGGTGTAACCTGCTGCAAGAGCTATATCTCGAAGTAAGATAGTACAGTTACGTAAGAACTTACCGCAACAATAGATCTTCGAGAACAGCTCTTGCAGCAGGTACCTTCCCGCCCACCATTCCCCCTCTTTTGGAGGAGGTAGGTTATAGCCTAACATCCATCTTTCGGGATGGAACGATTTGTTTTTAGTCTTGGCCATCTGATGGCGGATCCTCGGTCTCTTCTTCTGATGTCACCCAGCGTCCGGGAGTCTCCGGCGGGAGAACTGGGGATTGTGGTGGGACCGCCTCCCTATGTACTACGCCTGCGTCGGGGGCAGGACCGATGTCGGAGGCGGTCCCCGCTGAAGACTGCTAGCTAGAAAATTTCCGTGGGGTCCTGGCGCCTGACGGCTTCAGTCCTAATGGCGTAACCTGCTGCAAGAGCTGTTCTCGAAGATCTACTGTTATGGTAAGTTCTTACGTAACTGTACTTTTTTACTGATGTGTACTTCTTATCAGATTTTGTACTTTGTCCAATGATACTTCACACTGTGTACTCCCACCATCTACTTAGCTGCCATCCATCCCATGTCAATAGAGAGGTGTTTTTTTTTTCAAGGTCTCCAGTTCAATTTCATCTTCTGTGTTTCTGTAGTTGGATGGTGCTTCTGTTGTCGACTACTGATTTATTACAGCGCGTGAACGTTGATTGTTTTACATACTGTCTGTTCAGTGACACACAAGGTGGCTAAGGCACAGTGATTGTATTGCCCTTTACCCTTACAATTACTGCTAGCATGCTCAGGTTCCAGCAACAGCTACTGCCATGCAATTTACAGATCCAGTGTGTGCCTATCTCTGGCTTACTGTTCTGCCCATTCAAACAATGTGTCCTGCCCTATAACGCTTCATTTTAGTGAATTGTGCCATTTTCATTGCACTACATGGTTACCTCACTCCTTTGTTTACCCCACTGTAACCAATATGGTGTACATATGTTTTTTCATATCAAATGTTGATTTTCGTTTAGTGGTGGTGGGGAATGAGAGCTTCTGCCCAACCAGTTCCCTTCTGCATAATCTGTTGTGCCACTGCAAATGGATTCTCAACTCTCATTACTCACAGTAGGATTGATTACAGGAGCTCCCCTAATCACCACCACTCCACGGCCACAAACTCAATGAATTAATAATAATATAGCTTTTATTACTATTCTAATATTAAGTATATAATCTAATAATGGACTAATTTTGTACAGTTAATATCTGCAGTCAATCGTGGCCTAAGTTATTTCATAGAAACACAGAAGTTGATGACTGCCTCATGGATATGAACTTGTCTTTCTATTCCCATTTGCCACCTCGTTGTCTATTTGCCCATCTTTCTTATGTCAAATCTCGAAGTGATTGCTCCACCGATGGCCCATATACTTACCCACATGTTCAGAATTTGTGCCCTGCCATGTTCACATGTGTTTTTCCCTATTCACCTGTCCACTGTTTATCCATCTGCAGTACGATGACAAAGTGTCTGGTTTGTGCATGTATGTGGCCCAGGGGCTCAAATAAGTGCCTTGTGTTACGCCACTGCTCCTGATTTGCCATAACTAGTGTTTGTTTATGCATTCCCTGGTGGGCGAGGATTGATACAAGTGTAAACATTTTATAATGGTTCCTGTCCATATTGAATATTATATAAAGTAGCACACTGAGATCCCTGCTGTGTCAGTCTTGTCATGTTTCTTTTGACAAGGTACAAAATTGTGGCATGCATGGCTCCATGTGGGTGATTGTTATTTTACCATCTTCATGTCATTTTATACATGTGCATGCCATTCAATTCACCATTTTTATGTGACACAGAAAGTGTTGCACCATAGCTTGCATTCCATCAGCTGCTGCTGCAGTGCTGGTATTCACTTTACTAAAAAACCACGGCACCCACCACTTTATTGTAGCCCTAACAAGTCTCTTTCTTCACACAAATACACATGTGTTCCCACCATATGCAGTTTTGATACTGTCCTCTATCAAACCATACTCTGTCTGAATTGCCTCTGGTACACAAACTGTCTCTTTTCTAATAAAGAAGTACTGTTACCTTCCACTTTTGTGGTGTTCAGTGCTGTGTTTTCATAGTGCAGTATGCCTCTGTTTACCTTTACCACCGCAGTACTAGCCACATTGTATTGCTTAGTATTATATTGATGCATATTTTTCAGACCTATGTTTGGTAACACAGACGTCCAATCACAATAGTAGAATACAAAACCTTGGTCAATATCTGGTCAGTGACTGAAACAACATGTTGGTGCTTCTTCTCCCATGAGACTTTTTCAGCATGTATATTATTCCCTAACTTTACCAGTCCTTGGCAATTGCAAGGGAGCCTGCACTGAATTATGTGAATGTCAGTGAGGCACAATGATCTTGCAGAGCCAAGATTTATCGTTGATGTACAACAATGTGTTATGTTTGCTTTGTAATAATACTGTTAGTTGCTGATCTTTACATAGGTGCAAATGTGTGCAGTGTGCCAACATAAAAACATCCAGACAGAATAGATGCTGTACATTTTATCACCTAGTAACTGCGGAGATGGAAGAATTTCCATCATTGGATTGCATCACAGAACATCCCGGGGTTCCAATCCAATGCCCTGGACAAATATGTTCTCAAATCCAGCTTATATGAATTCGTACTAAACGAAGGACCCATTGATGACGAGGTGCCACAAGCTAAGTACGTTATGTTGTAATTCATGTTTCAATAATTCTTCAGGCAGCATTAGGGTCAACATCCAGTCAGTGCAATTTTAAAGCCCAGCATGTATAGATCCCATTTGGTTCTTATTTGTGATTTCCATACAAACGCTACATGATTGTCATTCCCCGTTTTTTAATTTACCAACATCTCACATTTCCATCATAAATTCAAACGATGTGCCATATCACACCACACCACATCAGACAACACAGACAGTCGAATGCAATTCTACAGTCATGCTTACTATGCCAACCCACCACAACCTCATGCCTGCACTTTGCCAGCGATACAGCAACATGGATTGTAAATGTGTTTTGTTTGTATTCACCCTGAATCTGTAATGAACTAAGGGGACACATAATGATTCCATTGACTACCCTTTAGTCATGGGTTGACAGTGTGTTACCTCAGGACTGGAGGAAGGTAGCTGTGATCCCTCTTCACAATATTTGGAGCAATGCAGAGGCAGGACACTACAGATCTGTTAGTTTGACCTCAGTGGTAGTGAAAATGATGTAATCACTTACGAAAAAGAACGGTCGAGTACCTAGAGGCCAGGACCCAAGTCAGTGTGGATTCACAGCAGGAAGGTCATATCTAATAAATTTCTTTAACTGAATGACCAAAGTACTACACCAGGAAGGGGCTGTAGATATGGCATACTTAGACTTTAGCAAGACATTTGACACAGTAATACACAACAGGTGAATAAACAAGTTAGCCGGTCTGTTAGTGAGTCTCAGTGTGGTAGCATGTGTAACTGACTCTAAAACAGGATGCAGACAGTAATAGTAAACAGAGTACACTATGAAGGCAGGGACCACTCTTTATGAGTGACACTGCAGAGGGGCTGTAAGGAAAAGTATGCATATTTTCAGCTGACAAAAATCTGTAACATGGTTGATACACAAGGAGGGGTGTAAAGCTTGAAAAAGGACTTGGCAAGGTATGGCATCCTAGTTTAAATACAAAGAAGTGCAAATTAATGCACTAGTGAAAACAAAAAATCACATGTGAAGACTACACAATGGGAGTGAGGTGCTAACAGCAACAAGGATGGAGAGGGACATGGGGGTAGTCATATAGGGAGATGCATCATCAGTCAAAACCAGGAAGTTGTTATCCCTCTGTATAGACAGTCGGTGAGACACCATGGTGTCTAACTAAGGGATATGGAGTTGTGGGCGGCTAGGGAAACACCTGGGATAATCTGTTTGCAAGGGATAGGCTGCACCTGAGCGGGGAGGGAAAGAAGGTATTAAAACAAAGATTGGGGAGGTATATTGCGACAAAGGTGGATTTAAACTAGATAGGGTGTGTGTGTCAAGTGGTCAGCAGATAAGCAGGGATCCAATAGAGTGGAGTCACAGTCTACCCCCCCAGGATAGCAGGGAAGGACTTGGAGCGGCTGAAATGGGAGGGAGTAGAAGGGAGGAGATGGAGGTTGAGAAAGGGAAGGGAAGGGGGCAGCATGGAGGGTGGTCTCACTGAATGTGAGAAGCCTAGGCAACAAATCAGCTGAGCTACAGGCACTCCTTGCATTGTAGAGGGTGGATATTGCAGCTATCACAGAAACATGGGCAACTGAGCACCAAGACTGGGATCTGGCAATCCCAGGGTACAAATTATACAGGAAGGACTGTAAGGAGGGGGTGGTGGGGTGGCAGTCTATGTGAGGTATGGGATCAAATGCACAGGGGGACGAGGGGGAAGAAAGGAGAACTGAGGCAATCTGGCTGCAGCTCTTAGACTCAAGGGGTAGAAAATTGAGGATGGGGGTGGTATACAGGTCACCGTCCCTGTCTGAGGAGCTTGACAGGGAATTAGCGGGACACATCAGAAAGGTATGTAGAAAAGGGAAGGTGGTCATCCTGGGGGCTTTCAGCTTGTCATGGGTTGACTGGAGAATTCCGGTCACCAACAGTGTTAGGGAACAAATGCTCCTGGATGCTATCCAGGAGGGTATCCTGACACAGTTGGTCAGTGTACCTACTAGGCTAAAGAACACTTTAGATCTTGTATTGTCGAATGGAGATGCAGTAAGAGAAATAAGGGTGGAGGACCCACTAGCCGACAGTGATCACCAAACGGTGTGTGTTTTTTTCCCCCAATTATTTAACCAGGTGAGACACACTAAGCTGAAAGCTTGTTTAGAGGTGCAACCTGGGAGCACAAGGAAGTTAAACGACTTGCTCAGGGTCACGCTGTATGCAAGTGGGGGCTGTGGGATTCAAACCCAGGTCTCCAGATTTGCAGCTCAGACCCTTAAACCACTGCACCATACTAATAATATCACCCTGTGCGGGGAGCCAGAAAAATCATTAACCTGGGTGGTAAACTTCAAGGGGGTGGACTTTGGGAGGATGCGGGAAGAACTGAAAGGGGAAACTGGAGGGCATAAGGCAGGAGATGGACATGGAGCAGAAATGGGATATTATTAGATGTGGGATCACAGAGGCAGTGGAAGCCTGCACCAAGATACAGAGTAAGAGAAGCAGAGCAAGGAAACCATGCTGGTTGAACAGCAAGGTAGTAGAGGTGGTGAGGGCTAAACAAGAAGTGCACCTGAGGTAGAGGAGAACTTGAAAGGAAGGGGACAGGGAGTAGTATGCAAGATGGTGTAGGGAGGTGACCAGAAAAGTGAGAGCAGCCAAGGCTCAGAAGGAGCTGAGACTGGCGCAGGGAATTAAAGGGGGAGAGAAAGACTTTTTCAGATACATGAGGGAGAAAAGGAAGTGTGGGGAGACAATATTTAGGATAAAAAATGGTGAGGAGTGGACGGAAAAGGGGGAGGAACAGGCAGAAGCACTGAATGAATACTTTCGCTTAGTGTTTGCAGGGGAAATGGGGGGGAGGGCTGCTAACCACCATGGGCTGGGAGGATGGGGATGGGGGAAGAGGAGGCAACAGATGGAAGAAATGAGGAAGGTAGAGTCCTAGAGGGTCTGAGGGTAGTCAAGGCACCAGGGCCAGATGGTATCCACCACAGGGTGCTGAGAGAGGTGGCGGAGTTATTGGCGGAGCCACTGGTGAATCTGTACAGCACCTCACTGGAGTCAGGATGTGTGCCACTAGACTGGAGGATGGCACATGTAGTGCCATTACACAAGAGTTTAGCAAGGGATGAACCAGGTAATTATCGCCTGGTAAGTCTCACCTCCGTAGTGTACAAACTCATGAAACAATACTAAAGGAATTATTGGTGTCATACCTGGAGGACAGCAGCATCCGGGATGTGAGGCAGCATTGGTTTCATTTCGGGGAAGTCTTGCCAAACCAGCCTGATACAGTATTATGACTGGGTGACAGGTGAGCTGGGTAAGGGTCATGCGGTGGATCTTCTTTACTTGGACCTCAGCAAGGCCTTCGATTCGTTGCCTCGTGGGTGACTTGTGGGGGAAGGTAATTGGTGTAGGGGTAGGGGGAAAAATAACGAACTGGATTACAAGCAGGCTGAGTGGGAGGCTACAGTGGATGGTAGTGGGAGGGGAGCTCTCAACTCCAAGGTCAGTGATGAATGGGGTACCACAGGACTCTGTGCTAGGACCAGCAGTATTTAGACTCTTCATATCAGACATTGCGCACAGGGTGGTGAGCATGGTAAGTCTGTTTGCAGACTATACCAAAATGGGAGCAGTGGTGGATGGAGTGGAGGCATGGAAGCACCTGCAGGGAGACCTAGGCAAGCTGGAGGAGTGGTCAAAGAGGTGGCAGCTGGGGTTCAATACAAAGAAATGTAAGGTTATGCACTTCGCGGCGAAGACCCCAAGAAGGGAATACTGGCTGGGAGGGGTTCAGCTGGGGATCATTGAGGAGAAGGACATAGGGGTGATGGTAACAGTGACAATGAATAACACTGTCCAGTGCAGGAGAGTGGCTGCAAAAGCAAACAAAATGCTGGGGTACATAGCGAGGGGGTCTTTGTCCAGGCGAAGAAAGGTAATGATGCCCCTGTACAGGTCACTAGTAAGGCCATACTTGGAGTATTGTGCAGTTTTGGAGGCCATACCTGAAGCGTGATGCCAGGTTACTGGAGGGGGTGCAGAGGAGGGCAACAAAGATATGATGTGGAGTGGAAGGGAGAGAGACTATGTGAGCAGTCTGGGAGAACTGAATATGTACATCCTGGAGGACAGAAGGGACAGGGGGCACATGATATAGACATTCAAGTATCTGAGCGGAATCAACAAGGATGGGGAAGATGGGGTCTTTAAGCTAAGGAAGGGGATGGGTGCATTGGCTAAGAATAGAGGGTTTAAAATTTAGAAGGGAAATGAGGAGACACAGTTTCATGGAGAGGGTGGTAGCCAAATTAATTGCACTACCAGAATGAGTGGTATCACGTAAATCTGTATTACTAAATGCAGTTCTGGAGTATCCGTCTCGGCAATGACATAGTCAGGAATGAGGTAGTCAAGAGCAGGGTATCTTAAATGGTGTAGGATCTGCACCAGATGCCATATGAAGAGAGGCTAAAATATGTATTCCATTGAGGAAAGAAGGGAGAGGTGGAACATGATAGGAACCTTCAAGTACCTTGAGGTAATCTAGAAAGTCCAATAGGGAAGCATATTTCAGAAAAAGCTGTGTACGAACATGGGGTCACAATTTGAAGATAGATGTGGCATGGCTCGGGTTTTTCAGCACAAATTGTTTCCACGGAGATGGTGGTGGATGCATGGAACAGCCGTCATGCGGATGTCATGTGGTCAAAAATGGTGGGTGATTACAAGAATGTGTGTGACTGACATAAGGCAATTACAGGTGGGGGGGTGTAGGTTTGTAAGAAGGAAGTAGTCTGCTGGCTGACTATGGTCTGCACCTTATACAATTGGTAGGAAAATGGGAATACTTGGTGGGCCAAGCAGTCCTTATTTGTCAAGTCTATGTGGATCCTGCACCATGCTGCTAGGCCATGCATCCACCCTTGGCCAGGCAGTGGAGAGCCCTCATTATTTCTAGCCTACAGGCTCCTCACCTCCCTTGGTTGCCATTTAGTTGCACTGGACTGTGAATGCATTGTATTATGTATAAGACAAGGCCTCCCTGAGGTGGCTTACTACCAACTCATATCATGCATTGCTTTAGCTACCAATTGTATAGGTCTTAACCGCTCATTAGGTAAATATGTTGATAGCGCTGCCCTGTTTTAGCTACCAAATGTATAGGCATTCACCTGTACTCATTGTATTTATACTCTGTATGATTGCTCACCCACATTTATTCTATGTATGTATGTACTGTATGAATGTCTAAGTTTTATCCTGACGTGGCACCTTTGGAAACGAGTCTATGACTCAAAGGGTTGTAATTCCGATTTCCTAAATAAATAAATAAATATATTTCTATGTGCAAGCATAATGCTGGTCTCCAGCTGTCGTTGAGCACAGATTTATAGTCATGTGTTGGCAGTAAGTGATCTTCCAGGCCCATCTTGTCTGCCCTTTCACCCCTTACTTGTACCTCCGCTCCATGCTCCCCCAACCCCCATCACAGACACCTTCTGCTTGTACCATGCTTTCTTGACATCCTCTGATGTACTGTCCTAAACCACCACTGCCAGCAGTATGTTCAATGACTCAACCACTCGCAGTAATACTTATTATCCTCAAAACCTTCTCCACTCCTATTGCTGTACATGCCCAAAGTTTTTATCTAGCTACCCTGAGAATAAGCTTGGCCACACTTTATTGTTCCCCCTTCACGTACCTGAATCTTTTGATCATGTACCCTATCTTCCTTCTTGTCTTCAGAGGCATCTGACACAGCTCCTTTTCCCACTCCACATATGTCTTCTCACTGGCAGATGTGCCATGTTTAGAGGTCCTCCTTTGCACCCATTTTACTCTATGTTTTTTCATATTTGTATTCTACAGAACTCTATGCCACACTCTGGATGGTGCCTAACCATGGAACTGTAGAGTGGCATCAGCACTGTCCTGCTTCTGCTGGTTATCCCTCTCCCTATGCAAGTCAGCACCCTGCTACCTTTTCCCACTGCCTGACAGTATTGGTTCCGCACGAGAATATCATCAGTGATTATAACTTCAGAATCCTTGCCTGCCCTTGTTTACACCATTATCTCCTCCTCCTCCTCCCCTACGCCGTATGTGGTATTTTATTCCTCCTACCAATTGCTTCACACACTCTGCATTTACTGAAATGGAAATTTGGGAGCTGGCAGATACCCTGGCCACCTCTCTAGCAGATCTTTTAAACTCCTCCCAGCAGTCTGGGTGGGTACCTCCAGACTGGAGGATGGCCCATATTGTGCATATCCACAGGGGTGACCGCAAGCGGAGCCCGGTAACTATTGGCCCAGTTAGCCTGATGTTGGTAGTGGTCAAAGTGATCGAGACGATCCTGAAGGAAAGGATAGAGGGGGTTCTGAGGGCACATAGACATTCACCAGCATGGCTTTGTAAATGGCAGATCATGCCAGATGAATCTGGTGCAGTTCTATGAAGGGGTGACAAGGGTGCTGGATCAGGGCAGGCCAGTGGATGTCCTCTTTCTGGACTTCAGCAGGGCTTTTGAATCTGTGCCACATCTTGGGCTACTGGAGAAGCTGTAGAGTATGGGGGCTTCTACCCGTCCGCCAGTTGTCTGTGTGTAGATATCATGCAGGCATAGCATGCCATCTCTCAAATAATGTTGATAGTCATGCTGTCAATAAAATTCTTTGTGTATGCTGCCCGTCACTGGCGCAGTGGGCTGCGGTGCTGGCACCTGAACTTGCATCACGCCAGTGACCCTGTACTTGGGGCACTTGGGGTGCAGGGGGAGGAGAGGACTTAGCATCCATAACACTGCTGTCCTCCCCTTGGGTGAATAGCAGTGCTGCATTGCTCTGCAGCGCCACCCAGTGGAGACTGGAAGCAGTACATGCTTGTTGCAACACTGTAAAAACACCAGCAAAGCGTAAACCATTTCATGATCTGCCGGATGATGGCTGCTGGTATGCCAACACTTCAAAAACTCCCAAAGGAGCCATGTCCTTCTCAGCTGCAGCCTGGTGCCAGGACAAAGGGTATGCTGGCTGTCACCATCCGGTGCCTTTCCCCTCGGAGAAGAGGGACACATCTTGCGAAGATATGAGGCAAGGAAGCTTGAGGAGGTAGTAGGAGGTTTTTGGGTGCCATGGCGGCCTGAAGAAGTGGCGGGTCCGGCAGCCCATAGGAGGTGGTGGTGGTGGGGAAATAAATTATGTAAAACAAAATTGTTTTCTGATTCAGAGTCAATTCACTGGCTCTGCATGTAAAACACTTGTTCATATCATTGTCTTGTACTGTAATCTGCTGCATGTCCCTGTATGCTTTTTGAACTCTGACTAATCCCATTGTTTTTTGCCTTTAGAATGTGACTATAGACACATGGCATACCAATGATTCACCTACTGCATATTTCAGTGGCTGGGGAAGAAGAACCGGAAAATACTTCCCTCATGTGTTGTGACCAGGATACGGGAAAAGTTCCCATCTGAGGAATACACTGGATACATGGATGCCTAGACAAGCAAGGATGCTGAACTATGCTTAGACATTTTTTTGGGGGGGGTGAATAATTTTATATGTCAGACTGGAAGAAGTGCACATTCAAGGACTGACATCGTGGACAAGAAACTCACATTTCTTTCTTTGTATTAGTCCTGATACAACAGATTGTTATTAGTACCACTCAGTAACTTCGTATACCGTCACTTTAGACTTGGCTATGTTTTTGTGATATCGTAATAAAGTTTTTATTATGTACTTTTTCGTAAATGGTGGCATCATGGAAATGCAATCTGTTCTAAAACTGAGTACACAAGACAGCATGTTATGCACTCACTACACCCTTTGAGAAGTTCTGGGGCTTGAATGCTTCATAGTTCATACAGGTGATGTGATGTGGCAGCAAAGGTGCAATGATGGGTGTGTCTTGATGTGGCATACCACATCACTGGAGCAAATTACAAAGATCTGTTACTCGGCCTCATGCTTCCGACACATGATCAGTACATGTAGTGTATTTTAACGGACAATGAGAGCAATGTTGTGTTGTCCAGGACGAGTCCACACGGTGAAAGATGGGCAGTACATGCCATAATTACAAAATATTTAAATCTCCATTTGTGCCCTTTACGTGTGTCCAGTGGTTCAATGTTCATCCAGCTGCTGAGTTGTCATTTTCTCTGTTTTGTTGTTCAACAGGCCTGTGTGGAGAGCAAAGAGTACAATGTATACAATGGTTGCAATGCGCAGAACAATGTTAATTCCAATTACAATCTTCTGATTGGCACATTTTGCATTTCATGCAAGATTGGATCCCTAGACAGCATTTATTACATTCACTACAGTGTTCTGTGGTGATGTGGTAGCCAATCAAGGGACTGCTCAACATACATACGAACATTTGAAATTACACGCGGAAACATGCATATGTGTCTCTCAAGTATGATGGAGTGTGCAGCACTTCTGTCTGTCACACTGAAGCTTCTACCCCTCCACTTGCCAGCCGCTCCATAGATTTTGCCCAAGTTTCCTTCACTCACACCGAGAGCCCCTACACGGTTTTAACACCATATGTGAACTTGCCAACTCTCACATTACTCTCTAATTTTGTCCTGCCCATGTGCCTTATCGACCCTCAAGGAGTCGAGGCCCAACTTACGCCTTTGTGCAGTTTTTGTTGAACCGGCTTCAGTGTTCCTGCACAAGAACATTCTTCTCTGTCTTCCCGAACCCTGCTGCAAGTGGTGTTGGTACTGTCACATTGCTAACAAGTTCTTTTGCCAGCTTGTAGGACAGATATTCCTGTCTTACAGATATGACTTCAGCAGTCAGCTCAGACATGTAACCTAGGATACAAACATAGAAAAGTTGCGATGACTATGTAATTTATGGCCAGTCCAATGTATCAACACAACCATGGTCTGACTGAATATACATAGCTCTGTATGGTATAAAACATGTAGAACAGGTCACGAAGCAAAACAACCAAACCACATGTCTGAACGTGGTGGTGTTAATTTACTGTGCATTCCACATGTATACAGTTGTTTTCGACTGTCAATCTCCACAACAGCAGTAGCACATGGACAAAATTTGCTACAGGCTATCTTCGACACAGAACACATCTTTTGGCACGTTTGTCATTTTTCAACTCACAACAAAAATGGTGGTGGTGGGAGTTACAATGGCTAAACAATGACACCCCAGGATTGTCATGTGAGGGCCTTCAGGCCACCCCCCAAACACGGTGAACATGATTAGGGGTATGGGTGATGGGGAAGGCAATTTGTTGAAGGTGCTCTCCACAAACACCAGAAGAATGGCTGGGAAGTGTGGATCCGGGGGTACCGATTATTGTGGCATGATAGGTTTGGGAGGAATGGGGGAGGAGTAGCACTAGACATCAGGAAGGGAATCAAGGTCACGGAAGTAATGGAATACCAGGGAGAGGTGGAAAGCATTTCGGACACACTTGAAATGAAGGTTAGTGCAAAAGTAAGACTAAGGGTTATTTACAGACCCCAGTTGAAGAGTGACTAAGACAGCATTGAGGTAGTGATGGTGGGGTCCAGCCAGTGAGATAGTGACCACAGCACAGAGGGCTTCAAGGTCAGAGCAAGGTATGAGGCTAAACAAACCACTTCGACATTCCTAGGCCTCAGTGGGGCTGATGTACCAAGGATGAGGGATATATCCCATGACGAAGTGGTGAAATGGGAAGAGATGTTGGGAGGGGCAAACAAAAGAAGGAGTAGGCCGCTGTGTTCCACTATGGAGGTGAGGGAGGCAATTGGGCAGAAGAAAAGGTTATTCAAGGAATAGAAGAGAATGCAGGTGACTGTACAAAGAGAAGCAGAGGGTGACGGGGCAGAGCATTAGGAAGGCTAAAACAGAAACAGAGGAGTGAATTGCTAGGCATGCAAAATATGAGGAAAATACATGTTTTCGTTACATAGGGGAAATGAGTAAGGTAAGACAGGAAGAGGGGGACTGCGTTGTGATGGAGAGTCCGAAACAGCAGAGTTTGTTACCCGATACTTCCACTCAGCCTTTACAACAGAGGGGGAACAGCACGGAGGAGAAATGGAAAACGGGGGTAGGCTAATCATTGCAGTATTGGTATGGGTGAACAAGTACATGGACCTGGATGGCCTACACCCTATAATTTGTCTGGGATATCAGGGGGTAGTAATGGAACCATTGGCGGGGCTGTGTAACTCATGCCCGTATACTGGCCAGGTAGAGATAGAGGTTTATTCCACCCATATTGGTGCTGCTGGAAATTGTTTTATAAACATTCCACACCTATTTGCTATATCACTATCAACCATCATCCATGAAACAGATACCAAAAGTGATAGGTACTTTTCCTTCTTTAATGACTGCTGCACTGCCACGTGCCTTTGGGAAAGATACTCCCCACTTCAATTTTCCGTTGCTGCTCATGCTTTATGATTTGCAGGACTTCTCATTGAAATGCAGTGCTGCGATCATAATCCTGTTAGTGCAATAAAGAAGAAGGGGGACACCATGGTTATTTGCTTTCACAGGTGTGATTTTGAGTTTTCTATAATGGCATTACTAACTCGCAAAACCACATAGTTACACATTGGACTATGCAACAATGCATTCCACTGGACCCTTCAAGCACATTAGTGCCATGGGCCCCTGATGCCTGCAATTCCCCACTACCAGCATCACTGTGTGGTGACAGAATCATGTTTACCGCCAACCACTGCCTCAAGATCATCGGCCAGTTACTAGCATGGGGGTGAGGGATCAACTTTTGTGCAATACAGTGACTGCCTATCTTGTTTGTCACCCATCAGACTAACTATACCTTCAGTGTACAATGATGTCACAAAAGTCACAGGTTTCATTGTTCTTCTAATTTGTGAGTGCATGCCTGACAACTCGGAAAGCACAAACCAAGATACGGACTACGCCAGTAAGGGCACCTTGCACAGACTTATGTACAGGCTACAATTGAAGCAACATCAACAGGTTATGAAATATGAAACGCATGGGACTGACATGTGTCACTTACCTGGCCTCCATACTCCGATAGAAGTAGTGGACACTCTTTGGCACAAAGAAGATAACTTTGTGATATGCCTCCAATGCTGACATCTGTTGTCCTAGGAAAAGTTTCTGAATGTCCTTGCAGAGTAGAGTCCCACTTGTGATGCTGCATAGCTCCTTATGTGCCCAGGTACCTATGACATCATAAAGAAAGGTGAATACATATAAGTGTTACCGTCAGCACATAGAACCAGTGCTACACTATCATGTTTTGATGCTCACCATCACTCCTGCTTTTGGGAAAACATAGACATGTAAAACCCCAATAAAAATCTAATCTGGCCAGGCCGTTATATAGTAATGCTAGAGATGTAAACATAGTATTTATGGGTGCATTGCAGTATAAAGTGAAGTGATAGGAAACAATGCAGTTATGGCTTTGGTAGGAATTGTATGTCTTGTTGCATTGTCCATATGGCCTGTCCTACACCACTAAATGGGATGGCCACCTGGCTGCTGTTGACCACCATGAAAAAGATAAAAACAAAACAAAATAATCCTGGCACTGTGTCCCATTCTTTATGTGTTGCTGAGCATGCACATTGCCCTGATTTTCATAAGGAACAAAAACAATGCAAGTCACAAGGGTGTGGCAGCATGCATTGTGTTCGTAAGTATACTAACCTTCTTGTATCCATTTCCTGTCTTCCAGATGACCATGCGCACACTCCAGAAATGTATCACTGTGTCCTCTGTGTATATCCAACACATGATTACATATTGACCTCCACTTAGCCTCTACCATGGCACCACCACCACCACTACTGCTGGCACACCAGTACAGATGGTTGCTGATTGATTTCGCCCACTCCCCAACAAGTTTGCAGTCTTTTCTTTTTCCCCCTAGCCTCCAAATTTTTTTTTAGCAACTGTGAACAGTGTGAGAGAAAAAAAAAGAAACTGCAAACTAGGCTCAGCAGTGGAAAGCAAATTTGGGCACCATAACATGTTGTTTCTATCAGATAGTAGTGCCAAGTCAAGTACTTTTTGCAACATGCCACACATCAAACCAGTGTTGCACATTGGTTTCTGTCTCGCGCATAAATTTCTTTACAGACACATGGCGATCTGTTGTGAGACTTTCAATTGTTATTTCAGCTGAACGCACAGTTTCCAAGCATCTCTTAAGCCCCTCAAGTTCCATGGCATTGGAGTTGCATACCTCATTACTCTGTATAAGTAAAGAATAATGAAATGGCCGGTGTGAACACAGTTGTGCCAGTTGACGGACACAAAGTGATTATCATATGCAAACATCTTTGACGGCAATTACCTCAACCAGTTTCACATCAACAATTTTTGAGCGGGACTAAATCCATTACAGAACATGAGTCAAACTTTGCTGTATATCCTGATGAACAACAACATGCATCACCGCCAAGCCATGCTACATTATTGTCAAATGTCTGTAACAGTTCTGTTTGTCTGCGATTCCATACTCTTTGCACTACCGTTATGAGGTAATAGGACTGCATCAAATTATAGGTGCATAGAGAAGTATTTGAAATATTTAAATGATGGAAAAAATTAAGCATCCTACTCAGGCTAACACCAGAGAAAAGAACTGAACTAGCAATAAGCAGGTTACCAAGTGGCAAAGAATTGTGCGGCATTTTTTGCCATGTGCGTTTATGCCCTCGCTTATACACCCACACCATTAGGGCCATGCTGCCTGCCAGGTGGCAGACGAATACACGACACTTGCCAAGGCATATACTTCATATCTGGAGGAGCAGTAGCAATGAATTCTCAAAAACTATGTACTTTCTCTCATTTGCTCCATACTGGCCAGCAGAAAACTCAGGCAACCTGTTGGTAAAAGAAGAAACACAAGCATGAAAATCAAGACACATGGATTAATTATGGCAGCCAAGTGAGGTTGCACTAGACAGAACACATACATACTGTTTAGGTGGACAGTCGACAAAGGAACACTCGCTATCTGAATCGCCAGAATTGCTCCAATTGTGGTCCCTGTTGAAATCATTGTCACATTCCATATAATCTGACTTGTTGCCAGTGTCATCATCAGACAGCAGAGGTGATCCTTCCATGACCAGTGATGTGGCATCATTGAGTAAGTCACACTGTACACCAACACTTGAACATGCTATAGCTGGCAAATGTACTTGTATGCCTTTTTCCACCATCATTGGTGAAGTCTGGGTTGCTCGACTGAACTTACTCCTCCCAACTCCCAGTGGCAACTGCTTTATGGTTTGGCATCCCTTGTTCACCAGAGTCTGTGTAATAGGGGAAACACATATGGAAATAGTTGTTAGAGTGGATGTGTGACACTTGTGATCCTCAACAGGCATGTAGAGTAAAAAACAAATTATGTATACATCGCATAAGGTCAGACCATGACTATGCTACTGTGATAAGCAAGCATATTAAATGTGGCTGCAGAACCAGAAAACAGTACTCGGCACATGAGTATGGTAGGTCTCCCTGGAGCAATATTGAAGCAGGAAGTGGTGTATTGCAGTGTGACTACTTTTTTCATCACAGTGGGTGTCACCGACAAGGATAAGAAGGAAACCGTGTACAAGACAGACCGTCAAGAAATTTTTGCAACATATACACAGTTCAACCAGGAAGGCATTGTACAAAAGTTTAACACCCGGAAATCACACTGTGATCACTGCCAGAAGGATGGAGATGCAAAAGGCAGTAGATCATATATGGGGTGTAGGCATTCTGTCACACACTGGTGTGCCAGTTGCTGACTTTGAGGAACGGGATCAGTAAAAGTGACAGTGAATATGGAGGTGGGTGCGTATTTGGATGACGGGTAGAGCCACTTGTGGTGCCGGTTGCTTGTTGCTCAAGGCACAGTATACAGTTCCCTAAACACATTAGCCTAATTCACATACCACTGTGCCTTTTGTTGATGTTTTCTGTTTTGTTTATTTTGTGTACAATTATAGACTAGTGAGTTGGTGGGTGGTGGGAAATGGCCAAGAGTGAATTGTACCATGGAACAGGAAAATGAATTGAGGGCTTAGATGTTGACCGGCTTCATCTTATGCACAGTTGAGCATGCTATACAGAACACATAGTGCGCTAGTAGTAGTCAATATCACTTGTTGGAAGACAGCCAAATGTGTACTGCTAGATAGAAGCAGGTATGTTGGAACATAAGGCCAATGCATCATTTTTGAATTGAGCAAGAACAAACCCACTCGTGGGAATACAAACATAAGAAACCTATATGAAAATTGCCAGCAGCAAAATGCCATCATGGTCTAGCTTGGCTGCTCATGAATGCAGCTAGCTCCCTATTCAGCACCTGCCTCCCCTTACCTCCCTTTACTGTGCCCTTTGCCTTGTCCCACCCCCCCCTTGAAGCATTCCACGGTGGTACATGTCACCACTCCAGCTGGCAGTGTGTTCCACTTTGCCACCACCTTCCCACTTAAGAAATGCCTCCTCACCTCCCTCCAAAATCTACTCCCCTCCAATTCCATGTCAGGGCCCCTAGTGTGTCTCTACATCCTCCTCCTCCTCCTTATAGACCCTCTGTGTCCATTTTGATTATCACTTCATCCCCCCCATCCGTCCTCCCTTCCAGTGTGTACATATGTAACTGTCTTAGTCTGACCTCAAATGGCAATTTGCCAGGCCCTTAATGAGTACAAGGTCAAGGGTGTTCCTTTCCCTAGTTGGATCCTTGACCAACTGTACTAGAAAGTCTCCCGGGAAAATGTCTAGCATTTACTGATCACTTTTCTTGTTGGTTGGTGTGTCCCACTCTGACCCCGGCACGTTGAAGTCCCCCACTATCACCACCCTCTTCCCACTGTTCCTCCTGATCTGTTCTGCCAGTACCCATCCCCTCCCTTGTAGTGGTTTAAGGCTCTGAGCTGAAAATCTGGTGACATCCAACAGACCAGACCTGGGTTTGAATCCCACAGCTTCTACTTGCATACTGTGTGACCCTGAGCAAGTCACTTAACTTCCCTG
This sequence comes from Neoceratodus forsteri, assembly GCA_016271365.2. Taxonomy (NCBI): domain Eukaryota; kingdom Metazoa; phylum Chordata; order Ceratodontiformes; family Ceratodontidae; genus Neoceratodus; species Neoceratodus forsteri. Next base: position 1,055,859,400 of record CM028129.1, read on the forward strand.
TGTTCCCAGGTTGCACCTATAAAAAAGCTTTCAGCTTAGTGTGCTACTCCTGGTTAAACAATCAAATAAACAAAAAAAACTTACCCCATTATTTTGTCAGTGTCAGTGGCTCAGTAGGTAGCACACTCACCTTTGAGGCTGGTAGATCAGAGGGCTGTGGGTTCAGTTCCCACATCTGGCACTTGGGTTAATATCCCAGTACTGACACTGTAGTGCAGCATGAGATAGGTGCTGCACTTCTGAGGTGCCGTCTTTCGGATGAGACGTTAAACCGAGGTCCCATCTGCCTGGATTGGTGGTAGTTCAGGTGGATGTTAAAGATCCCATGGCACTTATCAAAGTGATAGGAAATTTCCCAGTGTCCTGGCCAAATTTCCCTCATTCACTAAAAATGCCACCAACAGCTTAATCTGATTCAAGGTCAGTTGGCATTCATCTGTATCCCCCTCCCCCGGGTTGTGCCTGAAAATAGGCAGGATTTGTCTAGTGCACTTACCCGGTCAACAAAAACTAAATAAATAAATTTTGCTAGGTTGGTCTGTACACCACCCCCAGTTTTAGTGATCTATTTTTGTGATTCTGTGGTCACACACACAGTGCTGCTGTCTCTCTCTCATATCCCTCCTCCTTAACTCATTGGAATCCCTCCTTTACGTACAGTGCCCCCACCACTCCACCTTTTCCATGTTCCTAATCTTTCAGGTCTAATTTGTACCCAGGAACCGTCATGTCCCAGTTGTTGATTTGTGTTGCTCATGTCTCGGTTATCACTGCCAAGTCAACACCCCCATCCTCCAAGAAAGCTTGTAGTTCTACACCCACACAAACTCCTAGCACTTCACGTTACCACCCTCCAACCCACATTCCCACCCCCTCACCTCTCACCTTGCTTGCAGTAAAACTGGAGGAGGAGGAAGATGTAAAAGTAACAGTGTTTTATTAATTCAATTATTTAGTGGTTCAGAAGAGACCTTTGAGTGCAAGCTCTTTTACAAAGGTTCCAGATCATAGATTTTAAAATAAAGTACTATAGGAGACAGCAAAGTTACATCACAATGGACGATACAGATTGGATTCAGAACTTACAGAATAACTCAAAACTAAGGTACAAGTTAAAATAACAAATGCAATTTATTAGGGTGGGGCCGGGAAATAGGAAGCCACAAAGTACCTTGTCAGTAGTTCAGAGTGACAGGGATAACTGGCAGTTGGGTGAAGAAAGGAGGTATGAGAGAGAGAGAGAGAGAGGTAGGTACTGCAGTGGAGGTGAAGGATGGTGGAAGAAGGGCAATAAGGTATAGGGAGAAATAGGGGTGGGTGAGGGTAGGCTGAGCAGAGAAGATGTGCTGGAGTAAATGGTGGGATGCGAGAGGTCTTGGTCAGGCATCTTGCATTAGTAGTGACTGTTAGAGAAACTCACAGGACTGAGAGGGAGTGGGTGGCAGGTGCTGAAGGAGCATGATGCAAATTGATTGATGAGGCAAGCCATGAGAAGGGACAAGGGGGGGTCCACTGAGGCCTACCTAGTGCTTGCTGGGGGGTACAGAGATCGTGTGTGGCTGCACTTAGGTCAGTTTTGAATTGGGCCAGGCAGTTGGTGGCCAAGAGGTGCATGGGGAGTTCATTCATCCACTGCGGGGCCCTGTAGGCAAATGCACATTGCCTAAGCGAGGTGTGACAGAAGGGGATTGCCAAGGCACCTTTATTCCTCCCCCTGGTGACCTGCAATGAGTTGGCTGCCTTGATCAAATTGCCTACACAAGGTTGAGTACAGTCTGAACCCTTGTGAGTGCTCCATCTGTTGACGCCCACAAGACTACTAGTCCATAGTCAACAGTAGATATGATGGAGCTGTGAACTGGAAGGTGGAGTGCCCATAGAGAGAGGTATTGGCTGTGCCTGTTCAGAACACCAATCTTGGTAAGGACTGTTTGGACCAGAGAGTCAATATGGTGTGCAAACGTGAGGGTATCATCTATTATGACACCCAGATACTTGAGCAAGTGGACTTATTCCAGCGGCTCACTACATGAGTTGGAGATGATGAGGGGGTGGTGCTTATTTTTTGTTGTGGGTGTTGGATATAAGCATGGTTTTTGTCTTCTTGTAGTTTAGTAGCAGCTTATGACTACAGAACCGGTCCTCGAGTTTGGAGAAGCAGTTCTGCAGCTCAGAATGTAGGGCAGCCTGAGACCTGAGATCATGGGGAAATTATTTTATGCGAGGGTGGTAGAGTCATGGAATGGACTGCAGGAATCGGTGAAGAGGGTTTATTCAGTGGACAAATTTCAAAAAGCATTGGATACATACACGGGCATAACCAAGGGGGGAGATGAAATGGAAGGCAGAGGTCTTTCTAGAGGGGGTAACCCGGGCATAGTAGATGGACCATGTGGTCTTTTTCTGCTGTCCAGTTGCTATGTTTCTATTTTGTAAGCACATGATATCACTTTCCATCGCTGGATGCACGCAGAATTAGAAAACGGTGCAGTTCAGACTGAAGACATGTCATTGCAAGGTTATAGGCAATGACATGTTTTGGACCAATGTCTAACAAATTGTATGTCTCTACAAGGTGAGATGCAGACAGGGTCTGCAGCAGTTGCTGTACCCAGAGACAGAGAAAATTTGAATATGTGGTGTGTAAAGCTATACAGGTTGAGACATGCTGATTTACATCACTGTGCCATTTTGTCAAGATGGCGTGTCAATACTGGGTCAGAGAATCACATATTCATAAGATGGTACTGTTGATAGAGATGCCACAGTCTCTCTTTTGAGGTTGACAAGGGGACCGATTGAGATGCATTTCCATTAGCTGGCACAACAAAGGATGGAAGGAAATAAAACATCAAATCTTGGGAAAAGACAGCTTTGAAACATTGATGGGAGAAAGATTTAGCTGATGGTGCCATTTCGTAGAGATGGCAGATCGTTACAAGGTGAGATAAAAAACATTGTCATAAGATGTTGCATTTGAAAGACATTGCACAGTCTGTCTTTACATGGCGAGGGAGACAGATTCATTCATAGTTCACAGACATGGAAATACAAAGGATAAAAGGAGGAAAGGAAATAAACAGTCTGGGAAGTATACAGCTTTTGAAGATGAATGTAACACTGAATTAGAGTGCCATTTAGTATAAATGGCATGTCGTTACAAGGTGAGAGAACTAGAAATGTTTGGGATGCTGCCCTGCAACCAGATAGTGTGGTTTTACATGAGGAGAGGCAAACAGATATACATTCATTTATTTGTTTAGTTTTTTTGTTAACCGGTAGGTGCACTAGTCATGAAATGACTATTTTCAGGCACGATCTGGGAGAGTACAACAATCAAAGACGGGTACATAGCATTAGTACAATTAAATTACAATAGCATAGGTCAGAACAATTAGTAGTAAGGAATACGTGCAGTCATGAAGTTCTATGAGAGGGCAAAACAAAAGATGAAAGGATGCAAGCTAAGAACCTGTGAATATGTGGAGTCTACAGCTTCACAGACAGAGAGGCATAGATTTAGCTGATGGTTCCATTGCTTTGAGATGGCATATCATGTCAAGATGCGAGAACAACAGATTTAGAGGCAATTCCCTTAGATGATATAACAGAGGATGAAAGGACGCAATGATGAAAAGAAGGAACTTTTGAATCTGGGGTCTGTAAGGCTTGCAGTCACAATAAGCACTAAGAACTACAGCCTGAATCAGACTTATTGTCTCCTAGTCATTGCTGACTAAGTGAAACAATGCTGCAATTATAAGTGGCCTAGTATTTCAAACCAAAGATGGGGCAAACAGAAATGGAGGTAATATATATCATAACAGTTTGAGACGGTGCAATGCACACAGTACATCAAGCCACCATTACCACCACATCACTTAAAATGTAATAATATAAGGGACTCAGAACATGTTATTTGTGTTACCCAGTAGAAATTGATTCAACACTGGATAGTCTGTGACTAAGTACAAAGCATGATGGACTACACAGATTGTGCTCTATGCTGACAGCATACCATAGATGGCTTTACGAAGCACGCATCCATGTTTTCATTGGTTCTGTAGCTATTTTCAACATAAATACTAATAGCGCACTGACTAGACCAACTTTTTGAAAGGAGACAGTAAAGTGCACATACATTGTCCCTTTCACATCTCTGTTTGACCATGAGCAAGTGCTTGTGCTACCAGGTCGCACCTGTAAACAAGCTTTCAGCTTAGTGGGTCTCTCCTGGTAAAAACAAAAATTAAAAAAAATCAATAAATAAAATGTAGAACCCTATTTTCACTACCCCATGGTGACTTGACTTGGACATAGTTAGCAATCAACTGAACTGATATTGTTATGTCTATGTTACATGTCACCACAACTGGACATTTTGTATCGAGATGTAACAACTATATGCATTCATGTTTAATTTTGGATGGGGGATGATATATTCAGGAAATAAGACACTGGTCATGGAACTAGACCCGTACTGTCATGAAATGTAACCACTGCATGACAACCATCTATTCAAAAGTATTATACCCCCAAATTAGAGGTGCGTTCCATTATGTTATGCATAGAAACATAGTCATTAGCTTTGAGAGTTTATTACATATGTCACAAGGTGAAAGATAAAACCAGAACACTCACAGTGATTGACGTTTGTGTTGATACACTGGTATGTCTTTCAGGCTCCAGACCAAGGTGTGCACTGTGTTGAAGGTTGATGTCTAACAATCATGCGTATTCAGGATCAGTGATGTCATCTGTGGTGGACTATGTTGCTTCGTCGGAGATACCAAGATCGGCAAGAACCTGCAAGTTCAGAATTGGAAAAAGATGAGTCCCTAAACTATTGTATCATGCAGTTTCACACCAATATTTCTGCCACCAGCTTGACGCAAAGGCTGACAGAAGTAGTTACTGTTGACACTGAACATATTAGGGTAACCTCTATATGGATTCTGGGTCCTGGTATGGAGACCTCATACAGCATGTACAAAGGACACAGATGGGGCAAATGATGAAATTATAGGTGCCCACAATAGGTATACAGTGGAGTAGAAAACAGAGATACATAGGAACTATGAGCGGATAAGGACTGTCCAGACTGGCTGAAAGACCTACGGTAGTATGTGACCACTCACCATGCGATGGAGACAGCATGTACATTAGAGACAACTATATATTTCTAAAAGGCATAAATAGGGTACACAGTGGAAGAGTGGCAATAGATCTATCTGTACTGCACTACTTCATTGAACTCTGTTTCACACGTGCTGTGGACAAGTAGGCTGACAACAATTAGAGTATGGATTTAATTGGTACAATGTGTTGGAAAATGGCAGAGTGGAATGACATAGAGGGTGCACGTGTTCGGTGCAATGTCAATGGAGATAGAGGTGCCCAGCAGAGTGACAATATGTTCTGTGCTGTGCCATCTCTTCTTCAATCATGGAATCATAGAATGTGGGGGCATGAAAAGTACCAACAGTCCAACCCAATTTGACCTGTGTACATGACAAAATTACATGGAGTATGCCATGTCATACAGCCTCATTCGAATCGATCTAACAGACCCTTGTGTTTATCCCATGCTATCTTGAATCCCCATGCAGTCCTTTCCACCACCACCCCCATCCGGTACTCTGTTGCAGTTTTCAACCACCCTCTGTGAAGTAGAATTCTCTAATGTTTATGCTGAACTTGTATCAGACTATCTGCGTATCATACTAACATACTAAAAGCCAGCAGAGTAGGCCTCATGGTCTCTTGTGTCTCCTGGGTAGCCAGCCCCCGACTGGGAACTCACTTCACCACCCCCCCAAGACTGAGAGATGGTATTCTCTGGCTTCAGTTTCCCCCTGTACCTGTCCCAGCACTTCTTGAATCCCTCCACTGTGCTCTTTTCCACCAGACTCCTGGGCAGTGCGTTCCATGGCTCCACCAACCTCTCAGTGAAGTAGTGCCTCCTTTGCTCCCCCTGTAATTCTCCCCCCAGCTTCCACTTGTGTCCCCTGCTTGTTCCCTCCTTCTTAAGCCTGAACACATCCTTGGCCCTGCCCTTATTTATCCCCTTTACATACTTGAAGACCTCTATCATGCGCCCCCTGTCCCTGCTCTCTTCCAATGCATACAGCTGGAGCTCTTCCAGTCTCTCCTCATATGGTCTACCCTACATGCCCTGAATGATCCTGGTCACCCTCCTCTGGACCCTCTTCAGCAGTGCTATGTCCAGAACTGCACACAATAATCAAGATGCAGCCTGACAAGGGCATTATACAGAGGGAGGATCACCTCCCTCCTCTTCCTGGAGGTAATCCCTCTGGCTATGCAGCCCAGTATCCTGTTTGCTTTTGCTGCAGTTCTTCGACAATCTCAGTGTAATTCATTTTGACATCCACCATCAGCCCAAGCTCCCTCTCGCATGATGAGGTCTGCAGCATGACCCACCACCAGGGTTTATGCACGGCCCAGGTTTCTGACCCCCAGATACAGCATCTTACATTTTCCTGCATTGAACTTGAGTCCCCACTTCCTTGACCACCTGTCCAGGGTATCCAGATCCCCCTGGAGGGCCTAACTCCTCTCCTCCGCATCCGCCAGTGCTCTCAATTTTGAGTCATCAGCAAAGAGATTCAGCCTACTCCTAACACCCCTCCCTATGTCAGAGACATAGGCATTGAACAGGAGTGACCCCACACCCAAATCCTGGGGGACCCCCACCAATGACCCTTCTGGGGGAGGAGACTATCCTGCAAAGCACCATTCTCTGTAATTGCTCCGTAAGCCAATTCTACACCAACCTAAGCAACTTCCACCTCACCCCGTCCACCCCTCAGCCTTGCTGAAGTCCAGATAGATGACATCCAATGGCCTATGTCAGTCAAGGTCAACCATCACCCAGTCATAAAACTCCACAAGGTTGGTCTGGTGCGATCTCCCCAGAACAAAACCATACTGCCTGTCATCCAGGTGCCCCAACCTTTCCAGCTGCCACCCAAGCCTCTCTTTGATAATGCCCTCCATCACCTTGCCTATCACAGACGTTAGGCTAACAGGCCTGTAATTCTCCATTGCCTCTCTAGACCCCCCCTTTGTGGATAGGCACCACATGGACCACCCTCCAATACTGAGGCACCCGTCCTGTCTGCAGAGAGATGTTGAAGAGCGCAGCCAGAGGAGCTGCCAGAACATCCACCAGTTCCTTCAGCAGGCTTGGATGCAGCCCATCCAGCCCCGGCACCTTCTCAGTCTTTAGTGACCGGAGGGCCTACCTCACCCTGTCCAGTGTGATTTCGTCCTTCCAACCCACTTCTGCATGCACTCCCCCCTACCTCTCTAGATTCAGCCCATCCCCTACCCTAGCCTCTTCCAGTCCTCCTGACTCTAACTGACCACGCCAATTTTGTGTGCTCCCCCTTCCTTCTTTCTAGATGGAGGATCCCCCATCTCTATCAGTAAAGACTGAAGCAAAGTACTCATTTAGTACCTCTGTTTGTTCCCCTGCTTCTAGAGCCCATCCCTCCCCATGCCTAATCCTCCTGATCTGTGCCCTCACTTTTCTTTTCTCCACTATGTATCTATAGCAACCCTTTTCTCCCCTCCGGATATCCCTGGCAAGGGTTTGTTCCATCCTTGCCTTGGCCTCCCCTTACCACCCTGGTGACCCTCCTGGCCTCAGTATCATGCCTACTTATTTTCAATTCCCTCCTTTAGCTGTAAGATTCCCCCTGCTGGCACCTTGTCAATACCTTGACAAAGCTGGAGTTCGCAATCATATGTCTCATATCCGTTCTGTGATCTAGGGAGTACAGGTTTAGGTCTTTCAGCCGTTCATCGCACAAGTGACTACGGCCTGTCACCATCGGTATATACATCCTCTGGACTATCTTCACTCTATGCTAATCCTTCTTGCAGTTACTGCCACAGAAATGCATGCCATACTCCAGATGCAGCCCAATTAGTTGTATGTGCAACAGCATTCTGACCGCATACTTCCGCTAATAATTCAACTGCAGATACAACCCAGCATCATACTTTCCACTGGCATTGCATTCTCCCATCAGGCCATGTGACAGGATAACACAAAAGACCTTTTTAGAGCTCTGTTATCTCCAGTGCCCCCCCAATCTGTATTGTGCTCCGTGGCTTTTCATGACTAAGTGCATGATCTTGCACTATAGTTGTCATCATTGCATGAAGTAGAATGAATGCCGAAAGGCAAGGCACACACCATACACAGACATCTCAAGATTCACTTTCATGGTGATCCAGTCAAAATACTCAATCAAGTTTGACATGACATTTCCTCTATAAACCTGTGTGCACAGATAGAATATGTAACATGTTTCCATCTGTTACGCAAAGGATGTGTTGGAAGACACTGTGTATCTATTTGCTGGCAATACAAAGACTGTCAGAAAGGTCAATGAACATAAGAAAGAAATGAGAAGTAGGGCCCAATAGATGGCCACTGTACCAGAATGCACAAAACACAAAGTAAGGCACATTGGTAAGGGCAACACAACAATGTCTTTTGGTCACTTCGGTGGGAAGGAGAGATGTATAAAGGGTGTCATTATAAAAGATGAACTGTCAGTGAAAACTCTATATGAAAAGGCTACACTGATGGTTATCTGTAAGCTATGGTGCAGGGTTAGGGCCAGATGGAGCTGATGTCACTATAGAGGGGACATACTAAGGTGTATCATGAAGAAGTATACCATCACCAATATGGTGTTGGATGCATGTAATAAACACCTTTCAATAGTAATAAGACGGTAAAGGCAAATAGAAAGCAGGGTATACCAAAATGGGCAGAGTAGATGTATCAGGTGTTCCTTCTATGACATCAGTTGTTATCATTCCATGTCACAACAGAGAAGAAGAGATGCAAATAATAAATGTTCCAGGCAGTAATCAGTGGAACAGTAGTAGAATAGCATTACCTCAATATGCTGCCGCTTTGCCGATGCCTTGCCGCATCTTGGTGGTGGGACCTTTCAATGACAAAACAGAGTTGGGACCTATGTTCCCCCTAAGGTGTGCGCACGTGCGCCCGCACACGGCTTCAGTAGTAGTGCACAAAGCAGCTGACAGGGATCCTCATGTTCATGAAGTAGTGACTACAGTCATCACTCAGATTTGAGACTCAGACAGCAGGACATGAAAGTGAATGGGAATGAAACATTGTATGACCACCCATGAGGCCACAACCCATTAACTTTAACAAGCCAGCAGTTAACAAGCCAGATATCTCGCTCTTGCTCCACTTATTGAACAATGGAACCAATCGGCAAAATTCCAACCAATCGGCTTTGCAGTTACAGCAATGTTTTCGGCTTGACACCTCTTTTCAGTAAGACAGTTCTTGATAATAAACAGTATTCCACTGCTGTTCACAGAAATGGCATGTTTTATTTGTTTGGTAGATTCCCCCCAACAAAGCAATGCGAGAGATTCTCTGACGTAGGGTGTACATTATATTATTTCAGTTTTAAAGTTGCACAACTTCAGTGTAACCTGCCTACTCCGCAAGCAGCATCTCACATACAAAATGTGTTTATAATGGATTTAAAGCCTCACTGTTGAAAGCGTGTTAATTTTTTTCAGTACAAAAAAATGGGAAAACTATAGTTTTTGTTTACAATAAAAGCATCAAAGCAACCTACTGTCTGTTTGTGTCATTTTTTTATATATTTGTTGGGGGCCAGGATGGGTATAACCTTCTCAATTAGCAAGCTGAGACATAGACTGTACATATGTCTAGAGAGACGAGATTGCGCTTCTCTTTAAAACAGGGTCTCATATTATACACACATTTGAGATTCAATGAATCAGTGCTTGTAAAAGGTTGCCCATGTTGGCTACATGGGGATAGTAATTCTAAAATGGACAAGAAGATATAGCAGTACAAAAAATATCCTTTTCATTTAATTTCATAAATTCAGACTGCGCTTAGTATGGATCCAGAATGGAAGAGAAATACAGTCTCCTAAATGCATGTCCTCTCTCATATCACACTGACTCACTCACTACATTGCAAAAATACATTTTAAAACCCTCACTGAGCTTGACAATACCCAGCATAGTTATTGTAAACCATACCTAGGGTAAATGTCATCACATACAATTATGCATGCATCCATCAAAGATTCCATTGCTAAGTACTGCTTTAAGAAGCTGTCCAACCCTGAATACCACATTGCCATAACAGTATTAAATGATGCACTTTTGGAGTTGGCAGAGTTGTCTAAGATGTTTCAGAAAGTGGTCTAACAAAGGTTGAAGCTGTACAGATTGCTAGGGCAAAAATAAAAAAAAGATCAGAAGCCAGTACCTGGGTGAAACTGTCTACTGGAGCCCACCAGTAAAACTGCTTTTGGCTAATTACACAACTGAAGTAAGCACAACAGCAATTTTGCAATTCATTGGCCTGTTATGTGACCATCTGGACAGCTGATTTCCTGCAGGTGAACTTTCTGACTGATCTGTCTTTGATTTTGTAGCAATGCCACATTGCAGCTTTGAGTTTGGCTTATCAAATACTGAGAGACTGTACAGCAAATATCAGGACTATTTATTTTCATCAGTGGACCAGGCAGAAATTGTTAGCCAGTACAGTGACTTCAGATTTATAGTTGCTGAAAAAATTAAGGGAGGATCAGTAAAATCTTTTACTGACATGATCCACTTTGCTTTGACTAACGTGCAGTACAGCATGGTGGCTAAACTTATTGATGTATGTGCTATATTCCAAGCTAAACATGAATCTATCATGTATAGAGGTTCCTACACAGTCTTATCCTTCCCCAGAAGAGATTCTCCACAGGGAGGTGCAGAGTGAGAAGGCTACGGCAGCACAGAGAAAAATCTTGGGAGTGATAGAGGATCACGTACTGAATCAGAGAGAAGTATGGCTGAGTAGGACCATAACTATCTTTGGGTGGAAGGTTTCACTCAAGGATTCTCATAGGAAAGTTAGGGAAGATTTGTTGCTGCTCTTGGAAAGAGCATTAGGATTTTATATCTCCAGAAACATGGTGGAGTCCATAAAGTTATATGGAGATACTGAGTCCACAACATAGATTGATATTACATTTAAAAATCCTCATACAGCTAGCAGCTTGTTTTCTCTGGCCAGCAAGCTGGATTGTTTGGGAATACATTTAGTTAACACGTTAGACTTGCGAGAAGTCTTTTCATGATTTAAACAGACTAAGGATAGTCCAGAATCAATCTTAGAGGCAGATAACCCCCTGATTGACTTTGGAAACCTAATTGACCCTAATACCTACTTGCCGCTGACAGTTATTGATTAAGCCTGACAAATGCAGCCTGTAGATAATATTAAACAAATGAACTCTGAATGCCAGCTGGATTTGGATAAGGGTGCTTGGGATCGAGATGTGGATGCCCTTTCTATACTTTCATGGAATATTGAGGGCATCCATCTTAAAATAATTGACCATGAAGTAATGAGATTTCTGGATAATTTTGATATTATTGGACTGCAAGAAACATGGTGTACAGAAAATGTAACTCCCAAATTGGCTGGATAGTCTGTCTTTACTCTGCCAGCAACTAAAGATAAAAAGTTTGGATGGTTTAAAGGGGGTATTTCCTTTTTTATCAAAACTTTGCTAAATTTTCAGATCACTAACATTTCTACTAAGTCAGAGGGTATTTTGGCTCTAATGATTAGCAAGGGACAAGAGAAGATCATTCTCTGCAATATATACTTGCCCCCTCGCAATAGAGCTACTGATCTCAGTGACCTTTTCATATAGGATCTGAAAATGACACTTGATGAATTGTCAGATAAGAGTATATCTTGTCCTATAATTATTTTGGGAGACTTTAATGCCAGAATTCCTTCTCATTTCTTGGAGGATGTATATTCAGATATGATCCATACAATATATATAATTAATCCAGATATCTCATGTACTAGGACTGCTCAGGATCGAAAATCTAACCTCAAAGGTAGGGAATTGCTAGCAGGCTTGGCCAGTAGAAATTTCTGTATTTTAAATGGTAGAACTCAGGTCGATCTAGTCGGATCCTTAATGTGTAGAGGCCCTACTGGCTCTTCAACCCCTGATCAGGTTTGGACCAATTTGGAAGCAGTAAAGCTGATCCAAAAGTTAGAGGTCATGGGTAGATTGGAATCAGCACACTGTGCTATTGTAATTAACATCAAATGCCCTTTAGAACTTTAGGGAGTGAGGCACAACAGGAAGAGAGTCTGGAAGTCATAAACAAGAGAAGAATTGGAAAGGAGCCAATTCATCATGCTAGTTTCAAAGAAATCTTTAGTACAGGAGTCTTAGGTGATATTCACTAGTTGGTCCTGGACAAAAGTAAGGCCTTTAATATTTTGGAGAATTGGGAAACTATTCATTCTTTACTTGGACCTAGATGTAAAACAATGTACCATCCTAGGTCCCTTTATAAAAAGTCTTAATTTAATTTGGTATGCCTACAGGCAAAGAAAGAGTTTGGAGGAAAACTAAAATAGCATAAGATAAAAGAAATAAGTCTGCAGCAGATTTTAAATTGCTAAAGACTGAAAGAGAAAAATATAGGAAAATTGTCGAACAGGAGAGACATAAACATACTCAGGGACTTTAGGAAAAACTGAGGCAGGCTGTTTTGGATAGGGATAGAAGGAGATTTTGGAATATTGTTGCCCAGGGATATAATAGATATGCCAATAGGATTGAAGCCTATATTACACCTGAAGTTTGGGCATCTCATTTCTCCAAGCTCTATTATTCTCATGAAGAGTAGGAGACACATGATGCTTTCAAAATACAGGAGGATGGAATTTTTCCAAGACCTGTCTTGATCACAGAGGATGAAATCCGAATGGCAATGATTGGCCTTAAGGCAAATAAAGCACCAGGGCCGGATGGGGTCCTAGGTGATCTGTAGAAGGTTTTTACCAACTGATGGATTCCTTTTCTTCTTTTGCTGTTTAATTGCCTGTTTCAGGGGTACTCTTACCCTACCAGATTTTCTCTAGGATAATTTTGGGCAGATTGCTGTCATAGGTCAAGGAGAACTCAATATTGAATGAGGCACAGAACGGTTTCCAGAAGGACAGTTCTACAGTACAACACTATTATGTGCTTCAGCACCTGATCTGGAAGTACACTAAAGTGAGAAAAAACAGATTATATTGCTGTTTTGTGGACTTCTCCTCGGCCTTCGAAAACATTAGCAGAAAAATTCTTTGGGCTACATTAAGGGATCTGAAGTTGGAGGCCTCACTTCTTGATGTAATTAATAGACTCTATGAAAAATATGTGGGCAAGGGTCCAGTATAATCAATATGGTCATCTAACTGATAGATTTGAGACAAATGTGGGGGGCAGACGGGTGTATTTTGGCCCCCACTCTATTTAATATCTACATTAAAACAGTCTTGGATCAGCTAGGTAACCCAGATTTTCATACTCCAAAAATTAATGATCAAAGGATTGAATGTTTAGCATATGCAGACAATTTAGTCTTGCTCTTTAACTCAGTCCTAGGTCTTAAAAGAAAATTGGCTCACTTTGAATCTATCTGTTCTCAAAGTAAACTGAAAGTTAATCTTGGCAAGACCAACATTGTAGTTTTTGGCTCTCAAACCAAGAATACAGTAGGCTTTAGGTTAAACGGTAACCATATAGACACTGTTAAGTGTTATGACTATTTAGGTGCCCGTTTTGCCTATAGTCTATCTTGGACCAAACATTTGGAGGCTATTCAATTTAAAATGGGATCTTCAGTAAATGCCCTAAAAATATTTAACAGCAAGATGGGGAAGTCATCGGTGAGCGGGGTATTAAGAGTTGTTAATGCCAAAATAAGAACGAGCATGTTATATGCCTCTGAAATATGGCGTTATACTAAGGTTAGAGAATTAGAAATAATTCTGAATAAACTCTTAGATACATCTTAATATTTTTAAATGGAACTCCAAGCTGTATTCTTGCCTTGGAGGTAGGACAACGTTCCTTGACTTCTGTCATCTGTGAATGACAGATTCTCTTTCTGTTGAAACTTTATCTTTTGCCCCAAAAAAGATATCCCAGAATGTGTGTAGTGGAAGCCATCAAATTGGCCAGCATGGAATATGTACATCCCTTTATTCAACTTATTAAGGAAACAATAATGCCAGCCAGATTGGGCCACCTCTTATATACAATTTACATGGGACCATTTGAGAAGATTAGGCAGGATGTCAAGTTGAGGCTTATTGACTTAAGACATAAATTATTTCTATGTTCAACTCTCCAAGCTTAAACTATATGGATTTTATAAAAAAGTAAAGATTTCATGGGGATATGAGCCATATCTCTCTTTTTTGGTTCCATGTCAACTCATACATAAAATTATCTGGTATACAAGTACATAGCGTCAATAACAAAGCTTATAAATTAATGTCACACTAATTCATCGAACAGCCTTATAATCGAAAAAACCTGCAAGTCATTATTTCACCGCATAGCAACACAATAATTCACACATATAGACAATTAGTAACTGGTTTCATTCAATTACCTAATAAATGCATTTAAATATATTCATTATGTTAGTGATTGTATCACTGATTACAACATGCCTTTGTCATTCGTTCTTAGCCAGCGAGGGCAGCAGCTGCTTGCGGAGCAAGGATATTTGTACCGTAAAGAGAGAGTTCACTCCGGTAAAACATATTGGAAATGTGCAGGGTACGATAAACTGAAGTGCACTGCAAGATGCCATACTATCAGTGACGATATCGTATGCTACATTAATTGCCATAATCATGTGCCAGATGCTGGTGAAATTGAAGTTAAAAAAGTAATAGCAGTCATGAAGGAAAAGGCAATTACCTCACTAGAGGGAACACAGCAAATTGTGGCAGGAGCCACCGGTGAGTTACATCGAGCTGTTCCAAGTAAACTGCCTTCTGTTAGCTGTCCGAACGAACAGCACAGTGTGCGAGGCAAAAGGCATGTGTTGCTCCTGCATTGCCTTTAAGTTTAGCTGAATTAAAAATACCAAAAGAATACTGCTGTCTGATAATGGGGATCAGTTTCTGCTACATGACAGTGGTTGCCAAGACCATGATAGACTACTAATTTTCAGCACCAAAAAATCTGGAATATATGGCAACAGCAGATAATTGGTATGCAGATGGCACATTTAAGGTTACTCCACCTTTATTCTCACAACTGTACACAATTCATGGTATTCGATTTAATGCTGCTATTCCGACTGTTTTTGCTCTCATGACTGCCGCACAACTTCAGCTTACATCCAGCTTCTTTCCGTTTTGAAGTCCTTATGCCCTGCACTCTCTCCGCTTTCTGTGATGACAGACTTTGAGCAAGCAGCTGTTCGTGCTTTTGCATGCCAGTTTCCAGAAGCACAAGCAAGGGTTGTTTTTCATCTTTGTCAGGCATTATGGCGAAGGTGCAGGATTGTCCAGAAATTTTAAAGAAGTACACTGTAGACGAGAACTATGCACTAAACATAAGAATGACTGCAGCCCTAGCATATGTACCCAAAATGATGTTGTGGATGCATTTGAAAGTCTTGAAATTCAGAGTTTATGCTGAGCATGATGAGATCCTAACACCATACATCGATTATTCGAGGACACTTGGATCGGGAGACCTGTGGGACGGCACGGTCGAAGGCGCCCACTATTCCCGATCCAATTCTGGAACTGCCATTCAGCTGTTTCCCAAGGGTTGCCACGAACCAATAATGCAGTAGAGGGGTGGCACCGCAGTTTCAGTAACCTGATAGGAGCCAATCACCCGACAATCTGGAAATTTATACGAGCCCTGAGAACGGAACAAAACATGAACGAGCTACGTATTGAGCAGTATCTTGCAGGACACGAACCTCCAGCTCAGCGTAAAAGTATAGGGACACTGCAAGACGGCTGTGCGTGGTAGTAGAAAGTTATGGCACCTGCTCCATCCTTGATTACCTGCGTGGAGTGGCACATAACTTTCAACTTCAAGTATAAAAGCTTAGCTTTTATCAGATTTTATCAGATTTTAAATCTTTGAATTTTTAATTCATAATAAAGGATTTTCACTGCACTGCACTGAATTGACAAAAGGTAAGGGCACGCTGCTGAAAATGCTGAGCTTTTATCAGATTTTAAATGTTCAAAATTTTACACTACATTTCGTTAATTCGTTATTTCTATATTTCATGTACTGGGTAATGAACAACATTTTATTCAATTTAGATTTGTCGGTATTTGGTATAGTAATAAACGAAGTGCTCCAGAGTTGCCTTTTTATTGTAAGGGTTCAATTTCGTTATTGCCTTTATTAAGTTGATTGTATGATGATACTTCGGTATTTCGGTATAGTAATAAACGGGCGGGGGGCACTTAAGCAAGTTGATTGTATGATGATGCGCTGAAAAGACTTGCGGCAGTTTAACAATTACGCTGAATTTAATTTCGATAATGTATCTGCGCTGTAATGCTTGCGCTGTTTTTTTTTGCGACGAATTGACGTGATACCCTCTTTTTTAACCTGTCCTAAACAAAGAAGAATCTATACAAGATTCAGGACTGAAAACTATAATGCTCAATGCATTCATTTCAGACAAAAGAGAGGGGGTATTTTTTCCATATTGTAAATGTGGAGTGGGGACTATAGATGATCTCAAACATGTGGTACTCTTGTGTCCTAGGTACGAATCAACTAGGAAAAAACTGCTGGGGGGATCTCGGTATCCCCCGGAGGATCTTTTGGAATATTTGTTTACTATGAAAGAGAAGAACACGGAAGAGATCTTTGCAAGATTTTTAATCTCAACTCATTTGTAAAGTTTATTAGGAGGCCTTGAAGTCCTGTGGAGGTTTTTTATGTGAAAAGGTACTATGTTGAGTTGAATTGCACTGTAAAGATATTTAAGTTCCTTGTTGATTTATTTATTGTCTATTTATATTTACTATGTATTTTGTCCTGATTTTAGTATATTGCAACTGCTTTATGCTGAACAATAAATTGTACTACCACTACTACTACATTCCAAGCTTCTAGTGCTGACTGTGAAAGAGGCTTCAGCCTCATGAACTACATTAAGAGCAAACAAAGAAACCACTTGGAAGAAAGCCATTTAGATATGCTGATGTGAACAAAATTGTTTTTAACATCTGGAGGAAAAAAGGATCTTAACAAAATATAAGTCCACTGGAAGAATGGGAAAGACAGGAGAGAAAAACAGTAAATGTTGATTTCTTAGCAGTGCATCATCAGCAGCACCCCTTTTAGATGCATGCAAGACTCTTTAAAATATACATAGTTTACACATGTTTCCAGTTCATACTGTTATGGCACACAATGCACATCCAAGCTTTGGACTGTGTCAGAATGTATATTTATACTTTGCATTGAGTATTCGGGTGTTTGGTTATATTTTCTACTGCTTACTGGCAATAAAATATATCACTTGTTTGGGCCACCCAATTTGCGCACATGAATCAATTTTTTTGCACAAAGTGCCGCACACACACATCAGTCACCCACCCACCCACAGAGATTAAAAATTAGAAGGAACATTGGTTGGGACTGCATCACTTTTCAAATGTCATTACCTGGGATGAAATCCAATGCTTTGCAAAACAGCTGGTGGCATTGCAAACTGATCCTGTTCAAAATGGTCTGAACAAAGAACACTATGACTCACAGGTACCCAGTGGTCCCTCTTCACTGCCGCAACCCACTGCTTCCTTTGAGCTTTGTCTGCGGGAAATCTATGAAAAATTCACCCCATTGAAAGATCATTCTTGCAACCAAATGCTGCACAATAGGGCATTTTGGTAATCTTACTTGAAAGGACCTCAGAATAGCTATTCAAAAACAGCAGCGCAATTACAAATAATATTCAGTATGTCTTGATTTAAAAAAGTGCAAGTGAACAGCCAAAGGTCACAATGAAAATAGATCACAAATTGGGAAAAACAGCAACACTACCAGATCAATGCCAGCATACATAAGCACACAAACAGTTACACATTCGCAGTAGCACAAGTGTCATCTTATGGCTCACAAACTGCTCCAAAGCAGGTGACACAATCAGTCATGTTTAAGTGTCAGCTATGTGGTGCAGTGTAAGTATGAAAACTACCTGGTGGGTAATATGTTGCAAAGCTGTCACACTGCTGACTCCAATGACAGAAGGAATATACAGTAGTATTATATAATGCGTAGGCAGTAATTCCACGAAACTGTTGGTGCGAACAAACATGCACAAAGTGAATAGAAGATTGGTGGAAAACACTGATAAAACATTGGTATGCACACTTGTTGGTGTACTTAGACTGAAGAATATTTATAAATTAGATATTGCCTACACCAAGAATCCCGGAGGCAACACTAACCTCAGTTTCCCTAAATTTACTATGAAGTAAAACTGAACAGTGTCTGCAGAAAGGTAAATGGATAATGGTGTTCAAAAGTTGAGCACATTGCAAGTGATGTGAAAATTGATTGGAAGCTGAGCCAAAGCAACAAACACTCACCACCACAATAACGACTATCAAGAACTAAAACAAAAGCTTGGTCCCTCAGTAATATTGCCAGTGCCCCCTGACAGTATAAATATTGAACACACACAGTCACATGGATGTCTCCTGACTTTGGCAAAAAAAAAAAAAAAAAGACCATGGCAAACAGCAGTAATGTTGAAAGGAATGCATGGAATGCTACATGCAAAATCAAAATACAGACTATGACGGTCTAATGATGTGTATCACCAACGCCGATGGTTCCGCTGGACATGAACTGTGAGGTGCAAGAGAGGACACCGGTGAATATAGGTGTGTATGGTGGGGGGGCACAGAGGTGGGAGAATATAAGTGTGCATGGGAGGGCGCTGAGGTGGGAGGGGTTGTAGTGAGAGCAATATCCAAATAACTATTCCATAGTGTGTCTAGCAACCAGTGTGCCTGAAGCAACTCCTCAATTATGTGGCAGCTGAACACACCCACTTGCAGGCACAGCTTTGAAATAAAAATTAACAACATAAAATGATTTGGTTGCATAAACAGATTAAATGTTTAGGACAATGTGCAAGGCATGGGAGTGTTTCCAGCAAAAAATAATCCTTTTCACATGATCTTTAAACAAATCATTTTCCCCAAAAATATCCAAATATGAGACAGAACTAATTGCCAGGAAAATAACTAAACTTAATGGAGACATTGGGGACTTTGAATGCAAGGAAGTGTTTATTTGGGAGTGGAAAAGGCGCTCTATGAGCAGAGGGAGATCTAAGTGCCGCTCACGCCAAAATAACTGGAATAAGAACAAAAACCAAAAAAGTGATGACATTTGAAGAAACAGCAAATGAAGCAGAAATGGTACAAAACACTGCAGATCTGCAGAGTGAACCACCCTTTACCTCCTCTAGTGTTCTTTTAGTGAAAGCAACAGAAAACCAGCAGAGTGCACCTCAAAAACCAAAATCTGCAAAAAGCAAAAAACACAGGACAAAGAAAATGAGGGGGCAAAGAGGCAAATGAAAAACATCTATCACCACCTGAACACTGAGGAACAAGTAAAGGACATAATTAACTTAACAGATATTATACTAACTGCTCAACAAAAGGCAGTTATGTACAAGGGACTTGTGTTCATTCCTACAGAGAAGCCTGATTTGTTCAAGTTTCATGTTGATTTCTTTAAATTAGTCAGAAAACTTAAAGTACTTTTCTGGCAAAAAAGAAAAAGCTGCATTCCTTGCTAACACCATGAGAGGTCTGGTGCAGAAAAAGGTGGCACAGAATAAAGACGTGCATACTTAAAATGCAACCGCCCTTGCTGACATTCACTTTGATGAAATCAGGCAGAATACATAGGTACCTGAAGAATGGGATTTTAATATTATCGACCAGATCGATGTTACAGCACTGCTTCGAGAAGTGGTCACTACTGCAGATATGGACATTATGCCAGTATATGATAATAACAGACAGAACTTTAAACCCAAGTCTTTATTTTGTCCACAAGTAAGTTGCTCAGCGATTTCAACTTTTGAACAAAAGTTAATAGATGAGACAGAAAACATATTTGTAACCCCGGTTAGTTATAAGGGATATGCAGCGGTTCAGTGTGTGATAATGCATTTATCTTGTACAGTTTCCAGTGACCTCAAGTAACCTCACGAGTGCCAAAGGCATGAGTGAGAGTTACCAGAAGTCACTGGAAACTGTACAAAATAAATGCATTATCACACACTGAACCACTGCATATTCCATTTATGCAACAGGTTTAGATGTTGTGTGAACATTTTGATTTTGGTAGGTGTAAATAATTTGTCAAAAAAGGGAAAAGAAAATTGAATTTTATGCTGTTTTTTGCTAATTATAAAAAAAACAAAATAGTATCTATAAATAAAACACCACTCATTTTGTAGATATTTTTGAGCTGAACATTTTTCGTGCTCACTGTACCATGCTATCATTTTTTATTTTAAAGTTATTCATATTTGTTTGTCAAAAAAGTGAACAAAAAATACATTTTCTTCTGTTTTCTTGCTAATCATATACAATATACAGGGTTTATATAAATGAAACATTATTCATTTTGTAGATAATTTTGTGCTGAACAATTTTCGTGCTCACAGTACCATGTTATCTTTTTTTGGTTTTAAGTTATTCACATTTAAATATGGTTAGTACTGCTTCTCAGGCCGAACATTCTAAATGAATTCTGAAGAGAACTGTGTAGATAAATGAGCTACTAATGTAGTTACTTTGTGGAGAAATGGGTGATGATGTAGTTATTATGTGGATAAATACATTTATCCACATAGTAGCACAGATAAATGGATTTATCAGTGCAGATTTATTCAGACACCTGTTGCATAAATTATAATAACTTAAAAAAGGAAGAAATTAAAACACTTAAAGAACTTGAAGCAATGACAGGCATTGTTATAAAGAAGTTGGATAAAGGTGAGAATATGGTGATTATGTCTGAAGAACTGTACAGTACATAGAAAAATGTATGGATCTACTTAATGACCCCAATAACTACTTTAAAATGAAGGGAGACCCGACTGTGAGATTTCAGGGAGAGCTGTTCACATTTATTGATCTAGCCATATACTGTGGATGGATTAATAAAAGGGAGGCAGATTTTTTGAAAGTAGATTACCCTATAGTGCTCACGTTCTTTATCTTGCCCAAAACACATAAAAACATCCTCAACCTGTCAGGTCTACCAATAATTGCAGGCATTAGCTGCCTTACACAGAATTTGAGCATGTTTGTAGATAGTTTTTTACAGCCTCACATACTTACGTTACCCTTTTACATTAGAGATAGCATGGACTTTATGAATAAGTTTAAAATCTGAGACAAAATCTGGAGCTGGATTACTAAAGACGTGTGAAGTTTATACATGTCTGTTAGACATGAAATTGGACTTGAAGCTGTATCACATTTTCTTAAGACTAAACAAGAAAATTCCTTCGATTTTTTACTATATGCCATAAAATTTGCATTTGCACATGACTGTTTTACTTTCAATAAGGACTTCTTTTTACAAACATGTGATACAGCGATGGGGGCTGCCTTTGCCCCATCCTCCACAAACCTAATAATGAGTTACTTTGAAGAAAAATGGGTTTATGATAACTTGGCTAATCAATACCTGGACCAGATTATTACCTGGTTCAGTTTTATTGATGATATTATAGTTATCTGGGTGGCATACGGTCAAATAGTCATGCTAAAAGTTCGCCACGGACTAAATGTTGCGGTCGTTTCGGTGAAAATAAAATAGGGTGACGTAAGAATTGGTCACGGTCATAATGTTGCTGAACCCTTCATTTACTGGTGACATTTTCGATTGGTTCAGCTACATTCAATGCAGGGAATCCAAAATACATCCCAATCAGACTGTCACACTAAACACAGTGAGGCTCTACTGGTGCATTTAATTTGCCTTATTTATCCAGTAACTTGCTTCCTTTTCAGAATGAAATATTTTTTTATTTACTTATTTGTTTTTGTTAACCAGGTAGGGCACACTAGACAGCCATGTGCCTATTTTCAGGTGCGACCCGGGAGGGTTACAGAGGTAGTGGCATACAGGAGTCAGTTACATACAGTTGAGCAATCAACAGGATTGACAGAAAATGAATAGGCAGCTAACAGTAAAGTACAAATTTAGCAAACAAGAAAACAACAGACATTACCTGAAAGAAAGAGGAAGCAAGCATCATTAGAATTGAGGTTGGGAGACACAGGTGCACACAATTAAGGAGTAAAGCTAAGAGAAATTAGGTAAAACAAGATGAATTCAGGACAATTTATGAGGTAAATTAGTGCAACAGAAGTAAGTGCATAGGAGAGAAAAATGGGTGGGGAGGGACTGGGTGGAACATGGTGGGGGGAGGGACTGGATGGAACGGGAGAGGCCAATTTGGGAGGGAGGAGTGAGGGGAAGGGATGGAGGAGGGTGTAAGGTCAGAATTGTGTTACTAGGTTCGGAGGGGTAAGGTGCAGTGAGGCCCTGGGAGCTCATGGCACATGAGTAGGAAGGGTAGTACTAGGAGGTACAGGGGCAGGCGGAGGAGGGTATCAGGTAGTGCCAGAGTGAGGTTTTGAAGCAGGGATGTGAGGGGGCAGACCGGGTAAGGATTGGGAACGAGTTCCAGATTTTAGGGGCGAAGAAGGAGAAGGCCCGGTCCCCCATGAGGAAGCGAGTTCTAGGAACAAGCTGATTGAGGGCCTCTCTTGATCTTAGCTGATAGGAGAGGGGCCAGGATTAAGGGGAGGGGCAAGGGCGGGGGGAGTGGCTGATCTTATAATGTTGTCAATGAAATTACCAAGCATGAAGCTGCGATGCTTTTCTGGAAGGAGCCACTCCAGTCGGGAGTAGAGGTCGCAATGGTGAGTGAGGGGCGGAGCAGAAAGGGCGAAGTGGCAGATGTTATTGTAGGTGGTGTCCCATTTCTGGAGGCTGGATGGGGGTACGGGGGCAAAGGTAACCAGCCCGTAGCAGAGAGTAGGGAGGAGGACCCTTCTGGCTAGCGCCAAACGAGCTGCAGGGGTTAGGCAGTTTTTAGCTTTGTAGGCAAGGCTGAGCTTATAATTTGTAGCCCTGCAGATGTTCCGAATATGCAGGGTGAGATCAAGCTGTGGGTCCAGAGTGACACCCAGGTACTTGACTGAGGCCACTGTCTGTAAGGGAGAGCCATCAATATCAAGAATTTGGAGGGGGGGAAGGGCAGGACTTTAGCTTGTGCCATGAGCCAAACAGCATGGCTTGGGTGTTTTTTGAAGTTGATGGTGAGCCTGTGATCCACTAGCCAGGACTGAATGCGATGGAAGTCAGCGTTCAGCTGGGAGTTAATGGTGGCAATGTCACGGGCACAGGTCAAAATGACCAGGTCATCCGCATACAGAGTGGCACGCCCATGGATAGCGATGGACAGGAGATCATTGATGAAGAGGGAGAAGAGGGTGGGACCAAGGACGGAGCCCTGGGGGATCCCACAGTGGACAGGAGAGGGGAAGGAGTGGGTACGATTGAAGTTGGTGAACTTCTGTCTGCCAGAGAGGTAGTTGAGGAACCATGCGTGGGCAGTAGGGGAGAAACCAAGGGATTGGAGGGTGGAGCAGAGGAGGGAGTGGTCCACCTTGTCAAACACTTTGGAAAGATCCACAAACATGGCACCAGTGAGGTTCCCCTGGTCAGCAGCAGTTCTGATAGTCGAGGTGACAACAGCAAGGGCAGTGGACATGCTGTGCCCTTTTCTGAATCTGTGTTGAGCCGGTGAGAGGAGGTTATGGTCCTGAATGTAAAGGGATAGCCGGGGGAGGCCACGATTTTCTCAAGTATCTTGGAGGCGGCAGACAATATCGCAATGGGACGATAGTTCTGGGGGTCCTTGGGGTTGCCTTGTTTTAGGACTGGGACTACCTTTGCCACCTTCCAGATATTCGGGATTGACCCAGAGCTGAGGGAGGAATTGAAAATGTGTGTGAGAGGCCTAGCAAGAAGGTGGACCCCTAGCCTGAGCAGTTTAGGCTCGAGGCAGTCATGACCTGCCCCACTGTGGGGGGATAGGCTGACGAGGAGCTTCTGGGTCTCGCAAACAGTCACTTGTTGGAGGAAGAGTGGAGGACGGGAGTTAGAACCAGGAGGTGGGGAGTCAGGGGGCTTTCGGGCAGAGCATAGGGGAGGAGGAGCCGGAGGTTCGGAGAACAGGGAGTTAAAGGTATTAGAGATGGTGAGGGGGGTTGTTACAGCTGACCCCGCCAATAAGTAGGTCGGTGACCTGCACTCTGGCAGACCCACCAACAGCGCTTCTGATATTTTGCCAGAAATTCCTCGGGTTAGTGGCTGAGGAGAGCAGAGCGGATTGGCAGTAATCGCTTTTAGCAGAGCGGATGGCTTTTTTGCATATGTTTCTGATGGTCCTGTAGGCAAGGAGATCAGTAATGCTTTGGGAGGCCTTGTAGGTCGCCCAGCTTTTGTCCCTAGTTTTCATTAGGGAGGAAAGGCCACCGTGAAGCCATTTGGAAATACCAATCCATTCATTTGACTTCAGGCAACAAAGTGTGAAATAAACACAACCACGGTGGGGTAAGAGCAGCACAAACCCAACGCTTCACTCCTAGCCAGAGTTTCTAAGGGATACAGAATTTTATGCAACCTTCACAAGCAAATAGATCTTACTCAAATACCAAACCTATTAGAAACTGAAGCCCATTTCCATTTAAGCTCCTCTTTAAATCTCCCACTTTAACACTATATGTTTTTTTTCCATCATTTGCAGTTAGCCAAGCAGAATGCGTAAAGACTTTAACCATCAGAATACCTCATTTTACAGTCACAATAAACCTTTCACAGTCCCCTGCGATTTTACCAGTTTCTTCGCATTGAAGCTTTTTAAAGCAGAATGTAGCTACATGACCTGAGACCGTGGTACTGCCTTCTCATGCCTTGCCTTATTTCCATTATACTCCCTACTTCAACAACATATTGGCTGTTAAAAATAAAACATTGCAGATAACTTACTTTATTTTCAATTATTCTTATCAGTGTTTGCATTTTATTTTGCTCAGTCATCCAGTTTTACAAGGACTGTTTTACGGTAGTACCAGACTTCCGTGTACAACGTCATCAGTGCTAGGGTGCAGCCTTCCTCTTAAAGGGGACAGTACTCTATTATGTTACCCAGTTTGTGCAAGTAACAAATTGACTCAATATTTAAGTGATGAGCATTTGTGAGTTGGGATTTTCATTCTGAACAGATCTGCAGTGGAGTACGTAGTGTCACAGAAGGGAAAATCAAAATTGGCACTTAACAACTACCTGTATACACAAGAGAAGTTGGGTAGTGGTGGTAAAATTATTTGGCGGTGTGAGCTGAGAACATGCAGAGCCAGGTTACACACTCTAGGCGACACCATAACCCAGACTCCAAGTGAGCATAACCATGCACCAGTGCATGGATGAGCAGAGGTTTTACAAGCAAGGGCATCAATGAAAAGGAAAGCTTGTGAATCTGAAGAATCAACTCGCAATGTTGTCCACCAAGCATTGCAATCAGTTGCAGTGCAGCGCACACACCTTCTGCCAACACATGAAACACTGCGCAGAGATGTACGTAGACATAGGCAGACTGGTGTTCCTAATGACACTGACATATTGAAATACTCAAAGACAGTCAGTGATGAGGAATTTCTTCGTGTACACGAAGATGACATGGTGATTTTTGCAAGCGATGATGATCTTGCAGTTCTAAAGGACAGCCCACACTGGTTCTGCGATGGTACATTCAGTGTTGCACCACAGCAAGATGATCAACTGTACACCATTCATGCTCTTGTGCAGGGGGTTAACAGACCCTGTGTTTACTCGCTTTTGCCAGGACGTAGTGAAGAAGTATACAGAAAACTGTTTACCAGTCTCCAAGCTCTTATAGGTGACAAGATCTGTCCAGCTTCAATAATGACAGATTTTGAAGTCGCTGCTATTAAGGTACTGCGTACAATGGTACCAAATGCTGAACTGTAACTTTCACCTTGGCCAGGCCATGTGGCGACGTGTTCAGCAGGAAGGGCTACAAGTACGGTATGTGCAGGATGAAGACTTTGCACACAGAGTGAGATGTATATTGGGACTGGCATTTGTTAAACCACAGAGGGTAGAAGAATATTTTGAAATAATGCAAGAAGATGACCAGTTTGAAGATCTACAGTGCCTGCTAGACTATTTTGAGGACTGTTACATAGGCAGATTGACAAGAAACAGGAAAAAGAGGAGGCAGCCATGTTTTGCTATTACTTTCTGGAGTCAATATGACAGGGTAATGCAAGACCTGCCTCGCAGCAACAATGCTATAGAGGCATGGCATCACAGCACCTACAGTATTTGGCCAGTTATAAAGATTTGTTACAAACTCTAAGCATAGTCACAGTTACCCGCTGAAAGAAGTGCTGCAACCACTACATTGTTGCAAACTCTAAGCATAGTCGCAGATAAGAAAGAAGTGCTGCAACCACTACATTGATGTTACCCGCAGCTATGTGTCACAGTACTGCTTGTTGCAAACTCTAAGCATAGTCAGTACATTGATGTTACCCGGAAAGAAGTGCTCTAAGCTTTTAGAAGTGCTGCAAGTACAGCGACATTTAGTCTGGCGCCTAATAGAGTTGCGACATTAAGTCTTGCGCTTTTTTGACTGATTTACTAACAGTCCAGCGACTGTTTATCCAATTGACTTAATATCCACTACGTAAAGTCTGCGACGTTTTGTCCGGGGACATAACGTCCGTACATGATCTGGGCAGGTGATATAGAAAATATCACAAAATTCATTGAGCATTTAAATGAAAATAACTTGGGTCTTACATTTACATATGAAACAAATGATAATGTGATTAGTTCCTTGATCTCATGTTATCTGGCACACATGAAAAATGTATGAAAACAGTGGGGTTCGGAAAAGAAACGGACAGGTAACACCATTTTACATACCAAATGTGCCCACCCATGGAAACTCATATCCTCCATACCATATGAAGAAATTATAAGACTGAAATGAAATTGCTCAGATGGAGATGAATTTATCAAACAAGTGGGGGATTTAAATAATAGATTACTTTTGAGAGGTTACACTGAAGATACTCTTGAAGAGGCATACAGGAAAGTCTTGTTACTTAAAAGGGAAGACCTGTTGATCCCTAAAAAACTCAGGGATGTCAATAGTATACAAGACAAGGAAAATGAGAACCTTGATAAAAAAGACACAGTCACTTTTGTGATGGAATTTAATCCCCTAGCAGGAAAGGTGGGGGGCATAGTTCATAAACTTCGGCCCATAAGTAACCCTATCTTGAAGGAACAAGTACACCAGAAACCTAGGGAGACATTCAACAAAGGTAACAGTATTAGTGACAGAATAGTAAGAAGTAATTTTTCTATCAGTACAAAAACAGTCGTTAGATGGCTTGGTGTTAAACCAAAGGGGCATTTCAAGTGTGGCAGGTGCAACATGTGCCAATATGTCCATACAGGACACATCTTTGAAAAAGAGGGCATAAAATTAGAATTTCATGAATTCACAACATGTACAATGCCTTTTGTTGTGTACATTTGCTGGTGTTCTTGCAAGTGCTACTACACGGGCAAAACTACCAGACCAGCAAAACTATGCATACAAGAACACGTAAGAGCCATTATTAATGGCAATAATCTCGATGCAATTGAAGCACATTTTGTACAGTCACATAACAGCAAGCCAGACTGTTTAAAATATACTGTTCTTGAACATGTGAGAAGAAATCCCAGAGGCGGGAATAGAAGCCAAATTCTATCCCAGAGAGAAACAAAATGGTTCCTTACCTTAGAAACAGCAACACCTGTGTGTCTAAATGAGGATAATGGGTGCTATGCATGAAAGAACGGAGTGGCTGTATGGATTGAATTACGCATAACCACCGCTTGACTGTACCCCATAGTGGGCTGCCTGAAAAGGCACGCATCCCGCATACACACCTGATCCCTTGGCTGCATGAAAAGCAATGTGCCGGGGCTGGTGGGGGGCATGTCCGCATTATGCACCATTCACAAAGGCGCTGCATTGGCGGCTCCGTGTGGGCACAGTGGTGAGCAGATAATGGCAGCTGGGACCCTGCCGTAACCCACTGTACGCCCCCATGGACTGCACCCACTGGGTGCAGCGGGACCGGGCTCTGGCCCTCCATGCTGCCCCAGCCCACTAGGCAGATGGGGTGGGCCGGGGCAGCTGATCGGGTGAGAACGCGTACTTGTAGGCTGTTTGTCCCATAGTTCCTGTCTCCCCCCGAACACGGGTGTGCCCAACCCCGTGTGCCAAGCATCCCCCCAACACGTGTGCCCAGTTCCTGTATGTAGCATTGCAGCCCCCCCACACATCTAAGCCCCAGCTTGGCAGGAGCACACCCTTGCCCCTGACACATGCCTGTCCTTCCCCAGTATAGTGCAGGCTAACCCCCTGCCACCAGTCCACACAAGTGCCCCGGTCCCTGGAGTTGAGTAAGATCCCCACATTCCCATAGGTGCCCATGTCCACAACCCCACAACCTCCAATCCTGGCCCCTCCAGGGGATCATTGGTGTTCAGTTGACCTCCGCAGCACTGACAACCTGCCCCGTACCTGCCCGTCGGTGCCACAGATCAGGACAGCCAGTGGCACAGCCCTCCTTACACCTCCTCAGCTGCTGGTCATCCAAGTGATGCTGGGCGTGCACAGCCTATGTATAGCAGCACGATCCCAGCATCACTTGGACAGCCAGTGGCCAAGGAGGTCTGAGGAGGGCTGTGCCACTAGCAGTCCCACGCTGCAGTACCGATGGGCAGGTACGGGGGTGTCTGTGCTGTGAGGTGGGGGCCACTGAACACCAATGATCACCTGGAGTGGCCAGGATGGGGGGTCAGAGGGGGATGTCCAGTTGCACTGTTTTGGGTGGGGGCTGTGTGTATAGATTGGGCATGGGGCATAGGTGTGGAGCCCCAATATGTATGTGTGTGGGGTCTGCACTGATGGGGCTGGGGCACTGCTGTGTTCAGGGGCAGTGGGCAGGCATCAGGGACATGGGCAGGTGCTGTGCTGTGTTGGGGGAGCAGCTGTGCTCCAGGCGGTGGATGGTGCTGCTGGGGCAGGAGTTGGGATGGGGGGCTCACCAGCCAACAGGGACCATCTGCACAGTCCATGGGTGCACAAACCAGGTCCCACAGCCACCCGTGCAAGTAATCCACTCTTGGATCCAGGCCAGATATCCCATTGGATGCCTGCCTGGGTCCACAACTCCTCCCTAACCACCCTGCATAGTTCTGCTTGCCGGGGGGGGGCGGAGTCACGGACAGGTGGTGGCTGTTAGTGAATACCGGCCTGAGTGTGCCTGTTCGTGGGTGCAGAGCTACGTGGATGGGGTATGCGCCTCTGGCACCTACTTTCTACCCATTTGTGCATAGCGGCCATTGATTTTACTCCATACCTATAATACTTATAACCTTACATTTTCTTCTGTTATCTTTTCAGCTTCTAGGATCTTGCCCCAGTTGGAGCTCAGCTTGGTACCCACTAGATCTGATTACACACCCTAGAGAGTATTGCTTCTTTGCACACCCATCAATGCACAGATTACTGGCCATACTTATAGACTTTGGGTTCTTACCAGTAAAGGCTGACCTTTGACCTCTGATACTTTCTGAATTTACCAATATTGTGTCTTATTCGATAAAGTATATTTTCTTTTATCACCTTGTGTCCCTACTTGTAGTTTCAACTCCAGTTTCTTACATAACTCTAACATGACCTTTCACAATTATATCTGACCTTCCATTCTGACACCTCTTCTCTGCTTTCCACATCATTTCCTCTAAATCTATTAGAATCCCTATTTAAAATTTTACCTCCCAGCTTCAATCTCAATGCCTTACCAGCCCAAGAATCCGTACTTACTGGTTAGAGCTTCCATCTCCTTAGCCTTAAAATCCCAAACAGCTGTACCATATTTGGCTATATTACTGCAGTTACATATCAACTGTAGGAGCACATTCCCAGACATGCTGTTTGTCTGTCCTCCTCTCTCTCTCCCCCCCCATTCTGTCTCTGTCCTATGTGCTCTTTCTCCTATATTTAGCTCCCCACCCCCAAATTTTTCTTCCTTTTCTCCTTCTTTGTATAACTTTCTTGGTACCATATACCTGGCTTGTGCTAATTAGACTGACCCTATTTATTTACATTTGATATTATAAGGGTCTGATTAAAAATAAAAATATTGATTAAGTGTCTGAGAAATAGTATTAAAACAAGTTAAGCACAGCCATGTTATACCTTTTTTGATTAACTAAGTTTTGTATGTTTTTATAGTAATTTGGTTATATTAATAATTTTCACATTGGATGAGTGTGCATGTAATTTTTAACTTTTAAATTGGGCATTGTCATCTGTTCCTCAGACTACCGCCTGAGGAAGGCCCTGTATTGGGCTGAAGTGCTGGGGTTGTAGGGTGCTATCCTGGGCTATTTTACCACAATAAATATTGGATATTTGCATCCAGCAGAGTTTGTGCTTTTGTGGAATGAGTCCTTTTTCTAGTAATATTTTTTGCAGTTGTTTTTAACTTCTTAATGGCAGCCTTTTCCTTAGAGAATACAGGAGAATGAACTGTGTCCCAAAATCACCTGGAATCAGACCAGGCGGCCTCAAACTTTACCTTAAAATATTCGTATTTTTAGGTAGGGCCAGTGACGCTGAGGGTTGATACACTAGATGCCACACCTCATGCCAAGCTGGTGACCCGGGTTTGGGAACGAGCTGTGGCTGCTGGGGGTCATGGGGGGAGAGAGGATTGACTGTCCGGAGGACTGCTCTCCTCTTTCCGGGAGGGAGGGATCTTTGTCGCCCCACTTGCTAACTGCCCCCTGATGGCAGCCAGAGGACAGTATGGGTCAGGAGGTACATTTCCGATGTGCTGCATCGGCAGGGAGGGGGAACGGGAGAAAAGCATAAAATGAGAGCCCTGGCAGGCACGCAGTGATGGCCTCTGCACTTGAGGGCTGACCCTGGCTTCTGGATTGGGCCTTCAGAGGGAGGTGTAGCGTGCCACCTCCTTCCTGGCCTTGCCGCAGGGTGCAATCTGCGGGGAAAATACCAGGGTTGGCAGGTGCGGGCGAGCTGGAGAGAGTGTCCCTCTGGGGAATTTGCCTAAATATGCATAAAGTGCATAGTGGAGCTCCAAAGGTGAAAAGATCTCTATCCAAAAATCCTAAGCATAAGCCCGATCATCCTGGATTAAGTCCTGCAAGTTCACCTACCAGTGGGAGAATCTCACCAGCAAGTATGGCGGGAGAAGACACCGAGGCAGAAATGGAATCCCTCTCACGGTCAAGATTCTAAACATGTC
Organism: Neoceratodus forsteri; assembly: GCA_016271365.2. Lineage (NCBI taxonomy): Eukaryota > Metazoa > Chordata > Ceratodontiformes > Ceratodontidae > Neoceratodus > Neoceratodus forsteri. The sequence goes on from CM028129.1 coordinate 1,055,890,820, forward strand.
AGAAATTAAACAGTTTCACATTGAAACAAAATTGGAATTTAACAAGCTTCACACTGACCTGAAGAGGCTAGAATCTAGGATGGTTAATGCAGAGGAGCGAAGAAGAGCGCAGAAGATGACCTCATCCATGTCTCTAAAGCTGTAGAGTTCTTAATACATCAGCAAGAATCCACATCTGCAAAATGTTTATATCTGGAGGTGCGCTCACGGCGCGACAATCTACATATATATGGCATACCTGACTCTGCAGAGGTTGGTGAAATGCATGATTTTCTGGAGGATCTCATACGCCATGTGCTGGATTTGCCACAAAGGTTTAGCTTTAGGATCGAGTGGGTGCACCGTGCCCTAGTTCCCAGACCCACTTCAAAATCTGCTAGGCCCTGATCTATAGTGGCTAAATTTGCAAGCTTCCAGGAGAAAGAGATGGTCCTTCGCATGGCGTGGAAACAGGGCCAGGTAGAATATAATGGGGCTAAGCTTTTCTTCGACCAGGACTATCCCTCTTTTGATACAGCAGCAACGTTTATCCTATGCCCCCATTTTGAGAAGATTAAAGGAGCTGGGGATCAAATTCCAGACACCCTACCCCTCTCACTTGCGTGTCCATTGGGAGTCCAGGATAGAGCTATACCACACCTTTGAGGAGGCGTTACAGGCGATGAAGGCTAAAGGGCATGATGTTCCAGAGAATCCTTGATGTGCGGATCCACTAGTCAGACCACCGAGTGCATGGCGATCAGCTGGGTCACAGAATACCATTCGAGCGAAGAAATCAGTGCATTCAACATTAAAAATATGTTAAGCAGGCTCACCCATGCACCAGCTGTAGGAGAAGAGATTCTGGAGAAAGAGGGAGGCACCTGAAATTGGACTGGCCTAGAGCAGGTATGTGAGGGTTTTCCTTCTTGTGATTCTCCTCGGTGACTGTAAAATGGGTCACACAGGGCCTATGAGTGTGGAGATGCGCTTGGCCTTACCGAACTGAAATTTCTGTTGACTTTTCTGCACCTCTCCCCTGGGACTCAGTAGCTGATTGGGGTGGGGAAGGTTACTTGGTTGGGAAGTTTAAAATCAGAGGGTCAAGTTATGGATTTGTGGGGTAATCCTACATAATATAATTAGTGAGAGGGCCATGTTTGCTAAGTTAATATATACTATAGACGCCCTCTAGCATCCAAAGAGGAAATGTTTATTTTTTCCAGGGAACTGAAATGTGAAGTCTCAACAATATTCTGCATATTATTACTTGATCATATTTAAAGGCATTTTGCAATGTTGATTCTGGTTTCCCAGGGCCTTAAGAAAAAGGGCATGGTCACTTGTTAGATGTAAATGGTTTTTCCAGTATGAGATCATAGCTTTAATATTAAGTTGCTGCTTGGGGGAGAGGGGTGAGTTTTGTTTAACCCTCAATTTTTTAATTACATCTCTCATGTTGCAGCCAGGCTGTCTTGCGGGGCTCGTAGTCCTATTATGGATGCTCACGGGGGGGGTTGCATTTATACCTTCAAGCCACTCCTGAGAGGCACCACAGGGGACATTTAACCACCTATGGGGGCAAGGACCACTTAAATGTAGGTTCCAGGAGGAACAAGTCAATTTGTTGGTCCCTTTTCCTCCCTTTCAAATTCAAGGGACTCAAGCTTGTAGGGAACTATCCTTATGGTTCCCCTACCTTGGGAGTCATCATGTAAATAGTTATCTTCTATGGGTGAGGATTACCCAGTTGGCTCCTCCTCAGGAGAGTTTTAAAGGTTTATGTTTTGAAGTGTGTTGGGAATTGTATGAGTGATTTTATGAAGTAATGATAAAAAATGATGTTCACAAACAAAATATATTCAAACACCAAGGAGGAGAAGCTGAAATACAACTTGGGGAAATTTGGACTAAGAGGAGGAGGAAGAACTGGGTTGGAGAGCTGGGGAAGGGGGAAGAAAGGTCAGAGGAGAGTAGAAATAAAGTGACACATAGACAATGACATTTGTTTTGTGTTTTAATGGGGGATAAGAATAACAATATTTTAAACATTGTCTCCCATAACGTTAATGGGCTAAATAGCCCAGTAAACCGTTATAAGGTCATGTCTGCTATCAAAAGACAGAGTCCCTCGTTTGCGTTACTGCAAGAAACACACCTTAATAAAACTGAACATCAGAAACTAGGAAGATTTGGGTATGAACAAGTGACAGCAGCTTCATTTGAAAGGGGGAAAAGAAGAGGTTATGCCATTTTAGTTGCCAAAGGAGTCCAGTTCCAAAAGACTGGCAGTTATATAGACCCTGAGGGCCGCCTAGCCATTCTGATGGGTAATTTAGCAGGCACATCCATTACACTGGCCTATTTATATGCCCCTCCGGGTTCAACTAAAGAAACTCTACGATCCCTTTTAAATAAAATTACAGAGCTGCAAAAGGGCCTTTTGGTAATAGGAGGAGACCTCAATCAGATCTGGGAACAGAGGGATACCTCTAGAGTCCGGTCTTTCAGACAAAACCCTGCCAGCAGAGCCATTAGAGACCACTTGAGGGAGGTTTTCTGGGTAGATACCTGGAGGTTACATAATAAAAAGACAAAGGAATATACTCACTATTCTTACCCACATGGGTCGTACTCTAGAATTGACTACTTATTGATTTCGGGGGAACATCAGAGTTAGGTAGAGGAATGTATTCATATTCCATCTGTTCTTTCTGACCATTCATAATTACTCTTGAGATTAAAATGGAATATAAGAAGGGGTCCAACTTTATGGAAATTCAATAACTGCATGTTGAACCTGAGGGAATTTACTGAGGAGGCCAAGACATGATTAGTACAAATCAGACAGGAAAATGATACACCAAAAATTACAAGGGCAGTATTATGGGATACGGTAAAGACAATTTTCAGGGGAAATTGTATTAAATTTGCATCATATCTCAAATGGCAACAAAACTGTCAAATGGAAGAATTACAAAACCAGTTGCGTAATTTACAAAAGAGGCATGCTAACGTGGATAAAGAAGCTATGGTGGATATACAGGGGGTTAAACAACAGATCCAAAAACTAATTGATGTCAAAACAGAATAAGCATTACAGTGTCTATGACAAAAATATCATGAGACAGGCCCAAGGGCATCTCGTCTCTTAGCTCACTGTCTTAGACAACAGACTGCTAGGTCCATGGTTACCCGGATTCATGATCCAAGGACAGGAACTTTGTTGAAAACACCCAAAGATATAAGATCTGGCTTCAGGAAATTGTATACAGAACTTTATAATACAGATCATATTCCTGATAGTACACAAATAGAGTCCTATCTGGATAAGTTATGACTACCTAAATTGACCAGGGAGTCCAGAGATCTCCTTGATGCCCCAATCACTTCCCAAGAGCTGGAATTTGCTTTCAAAATATTGAAAACTAAAAAATCCCCAGACCGAGCTTAGAGAACCCCTATTGAAAGCCTGCATTGAGGCGCAAGCAGAGGAGGCATTCCCAGACACTTGGAATTATGTAGCTATTTCCAGTATTCCTAAACCAGGAAAAGACATAATGTATTGTAGTTCTTTCCGTCCTATTTCAGTCCTTAATATTGACTTTAAAATATATGCCTCGATATTGGCGAAATGGCTGGAGGCGGTTCTCACGGGATTGATTGATCAAGATCAGACTGGTTTTATCTTGGGTAGACAGGCCCAGGATAACATTAAAAGATCATTGTATTTATTGTACCACGCTGCCCGGTCGAAAGACCCTTGTATGTTATTAAGTTTGGATGCTGAGAAGGCCTTCGATCGGGAAGCGTGGGGTTTCATGGGGGTGACCTTAAAGAAATTTGGACTCTCTGACCTTTTCATTAAAAGTATAACTAATATTTACTCGAATCCAAAAGCCTATGTGAAGCTCAATGGCAGCATTATATCCCCAATCCCTCTATATCGAGGTACCAGGCAAGGATGCCCGCTTCCCCCCTCCTATTTGCTCTATACCTAGAACCTCTGGCCCAGATGATTTGGCAGGATAAACTAATTCAGGGGTGGGAATTGGGAGGGGAAACACACAAATTAGCTGTCTATGCAGATGATCTATTGATCTATCTAAAAAATCCAGAACAGTCATTAGACTCCCTTTGGACACGCCTGATAGAATTTGGCCATTTAGCTGGATACAAAATGAATCTGACCAAAATGAAGATATTAAAACTACAGTACAATCCCTCGGAAGAAATTCCCTTTTAAATGGAATCTCACACATATTAAATACCTGAGAATCCAATTAAGCCCGAAGCCAAACCAGCTTCTTACCCTCAACTTTACCCCAATCCTGAAAGGTATTAAGAGGGAATTAGATAGATGGGGCCCTGTCCCTATCCCTCTGGCACAGAGAGTAGAGGCAATAAAAATGGTAATCCTCCCTAAACCCTTATATCTGTCTGAAACCATACCCATCCTTCTCCCAGAATCGTATTTTAACACACTGAACAGAGGAATATCACTGTTTCTATGGGGATCTCAGAGACCAAGAGTGCACCTCACAGTGCTACAAATTCCAAAGAGAGAGGGAGGTTTATATCTCCCAAATTTTAAAACACATCATCAAGCAGCTCAATTAAGGACAATAATGTACTGGCTAGACCAGACTTACCTAGCTAGATGGAAAACGTTAGAACTTAGGGAGGGGGCACTTGTAAACCTTCACTTGGTTCTTCTGGGACAAGGGAAGGGGTCTCCAGCTCACAATGTGGGTAATCCATATACGACTCCAACTCTAAATATGTGGTTTGGAATGATGGGGGACAGGAGGGCTAGATATTAGAGACATCTTCTATTTTCAGTTCCATATTTGGACACCTTCCCCCTGTTAAGTGGGATATAGGATTCAAAAAATGTGAGAAACATAATTTATACCTTATTTGGCATTTCCTGGAGGGAAATGAGATAAAGGCATTCCAAACGTTGGTTAATAATTATGAAATTTTTTGGCAGGATAGATTTCGATATTTTCAAATTAGAAATTATATTAAAAAACTACAGTCTCAGCTGGGTTCTGACAACCCCTCTCCACCACAGATAACTTATATCCTTAAAAGAGCAGTAGAGGGTGACCCTCCGACGACTTTCATATTATCTCCATCTTATATCAGTCCTTGCTCTCATGGAAAGGAGATACAGTTATCTCAACTAAAAAAGCATGGGAGTCTGACTTGGGGATCCAGATCCCAGATGATTTGTGGTCCTGGACACAGGGGAAGGAACATTGGGGCTTATCAGCAATTAGCTGTCAGGAGTTTTCCTGGAAGATTTTTATTAGATATTTTCGGACTCCAGCAATTCAAGGGAAGTATCAGTGGATTAAACGTTTAGCTTGCTGGAGAAACTGTGGGCATTCCACAGCAGCCCTGGGGCACATAATGTGGAGTTGCCCTGTATTGTCCTCATTTTTCCGGGAGCTGCAGCAGGCTTTACAGAAGATTTTAGATCCTGGATTCCTGGTTGCCGCTACTTGCTATTTTTTTTAGACCTACCAAAGGAATATAGAAATCGAATACTAGCAAGTTTTCAAAAATCTCTTTCTTGGCAGCTCAGAAGGTGATAACTAAACATTGGCTGTCACCGGTGACAATCACATTACAACTATGGCAGGATCTTATGATCTCTATATATAGAATAGAAGCCTTAATGGCAGCCATGAATAAGAGAGTACCAAAGTTTGAGATACTGTGGAGACGTTGGGTATTATATAGTCTGAAGAGAGACTGGATTTCATCCCCTGAGGGAAAGATGGAGATGAATTTCGTGTATTCTCCTGTACTCCTTTTGGCTCCATTTCACCAGATAAGTACGTTTATCAAATTTATACCTACCTATAAGGTAAAACCAAGACTGGGTAGATAACTATCCCTCTCCAGTAATTCAGTAATCCAGTAACCCAGTAATCTTGTAATTAAGATTTTATTTTAAGTAATTAGAGTAATTTAAGTTTTATCCTCCTCCAGGAAGGCCCTGAGGGATATATATATTCACCTCATGTCTCCTGTAAGGGTATAGTGTTAAGTAATGATATAAATAAATATGACTTAATGTGAACTAAATTAAATAAATCAGGTATGAATGTGCTGTTTATGTATGTATTGTCTAAATGAAAAATTTTAAATAAATAAAGTTTAAAAAAATGATAGAATGCATTCTTAGGATGGCAGAGAAAGGGGAGATACTGTTGATGGGAGACTTGAATATGCCAGATGTTAACTGGAGCACACTTGCTGCAGCCACATCCAAGAGCAGGGCCATTGTCGATGCCCTACAGGTGGCATGCCTCAGACAGCTAGTTTCAGAACCCACTCATGAGGGAGCAATCTTAGACCTTGTACTCTCAAATGGGGGCAGTGAGAGGAGCTTAGATCTAGAAGTGGGTTGCCATCTGGGAACAAGTGACCATCAAACAGTGTGGTTCACGTTAAACTCAGCTACAGAGTCAAGTCATACAAAAGTGATGGTACTGGACTTCAGGAGGGCTGACTGTGGCAAGAAGGGAGAGTGCCTCAGAAAAGCACTAGCAAACAGGCTAGAAGGAGGGGTGGAGCAACAATGGGGAATCATCAAAACTGCCATCACAGAGGCAACAAGCCTTTGTGTGAAGCAAATAAACAAATCAAAACGAAAGAAAAAGCCACTATGGTTCTCAAAAGAGGTGGCAGGGAAAGTCAGGGACAAAAGATAGCATTCAGGAAGTTTAAGGAAACACAGAAGGAGCAGGACAGAGAGCTGTACCAGTTAAGGCAGAAGGAAGCAGGGAGGGAAGTCAGAATAGCAAAGGCCCAAACTGAGGAAAGGATAGTCAACTCGGTTAAGAAGGGGGATAAAACCTTTTATAGGTACTGTACATCAGGGAGCATAGAAAGACAAAGAGAGGAATAGTGAGGCTGAATAGAATGAATGGTGGGTGGGCAAAGGGGGATAGTGAAAAAGCAGGGATACTGAATGAATATTTTTGCTCAGTATTCACAAAAGAGGAGGGGGGAGGTGCCTAATCCAATTAACAGAAGCACTCTGGATAGGGGGGTCGATCCCAGTCCTTTCACAGAAGAAAGAGTTCTGAAAGAACTCCTAAAACTGAAGGTGGACAAAGCAATGGGGTCTGATGGAATTCATCCCAGAATTCTAAAAGAATTAAGGGGAGAACTAGTGAAACCACTGACTACTCTTTTTAATAAATCATGGGAGGATGGTGTGGTACCCAAGGACTGGAGGAAGGCAGATGTGATTCCCCTTCACAAAAGTGGGACCAAGACAGAGGCAGGAAACTACAGACCTGTCAGTTTGACCTCTGTGGTAGGGAAAGTGATGGAATCACTTCTGAAGGAAAGAATTGTTGAGTACCTAGAGGCCCGTGGGGTACAGGACCCAAGGCAGCATGGGTTCACAGCGGGAAGGTCATGTCAGACGAATCTAATTGATTTCTTTGACTGGGTGACCAAAGTAGTAGACCAGGGAGGGGCTGTGGACATAACCTACCTAGACTTTAGCAAGGCATTTGACACAGTCAAGTCAAGTCAAGTCAAGTCAAGTCATGTTTATTTAAAAAGACGCCCAATCCCGAAGGCTCTGGGCGCCGCACAATAAAAAGGAGAGATAGAGAAGAAATTATAGCATTTCATGCCATATAAATACATAAAAGAGTAAAACACATATACATAAACATAATCAAACCCCAAAAGCATGTGAGAATAGGTAAGTCTTAAGGCAGACCTTAAAGGTAATAAGGTTCGGGGCCTTCCTAACTGCAACTGGCAGTGAATTCCAAAAAGCGGGAGCAGCGACACTGAATGCTCGGTCGCCCGCAGATTTTAACCTCGCTCTTGGAACACTTAGGAGGTCGGCATCAGAAGAACGGAGTTTGCGGGAGGAGGAGGATGGTATCAGGAGATCTAACAGGTAACCAGGGCCCTGTCCGTGTAGGGCCTTATAGGTGAGAAACCCCACCTTGAAGAGCACTCTCCACCGGACAGGCAGCCAGTGCAGTTCACGTAACACAGGTGTAATGTGACAGAATCTACTCTGCCCAGTTAAAAGCCGGGCAGCAGCGTTCTGCATGAGTTGCAGTCTGCGGAGAGAACCCCCAGAGATCCCGAGATAGAGGGCATTACAGTAGTCAAGCCTAGAAGTGACTAAGGCATGTATCAAGGTAGGGAGGTCCAGAGGCGGAACAAGAGGCTTAATCCTGGCAATGTTTCGAAGATGGAAAAAACAGGAACGGACCACGGAAGAAATCTGAATCTCCATGGACAAATTCCTGTCAAACATCACGCCAAGATTTCGCACCCAAGGGGAGGCCCATCAATGATGCAGCACTAGCACAAGGCCAGTTGCAGAATCAGAGGCCATCCCATCACAAAATCTGTTCGACTTCACTACCAATACCTCAGTCTTATCAGGGTTCAATCTAAGCCAGCTGGAGGCCATCCAGTCACTGATCTCAGCCAGACAGATGTTCAGCACATCTACTGTGTTGGGTGTTCCTGGGGCAAAAGATAAGTATAGCTGAGTGTCATCAGCATAGCAATGAAAACTCAGTCCATACTTTCTAATGATCTCCCCCAAGGGCAGCATATACACTGCGAACAGCATTGGGGCCAACACAGAACCCTGAGGGACTCCACACAAAAGGAGACTGGGTGTTGATGAGAAATTTCCCATCACAACCCACTGTCTCCTATTTGTGAGAAAGGACTCAAACCACTTGATGACAATACCGGTGAGTCCACATAACTCCCTCAGGCGGAGAAGCAACACACAATGTCCACAGTATCAAATGCTGAAGAGAGATCGAGGAGAACAAGAATTGTCTTGTCTCCTCGGTCTCTAGCCCTGAGGAGGTCATTTTGCACCCGAACTAACACAGTTTCAGTGCTATACCTGGCCCAAAAAGCTGACTGGAAGGGATCGTATAACTCGTGAGTCATGAGATGTTCCTCCAGCTGAAGCGATACCACCTTCTCAACAATCTTCCCCAAAAATGGGAGATTTGAGATAGGACAGTAGTTTGCCCTGACCTCCGGGTCCAAAGAAGATTTCTTTAAAAGGGGTCTAACCAGAGCCTCCTTCAAGGCATCCGGGAAGACATCCTGACTTAAGGAGCACCAGACAATCAGGGCAAACACCGGGCCAACAGAGTCAATGCATCTCATTAAGAAACGCGTTGGCACTGGGTCCAGTTCACAAAAGGTATGCTTCAGATTGGCCGCCACCTCAATTACCTCATGGTCCTCCACTGGCCTAAACTCACCCCAGTCAGGCAGAGTGCACTCAGTACACGACTGGTGACCACTGACAGCAATAATATTGCTGGCTGAAGAAACCTCCCGCCGGATCAAAGACACCCTGTCCGAGAAAAACCGAGCAAAATCCTCACAATCCTCGTTGGAAGAGACTCTACCGGGCTGGAGACAGATAGGATGAAGAAGTCTGTCAACAGTCCGGAAGGGCGAAGCTGGTCGGTTTCTCCCGGCAGCAATCTCCTGAGACAAAAACAATGTCTTCTTTTGGTCGATTTCCTCCTGATATGCACAATAATGTGCACGCAGGACCAGTTTGTCCATCTCCAGGCGGGATTTCCTCCAGCAGCGCTCCAATCTCTGACCTGTCTTCTTCATTTCCCTGAGATCTCCATCAAACCATGGAGACCTCATGTACGAAGTTCTGGGTCGTACACGGACAGGTGCGAGGGAGTTGATGGCGTCGGATAGTACCTTATTATAGGTATCACACCGATGCCAACAGCTACGACGTATACCACCTAAACCAGATAGATCAGCAGCCACCATAAACCCACAGGGTAAGATCTCCAAAAAGGCGGCAGTGGATCATCTCAGCAAGGGAGAAACTTACGGCGGGAGCCCCAAGCATGAACCTCACCGTGCTATGATCAGACCAAAGTACTTGATCAACCATGAGATCCGAGATCTCAATCCCCAGTGAGAACACCAGATCCAGTATGTGGCCATCCCGATGGTAGGTGCATCAACGAACTGCAGAAGCCCTAATAAGGACATATTCCCACACAAAAGATTAATAGTCAAATTAACCAGCCTGGGAGTGGGTCCCAGGGTGGTAGCCTGGGTAAAACATTGGCTAGACAACAGGACACAGAAGGTAATTGTAAATGGAGTCCACTCTGAAGAAGGAGGTGTTACTAGTGGGGTACTGCAGGGTTCAGTACTGGGTCCAGTCCTTTTCAATGTCTTTATAAGTGACATTGCAGAGGGACTGGAAGGAAAAGTATGCCTCTTTGCAGATGACACAAAGATCTGCAACAGGGTTGATACACAAGGAGGCGTGGAAAGGATGAGAAGGGACTTGGCAAGGTTGGAGGAATGGTCGGAAGTATGTCAGTTAGGATTCAATGCAAAAAGTGCAAAATAATGCACCTGAGAAACAAAAACCCAGGAAGATTACACAATGGGGGGTAGTAACAAACAAAAAGGAAAAGCACCTGGGGTAATCATATCAGATGACTTTAAGGTTAGCAAGCAATGTGAGAGAGGCAGTAGGGGAGTTGGGGGTATACTGGGATGCATAGGGAGAGGCATCACCAACAGAAAACAGGAAGTTGTTATCCCTCTGTACAGACAGTTGGTGAGACCCCATCTGAGTATTGCGTCCAGTTCTGGAGACCCCATCTCCGAAGGACATAGACAGGACAGAGGCAGTCCAGAGGAGGGCAACTAGAATGGTGCAAGGTCTGCAAGAGAAGCCATATGAGGAGAGACTAAAAGAGCTTAATATGTATACCCTTGAGGAAAGGAGGGAGAGGGGGTACATGATAGAAAGGTTTAAGTACCTCAGTGGAATCAACAAAGTCTAAGAGGGTGGCATCTTTCAGAAAAAGAGACATGCAAGAACAAGGGGACACAATTTAAAGATAGAGGGCGGGTGATTCAGGGGCAATGTGAGGAAGTATATTTTCACAGAGAGGGTAGTGGATGCATAGAACAGCCTTCCTGAGGAGGTTGTGGGATCTAAAACTGTGGGAGAATTCAAGAGTACAGGGGACAAGACATAAGGCAATTCTTGTGGGGGGTAGGAAGAAATAGGCTGTTGGTTGACTAGGATCTGCGGCTTATCCTGTAGGTAGGGAAATGGGCAGACTAGGTGGGCCAAGCGGTCCTTATCTGCCATCAAAGTCGATGTTTCTATGTTCTATGTTTCTTATTTTTTAAACACCTATAAGCATTCAATAAGGAAGTGGAGGGAAATTGTTTATATGCAGCCCAGGCAAGATTCCTCTATTTAGCCCAACTTTTGTAATCCTTGGAAAACCATCCATTGTTAGAACCTCTGATCCTTAAAGTTCACAAAGGAAATCATATCCTAGACTACCTAATTTTGCTGTCTGACTCAGACCTCCAGTATTCTTCCCTCAAGGGCCACCTTTCGGCTATTTCTACATTCCATGATCCTGTGGGTGACCACACGGTTGCTTAGCTGGATGTCTCCTGTATATTTTTTAAGGGTATTCTGCATATGAAGCCTCCAATCCATTCCCCTGTCCCAGCTTGGGACTTGACATTTTTTTCCAAAAATTGACCTTGTCCTCTTCTGATCCAGTCACAACTTGTAATTTGTGCTTTCTCTCTTGGAAGGCGCTGTTTTTAGTTGCAATTATTTTTGCTGGAAGAATTTCAGAGCTTCAGGCTCTCTGGTGTGAGGAGCCTTATTTGATTTTCCACAAAGACAGGGTGTCTTTGCGCATGAATCCTAAGTTTCTGCCTAATGTGGTTTCAGAGTTCACACTCAAATCAGTCTATCCACTGTCCTGTTTATTTTCCTGAGCGTGCCAATCCAAGGGAAGCACTGCTCCATAAATTAGATGTGCACAGAAATTTTAAGCATTACCTGCTTAGGACTAAGGAGTCCAGAAAGTCAAAGCAGTGGTTTGTTTAGAGGGCATTTCAGTTTCTAAGCAATGGTTATCCAAATGGTTGGCAAATTGTTTTGTGTTTTGTTACAACAAGTATGGTAAAGAATTGCCTGGAGCTGTCAAAGCTCATTCTACCAGAGAAATGGCTACCTCAGTGGCTTGTTTCTGAGGGATCTCGGCCTCTGATATTTGTGTGGCTGCCGCTTGGAGTACAGTCCATACCTTCACAAAGCACTACAGTCTGGACATTCCCTCGAGATCCCATGCAGAATTTGGCAGGGGTGTGCTATAGGGACTTCTGTCTTAAGTTTATGGAGAGCCCTCCTCCCAGACTGTCTGTTTTGCACTTGTAACTGCTTGGTACTCATTCCTATGATGTTACCTGATGACTGAGATATACCGAAGAGGATAGAACAGTTAGTTACATAACATAACAGTAGATATACGTGGGGATCTCATTCAGCAGGTATATTTTCCCTCCCTTCCTCCATCCTCCTTCTTGGGGCTCCTGTCTAGGAACTGACTATCTGGAGTATCCAGCTTTTCATTTAGGTCTGGACACCTCTTTCTCTCCTTGGTCCCCCAGTGCAAGAGCCTTGTTCCATTTATCTCTGGGGAATGAACTGAGGAGGGTGCGGGGCTGCTCACACCTATATAGGGTTGGTGACGTCGATGGCGTGGGCGACCCCATTTGTACTGCTGAAAATCTTCTGTGTGAATTCCCCTTCATCAACAACGAAGGTTCCTATGGTGTTACCTGATGACTGAGATCGCCTCAAAGATCTACTGTCATGGTAAGTTCTTACGTAACTGTTCTGTTCTGGGTCTGATATAGCCGACAGCAAATCATCCACATATACCAGGGTTTTTTGCTGTATGCCATTTGTGTTGATACATGTAATGGCTTGAGCGTGTCTAGTTTTTTGGAGTAAGGGCTCCATAGCTGTTGGATACAGCACTAGTGAAATAGGGCACCCTTGACTGGATATGGTAGGTGAGATTATGCAAAAACTGAACCACACAATGAGAGCCACTCCTGACCCCATAACCTCCTGCCCTAATTGGCTTAACTCCAAAGGTTAAAAAAGGTTGGGAGGCAGTATGGCGCAGTGGTTTAAGGCTCTGAGCTGCAAATCTGGAGACCTGGGTTTGAATCCCACAGCCCCCACTTGCATATACCGTGTAACCCTGAGCAAGTCACTTAACATCCCTGTGCTTCCAGGTTGCACCTGTAAAAAAGCTTTCAGGTTAGTGTGTCTCACCTGGTTAAACAATTGAAAAAAAAAAGGTCTCAAAACAGCGCATATGAATATACAGAGCATTAGGAGAAAAATGGCAGAATTGGAATCCTGAATACTGTATTCTAAACCAGACATTCTCTGTATTTTATTTTGTTTTATTTTATTTTATTTATTTGTGTCTAACTGAATCTGTGTGCATTAACTGAATCATTTTTAAAACCATCCATACTGTCTCACGAGGTTGCCCTTCCTGGCTGTACCTACTACAGGCAGGACTGGGTCCCCAGAAAGGGAGGTGGGTTTTAATTTATGCTAGAGATGGATTGGTAGTCAATGAATTAACTGACTTAAAGAGCAGCTTGGCTGCAGAGTATATCTTTATCACAGTCACCCTCGGCCAAATCAACAATGTAACAGTAGGGTGCATTTATCTACCCCTGAATCAAGCGTCCTCCTATGCTGAATTCCTTGCTAGTCTGGACTCCTTCCCTAAGAAAGATATTATAATAGGTGGTTACTTTAATCTGAATTGATTTGGGCCTCTTAAAACACAGTACCAAGCTGCTCTACTGGACGCTAAACTGGAGCAACTCCTTGACGATCCCACAAGACTGAACATGAAGTCAGGCAAGCACACTGTCCTAGATTGAATACTAACTAATAATCCAAATTCTATTAAGGCCACTGGAACCCTCCCATATGCACTCAGTGACCATTCTCTGACTTTTTGCATCTGGAAAAATAATTCTCTGCACCCCCCCCTCCAAAATCCATAAAACTAGGGACCTAACCAACTGTGTTGCTGAAGCCTTCTGCTGAAGTCTCTCCGCAGCTGACTGGCCACCAATAACCACCTTTCCTGACATAAACCTAGCATTAGAATATCTGGTCAATACCTTCACCTCCATTCTTGACCACCATGCTCCCCACAAACTAAGAAGATCAAAAGGCACCCACTCTCCCTGGCTCACACAGGAACTGAGGCACCTCATGCACTCTCAAGACAAAGCATGGCATGCCTTCAAAATCTCTAGACTCCACTCTGACTGGAACACCAACTGCCGGCTATGCAATATTTGTAAATTTAAGATAGACAAAGCCAAAAGGGAGCATCTCCTATCACTACAGGAACAACAACTCTCCAACCAGAAATGTTTCTGGAAGGAAATCAATGTACTCCTAAAGGGTAATGAAAGGATCTTCCATCAGTCAATGACAGCAAAAGGCTCCACACTATCCTCACCCATGGCGATAACGGCAGAGCTGAACCACTTCTTTACAGACCCTGATGTCTACAAAACTAACCATCCTGTTAATTGTCCGGCACCACCAGCTAGCCGCCTGGAATTTCCACACCCACTCTTCCACTTATAAACTACCTCCTGAAAAGAGGTCTTTAAATTGCTAAGGGGGCTTAACCCTGACAGCTCACCAGGGTTTGAGTTCCTACCACCCAAATTTCTTAAAATAGTTGCACCTGCGCTTGTCTACCTGATCTCCTGCCGAATCAATAGATCCTTCCTCATGCAAACTATCCCAGACAAATGGAAAACTGCAGTTGTTGTCCCAGTACATAACAATGGTCTGACCAATCTTATCAAAAAATATAGACCTATATCTATCTTGTGTCCAATTGCTAAAATCCAAGAAAGAATACTTTATAATCAACTATCATCCTACCTTGAACAGACCAATACCCTCACTAGTAACCAGCATGGCTTTCGGAAATTGCATGGGACAGTAACTTCTCTCCTGAGGGTCACCACTGATATATTCCAAACTATGAACCAGGGTAAAGCCACTGGTGTAGTCTTTGTCAACCTAATTAATGTACTTCTTACTTCTCAACTGTAAGCTTTGCTACCTTGGTCTCGACAAAAACTCTCTCTCGGGTCTCTAACTACTTAGAGAATAGGTTTCAATGTATCAAATGGGCCAGTACCATCTCAGTCCTATCTCTTGTCACTGATGAGGTTCCCCAGGGATCAATGCTAGGGTCTCTCCTATTCTCAATATTTATTAATGACCTTCCATTGCATTGTGGAGGGGCATCGGTTCAGCTATATGCGAATGATGCCATCTTACTGTATATAGATCCTCCTGTGATGTCTCAGCTATTAACTCTGACCTAACAAATCACTACAAATGACTTTCAGACTCTAGAAACATGGTTTAAAAATAACCTACTAGTTCTGAACACAAGTAAATCCATGTTGTTCCACCATACCTGCTTTGACACAACTTCACAGCCCCTCTGGTTATCAAAACATCCACTTACATTCAACTCGAAAATGTTACCTCCTTTAAATACCTGAGTGTAGTACTTGACAAACATCTATCCTTCGATGAGCACATAACCTGTGTCACTAAGGCTACTAATCAGAAACTAGGCCTTCTATATCGCACTGCTTCCTACCTCTCAAGTAGTGCAAGAAGCACTGTTGCCTCTGCCACCCTTCTCCCAGGCCTCTTCTATGGTGCCTCTATAATCCACTCCTCTAAGACTACACTCCTGAACAAACTCAAACTGGCCTATCACAGAATTTCCAATTTGCTATTAAGGCCCCAGCTCACACCCATCACTGTGACATGCTGAACAACTTGGTTTGGCCATCTGTCATGATCAGACTTAACCTCCCAGTATATTGCACCACCTTCAAGCTAATACACCTCCCACCTCCTCTGAGTATATCTAACCTACCAACCCTGAAACCCTTCCCACGAACACTCAGGTCCTCACACCTCCCAATGCTGGGTCTGCCCAAGACTCGCCTAGCTTTTGGAAGAAGATCCTTCTTCTTCTTCATAGCACCACAAAAGTGGAATGACCTCGCTCACTCACTACTCTCATGCAAGACCATTACTCTCTTCAAAAGACAATATAGGGAAATATTTTACAAGCCTTCTGTCTGTAATGGGAACTGTACCTAATCTTCTCTAAACTTCTCCACCTGCTTGCCTATACTCTCCTGGTGTGTATGATCAATATCTAGGGCTATGAGTCTGTACACAGCCAATTGTCTGTACTCTGCACTTATGTACTAATTGACTCTACTACGATTATATTGTATGCTCGTATCAGCCTTACTGTTTGTTTATCTATGTTGCAATTGACATCTGTAATTTGTACTGTCTCCCAATGAATGGGATGGCTCGTCTAGTCCTTGAATATATGTAACTGTCCAATGATATTTGTACATAATTATCTGTATCTTTACTGTTTTCTTATGCTTGGAACATTTGGATTCCCTGGGTCACCCCTGAAAAAGGGACTTGACTGTCTCAGAGGGCCCATCAAGTCATCAAAATTTAAATAAATAAATAAGTTGTTATCCCTCTGTACAGACAGTTGGTGAGACCCCATCTGGAATACTGTGTGTATTAGAGGGATGCCTGGATATCGTAGCAGTCACAGAAACATGGTACACAGAGAACCATGACTGGGATGTTAATATACCAGGGTACATAACCTACAGGAGAGACAGGCAGGGGAGAAGAGGGGGAGGAGTAGCTCTCTATGTAAAGGAAGGGATAAAAGCAACTGAACAAAAGAGTAAACAGGGAGGAGAGGAGGCACTGTGGGTCACCTTGGAGACTGGAAAGGGCACCACAATCCACACAGGGGTTGTGTACAGACCCCCATGTCAGGGGGAAGGAATGGACAAGGATATGATAGAAGGCATTCTTAGAATGGCAGAGAAAGGGGAGATACTGTTGATGAGAGACCTGAATATGCCAGATGTTAACTGGAGCACATTTGCTGCAGCCACATCCAAGAGCAGGGCCATTCTTGTTGCCCTACAGGTGGCAGGCATTAGATAGCTAGTTTTGGAACCCACTCGTGAGAGAGCAATCTTAGACCTTGTACTCTCAAACGGGGGCAGTGAGAGGATCTCAGATCTAGAAGTGGGTTGCCATCTGGGGACAAGTGACCATCAAACAGTGTGGTTCACGTTAAACTCAGCTACAGAGTCAAGCCATACAAAAGTGAGGGTACTGGACTTTAGGAGGGCTGACTTTGGCAAGATGGGAGAGTGCCTCAGAAAAGCACTAGCAAACAGGCTAGAAGGAGGTGTGGAGCAACAATGGGGAATTATCAAAACTGCCATCACAGAGGCAACAAGCCTTTGTGTGAAGCAAATAAACAAATCAAAATGAGAGAAAAAGCCACTATGGTTCTCAAAAGAGGTGGCAGGGAAAGTCAGGAAGAAAAAGATAGCATTCCGGAAGTATAAGGAAACACAGAAGGAGCAGGACAGAGAGCTGTACCAGTTAAGGTAGAAGGAAGCAGGGAAGGAAGTCAGAATAGCAAAGGCCCAAACTGAGGAAAAGATAGCCAACGCAGTTAAGAAGGGGGATAAAACCTTTTATAGGTACATCAGCGAGCGTAGAAAGACAAAGGGAGGGATAGTGAGGCTGAATAGAATGAACGGTGGGTGGGCAGAGGGGGACAGTGAAAAAGCAGGAATACTGAACGAATATTTCTGCTCAGTATTCACAAAAGAGGAGGGGGAAGTGCCTAATCCAATTAACAGAAGCACTCTTGATAGGGGGATCGATCCCAGTCCTTTCACAGAAGAAAGGGTTCTGCAAGAACTCCTAAAACTGAAGGTGGACAAAGCAATGGGTGGGTCCTGATGGAATTCACACCAGAATTCTAAAAGAATTAAGGGAGGAACTAGTGAAACCACTGGCTACTCTTTTTAATAAATCATGGGAGGATGGTGTGGTACCCGAGGACTGGAGGAAGGCGGATGTGATTCCCCTTCACAAAAGTGGGACCAAGACAGAGGCAGGAAACTACAGACCTGTCAGTCTGACCTTTGTGGTAGGGAAAGTGATGGAGTCACTTCTGAAGGAAAGAATAGTTGAGTACCTAGAGGCCAGTGGAGCACAGGACCCAAGGCAGCATGGGTTCATAGCGGGACGGTCATGTCAGACGAATCTAATAGATTTCTTTGACTGGGTGACCAAAGTAGTAGACCAGGGAAGGGCTGTGGACATGGCCTACCTAGACTTTAGCAAGGCATTTGATACAGTCCCACACAAAGATTAATAGTCAAATTAACCAGCCTGGGAGTGGGTCCCAGGGTGGTAGCCTGGGTAAAACATTGGCTGGACAACAGGACACAGAAGGTAATTGTAAATGGAGTCCACTCTGAAGAAGGGGGTTACTAGTGGGGTACTGCAGGGTTCAGTATTGGGTCCAGTCCTTTTAATGTCTTCATCAGTGACATTGCAGAGGGACTGAAGGAAAAGTATGCCTTTGCAGATGACACAAAGATCTGCAACAGGGTTGACACAAGGAGGCATGGAAAGGATGAGAAGGGACTTGGCAAGGTTGGAGGAATGGTCAGAAGTATGGCAGCTAGGATTCAATGCAAAGAAGTGCAAATAATGCACCTGGGAAACAAGAACCCAGGGAAGAATACACAATGGGTGGGAGGTAACAACAACAAAAGGAAAGGGACCTGGGGGTAATCATATCAGATGACCTTAAGGTTAGCAAGCAATGTGAGAAGGCAGTAGGAGGGCTGGGGTATACTGGGATGTATAGTGAGAGGCATCATCAGCAGAAAACAGGAAGTTGTTATCCCTCTGTACAGACAGTTGGTGAGACCCCATCTGGAGTACTGTGTCCAGTTCTGGAGACCCCATCTCCGCAAGGACATAGACAGGATAGAGGCAGTCCAGAGGAGGGCAACTAAAATGGTGCAGGGTCTGGAAGAGAAGCCGTATGAGGAGAGACTAAAGGAGCTTAATATGTATACCCTTGAGGAAAGAAGGGAGAGGGGGGACATGATAGAAACTTTTAAGAACCTCAGTGGAATCAACAAAGTCCAAGAGGGTAGCATCTTTCAGAAAAAGAGACTTGCAAGAACAAGGGACACAATTTAAAGATAGAAGGAGGGCGGTTCAGGGGCAATGTGAGGAAGTATTATTTCACAGAGAGGGTAGTGGATGCATGGAACAGCCTTCCTGAGGAGGTTGTGGGTCTAAAACTGTGGGAGAATTCAAGAATGCATGGGACAGACATAAGGCAATTCTTGTGGGGGGTAGGAAGAAATAGGCTGTTGGTTAACTAGGATCTGCGGCCTATCCTGTAGGTAGGGAAATGGGCAGACTAGATGGGCCTTGAGGTCCTTATCTGCCATCAAAGTCTATGTTTCTATCTTTCTATGCAGTTCTGGAGACACCATCTCTGCAAGAACATAGACAGGATGGAGGCAGTCCAGAGGAGGGCTAGTAAAATGGTGCAGGGTCTGCACCAGAAGCCATTCAAAGAGAGACTAAAGGAGCTTAATATGTGTACTCTCGAGGAAAGGAAGGAGAGAGGGGACATGATAGAAACATTTAAGGGAATCAACAAAGTCCAAGAGGGTAGCATCTTTCAGAAAAAGAGATGTGCAAGAACAAGGGGACACAATTTGAAAATAGAGGAGGGGGGACAGCTCGGGGCAATGTGAGGAAGTATTGTTTCACAGAGAGGGTGGTGGATGCATGGAACGGCTTTCTTGAGGAGGTTGTGGGGTCTAAAACTGTGGGAGAATTCAAGAATGCATGGGACAGACATAAGGCAATTCTTGTGGGGGGTAGGAAGAAATAGGCTGTTGGTTAACTAGGATCTGCGGCCTATCCTGTAGGTAGGGAAATGGGCAGACTAGATGGGCCTAGCGGTCCTTATCTGCCATCAAAGTCTATGTTTCTATGTTTCTATGCAGTTCTGGAGACACCATCTCTGCAAGAACATAGACAGGATGGAGGCAGTCCAGAGGAGGGCAGTAAAATGGTGCAGGGTCTGCACCAGAAGCCATTCAAAGAGAGACTAAAGGAGCTTATATGTGTACTCGAGGAAAGGAAGGAGAGAGGACATGATAGAAACATTTAAGGAATCAACAAAGTCCAAGAGGGTAGCATCTTTCAGAAAAGAGATGTGCAAGAACAAGGGGACACAATTTGAAAATAGAGGAGGGGGACAGCTCGGGGCAATGTGAGGAAGTATTGTTTCACAGAGAGGGTGGTGGATGCATGGAACGGCTTTCTTGAGGAGGTGGTGGGGTCAAAAACAGTGGGGGAACTCAAGAGTGCATGGGACAGACATAAAGCAATTCTAGTGAGGGGTAGGAGTAAGTAGGCTGTTGGTTAAATAGGATCTGCAGCTTATCCAATAGATAGGGAAATGGGCAGACTGGGTGGGCCAAGTGGTCCTTCAAACAACATGAAGTCTTACTGTATTCTGACTATTGCAGTTAGCCCCAGCACTTGAACTACTCCAGAGAGGAAACAGTTAAATTCTATGCAGGGCATAGAACGTCAAGCTCACGCTCGGTTCAGAGCTCTGTCTGCTGTACTTTGAAGTGTAACTGTCAGATTCTTTACTTCGCCTAACTGAACAGTCGCTCTGGAGATTTCTCCTCTGCTCACGGTTCTCGGTCAGTTAAAGTCGTTGGTTTCACAGATAAATTCTTTGTTTTTTCGGTTCAGATCTCTGTATGTGGTACAGTAAGTACATAGGTAGCGGACTAGATTTGAAAAACCTTGTGGAAATTGTAAATTTATTATTCAACTGGTTCGGCTGAACCGGTTGCTGTGTAGGACATGTGTTTTATTATTTTTTCTGTCAATTTAGTGTGTGGTACCGGTCTTCATCGGTTTTAAAAAAAATGTGGGTTTACGTTTTTTTTCAAATACCCATGACACGGTTAGAAACCGATAAGGGAGTCTTGCCTGGCTGAAGCCGAGTAAAGGGTAAGTTTTGTTGATTCAGCATGGCCATGTCTGAGAAACCCAAAAGAAAAAACTGACTCACTGGGTTTCAGCACTGCAGTGTGTGGGGGGAGGCCTTTGCTAAGGCTGATCTCCACACCACTTGTGTTTATTGCCTGGGGTTTGACCACCTCGATCCTGACTGCCAAATTTGCAAGAATTTACCTAAAGCCACCCTGGATAAAAGATTGGGCAGGCTTAGGGAAAAAGAGGCCGAGAAGTCCGCTGACCCAGACGGCCAGCCCGGTTTGGTTCTGACCGAACCAGAAGGAGTGCCCTCTGACCAGGGCGAGACTCCTTCTGGCAAAAGGAGAGCCGATTCTGAGGGATCGGTTCCTTTGAAAAGAAAAAGAAAAGAAAAATTGGTCAGTTCGGATCCAGAACCACAGCATCCAACTGCCGAGGAAATTGCCTGAGCAATTTGCATAGTGGAGTCGCTTCGTTTGGTTACAACCGATCCGGCTCCTTCTGGCAGGCGTTCAGTTCGGTCAGTTCCTCTGGTTCAAGATTATACCCTTGAAGATTTTTATGAACTGGACTTGGAAGGGGATGATGATTATGATAATGATGAAGGTGATAATGATGATGGAATAGAAGGTCTGGATGAGCCCATAGAACCAGACATCTCCCCAGACAGGCCTTCTGGTGTTTCCCCTCCTAGGCTCTCTGAGTCCCCTTCCCACTTTATGTTCTACAGAAAAGTGGCAGAAACTCTCCAGCTCCCTATGGAAGAGGCTGTTGAGGAACAAGAGGAGCCTGACTATGTGGAGATGATGAACATCCCAGAGTCCAAAAGGTTGTCTATTCCCCTTCACAAGTCTTTTGGGAAACAGACACAAAAGTTGTTAAAAACTCCAAATTCTTTACCTCCTGTGGACAGATGGATGGACAGGAGGTGCATGTTGTCAGGCTCAGGTACGGAGTACTTGTACCAGCAGTGCAGCCATGTTGGGGTCGTGCAGACTGCAGCCTGTGATAAGGCTAATATTCCCTTGGCTTCACACCCCCCAGATAAAGACTCCAGGAAGTTGGATGCCATGGCAAAGATGCAGTACATGGCATCTTCTTTGGGACTTAGACAGGCTAATTATATGGCCTATACAGCCAGGTACCAGAAGTCCAGGTGGGACACTGTTCTGGAACTGGCTAAGCAGGCCTCTCCCCAGCTGGCCAAGGAGCTGGAGGAGGTGGCTGCTGATGGGATGAGGCATCGAAGATCCAGTTTCATGCTGCTGTAGACTCCAATGATGTATCACCTAGAGTCATGGCTACATCTGTGGCTTTTTGGAGACTAGCTTGGCTCAGGTGTACTAGCCTATCTCAGGATACCCAGACTAAGACTATGGATTTTCCTGTAGTTAATAATTCTGTCTGGGGAGCAGACAGAGAATTATATGAAGAAGATGGAAGAATACAGGACCACTTATAGGAGTGCACCAGCCAAGGAAAGGCAGACAATTCCTCAAAGGCAGCAAGCTAGGGGCAGGGGCAGACCTTTTCATAGGCCTTTCTACCAAGCACAGGCCTCCTCTCGTTTTTCACAGAGGGGGTTCTTCAGAGGGAGAGGCAGAAGGGGGATGAGCAGGGCTGCATCCACCTCCCAGGCTAAGGCTCCTGCCAAACAAACACCCTGATGTGTCAGCCCAGGTCGACTCCCCCATTCCTGTTGGAGGGAGGCTGGCTTACTACTTCCAGGACTGGAAGTCTGTTACCTCAGACAGGTGGGTCTTGGAGGTAGTAAGCCAGGGACTGGCTCTTAGCGTCAAACAAATTTCCAAATCTGAGAGCCAGATCTTTTCCACCTGCGAACATCTCCAAAACCATTCCCTAGAGGCAGAGGTTTCATCTCTACTTGTCTTAAGGGCCATAGAGAGGGTTCCTACAATCCACAGGGGCAAAGGTCTGTACTCCAGGTACTTTCTTACCCTTAAAAACAGGGGAATGCGGCTATCCTAGACTTAAGATACCTGAACAAACATCTGTTAAAGTTCAAAATGGTGACTCTGGGAATAATTCTTCCCTCTCTAAGGCCAAGGGACTGGCTAGCCTCCCTGGACCTAAAGGATGCCTACTTGCACATTCCCATCAGGTGCTCCCACAGAAAGTACCTCAGGTTCGAATTGCCTTCAGGCCATTACCAGTTCAGAGAAATGCCCTTCAGTCTAACATCAGCTCCAAGGATGTTCACAAAATGCCTAGCAGTAGTGGTGGCATTCCTAAGGAGAAAAAATATCTCCATATTCCCATACCTGGATGACTGGTTCATAGTGGGTCAGTCCCCAAACCAAGTCAAGTGAGATTTGAAAGTGACCCAGCAAATGCTCACTTGTCTAGGTTTCCTTCTCAATCTTCCCAAGTCAGTTCTCAAGCCAGTGCAACTTTTGACCTTTACAGGGGTAGAACTGGACACTGTCAAAGCAAGAGCATTTCTCCCCCTGGTAAGGGTAAGGGCCATCATAGAACTGGCTTCTTCCTTCTACCTTCTGGTTTCTCGACCAGCGAGGCACTTCCTTCAGCTTTTGGGCCACATGGCAGCTTCCACTGCAGTGGTCCAAGGGGCCAGATTTCAGATGAGGGACATTTAGTTTCACCTGAGGGCCTTTTGGTCTCAGAAAGAAGACCCTCTAACCAAACCTATTCCAGTGACTCAGACCCTGATCCAGGCTCTTCAATGGTGGCAGGATCAGGACAATCTCAGGCAAGGAGTCCCTTTCATCAATCAATCTCATTCAGTGGTTCTAACCACAGATGCTTCTCTGCTGGGGTGGGGAGCTCACCTGGGGACTCTCACAGCCCAGGGAGTGTGGTCCTCTCAGGAGTCTCTTCTCCACATCAATCTCCTGGAGCTCAGGGCAGTTTTTCTGGCACTGCAAGCCTTCTCAGAATCAGTACAGAACAAGGTGGCTCAGGTCAGGACAGACAACACCACCACCACCATGTGGTATATCAACAAGCAAGGAGGCACTCAGTCTATGGCCTTGTGCACAGAAGTCATGAAATTATGGTCCCTGGCTTATTCTCTACAGACCTCTCTGGTAGCAGTCCATTTTTCAGGGAAGGACAATGTGCTAACAGATGCATTGAGCAGGCTCTCCCAGGGCCATCACGAATGGTCCCTGGATCCCCTAGTGTTAAAAGTGATTTTTTCAAGGTGGGGCACTCCAGGGATAGATCTCTTTGCAGCCCCAGACAATCACCAACTTCCTGTCTTCTGTTGCAAACCCCCAGTCTTGGGCTCAGTCCCTCTGGAAGCTCTGGTTCTGGATTGGGAAGGGAAATTTCTGTATGCCTTCCCTCCTTTTCCTCTTCTGTTCAAGGTTCTGGTCAAGATAAGATCACAGTCTTGCAAAATGATCCTCATTGCCTCGGATTGGGCCAGGCAGTCTTGGTATACCCTGTTGTTGTCCCTAGCAGTCCATCTTCCCCTGTCTCTTCCCAGGAATCACAACCTGTTAATCTCCTCTCAGGGGAGGATTTAGTACCCCAACCTTTGGTCGTTCAATCTCAAGGCATGGCTCCTGAAAAGTTAGACTATGCAAATTTGCATGTCTCAAGGGATTCTGGACATTCTCAAAGCCTCTCGAAAACCTGCCACCAGAAAAACTTACAACTCCAAATGGAAGAGATTCAGCATTTGGTGTTCCAAGAAACATGTATTCCCAGATATTGCTGACTTATCTACAGTTCTGGATTACATGGTTCATCTTAATGGCCTAGGCCTCAGGCCAGCTACCCTCAAGGTACACTTGTCAGCTGTTTCTGCCTTTCTGTCAGTGGGAAAGCTCTCTTCTCTGGCATCTCATCCTGTTTTTTTGTAAATTTTTCAAAGGATTGCTGCATACCAATCCCCCCTTTAGGGATTCTACTCCTGCTTGGTACCTTAATGTTTGCATTGCTCAGCTTATGCAACCCCCTTTCGAGCCTTTGTCGTCAGCGGAGCTTAAGTACTTGACTTGGAAAACTGTGTTCCTGGTAGCTATTACCTCTGTCAGATGTATCAGTGAATTGCAAGCTCTGTCAATGGAGCCTGATTTTATCTCATTCCATAGAGATAAGGTGGTCCTTAGAACTTATAGGAGGTTCTTACCTGAAGTGGTTTCTGATTTTCATTTGAATCAATCCATGTCTCTCCCTGTGTTCTTCACTGATCATTCTTCTTCAGGAGAGAGAAGATTATACAGTTTAGATGTTAAAATGGCCCTTAGCTACTACATTGAGCGCACTAAGGCACACAGGTTTGACCCCCTCCAGTTGTTCCTCACTTATGGGGCAGTGAGGAAGGACAAACCTGCCACTAAGAGAATTATTGCCAGGTGGATTGTCTCTTGTATACAATTCTGCAATGAGAAGGTAGGTAAAATACCACTCTCAGGTCTGAGGGCTCATTCAACTAGAGGTACAGCTGCTTCCCTGGCTGCTGCCAATGATATTCCTTTACTAGACACATGCAAAGCAGCCACCTGGAAAACAGTCCATACATTCACCAAGCATTACTCTCTGGATATCCAGGCTAGGAGTGATGCTTGGTTTGGTACAGCAGTACTGCACAGCCTATTCCCAAAATAGATTTGAATCCCTCCTCCATGGAGGTACTGCTTGGTAGTCTGCAATAGTCAGAATACAGCAAGACTTCATGTTGTTTAAAGAAAAAATTACCTTAGTAATTGTGTTTCTTCTAATGGAGTCTTGCTGTATTCTGACTTCCCTTCCTCCTTGTCTCCCTTTTCAGAATCAGGTTTTTGGGAAGTGGGCTGGCAGGTGCATTGGACACTCCCTCTTTTTAGAGAGGGGGAGAGGGTTATGTTTATTTTAATAGTAATAAGCTGTTCACTACCTGTTTTTTGATTTTTGATTTCTCGACTTGAGTCTTTTGGGGATCCAAAATATTTGGTTGCCATTTGGCTAGTAAAACTTTACAATTTCTACATAGTGGGTTTAGTTAGTTAGTACTGGCTCATAAGAATCTGACGGTTACACTTCAAAGTGCAGCAGGCAGAGGTTTGAATTGGGTGTGAGCTCAACGTTCTACGCCCTGCATAGAATTTAACTCTTTCCTCTCCGGAGCAGTTCAAGTGCTGGGGCTAACTGCAATAGTCAGAATACAGCAAGACTCCATTAGAAGAAACACAATTACTAAGGTGAGTATTTTTTTCTTATCTGCCATCAAAGTCTATGTTTCTATGTAATAATTCGCTTTCAAAAGGGTGACTCGGAAAAATATACACAGAAATATTGACATAACTCGAGCACAGGAGTTTTTACCTGTCCCAACTTCTGCAAGCCCGTGTCATGATGGGAGAGTATTTTCATTATATGTTTCATGCCCACAGAGAGCAACTGAGGAAATAAGATTTTATCTGTAGCCACCAGGTATCTGAGAGGACTAGAAAATGCAGTCCCTGAAAATAGAAAAAAATGTGGTACCCTCAGTCCTTGAATCTGCTATGCTGGGCACTTATTTGCAAAATGAATTTTTTGCCTACACTGTATTGCTCAGTGTGGCTGTGTGGGACAGATTTTGTCTCCCCCCCAGAGAAACGGAAGTACTCACATCACTATTAATAAAATACCACATCACTATTTATAAAATCTATGGCAGAACAGTGTGGAATTGTATTTCATACAAAATAATATGTCCTACCTAGACAAGGGAACAGCAGGGGGTCCTGCTAATAAGTGCCTAGATTTATTTTAATATAATTAATTTCTGCCTGAGAAGCACCTCCGAGTTTAAAAATACATTACTAAAGTTATTTTTTTCTGTACTTATTTAGTGGCTAACATCAATGATTCCTGGGGACCTCATGTAGAAAATGGAATTTGAAGGAACTAGTTTATGTGACTGAAACCCTCAACATGGTTCTCAGGGGATCGGTCCGGGTCTTGGCGCCCAAAAATGCAAAGAATCATACCGAACTTCAAGGGGGCTCAAAACATACAGGGACAGCTGTGAGAACTGATACTGTAAAAATGAATTTTTATTATTAAGTCTGCCTGCCTAACATGAATGAGGTAGATAGGAGATTTATCCTTTTATATTTAAATTTTTTTTTAATTTACCCAGCAATTGGATATGGTAGCGGAGGCTTCAATAGTGGGGTAGCTTTTGCTTGTTTCCCGCCCGCAGAAAAGATTGCAATTGCAGCCTCCAGGTGCCTGTGGGGAGTAGAAACCACAGTCCCCAAAAATGGAAAAAAGGTACCCTCCATCCTGCCAACTGCCATGCTGGGCACTTATTTGCAGAATTAATTTTTTTGCCTACACTGTATTGCTCGGTGTGGCTGTCGGGGAGAGATCGGTCCGGGCCTTGGCACCTAAAAATTAAAACATCCTCCCACTCTACTGTAATGCATCATGCCAACCTTGTCCTAGAGCCAGCCTTGAAATGCCTGTTATTTTAGTTATTTTTCTTGTCTCCTCAACTGTCCATGTATGAATTTTGTGCCAACCTTGCTCTAGAGCCAGTCTTGAAATTGCCTGTGTATTTCTTATGTACTCTTCTCTGTTCCCCAACTGTCAATGTATGCCTACCTTGCTCTAGAGCCAGCACTGAATTCCCTGTTATTTTCCTATGTATTCCTTATGCTTCCTCAACTGTTTATGTATGAAGTTTTTACCTGTAACTCTCCCAGATCGCACCTGAAAATAGGCACTTGGCTGTCTAGTGTGCTTACCCGGTTAACAAAAGCAAATAAATAAATAAATACTTGGAGGGGGCGCCAAATATACAGGGGCAGCTGTGAGAATCGAAGCTGTACAAATTAATTTGTATTATTATGTCTGCCTGCCAAACATGCGAATGAGGCAGACAGGAGCGTTATCCCTTTATGTTTTGAATTTTTTTTTATTTTGTCAGCAAGTGGATGCAGTCAGGGAGGCTTCAGTAGTGGGGAAGATTTTGCTTGTTTCCCACCTACAGAAAAGATTGTATCTGCAGCCCCCAGCTGCCTGAGGAGACTAGAAACTATGGTCCCTGAAAATGGAACAAAATCCGGCACCCTCCATCCTGATATCTGCCATGCTGGGCACTTATTTGCACAAATAATTGTTTGCCTACACTGTATTGCTTAGTGTGGCTGTGTGGAAGAGATCAGTCCAGGTCTTGGCACCCAAAAAAAGAATCCTCCCGGACTTGGTGGACAGAGCTAGCAGGGGAGGGTAGGTTCAGGTCTCAGTACCGCTATTGGGGGAACCAAACAGATTTTTTATGTTAACTGAAGCCTCCTTTGCCTCCCCGGAGCTTCAACCTTTCCTCGGCCATGAGCGCTGGGAGTTTAATTCATGTTTGTCCAATGTTATTCTACATGGCTCCTGAAAGCGCTTGTGTGACCTGGTACAGGTATTGTTGGGTGGGAAAAAAACTGAATTGAAAGTGAAGCACCCCTGCCACTTCCACAGCTGCCTCTTCCCAGGCTTTAACAAGATTCAAGGGCTCTGCTGGACCCCCCCAACCCTTATCCATGACCTGGATCTGTTATCTGGAGAGTCAGGGAGTAAATAGAGAATACTGGATGGGCAACTATGCAGAACCAGTGTGTTCTGCCACAGAGGGATTCTGATTCCCTCTGACCTCGAGAAGGAAGCTTGAGAGGTCCATGGGAATCAGAATCCCGAGGTGGCAAAACACTCTGGTTGTGCATAGAGTTGCTCATCCTGTATTTTTAATAGTGTATAGTGCTGTGTGAAAAATGTGTTTTGTGAGTTCTTTTGCTTTCAAAATGAAATTGACTCATGCAGTCTCTAGAGGTTCTAGAATGCTGTTCTACCACAGTAGGGTAGAACAGCATTCCATGACATTGGAACTGTGGTAGAACAGCATTTTGAAAGGGAAGGAATTCTATACAGAACAACATTCCACTATACACTATAAAAACATTTTGACTGAAGCCTCCAGGTCCCACCTTATTTTCGGTATTTATCATTTCTGTTTTCTATATTTATATTTGGAATACTTGATTACTTTTAAAACATCAATTTATGCAGCAATTTAACTGGAAAGCTGAGGTTTATGGGTATTTTTTATTGACTTTCTGCCCGATGTCACTGTCAGCAACCCTTTGCGAAAAAAAAAAATTGATTAAATATGTATATGAAGTACCCCAGCCACTTCCTGTTCTCCGACATGATTCAGGGCCCTAATATAGTTGTTATTAATGTTCCCAGAAACTGGAGCCATTCCTGGATAATCATTGATTCCACAGTCCATTTTTTTCATGGTTTGTTTTTATTACATTGTAATTTACTAACATGAATGCCCCCATGGTCTCTACCCTTACAGCAAAGACATGGCAAATTGCTATTTAAATGAAACCCTCAACCTAGTGGATGTCTGGTATTCAGTACTGGCATTGGTGGGAAACACATCAAGTTTAAATCTCAACGGAAGCATTCCCTGGCACTGTGGCGGGCTCCTAACCTGATATAAGGGCTATTGCTGTCGTAGTTTTATTGGTTTATTTCTTTATTTTTATTTTTGTCTGCCCAAGTGTGTTTTTCGCAGGACTACATAAACACATTTGGTCAGTGTAATGTAAAATATAAAGCCTGAACAGATCAGATCAGGGTCGACTATTTTTCCAATTTTTGACCCATTACATTTTTGTGACCAGAGAAGTCACAACAGGGAATAATGAATAGCCCCTGAAAGACCATCCTGGACCATGGCTCTTTTACTTTCTTTGTTGGAGTACCTTTTTATTATTCAACTCCATTGCCTTACACAGCAACTGACCAAGAGGAATACTGAATAGCAAGTTAAAGCCCCTCCATCCATCTCAGGGGCTTGGTACCGGCATTGGAGGGGAAATAAAAGTCAATTTAAACTGCAGCATGCATAGCTCTGCTTGGGCTCCAAACCTGCTGCAAAGGATTTTATGAATGGGAAGCTTTCCATTTGTTCTCAGGTGTGGTACCTTTATTTATTTATTTTCACCCTGCAGGCGTTTTCCTTAAAATGCACCCTGTGATGCATAGTTCTGTGTTTGTTTATCTATGTGTTTGTATAGTTATATTAATTAATTTATTAATGTATTTATGACATGTGTACTGCCAGGGACTGTGACCCTGTAAGCCTCTGGGGCTGGGCAGGTGGGAAGAAAAATAGCATTCAAAGGGAAGCACCCCTGGCCCTTCCAGGGCTCCAACTTGCTACAGGAGCAGTTGGTTGAGCATGATTTATTAATGGCTGAAAATTATGTGCCCTCCTATATGGCAGCCACACTTGGCAGAATTTTTTTTTAATCAATGAATAAATAAATAAAGCTGAATAATGTGCTATATCAGGAAGCCGGTCTACACATGCGTATGGACTAATGAGTAAGTGCCTGAGGCCCTCGGAGGCTTTCTGATGCTACTTTCAGCAGCAATATTGTTATTATTTGCCCGAAATGTTAAGTAAGTGTGCTGTGTGCTATTTTATGACAGTATGCCTGGAAGGAGCACCAGAAAGCTGCGGGGGGGGGGGACTTATCCATCTGCCATGCCAGTAGCAGGGTTCACCAGGATGGCACAGTATCTTTCTTTCTCATTTAACTTTTAGGCCTGATACTGGGGTTGAAAATCAAGGAGACATAGCCACTGAGAGCCCAGTCAGTATGATTTACTTTTTCTATTTTTTTCTCTCTCTCTTGTTTCTTGGTGCAGGTATATTACCTTAGTTATTCAAACTCTCCAGGCAACATTCGCATTTTTAATCAAAGGCACCCTGTGAAGCATAGTTAGGTGTTTATTGATTTATTTAAAAAATGCCTAGTGCTAGGGACTTGTGCTTAATTTCTGAGCCTGCTGTGGCACTGGGTGAGTGGGGAAAAAATGGACTCAAACTGAAACACCCCTGGCTGTTCATGGGTTCTTACTTGCTACAGGGGCATGTATATGTTTTCTTTAATTTCAGAACTCGTCCGGGGCTAATAAAATAAACAGGATAGGAAGAGCCCAGTGGGGGAATTGGGAATGCTTTGTGTTAGGCTGTTCTGTGGCACCAATGGAAACAGATTTTTTTTAACATGAAGCCACTTTTGCCCCACCCTGGCTCTGACCAGAGACTTGGGTAAAAATTAAAACATGTCCATTCCTTGAAGGCATCCACACCGCACTGGTAAAGACATCCCTAGTGCATTTCACATGATGTGTTGCTCCCTGGGAGCTCCAAAATGGGACTTGCAAGGAGGGCACAGTTTTTTGTTCATGTATTTTTCTTAGCAGTCTGTAGACACAAGTCAGTGCTGGAATATTGCACTGAACAAAAGTTATTAGTGGCCCAGCAAAGAATAGACAGAAAATATAAGGAGCAGAACCATTGCAGTACTGGCGATTATTTATTTATGAATTATTTGCACTGTACAAGTGTAACATGATGACTTCTTCATGGCTCTTTTACATTACATGACAAAACAGTAATTTTGTCATGAATTGACAAGTGCATTGTGCCTCGGACAGCTTGGTGGCACATTGACTTTTGTGGTGAAGGGTCTCTCTGGCAAAGAAGGGCATACTTCTATATGATTAAAAAAAGGTGGCCCAAGCATTATTCTTTTTCTATTTGGGGCAAATCAGCTGAAAACTAGCAGCTGGGATGAACTCCGACTGTAAGCCCCTCCATGGTTCTCCAGGACTGGGTCCAAAATTGGTGCCAAAAAATAACAATTTTGGATTTGAACTAAAGCCACCCAACAACTGCATCGGGGGGCTTTATTTATTTAGTCACAGCAAGTGGATCCAGCCCCAGACAGTCACAGAGGCTTCAGTATGCTGTTTTTAAATATTTTTGATTGATGTACATGACGGCTCCATGTCTCTCTATAATACTACAAAATTTATTGATTTAAAGAATGCCTAGTGATAGGAACTTGTGCTTTATTTGTGAGCCTGCTATGGCACTGGGTGGGCAGGAAAAAATGGACTCAAATTGAAGCACAGCAAAGTCAATGACAGTAACACTGCAAAGCAGGCACTCTTCACCAAATTGATGCAAAAAGTAGATAATTTATTGTGAAAGAATCAAAATGTAACCACAAGCAAACTTCCACCAGATGCCCCTGCGCTTTTACCATTAGGCCTTCATCAGGTGGCAGGCTCTGGAGTATAGTAGGACACAATTTAAATAGTTATATAAGTTGTGATGTCATAATTAGGTAATGTATTTAAAGTCATAGTTGCTATGTATTGCAAACTAACATAAAGTCACATACTGTAAATCCACTGAATATTTCAAATGCTATAGCACATAACTTTAATCATTGTGAACTCATTACAAACAACTTCATAGTAGTAGAAACATAATATATATATAGCATATTTAAATCACTCATAGGTATATATTTTATCTTATAAATCAACAAGCCAAAAGTCAACAAAGACAAAAATATAAAGCTAAAGTGTGATTAATGGACAATAAACACCATTTGTATGCAAAAAGGAGCCTCTGAAATCAGAGGTGCATGTCCTGAATCTCAATCCTGAAGACAAAGTTTAGAGTAAAAACTATACTTCACACAATACATTATAATTTTGTCATACAATATTAAAGAGTCAGCATATTGGTGACATAATAAACTCTAAAAGAATTCTTCGAAAATTATTTTAGAAATAAGAAAAGGAATATACATAGGAAAGCAGAAAAGAGAGAAGGAAATAAGGGGGGAGGGGCAGACAATGTACTGTCTATAAGGCCATGTCTCGAGTTAGAAATATAATTTTTTTTGTTTTTTAATCATACCATATGGATATAGATGTGAGGGGAAACCAACAAACAGGAATTGGGAAGTATTTATTTTATTAGTAAGAGGCCTACACTCTTATAAGAAAGAGCAAAAAGGAGGGACACTTAAACATGTAGCTGTAAAAGGAAATAAGGGAAAGGGGAGGGGGGAAAAAACAGCTAAAGTAAGACAAAAAGAGAGAACAATCAAAAGAGTGCGGGCATTCCAAAATTATGGACAGTGCCAAAGGAAAGCAGGGGATCCTGCGCTCACCAGTCCAACAACTGTAATTTCTGAAAAAAAAAGGAGAATATAATAAATAGGATAAAGTATGGGATGGTGTGTGTAACAAGAATTTTACACATCCCTGAGGTGTTGGAGGAGACATAAACCCCGAGAGCGAAGCTCGAGGGGTTTATCTTGGCATCCAACACCGAGGGTGTGTGTAAAATTTGAGTTTACACATCACTCCATATTTTATATAATTGTTGGGTTTCATTTTTTTCCATCTCAACAATTCTATAAAATAAGCAGTGTGCTTCTGTGCAGGTGCAGCCACTGTCTGACCGGGTTTGAGATGGGTGAGCGGTCGGACACGGGTGCTGCAAAAAAAAAAGCTAAGTTGGTTAGACAGGATAGAGTTTGAAATTATTTGCATTGGCATTTGTTTATTTAAAAAAAAAAAGTTTTTGCTTACCACCAAATCAGAGCGGCAGTCTAACTGGTGGCAATGTGGAAGAGCAGTGTCTGTGGCTGGGCATGCGCAGAGCAAGGGGAAACCCAGCACATGTGTGCCATAATAAATACTGCTTTATTACGGCAAATTATGCCACAGGTTTCCCATAGAAAAAAACAAAACTCATTAATTATAAAATGAATAATTAATGCTTTTCTGTAGATAAGGTTTAAAGACCATTTCTTGAAAGAGTCCTGTAGGATTCATACTTTTCAACATAAAAATCCAAAAAGTGTCTCTTTGTTGAAGCTTTAGCTGTCTAGCTCCACCTCGTGAACCAACAGATACTTGCTCTATATGCATAAATTTAAGCACAGGATTCTTATGTTCTGTCAAAAAATGTTCTGCTACTGGACTAGAAATATCACCTCTTCTGATATCACGAACATGTTCCTGTATCCTTAGCTTAAGTTGTCTTGTTGTCATACCCACATAAATCTTATTACAGGCACTCCATAACACGTATACTACATGTGTAGTAACACATGAGATAAATTGTAAAATCTGTACAGTTTTATCAACATGTTTAACTGAAAATGTGGTTCCCTGTACACAAAATTGGCAGATGTTACAACTGCCACACTTAAAGTTACCAGGAGGTCTCATGAGTAACCAGGTATTGGTTCTGGTGCTAGTAATCTTAAATTTGCTAGAGACCAATCTATCCTTCAAATTTTGACCCCTCTTGAAGCTAACACGAGGTTTGTGTCCAATATTTGCTGCTAATGTAGTG
This sequence comes from Neoceratodus forsteri, assembly GCA_016271365.2. NCBI lineage: Eukaryota > Metazoa > Chordata > Ceratodontiformes > Ceratodontidae > Neoceratodus > Neoceratodus forsteri. The sequence continues at coordinate 1,055,924,902 of CM028129.1, forward strand.
TCACATTGTAGTATAGGCCAGTATTTATGCAATATATTTCCTAGTCTACCAGCTACACTGTTAAATTCAGTAACAAATGGGACATTCATAACATTTTGCTTGTCCTTCTCTTTAGGCAACACAAAAGTCTCTCTTTCTACATTAGAAACCTTGTCAAGGCAATTTTGTAATACTTCCAATTAGTAGTCTCTGGCTATAACTCTTTGAATCAGCTCTTCAGCTTTAGCAAGAAAGTAGGCCTCCAATCTACAGTTGCATTTAAGATGCAAAAATTGTCCATATAGGATGAATTCTTTTAGTTTTTTCGGATGTACACTATCTGCATGTAAGCGACTGTTCGTGAAGGTCGGCTTTCTGTAACCTGTGCTGTTTACACACTCAAAAACAGAAGCACTAAGACTGACATCCAGAAAATTTAGCTTCTCAGGCTGAATATCACATGTGAAGCGTATATTAATATTGTTATTATTTATCCAATTTATAAATTCTTGCGCTTCAATTTGTGTACCCTGCCATACACATAATATATCATTGATGTATCACTGCTATTTGACTATCCTGTTCAAAAATGGATTAAATGCATGATTGAAAATATGTTCTTCTTCCCAAAGCCCTAGGAAGAGATTGGCATACGAGGGGGCCATGGTTGCCCCCATCGCGGTGCCACATTTCTGTAGATAATATTTATTATCAAAACAGAAGTAATTGTGTGTCAGTACAAAATTCAGACTATCCAGAATAAAGTCAATGGGTATCAAATCTCTGATTACATCCTTTTCCAAAACATGTCTGCATGTTTTCAAACTATCTGCATAATATATGGAAGTATACAGTGACTCTGCATCTATGCTGAGCCATATAAAGCCAGGTTCCCAAAAGAGTTCTTCCAATTTCTGCAGCAGATGCTTGGCATCCCATGTGTAAGAAGGTAGGGAACCTACGCTTCTCTGCCGAAAAAAATCTATGACAGTGCAGAGATTGTCTGTCGGTGAGCCCACCCCATAAACTATAGGGTGCCCTGGTGGTGCCTTTAGATTTTTGTGCAGCTTCAGTAGAATATAAACTGAAGGAGTAATCGGGGCAGGAGGCCACAAGTATTGAAATTCATTTTCATCAATTACACATTGTTGATTAGCATTTTCTAATAATTTGAGTAAATCCTGTTTAAAATGAATCAAGGGATTATTGTGCAGTGGCACATAGTTATTTCTATCTGACAACAGCTCAATTACTTTTTACTTGTAATAATCTTCTGTCAATAAAACAATATTTCCACCCTTATCGGATGGTTTGATGACAATATTATTGTTCTGTTTAGTTCTTTAATTAGCGAATTGTTCCTCAGTAGGATAAGTAAGGGTTCATTCAATATTTTTCTACCTCATTCAACACAGTTTTTTGTAAGTTAGAATACCAGGATTAAATGTAGGAGGTGAAAACACAGATTTCGGTTTAAATTTTGACTTACGGTCCATTAGAAAATTCTTCTTTATGTCTGGATCAATCTCCCCCAGTGACACTGAATCAGTGGTGTTCTCCAACAGTAACGATTCTGAAAGAAGTATATTTTCCATATCAGAGTATGTCCCGGACACATCTGTAGATAATTGCCCTCTGCTATCCAAAGGTACATTGTAGTTTTCCAAATCCATCAAGAAATCCAACATGGATGAATCAAACATGACGTCACTCATTTGTGACGTGACCACAGGCTCCGTGGAACCTCCCCCATTTCTCTATTCCCAAAGAAGTCTTTCAATGGAGTTTACGGGAAAACTTATGTAAGTCCACGACAGCACCGGTTGGGGCACATTGACTTTTGTAGTGAAGGGTCTCTCTGGCGAAGAAGGGCATACTTCTATATGATTAAAAAAAGGCAGCCCAAGCATTATTCTTTTTCTATTTGGGGCAAATCAGCTGAAAACCAGCAGCTGGGATGAACTCCGACTGTAAGCCCCTCCATGGTTGTCCAGGACTGGGTGCAGAATTGGCGCCAAAAAAATAATGATTTTGGATTTGAACAAAAATCACCCAGCAACTGCATCGAGGGGTTTTATTTATTTAGTCACAGCAAGTGGATCCAGCCCTGAACAGTCACAGAGGCTTCGGTATGCTGTTTTTAAATATTTTTAATTGATGTACATGAAGGGCCTTGTCTCTCTATAATACTACAACATTTATTGATTTATTGATTTAAAGAATGCCTAGTGATGGAGACTTGTGCTTAATTTGTGAGCCTGCTATGGCAGTGGGTAGATGGGGGAAAAAATGGACTCAAACTGAAGCATCCCTGGCCATTTACGGGCTCCTACTAGCTGCAGGGGCACATATATTTTTTTCTTTAATTTCAAAACTCGTCCGGGCTAATAAAATAAACAGGATAGGAAGAGCCCAGTAGGGGGGAATTAGGATGCATTGCGTTAGGCTGTTCTGTGGCACCGATGGAAACAAACAGATTTTATATTTAGCATTTGTAAGCCTGGCTAAGTATTTAATCAGGGCAGTCCGAATAAATTGTGACCAATTTGTGCCTGGTAGAGCTTGCCAGAAAATATCCAGAGAAGCCTGTGCAGTGTATTGGAGTGCTTGTCCTCCATCACCCCCACACTCAGGAACTAAATCCGGCACCGGAGAGTCACGGATAAAAAATTTGAACAGAAGCCACCTTCCTGGTATGATCTGCACTGTTAGGGACATCACTAGAAAATGTAAACTAGTTGGGCATTCATTTTTTTGTATCAATTTCTGCTCGATGTCTGTGGCTGTCACATTGATTGCATATTTGCACATCCAAGCAAGCAGAGCACGTCTGCATTTATGAATGTATGCAACCATTACATCTCAGAGGAAGGACTCGAATGGAGCACAGACATGACACTCAATGGCTCAGAACTGCTAAGGTACTAACTGCTAGGGTCAGAACGTACATCCTGGCTGTTAGGGGAGGGCTGCATCTGTGAGCTCCATTTAGTACATTTATCACATTAAATGGAGCGTTAAATGTACTTAAGCTTAGACAGTGTTTCTCTCTTGCTGCTTTCCATGGGTGTAATACAGACAATTCCTTCTCCTCAGCAGATTCTAACAACAGATGCTTCGGGGTTGGGATGGGGAGCTCATCTAGGGCCCCACCAAACTCAAGGGACCTGGTCCAATCTGGAGTCATCTCTCCACATCAATGTCCTGGAGGTGCGTGCAATTCTTCATGTCCTACAGACCTTCCAGACTCAGTTATCCCCAGGCCTTCTGCTAGTGAAGATGGACAACATCAGTGTAGCCCACTACATCAATGAGCAGGGGGGGCACACACTCGTACCCTCTCTGCCAGGAAGCAATGAGAGTCTGGTACTGGACTCTGGACCATGGTCTAGAACTGTCAGCCATCCCATGTTCCAGGTGTCCGAAATGTCCTGGCGGACAGCCTAAGCTGGTTGCAGTCAAAGAAGTATGAGTGGGAGCTGCTGACCTCAGTAGTAGAAGACCTCTTTGACAGATGGGGTCATCCAGAGTTGGACCTTTTTACGTCCCCATTCAACACAAAACTGCTGCTTTTTTGCTCACTCGATCCAGGGCCTGGAGTTATCTGGTGAGACACATTGTCCCTCTCCTGGAAAGGGAGGTTTCTGTACACATTTCCTCCCTTTCCCCTGCTTCATGGGGTTTCTGATCAAGCTCCAGATGGAAGGGGCCATGATGATTCTCATCACCCCTTTCTGGCCTAGTCAGATCTGGTTCCCTTTACTGCAACAGCTGACAATGGAGTCTCCGGTACTTCTGCCTCTGTGCACCGGCTTGCTGTCCCAGAACCATGGTGCCCTGGTCCATCCAGACCTCATATCCCTGCATCTTCATGCCTGACATAGCCATGGCTAGGTTTGGGTTGTCACCCAAGGTGGCTGATGTCCTAGTGGTGGCTAGGAAGCCTTCCACTAGGGCCACTTATTCCATGAAGTGGAAATGCTTTGCGCTGTGAGGTGCTTCATGTCAGCTGGATCCTTTCACTTGTCCAGTTAATCAGATATTGGAGTACTTGCTGTCCCTTTCAGACTCCAGTCTGAAGTACTCCTCTCCTAAGGTGCACATGTCTGCCATCTCTGCCTTCCATGTGCCTATTGGTGGCCATATGGTGGCACAACTGGAAGTGTCACATACATTTCTGAGAGGCATTTTTCACCTGAAGCCCCCAATCTGCAATCCAATCCCACCTTGGGACTTGAATTTTGTGTTGGAGAAACTTACTTTGGCTCTCTTTGAGCCGGCCTCAACATGCGAGCCATGCTTTTTGTTGTGGAAAGCATTATTTATAGTTGCTGTTGCCTCTGCTCAAAGGATTTCAGAGCTACAGGTGCTCAATGCTCATGTGCGAGCAGCCTTATTTGATTTTCCACAAAGACAGGGTGTCTTTGCATACCAACCCTAGGTTTCTTCCTAAGGTGGTGTCGGAGTTTACTTCAAATCAATCCATCCACCTACATGTTTATTACTCAGAGCATGCCAATCCAGGGGAAGCATTGCTCCATACTTTAGATGTGCATAAAATTCTGTGTTACTATACACACCGTAGGCAGGACTATAGGAAGAGGGCATCCCTGTTTCAAAACAGCGCTTGTCCAAATGGTTAGCCAACTCTATTTCTTTTTACTACAGGAAGTACGGCAAGGACCTTCCTGACGTTGTTCATGGCCACTGCACCAGAGGTATGGCCACTTCTGTTGCTTGTTTCAGGAACATGCCAGCTGCAGAGATCTGTGCTGCTGCTACTTGGAGTACTGTTCACACCTTTACCAAGCACTACAGTCTGGACATTGTCTCTAGGTGTATAGGAAGATCTTACTTTGAGAGGGCTCTTGCAGTAGGTAATAACTGTTAGGACTGAGCCACCAGGCACTAGGACCACACTGAAAACTTTAGCTAGCAGTATATAATGGGGGACCGCCCCCAATGTCATGTGACTGGCATCAGCCAGATGCCATATAAGGGTCAGTCCCCATGCCCACCCTCCAGTTCTTTCCCGCTGTCGACCTGCACACATCGGACCTCACAGAACGCTGCTACAGTTTGACTGCCATTTCTGATAAGCATATCTTTCGAATTTTTTTGTTTTTTTCTCAAAAATAGTAGAATTTGTCATCAGACTGCATGTCTTCTCCAACTCCTCCTGAATCGCAGCACAATAAGTGCACCTGTGGCAAGTAGCTCCCGGAGAAAGTCACCCGCACTTCGTGCCTCTTGTGCTTGGGACCCGACAACGACACTGAGACCTGTGTGCCCTGCCAGAAATTTAACCAGGCCTCACAGAAACACAGGCAGCAGGCCCTGGAAGCCAACCTTTTGAAAACAAAATTTGCTTCCATGGAAAAAGAGCTGCAGCACATGTGAAGTGCTTCCACATCTGTGGGAGGTTCTTCTGACTCCCACAAGCAGAAGAAGAAGGACAAGGAGAGCATCGGAACCGGGATCGGTCTCCTTCCAGGCCACAGCTCCCTCCGGGGACCGTGGCTGATGAGAGGCCTTTCTCCAGCAAGGGAAGTGCCCCTCCAGCTAAGTCCTTTTCTGCTGTGGAGCAGACTGAGTCCCCCCTCGCCTGAGCTGGTTACGGTTCAGGCAAGCACCTCCAGGGATTCGAAGGCTCCTTCCACCCTTAGGCCCCTCAAAACTCCCAGGTCTAAGTCGAGTGGATCGGCTGGTAAGTCGGGCATTGGGTCTTCTGATAAATGCACAGCCTTGGCTGATATGTCTGGCGTCAGTCCTTCCGATGAACGACCAACCATGGCACTTCTGTCAGACCCCAATAACAGGTCTGACGCCGGTCTTCCAGACCGGCTTCTGCTGCCGTTTATGACACAGTCTCCTCGGGAGGAATCCCCCTCCCAGGACTCTCCTACATCACCTCTGGTGGTACCTCCAGACTCCCCCATTCCTTTTGAGGGGGAGGAGCAGCCACCCGCTGGTCCCTGTAACATGCCAGTGCTGGACCACCCACTGCCAGACCTCCCTTCGGGGGCTCTGGTGCCCATGCCTGTGGACCCACCATTTGGGCCTTCTTCTCCTCCCCCCAGACTCCGGTGGGTCCCTCCGGCCCTTCAGGACCGACACCTGGCCTACCTCCAGCAGGATCACAGTGTAACCTGACCCTACTGGGGCCCTCCAATATTCCTTCCGGGCCACTGTCAGGTCCTTCGGCACCACTGTTGGGGCCTACTCCAGGCTACCCGATGCCGGGTTATCCAGCACCACAATATCTTACTCGAAGTATCCGATGCCACAGTACCCAATGCTGGATTACTCTATGCCAGGGTACCCAATGCCGGGATATCCAACGCCCAGCTATCTAATGCCAAGTTATCCAACGACGAGCTACCCAATGTCGGGCTATCTGACGCCAGCCTATATGCCACTGTACCAGCCTCCTCTGCCTCCTCCATAGCTGCAGGAGAATTTTGAGGCCTTTTTTGATTCTTGGTGGGCTAAAACCAAGTCTCAGCTGGTAACAGAGCTGGACCGATGTCAGCCAGTGGCATTCTCCATGCGGTCCACCCGACTCTCACTCCATGGTCTCTGTCGCCGATGAAGATGCCCCCCCCACATTGGGTTGCACGTTGGGTGCCTCCTCGGTGGAGGGCCGCAGCAGTGGGTTGGTTGAACCTCACAAGGAGGTTCCCCTTCCCAGGGCTTTGTCCCCAGATGGGAAACCTTCGTCAGACTCAGTATAACTCTTCCTCTGCCTCAGGGTGCGAGACTCCTCCTCCTCCAGAGGATCCCAAGCCTAAAGAGACTCTGAAGTCTCTGCCAGAGGACCCTTCCTTTATGGAAATCCTCAAAAAGATCCAGGAGGCTAATGGATGGATGACTGAGGACCAGGATCCTCAATGTAAGAGATTGGCGGAGCCCTCGACCTCCCTGAGCTGTCTCCCCTTCTCATTCCTTCCTGGATTGGGCCTCACAAAGACTTGGCCACCACCATCTGGCAGCAGCCGTCATCAGTCCCTGCTGTTTCCAAAATGGTGGACAGGCTATATCATGCCCCAGAGGGCAAGGACCACCTCAATACCCACCCCAAAGCTGATTTGGTGGTCATCAATGTGGCACATGACCACACCGCTTAGCCCAAACATATGAGTACCTCACTTCCAGATAAGGAGTTGAGGCAGCTGGACCAGTTCGTATGCAAGTTCTACTCGTCCTCTACTCTGGCTATGCTGGCTCTGAATTATCTCAGCCATGTGATTCATTATTGAAAGACTATGCTAGGGCAGCTTAAATCTAAATCTGAGGCCTTGCCTGCTTCTGAAGCTAGGACTAACATCGAACAGACAGACAGAATGGCATAGATTATCTGTCGCCATGCCTTCCGAGCCATTTACGATGCTGTTGATGCTTCGACTCAGAGCACTGCCATGGCTGTTTGCCTGTGCAGATACTCCTGGTTATGGGTCTCTGGATTCACCCAGGATGTTCAGAACTCTGTCCTGGATGCCCCTTTCCAAGGCTCCGTCCTCTTTGCGGGAGATGTCAAGGACATTCTGACTTTATTACAAGACAGTGGCAAAGCCTTATGCTCAGTGCAATCTCTGTACCGGTCTAATACTAAGCCTAAGCAGCCATTTCATCACCAGCAAAGGCACCAAAACAGGCAGCAGCCTGCCAGACGTCAGTCCAAATGTTGGGCTACTTTCTCAGCCTCCACCCTCCAACCAAGTCCCAGAGAGCTTCTGGGGTGGCGCAACCCAACCATCCTACTGCCTCCTGACTCAAGGCTTGCCCCCCCCATCCTCCACTGGGTCTGGAGGAGCCAGTAGGGGGCAGTTCACCAGCCACCTGGTGGGGTGGGAGGCGATCACAGCATAGTCATGGATCCTTCAGCTCATAACTCAAGGTCACACACTGGAATTTCTAGAGAGCCCTCCAGAAAATCCTCTAGGCCACTCTCATTACCTAAAAGGTCACATTCTGCTCATTTGAGAGGAAATTGACCAGTTAATCCACCATAGAGCCCATTCCCCAGGGTCAGCTCAGAAGGGGATATTACTCCCACTTTTTCTGCTCCACAAAAAGATGGGAGAACTTCAGCCAATATTGGACCGTAGCACGCTCAATTTGTACGTAGAGTACAAGAGATTTTGCAAGTTGACTCTCCCAGGTCTGTTGCCACTGCTCCACCAGAGACTGTGGCTCTGTACGCTGGACATGCCTACCTGCATATCCCAGTTTTCCCTGCCCACCGCCTCTTCCTCAGGTTTGCCTTCCAGGGGGAGCAATTGCAGTTCAAAGCTCTCCCCTTTGGCCTGTCCTCAGCACGCCAAGTGACTAGTAGTAGTGGCAGTGGCTTTGTGTCATCAGGGCCATTATGTCTTCCCGTACCTCAACAACTGGCTTCTGTTAGCCCCACTGAGGGACAGCTTGGTAGCCTCTCTGTCTGCTACCCTGGACCTGTTCCATCAGTTGGGTATTACGGTGAACTACCCCAAGTCTCACCTTATCCCTTCTCATGCCTCCAATTTATTGGGGCAGTGCTAGACACATCCCAGGGTCAGGCTTTCCTCCTATTGGACAGAGTGGAAACGCTGCAACAGCAGGTCATGCCATGTGGCCTCCCACTGCTGGGTAACAGCCAGGGCCATTTTACATCTCCTGGGTCTTATGGCAGCAGCCATCCCCACTGTTCCAGTAGCCAGGCTCCACATGTGGGTCACACAGTGGACCCTCCGTGTTCAGTGGGATCAGAGATTGGATGACCTGGACAGCAGGGTTCTGGTGTCCAGTCCCATGTGGCAGGATATCCTCTGGTGGCAGGACCTGAACAACCTCTGCTGAGGTGTTTTGCTCCAGCCCCCCACTCAGAATCAGACCCTGATCATGTATGCCTCAGGTCAGGGCTGGGGAGCCCATCTGAGAGACTGCAGCACTCAGGGATCTTGGTCTCAGAGGGAGCTCTGTCTGCACATCAATGTGCTAGAGATGAGAGCTGTGTTGTATGCCCTTCAGGCATTCCAGTCCCTTCTCCTCCCAGGCACACTGCTTGTCCAGTCAGACAACATGTGCATGGTATGGTACCTCAACAAACAAGAAGGCACACATTTGTATCCCCTGTGCAGGGAAGCGATGCATGTGTGGAACTGGGCAGTTCAGCACCGCCTCCATCTCACAGCAGTGCATATCCCGGGTGTTCAAAACATCCTAGCGGACGATCTCAGCTGCACCCAAGCAAGGGCCCATGAGTGGGAACTGACTCAGGTGGTGGCTGAAGAAATCTTTGATCTCTGGGGTTGCCCAGATCTCTATGTGTTCACTTCCCGATACAATGCAAAACTACCCAGTTTCTGCTCACTCGTTCCTGGGCCTGGTGCTTTCTGGAAAGACACGCTGTCTCTTTGCTGGACAGGGAGATTCTTGTATGCATTTCCACTCCTGAAAAGGGTACTCCTGAAGTTATGGGTGGAAGGGGCTCACATGATTCTGATCGCCCCTTATTGGCCTCACCAAATTTGGTTCCCTCTGCTCCAGCAGTTAGCGGTGGAGCCTCTGGTTCCTCTACCCCTCTGCCAAGACCTTTTGATCCAGGAGCAGGGCAGGATGGTTCATCCAGGACTCAAGTCCCTTCACTTTCACGCATGGCACTTTCTGACATAGCTGCCTCTTGCTTTGGAGTCTCTTCCAGAGTTGCTCAAGTCCTTGTGGAGGCCCGAAAGCTGTCCACAAGAACTACTTACGTTATGAAGGGGAAACGGTTTTCCATTCGGGCAGCATCTAAGGATTGGGACCTATTCTGCCCTGTCCCATAGGTCATGGAGTACCTGTTGCACCTTTCAGACCTTGAACTCAGCTATTCTTCGCTGAAACTCCACTTGTCTGCCATTTTGTCCTACCATACCCCAGTGGACGGCAAACCTTTTGCTCAGTTGGAGGTCTCAATCACTTTTCTGAAGTGGATACTCCATTTTGAAACCCCCCGGTGTGGAACTCTGTCCCCTAAGGGATCTGAACTTTGTTCTCGAGAAACTCACTCTGCCTCCCTTTGAACCGGCTGCGAGTTGTGACCTGTGCTATCTGTCTTGGAAAGCGCTCTTTTCATTTGCCATTACTTCTACTCGAACGATTTACGAGCTTCAGGCTCTTATGTGTAAGGAGCCTTATCTGATTTTTTACAGAGACTGGGTGACTCTGCATATCAATCCTAAGTTTCTACCGAAGGTAGTTTCTGAGTTTACTTTAAATCAGACTATACACTTGCAAGTGTATTACCCTGAACATTCCAATCAAGAGGAGGCAATTCTACACTTTGGGTGTGCACAGAATTTTGCGTTACTATACGAATTTGACAATGTAAGTCTGTAAGATGGATCAGCTTTTCGTTTCCTTTGTGCTCCAGAGAGGGCGTGGCAATTTCCAAACAGTGTTTATCCAAATGGTTGGCAAACTGCATTTTGTTTTGTTATCAGAAGTATAACAAGCCACTTCCAGTGGAAGTGAAAGGGCACTCAACCAGAGGCATGGCTGCATCTACTGCTTGTTTCAGAAATGTTTCTGCTGCGGACATCTGTGCAGCAGCCACTTGGAGCTCTGTCCACACCTTCACTAAACATTGCAGTCTGGACATTGCCTCTATGAGCAGGGCAGGCTTTGGACTAGCCATCCTTCAGGGCCTCCTGTCTTAATTTTGCGCCTACTGCAGACCTTTCCTACCTCCCGTGGTCAGCCTATGTCTGACTGACACTGCTTGGGACTCAGTCCTAACGGTAATTACCTACTGCAAGAGCCCTCTTGAAGTAAGATAGTACAGTTATGTAAGAACTTACTGTAACAGTAGATCTTCGAGAGAGGCTCTTCCAGTAGGTAAGCTTTCCCCTCTCTCTTCTTCTCCCTGCTGCTGTTCTTTTTCAGCCTCTCTCTGCTCCAGGAGCCAACTCTTTTCTCCTGTTGCACCTTTTTGGGGCTCCGGCAGGAGAACTGGAGGGCAGATGTGGGGACTGCGCCTTATATGGCATCTGGCCGACACTGATCACATGACATCGGGGACGGTCCCCCACTATCTACTGCTAGATAAGGTTTTCGGTGTGGTCCTAGCACCTGGTGGCTCAGTCCTAATGGTTATTTTATTTTGTTTAGTTTTTGTTGACCGGGTAAGTGCACTAGACAAATTCTGCCTAGTTTCAGGCATGACCCGGGGGAAGGGGATACAGATGAATGCCAACTGACCTTGAACCAAATTAAGCTGTTTGTGGTATTTTTAGTGATTGAGGGAAATTTGGCCAGGACACCGGGGAAATTCCCCTACTCTTTTCGATAAGTGCCATGGGATCTTTAACATCCACCTGAACTACCACCAATCCAGGCAGATGGGACCTCGGTTTAACGTCTCATCAGATGGATTATTACCTACTGCAATAGCCTCTCATGAAAATCTACGTAAGTTCTTACATAACTGTACTTTTTGGCCTAGCCATCCTCCAGGGCCTACTTTCTTAGGCTCCAGGTTTCCTCCCCCCAGAGTGTGCTGTCTGATGACAGAACTGTTTGGGACTTGTTCCACAGATGTGGCCTGCTGCAAGAAATAACCTCGAAGCATCTTCTTCCCTTGGTGGGAACCTTCGGTTCCTTCTCGATTCCTTCAGCCGATGCTAGGTAGCTTGTGATCTCTGGCAAGAGAACTGAGGAGGGCACGGGGGCCATCCACTGTTATAGGATTTGCATTGTCAACGTATGACATCAGAGTGGGCGGCCCCTGGTAGGCTGCTAGCTATAAAAGTTTTTGTGTGGTCCTGGTGCCTGAAGGCTATAGTTCCATAGGTGTGGCCTGCTGCAAGAGATCCTCTCAAAGAGCTATTGTTATGGTAAATTCTTACATAACTGTACTTTATTTGTACTTCTTGTCCTTTGTTATTCTTGTCCATTCATGTGCAAGGTTTTACCAAGGTTTGGGGGAAGGGGCATCACTCCAAACCAGTCATCTTTTGTGGGGATTTTGAAATGGGGTCAATTGCCTTCCCTTGTATTCCTTTAGGATGGTCTCATTATACCCACACCTGTACAAACCCCCGGGTACCCCTGGGTCTTATAAGCAAATGTGGAACCATGAATATCCATAGCAGGAGAAAAAAAAAACAGGCCCTTCTTCATGTAACATATCTGTGCTACTGCCAAAGGACATCCTCTAATATTTGAGCAGTCTTCCTGGGCTGTGTTTAGCACCATGCGGTCAAGAAGGGGATCCAGTTGCTGTCAGCGTGCATTGAAACCAACATGGTGTATTTCACCCCTCAATCCAGCAGAGCTAGCCTGACCGGTTTGCTAAAGAGGTAAGAGGCTCGTGAGGGACTGTTGCAGCCTACAGAGGAGATAAGAGAGAGAGAGAGAGAGAGAGAGAGAGAGAGAGAGAGTGAAAGCAGATCAAGGAGGAGGATGAGTGGGATTGGGGTGTGCAAAGCCCTGTTTGTCCAGTGTGCACATCAAAGTAATAGGAGTAGTTTCTCCTCCCTGGTACTGCGTTACATGAATGTGGCCACGTAATGCTGCTTTACTGTATTTAATTGTTAGGACAGTGTCTTGATGGGTTAGGATTAACAGAAATTGCCTTTGGAATTTGCATAGTAAGAAGTTCTGACCCGTGTGTGAGTAAGATTGCCTTTTGCAACGCAGCACCTCTTGTAGGTTGGCTGGGGGAGGGGGCCAGGACCATTCGCATGTTCAGCCTTGTGCTGCTAGAATGGATCCTGCATGTAAGCGAAGGTGTAAAACAAGAAAGCTGTGGGAGGGGCTGGTTAGAACAGTGATGGAGTGTCTTCATGGAGAAAGCATACGATGGCAGTGCAAGGGTTCAAACCTGTCAACCAACCATGTTTCTTAATGAGTGCAATCTTCTACTGCTCGTATTCAGTATAATGTAAGAAACTTTTTCAAGACTGTAGTTTAACCAGCAATTATAGTGCCTGTCTTACTATACGAGCAAGCACAGTAAATACTTCATCTATGCTATGGATTTCATCCTTTTGGCTATATTGCATATTTGTAAAAATATTTGAAAATCCAGGGGATGGGTATGTCCCCACATAGTTGGAAGGGTAAGCTAGTGTTAAAACTGTTAAGGGTTGCTGGTTGGTAGGTCCCTAGACCTAGAAAATGTGTCATTAGGGCTGGGGTCTGACTCATCTAGTTCTTATAAGTGATTTATCAGGAAAGTGTGGTACACCAGGAGAGCCGGATTGGGGGGGGGGCACAGCCACAGCCCTGGCAGTAAGTCTTCATGGGGAGAAAACGTGTGTTGTTGATACAAGGGATTTCAACCATTTTAGCCAGCTACATACCCTTACAATTATATCATTAACTCTTCACTGAGCTCAGCAAAGTTACGGTTTGACACTAAAGTTGTGACACCTAGCTGTGTACTGAATAAGTATGGTGAACAGTTTTCTGTGTGGCAGGCTCTACAGGTACAATTAGAACCCAGGTGAGGGGGTGCCCACACAGTGGAAAAAGGATAAAATTAGCATCAAGAACTGGTCAGGAGCCCATAGTCCCTGTTTTTGTCAGTCAACTTGATATGGTGGTGCCTTTGTAAAGCTATGGTTAACAGAGATAATTCCTGCGTGGAGATTTGGGTGCTGTAATGAGACCATACAATGGGTGCAGCTACCACATCATTGGTTCAGATGTGCTGCATTTGAGTTGATAGCAAGGAATACCTCAGGAGTAGGCTGATCAGTATTCTGTGCAATGCATTTGAGTTGATAGCAAGGAATACCTCAGGAGTAGGCTGATCAGTGTTCCGTGCAGTGCATTCGAGTTGACAGCAAGGAATACCTCAGGAGTAGGCTGATTAGTGTTCCGTGCAACCCCAAATGGAACGATTTGCTTAGGGCTCATATTGAAAATGCTGGCATGTGGTAAAGAGGGAATTACACAAAACACCCCGAATTAACTGCCGCCACACAACATAACAGTTCACCCCCCTACAAGAAGGGGAGTGGGGTAGTTGGCTTTCAGTTTGTGGGGCCTCAGGTATTTATTCCTCCTAGGTAGAGCAGCATGAGCATGGGAGGGGTTCATTGGATCCTGGGCTTGCACAATCTCCACTCAAGAAGTTGCCACTAGGTTAAGGGACTGTTCCAGTGCTGTGGAAGGGTGATCTAGTGGTGCCTTTAGCTGGGGTAGCTGTGATTTTGCCAGGGGTGTTTGAAAGAAGGAGCTGTAGTTGTGAAGAGATGCTCTCGATCCACGACTATGACTGTGGTGCTGCGGGCTTTTTATCCGAGAGGCATTGGAGGTTTTCTGTGTAGCCTTTCTACTTTTTGAGCATTCATGCTGACATTGTTCAGACAGAACCGCACCAGTAGATAGTGCAGGAGAATATACAGCAGTGTCCATCAGGGAAGACTCTGTCCCCCAGTCTGATCTTGTGTCAGGAATTTGGGCTGACAAACGGGATGGAGAGGGCTGTAGTCGCAAAAGCTAGTAAGTAATTTGGTAAGCTTTGGTCTCTGTGTAGATATAAAGATATCTAAGCAGATATCTCTGTATCTAAGTGAATATCTCTGTAGCTGTTATCAGTAGGATATTCTAAAAGGCAAGATTAGCTTGGACTACATGTACTTATAGATAATTACACTAACACTCTTTAGAGTGGGATCAGTACTACTGTTCGACTTTTAACTCACTGACACAGCAATCACCGACTCCGTCTAATCGAATCTGTCAATTTACCACATTCCTATTTACTGCCAATCAAAATACCGAAACAATTTGCAAGTAGCAAATTTAACACTCAAGTCGCAACTGTGCATTCATGAAACAGCTTGCAAGCAGCACATAGCAGGCAGAATTCTTGATGTGATTTGGCAGCACCAGTAAGAGGCCGATGTGTGAATGATACACTTTCATCACGCATCATTCGAGCAGCAACTTTTCATACTGGTGCGCCGTCTAGTGATCGTTTCAAGGTACTTTATAATCAAACTTTATTTTATAACATTAAAAGATAGGCACTAGTTCATTTTATATTTCAAAGAGCCATATTGTGGGCTATGCCACGTAAAAACTCATCAGTGGATCTCTCCTCTTTACTTAGAAGAATGTTTCCAATTTCCTCCTCATGCTTGAGGTATTTTTTCTTGATCGGAGATCGGGGTTGGCCGGGGGTTATTTTTTCAATAGGGCTCTATGTGACTAGTTGTTCCCACTTCAATTCTCGGACTAGACGGGTGATGCCAACATGGTTTGAGCCCATAAGTGCTCTGAGGCATCTATGCCAGGCCTCTACATTATTTTGAGTTCGTGGGACACCCAAAGCAATTTGATCATGTACCGACCACAGTTCTGGCAGAAACAGGGGGGGCACTGCGAATTGTGGTTGCATTGCGCATATGTCTTTTGATTCTGCCGAGCACATAATTCTCCTCAAACCACTCGAGCACCGGGAGACTACATTCAGGGAAGTCATGTTTTATAGCCTCATAAGCGGATGGTATCTCAGATGCTGTCAAGAATTCAAGTGCTTGAAGATGCCTCATTTGCAAGCTGAAGTCAGATTCTGAGCCATACTTCGTGGCTAGTCCCACGCTCTGGATTTTGCGCCATATGATTTGCCCAAAATGAAAAAGACAACCTTTATTGATCGATGTTGGGAACTCAGCCTGGCAGGCATTGATGGCTGCCTGTTCAAAGTCAGTAATGATGTAGGGAGGGTTTAGGGATAGGGCATGTTCATCTGCTAAGTCTTGCAGGTCCTGGAAAAGATGACTATAGCAGTCCTGTGACTTGAATGACATCAAGGCATACACTAAAGGTACTATCCAACTTGTTTCATTACTGCCCACTGGGGCATGTATTGAATAAAGTTGTCGGAATAAGCAGGGCATGGTTTTAAAAGTACCATCCATCAGCCAGCACTGTGCACTGGAAAGTTTGGTAAGATTTGTCTTAGTGCAAAAAATCAAGATTTTGTCCTCACCACATACCGATTCCCTGGCAAGAAACAGTTCGCCATCAATGTATTGTAGTGACTCTGGTACTAGCACATCATCAAGTGTTTTTGGTTCTGGAGGAATGTTTTCTCGCCTCGCTCATTTTACAACCTGCTGCAACGCATGTCTGGATGGCATATTATGGTGTACTTCAGCTGTGAGTTTAGCAGACTCTGCTTGAATTAGCTGAGCAGGAGTGTCATTAGTGGTGACAGCACACTCCTTAAGAGAAGCTACAGTCTTGGCAAGAGGAGCTGAACTGGCATCTGGTGAATGACTGTGCTCTCCCGTCTTCCCCTGTAGATGATGCTGTCCTCCAACCTGCACTGTATTTGCCCTGCCATGGCAACCACTGCTACGGTTCTGGCAGCACCAGTAAAACAAGTCACCCCATTATTGCTCCTTATAGTAGAGGTAGTCATCAGTGAGAGCTTATCATGCCTTCTCTGTGAGGGAACCATCTTACATGGCTCGGCTATTGCCATTACTGTAGTCACAGTAAAAACACAAACAAAGGCGAAATGGCCAATGAAAAGCCATTATTTTGTGCCTGAAGCCTCTGCCTCGAAATGACCACAAAGTAATTGGAAGCCACACTAGGTGGCGATTTTGGTGAACATTTATTTATTTATTTAGTTTTTGTTGACCAGGTAAGTGCACTAGGCAAATCCTGCCTATTTTTAGGCACGAGCCAGGGGAGGGGGATACAGATGAATGCCAGCTGACCTTGAACCAGATTAAGCTGCTGGTGGTATTTTTAGTGAATTTACATGACTTTGTTTTCCTAGCTCGGAGCTTCACCTTACTAACATGGCGAACAGGTAATTGTGCAACTAGCAACTAGCACATAGCAAATTGCAAATCACAAAAAGCAACTCAACTAAAGGTAATTGTGCAAACAGCAACTGGCACATCACAAATAGCAAAACGCAACTGAGTAGGTACTTTGAGTATCGTGCAATTAAATGAGGCGGTCATTCAGAATTCGGCAAATCAGATACAGCAAAATAGTAGGCTGTGAATTGAGAGTCAATGAAATGTACCTAATCCATTAGAGTTTGGGGGTGGTGCAGACTGAGACATGTCACCTTCCTAGGTACAAATGACATTAGAAGCTTTATTTTTTATTTATTTATTGAAATGTTTCACCAGGAAAGGCACACTGAGCAACAAGATGCTTGTTTCTTGGTGCAACGGGGGTACAGAAGGAGAGCTGATACAGACAGTATAACATGATTTTCTAGGTTACAATAAACCAGGAAATTACAACAGCATTGAATTAGGCAGTTACATACAATGAGGTTATATTTAACCTTGGTGAGTTGGAGTGCTGATACAGGCAGTGTAATATGAGTACCTAGATTACAGTACAACAACATTGAATAAGGAGGCTACATACATCAAGGTTACTTTTACATGGTGGTAGAACAATGGATTAGGTTGGACAAAACTCTTGTGGAAACAAGAGTGGTTGGCCTGGGGAACAAAACTTATAGGTGCAAATACGAGGGCAAGTGCGGATGTTGAAATTATATGCCGGCATTCATAGCAAAAGCTGATGCTGCTGGTCAAGCCAATTGGGGTAAGTGGGAGGCATTAGTGGGGGAGTCAGGATTTAGGGAAGGGAAGAGGGATTGGGGAAGAGGCATGGGGGGATGTGAGAAGGGTGGGATATCAGGCACAGGAGAAATTTACCGTGTAAAAGTTTGACAAGGCAGAGGACAATGAGTGCATCGAGGAGGAGTAGCGTATTTGGGCCGGGAGGTCATTCCAGAGTTTAGGGAGGTGGTAGAAGAATGCGGCTTGGCCCGCTGAGGTCTGACGATGGGGGATAGACAGCAGCCATGTGTTGGACGATCTGCAGGTATGCGAGGGGGTGGGTGGAGATGATAGAGAGGAGGCAAGGTAGTGTAGCAGAGAGCTGAGCCAGAATTTCGAGGCAAATTTAGCACAATGGAGTAGTTGGCGGTTGCCAAGGGAGGGGAAGCACAGTGAATGGTAGAGCTCACAGTGATGGGTTCGGGAGAGGGTGTCAAGGGCAAAGCAGAAGAAAGCGTTGAAGAGGGGATCCAGTCTGGATAGGGTAGACTTGGGAGCAGCACTGTAGACTACATCACAGTAGTCAAATGTAGGTAGGATCGTCTTCTGCACAATTTCATGTCTCGCAGGTGGCGGGAGGCTAGTGGGGTTCCTGTAAAGGGCATCGAGCATGGGGCACAGTTTCTTCAGGATAGCATCTACATGGGCAGAGAAGGATAGGTGTTGGTCAAGCCAAACCCCTAAGTACCTAAAAGTAGAAGCGTCCTCAAGGACTGTCCCTTCAAGTGTGTGGAAGTTATGGAGGGAGGTGAGCCTGCATAGTCTCTGCCTGGGGCCAAAGGTCATGGAGACTGTCTTTTTGGCAATTAAGGAGACTTGGTGGGAGCTAAACCAGAACTGAACTTTATTGAAATCAGCCTAAAGGTTGGTAGTAACCTCCTCTGGGGTCTGACCGGTGGTGAATAGGACTGTATCGTCTACATATATGTGTATGGAAGAAGATGAGCAGATTAGTGGCAAGTCATTTAGAAAGATGGAAAAAAGGATAGGGCCAAGTACAGAGCCCTGTGGAACCGCAGTATCTATAGAGATTGGAGGGGAGGTGGAATCAGCAGTTCTTACTGACTGAGTCCTCTCTATCAGGTAGGTACTGAACCAGCTTGTGGCAGACTCTGATAGTCAGGCTGCAGAGAGGCAGGAGAGCAGCAGGGTATGGGAGACAGTGTCAAATGCTTTGGCTAAGTCAACAAAAATGGCTAAGGTAATTTGACCTTGGTCCATCCCAGAGAGGATGGTGTCAGAGAGTCTTAGTAGGGAAGTGGCAGTTGAGTGGTTCTTCCGAAATCTGGACTGGTAGGGTGTGAAGACATTGGAATCAGAGAGGAAGTTAGAAAGTTGAGAGAGTACAAGGTGCTCTTGGAGTTTTGTGAGGGCAGGGAGGAGAGAGATAGGGTGGTAGTTGGCTGTGGAGGTAGGGTCACCACCTTTAGGCAGGAGTAAGACAATAGCATGTTTCCAATCCGTAGCAACGGTGGCAGAGGCAAAAGATTGGTTTAAGAGATCAACAAGAGGAGATGCAATGGCAGGGGCAGATAGGTATAGGAGTCTAGTGTCCAACCCATCGGGGACCTGCTCTTGGATGGGTTGAGGGTAAGTAAGGCATTTACGGCCTCAACAGGGGTGATGTTTCTGAAGCAGAAGGTGTTTGGTCCCAGAAGATATAGTAGTTCTGACGTGAGGGCTGGGAGGAGCGACAGTGGGTAGAGAGGCAAAGACAGTAGAAGCACATGAGGTGAAGTAGGTGTTGAATTCAGTGGCAACTGCGTGTGGCTCAGAGAAAAGGGTGCCTTTTGAGACCAGGAGTGGGGTGGGGTTTGACGAGGGGGGGCATAGTGAATGAATAACTTTCCAAAATTTGGATGGTCTACTTAGATTGGCGTTAAGGCTGGAGCTAAAGTACTCTGCTTTGGCTAGGCGGGTGGCCTTAGTGCACTTATTACGGAGCATGTGGTAGGTATTTTTGTCGCTTGGGAGGAGTGAGGATTTGTATTTTGCCGAAGCCTTGTTCCAGGCATTTTGACAGGTTAGCAGTTCAGGGGAAATCCAGGATAGGTGGTTCCCCCCGGACCCTGGTGCATCTCAGTGGGGCCTGCTTGTCCCAGATGTTAAGGACTGTATTACGAAAATGAGCAAGGGAATCGTCAATATTGATGTTATTAAGGATAGGGGCCCAGTTGGAGTAAGTAAGAGGTTTGAAATTTAGAGATTTATAGGATCGTTGTAACAGAAATTTCAGAGGGGTTTTGAGGCGGTGAATTTTACGAATTAGGTAGGTAATGTGATGGTCACTTATGGATTCGGGCAGTAAGCCAGATTTGAGGACACGGTGTGGAAAGGAGGTGAGTACCCAGTCAATAAGGGCGTGATTGCCCATTTTGTGGTTGGAATGAGTTGGTTCTGTGATGACCTGTAAAACGCTTAGGGATGATATCTCTGATTGAAGTTTGTTTAGAGAGGGTGAAAGCCAGTTGTGATTAAAATCTTCCAGGATATGTAATTCGCCGGAAGGGGAGTGGGAGACTAGGTGGCTTATAAGGTCAGAGACAGTAGTTGCAGGGGTGCTAGGCCAGCAGTAGATGCCAGCAACATAGATAGGGAGTGAGAAAGGGAGGGATAGCTGAAGCATTGAAAGTTCAGAGGTTTGGGGCTCAGTTTTAGCTAGGGCTACGGAGGAGTGTAGGTCTGTGGTAGTGTAGATAGTGACTCCTCCGCCTCTGGTGGGGCAGTCAAGTCGTGAGGTGGTGAAACCTGGGATGGTAATAGAGGTGTCCTTGAGATTGGGGTTTAGCCAGGTTTCGGTTAGGATGATGATGATGTCAGGTGCTTGTTGGGCCGCTAGCACCTGGAACAGGTCAAGTTTAGGGGCTAGGCTGCGAATGTTTAGGTGGAGTATGTGCAGCCCTCGGGGGAGGAAACCACTTAAACTGGTGGAGACGGTTGCTGTGGGGTAAGTGACCATGGAGCTGGGTGGGGTAGATGCAGGTGCAGGGCCTGGGTTAGGGTTTCCTGGAATAAATGAACATTACACTCATAGAACCGTTCTGATAATCCTATGATATTTCTGAGGTAGACTCAGGCTTTTTGTGTGCTTACAAACTTATACATATAAACTCTTTCTCTTTTGTGGTTATAACCATTGGCTTATCCTTCTAGGAAATAAGCGGTTTCTCTTTGGAAACAATTCTAACACATGTGCATATTCTTCTTGTATCTTAGTGTAGCTAGCTTATACAATATTATATTGTAATAACTCGATGCACTACTATGGAACACTTGATTCTCATAAGGCATACATTAAATTAGTGTTATGTGAGTCTCTGTAGATATACTCAGCCAAACACTGTTGGGGCTGGAACAAAGTCTGCCAAGTCCCTGTCTGTTCTCTCTTTCTTCATGAGATTGGAAGATCTTACGTCAACAGGACTCTTGCAGTATGTAATAACCATTAGGACTAGAGCCGTCAGGCACTAGAACCACATGGGAAACTTTAGCTAGGAGTGTCTGGCGGGGGACCACCCACCCAACGTCATGTGATGGACATCAGCGTGACACTGTATAGTGGGTGGTCACCATGCCCGGCCTCCAGTTCTTTTCCGCCGTCGACCTGTGCACGTCGGACCTCATGGAGAATGCTACTTCAGTCGACCACTATTTTTGGATAAGTATTTCATCATTTTATTTTCTTTTTGTAAATCTTTGAAAAGTATTACCTTTTTTGTGCAAGTCTTCTCTGATGCCTTCTGAGTTACAGAACAAGTGCAATTCCTTCAGCACCCAGCTCCCCTCACAAGGATGACCATTTCCTCTGCCTCTTCTGCCTGAGACCAGAGCACAAGACTGAAGACTGTGAGTCCTGTCAGAGTTTCAACCAGGCCACACGGAAACACCGCCAACAGGCCCTGGAAGCCTACGTTCTCAAACTCAGGATGGCTTCCATGGAGAAGGAGCTGCAGAAGCTGCAGGGATCATTGTCCTCCCCTGGGGGGTTGTTTGGACTTCCACAAGGAGAAGCACCAGGACTGCGATTGGTCTCCTTCCCACCTGCAACCTCCTTTGGGGGCCATGGGTGACTAGCAGCCTCCCGCTGGCACGGGAACCATTCCTCTGACCAAGCCTGCCCCTCCCTCTGGGGAGCAGCCCTTGGTACCCTCACCTGAGTTGGGTTACAGTTCAGGAGGGCTTCTCTGATCCTCCAGAGAGCTCTGCCACCCTTAGGCCCCTAAAAACCCCGGGGCCTAAATCTGGTGGTGCAGGCGTGTGGACCTCCCACTATATAGTGTCACGCTGATGTTCATCACATGATGTTGGGTGGGCGGTCCCCCACTAGACACTGCTAGCTAAAGTTTTCTGTGTGGTCCTAGTGCCTGATGGCTCTAGTCCTAATGAGTATTATCTACTGCAAGAGCCTCTCTCGAAGATCTGCTATGACAGTAAGTTCTTACATAACTGGACTATCCATGGGGAATCTGGTTGCGCAGTGCTTCTTCCTTCTCTGCTACCTTAGAGCTGTAGTTTCCTTCCTTCTTATTCTGGTCTTTGTACAATGTCAATGAAACAAAGTTAGAAAATGTCAGAGCTTCTCTTTCTTGGCAAAGGCTAGAGAAGTGGCCCCTGAAATAGAGTATTTTGCTGAGTTAGATAAGTAACAGTTCTGGAATCAGAAAGTAAAATGTAGCTGGTGCCTGTAGAGCATAGAGGTGAGATAGCATAGCAAAGAGCAAAAGGTGGCATATCATTTGCTGGGAGTTGCCTCTGAGTTCTTGTTGACTGAAATTACTTAGAGCATTTTTTATTATTCTTTTGTTAACTGGGTAAGGTCCACTAGGCACAACTGCCTGTTTTCAGGGGCAACCGGGGAACTTTATGCTGGTTAAGTGACTTGCTCAGAGCCACACAGTATGCAAGTGGAGGCTGAGGGAATCAAACCAGGTCTGCTGAACCAAGCTCATTCACAGCTCGTTACTCTAACCTCTAGGCTATACTGCCAGCATAACGTAATGTCCTCCATTGGTCCAGCAATAATGTTTGTCACTTTCTCATTGGCCCAGCTCAATTTCCAGGCAAATGTCATTGTCCAATTAGATGGTCTCTCAAGTTCCTTATTTTTGCTCCTAATCGCATGACAGCAGTTAGCAAAATGCAGGAACTGTCTTAGGTGACTGGCAGCATGAAAATTGGGAAGTTAGTACAAGTGTCCAGGAAATTGGTAACCTGTGGTTAGCTTACGGCGTCCTGTCTGCCGTTGGTGGCTTGATAACATGAAATTGTGGTCGGTTCTGAGTCATTTGCAGTTGGGGTGAAGTAATGTTCTTTGGTTAGTGAAATCCTTGAGTTCATCCTGTAGTTTGGTGCAACTGCAGAAGAATAATTCTGGAATAAGTATTTTAATATTAGTCTTTCAGAACAGGTTCATTGGCTTATTAGGCCCATGTATATAAAACTAACATTTTGTCAGAATTCTTTGGGCTTGTAGGCTTCAGAGTTATGCTTACATATTCCCTCCCCCCTCTTTTGTGAGGCAGCGCCAGCATAATGTCAGTGCACCATGAAAGGGTGTAGTACCCAAAGACTCTGCAAAATGTAATAATGCAAGCTTAAGAGAATCATGGCTCCAACATTCTAAAATATTAAGGTATATGATAACTAAAGAAAAGTCTAAGGTAAACCACTACTAACCTTTCATTTATAAGAAGATTACTACCAAACTATATCAAAAATCATTAATGCAAATAAGCGTCATAATACATATGCTATAACACTGCCTATAGGGGTGCATGTAAGCATTGCCCGCCATGTTTAATTTAACTAAGTATATTAAAACACTCTTTTAATGTTAAAGAGCAGTTGATGCCTTCAGGACAACTTTAACAAAATATAATATTTAGACACATTTCTACTTGCATTTTACATTAGTTCTGTATTCCTCTAACCCCATTATTTATTACTGGTGTAATTTGCATGAAAACAGGATCTTTGCTCCTGAACAGTTCATCTACTCAATGTCTACTACAGTGTCAGTGGCTCAGTATGTAGCACACTCGCTGCTGAGGCTGGGAGATCAGAAGGCTATGGGTTCAGTTCCCACATCTGGCACTTGGGTTAATATCCCAATACTGACACTGTAGTGCAGCATGAGGAGAGTGCTGTACTTCTGAAGTGACGTCTTTCGGATGAGACATTAAACCGAGGTCCCATCTGCCTGGATTGGTGGTAGTTCAAGTGGATGTTAAAGATCCCATGACACTTATCAAAAAAGAGTAGGGAAATGTTTTTATTCATAGCACAAAAGAACATATAAACAAATCAGTATTACTTCATGCAAAATTAGAAAAGGAAAAAAAAAATAAACTCAACTGAGCATTACTTCATACTTCAAAAACCAGAAATATACAAACATAAAAGGGGAAAATCATAAATGCAAAGGCATAGTAAGTCATACATAAATCCCAGTCAGAAAATAAAATTTACTAAAAAAATACCACCCTTCCCCACCCTACCAAAAGAGTAGGGGAATTTTTATTAAATCTTTGACAACAAATAATAACAGACTGTGTTAAAGTCACACAAATCTATAAATCATAAAATAATAGAAATCAAATAAGTACTACATTCATACTTTGTTTAGGTGGATTTTAAAACTAGTGGTTTAGGCCCTAAAATTTATATCCTATTTTTTATCATAACATCAAAAACAACCAATAACAAAACAGTATTAAATCACACAAAATAGTATACAAAACATATGGTAAAACAAATCAATAAGTATTGCAGTCATACATTATCAAATTAGTGTAAAGAAAACTATAAATAATACGCCCTCCTCTCTCCTACTAAAGGAGTAGGATATTTTTTTTTATATAAGTCTTCGACCACAAATTAATAAGCTATGTTAAAGTCACACAAATTCTATAAATCATTAAAAAAATCAAATAAATATTACATCCATACTATATCTAGGTTGCTTTTAAACTAGTGTTTAGACTCTCAAATTTTTAAATTGAAACATAACGTATTTAAAGCCAGTCGATTGACTTCCGTGGTTTCATAGTCAAATACGAGTTCTGTGAACAATTTGTCCTTTATGAACTCACCACCTGTTACTCCTATAGGTGGTGCATTTATTTTCCCCCATATATTGACCTAATCTGTTTTTAAATTCCTTGATATTGCTACTTTCAACTACGTATGGTGGTAATATGTTCCAGTTTTGAATAATACTTTGTGTAAAAAAATCACATCTCTTCTTTGTTTTGCTAATTTCACCATCTAATCTAAATCCATGAGATCTTGTTCTTTTATTTATTTCTTGTCTTCTTCTGATACCAATGCTTTCCATCAAGCACTCATCATATATAGCTCTAAATATAAAACACATGTCACCTCTAAGTTGTCTATATTCTGCTGAGTATAGGCATAGCAATTTGAATCTGTTATTATATGACAGGTCTCGTAGCTCTCTTCTTTTTTCAGTTAGTTTTCTTTGAACTCCCTCTTTTAGTTTCTTTCCTTTAGCTGTACTTGCTGCTGTAAACTGGGAACAGTATTCTATATGTGGTCTTACCAAAGTTGTGTATAGGGGTATCATAATTTTAGATTCCCTACTTTTTCTATTAGATAATATATATCCCAATAGTTTATGACATTTCTTAACAGTTATACTGGTATGAACATCTGTTGTTAATGTACTGTATTTGTCATTACTATTCCCAGGTCTCTTTCTTCAGTAGTGACGTCTATTTCCTGATTATCTATGTAATATCTATGAATAAGATTTCTAGACCCAAAATGCATTACTTTGCATTTGGAAATACTGAACTGCATTTTATTTTCCTTAGTCCAGACAGTCTGTCAAGATTTTCCTGAAGTTTTTGCCCATCTAGAGGAGATTGTACTGAGGCTCCTAATTTGCAATTGTCTGCATATTTAGTTAACCATGCATTGTTTGTTGTCTGCAGAGTACCAACCAAGATGTTAAACAGTGTAGGACACAGAACTGAGCCCTGTGGGACCCCACTGGTCACCTCTCCCCACTCCGAGCAAAAAACCCTAATCACAACTCTATCCCTTGCTCCATTGCTGCACTGACCGGTTCAAAGAAGGATTTCAGGTTAGTAAGGCATGATCTTCTTTTAGTGAACCCATGTTGGGAGATATCTGTTATTCTTTCTTTTACCATATGAACCAATATTCTGTTATGTATTATTCTTTCTAGTATTTTTCCTAACACTGAGGTCAGGCTTATAGGCCTATAATTTTTAACTTCTGATCTACTTCCTGTTTTATGTATCGAGGTTATGAACGCTTTTCTCCATTCAGGAATTACTTTCCCACTTTGTATTGATAGATTGAAAAGGTATGTAATTGGTCTCATAAGTTCGGGCAACAATCCCTGTAAAAACTCAGGTGTTATTCTATCTGGGCCTGCTGATCCATTAGGTTTAAGCCCCTTAATAATGGTTTTCATTTCTGTTTCTGTAATAAGTATACAATTATCAGCTAGGGTATTTGTTGGTTTCCGTATTGCCTCTTTAGGTTCATACACTGTTAGAAAATAAGTATTCAGTTCAGTAGTTATATCTACTTCCTCAGTTAATGTACCTTTATCTGTATTTATTTGTCCTATCCCATTATGTTTCCCTCGTAGTGTCCCAATATAATTGTAGAATTTTTTTTATTATCCTTAACCTTGTCAATGAGGTTTAATTCCATGTTTCTTTTGGATTTTCTAATCATAATTTTTAATTTTTTATTACAAAGTTTAATTTTTAGTTTTAAACAGTCAGTTTGATTTTTCTTGAATTTTTTGAATAACCTTTTTTCCTTTTAATTCATTTCATGATATTTCTATTCCACCAGGGGTGTTGTCTTTTATTGTTATTATATTTGTGGATATTTGGGACCCATCTATCTATACAATAACACAATTTGCATTTTATTCTATTCCATGTATTATTAAGATCTATGTCTTGGAAATATTTTTGCCAATCCCAATTTGTTAAATATTCCTTCATGTTCTTATAGTTAGTTTTTTATAGTTTTTAAAAATTGCCTTCCCTTTTGTTACTGTAAGTCCTGACCTGTAGTTGAATCATATGGTTAAATGATCACTATTCCCAAGAGGTGGCATTGTTTTAATTCCATAAATATTATCGCTTCCATTTGTTAATACTAGGTCTAATATTTTAATCCCCCTTGTGGGTTGACTCACTAATTGATCTAAACTGTTATATATAGTGTAGTCTATGAATCTATTTTCTAAATTATTGCTACCTTCCAGAGTATCCCAATTTATGTTTGGAAAATTGAAGTCTCTCATTATTATTGTATCTTGAGTTATCATATGTTTTTCTAAGTAATTTATAAGTTGTTCACTATCTTCTTTCTCCATGCATGGAGGTCTATATCCTAATCCCAGAGCTACATTTTTATTTATAATTTTTATTTGAGCCCAGACAAATTCATATTTTTACCCAGGTTTTAAGAGTTCACACGGTTTTAGTTTTTCATTAATGTATAACACTACTCCCCCACTTCGTCTGTCATTCCTATTTTTTTGAATGTTAATGTACCCATGTATGTTCACATTCCAATCTGTTTCATTATACCAGGACTCTGTGACTCCAGTTATATCAATATTACTTTTGTTCAATATATAGGTAAGTTCCTCAATCTAGTTTCTTAGACTTCTTGTGTTTAATAAACTTATTTTTAGAGCTGTAGTTTCATTATGCTTCACATGTCTTGGTGCAACAATTTATTTTCTTCTGTTCAAGTTAACTTTTTGTTTCTGTGTTTCTAGAGAGTTACTTAAAATGTTTCTCTCCCCCTTATTATCTAGTTTAAAGAATGATTGCTGTGATCCACTATATGTTTCCCCAATAGCCTACTTCCTCTCCTTCTTAAATGCAGGCCATCCCAGCAATACAATTCAGGCTTCTCATAAAATGTTTCCCAATGCATAAGGCATTTTAGATTTTGTTGGAGACACTATTTCCGTAACCAGTTATTAATGCATCTTGTCTTATAGTTTTGTATACTGTCTAACTTTGGAATGGGAGGATTTCTGATATTACAATTTCACTACCCAAATCTATGCACTTGTTCATCAATGCAATGTAATCTTCCTGAATCTTTCTGATGGGTTTGTTCAGGACATTATTGGCCTCAGCATGTACAATAACCAAAGGGTTTACCCCTGCATTTTTAATTATATTGGGTTTCATTCTTGTAATATCAGTTATTCTGGCTCCTCTACAGCTTGAAAGTGTTCTGCTATGTTTGTCTTGATTACATACTGTATGTCTCTGTCCAACTATTTTACTATTGAGTCTCCCAGCACCAGAATTTCTCTTTGTGTTATGTTTTCTGTATCCCTAACTTCATTTTCTTCTGCAATAGTACTCCCCAAGAAGGAAATTAAATTATTTGTTGGTGTTAAATCATTCACTGTTGTAATTGGCACTTGTTCTGTTGTCATGCTAATATTGCCTCCTGTATTAATTATCCCTTTTCCATTATTAGTTTCACTAAGTAAAATTTGATTAAATCCAGCCATTGTTGTTTTTAATGTTGTCACTGGGTTATCACTTTCCATAGTGTCTTCATGGTACGTCTCGTTGTTACTAAGAGGGTCAAAGTGATTCATAAGAGGTATATTGAATTTGCTAGCTATCCTTCCATTTTTAGCCACCTTGTTTGATTGCACTTGGAACCAGTCATTTGGACTATTATCATGTGTCTCCTCCATCTAGTTTCCATAACAGAAACTGGGGTTTCACATCCTTCGGAACATTCCATTCTCCTAATTGAAGCATCTACTAAAAAAAACAATTCTTCTGGCATATAATGGATCTGTTGAATAGTCAAATGATAACAAACAAACCAAATATGAAATTTAAAACAAACCAGAAACAACCACATTGTAGCCTTATTATGTTTCATCCACAAAAAAGGCAGAATGCCTAAACATAGAATTTCTAAAGTCATCGGGTAAAAGGGCGAAGAAGGACATCTACGTTTTAACATCTGCCAAAAACTATGTATAAATGGACAATCGGTTTTTTTTTTTACTTTCTCTGTTATTCTCCCCCTACCTGCAGCACCCCCACTCTTCAGGAGACACACATATGGCCTTATTAGTCCCGCCCTCTTATCTGGAGCCTAGTGTGGTCCATCCCTCATGTAACCTTGGTTATACCCCCCAGGCAGGGTACAAGGTGGGGCCCTTACACCTTGAGGTCCTTCCTGTTTTCATCGGGATGCCATCACCTAGGGCAGGTAGGGGCACTGGAGATTGGATCCGTTGTGCTCTATCTACCGGTGGTGCTGCAGGATGTTTTTTCCCATTTTCTTGGCATGCTGTGTGCCCTGATGTCAAGGTGCTAAGCAATGGCATCCAGCACGCCACTCTTCTCACTGGCTTGGACTTGCCATACCTTGGGTCTCCACCCAAGGTCAGACATGCACCAAGCCCTGGAACCCCCCTTCCCCCGGGAGAAGGTGAGCTGCCCTTAGGGTGCTCAAGCCTCCTCCCCCTGGCTGGCCCTCCAGCTCCCGGGCTCATTCCTGAACCTGGGTCACTGGTGTCGCAAGCAGAAATCCATCCACTGCACTGGCGGGCCAGCGGTAAATGGACAATCTAAAAATAGGTATTCAATAGTCTCAATTGTGTCAACACAAGAATCTCGGGGACAATACCTATCCATCAATTGCCTATGCTTCAAATTCCCCTTAACATTAAGTTTACCATGGCGGGAAAGCCATGAAACATCCCACATAAAAGATGGAATACGTGGGGACAATAACATGTTTCCAATAGCTACCCTATTCTGTAAGGATAAGGTGTCAAAGGAGGCATCAGCCTGAAAAACTTTATCCAAGATGTAACTATATAAGGTCTTTCTCACATAAGATGTAACATGTTCTTTAGCTAAACTCCAAAGCTTAATTTTTGCAAAGCAGACCTTAAAGGAGGCTGAAAGGTGTTGTAAATATATCTGTCTAGGCATATCAATATGAACAGGCCAAAAATCTAAAATCCAGCCTAAAGAATCAAGCATCCAAGGTGTCCATCTCCGACTCTTCATATCCAAAACAGGACGCACATTAGCATAAAGAAACATAGTGAAAAAAAAAAAAACAATCAGATGCACCATTTTTAAACCGCCCTGTTTTCTTTCTCTGAATAAGAGGCAGTGCTTAACCTGATTAAGCCTGCTATCCCAAATGCAGGAAAAAAAAACAGCCATTCGTCTTAGTCTCAAGCTAGGGAGAAGACAAAAAAAAAATACTTAAATATAGAAAAATTGGTAACAAAAAGGTTTTGATCATAAATACTCTTTTTAATTTGGATAAGTGCCATTTGTTCCATATTGAAACATTTTCCTGTGCCAATTGTAATTTGGCTGACCAGTTTTTTAAAGCTAAATCACCAGTACCAAACTGTAAACCTAAAATAGTGCAAGTAGAAACTACATTTATTCCAATTATCTGTACATCGGTAATTTCAGCATGTTCTGGGGGCACACAATTACACTTTGAATAATTCAACATGGCACCAGTACGTCTCAGAAAACTATCCAGAACCTCTTCCAATACAAGCGCTGAAGCCTTATCGCCAACAATAAAACATAAGTCATCTGCATAATCTATGCACTTGATCTCAGCATCCAAACTAGAAAAGGAAACCCCTCAAATAGATACAGGGTCATACACTTTTTGTATTAATGGTTCTAAAGTAAATATATATAATAGAGGGCTCAAGGGACACCTCTGATGAGCTCCTCGCATAACACAACAAGTTCATCCTAACCATCCATTACAATAAGATTGTGCTATGACCATACTATAACAAATCTGCACCCAACCAACAAAGGTTTTATGTATGCCATAACTGCTTAAACAATCCCAAAGATATTGGTGATGTACTGAGTCAAAAGCTTTTGCCTGATCCATACTGAAAATTAAACCTAAAAGTTCTCCAGATGTCCCACGTTGGAAAATTTCTTGTAATAAAATAAGACTATCTATTATCTGTCTCTCAGGGAGAGAACAGGACTGAGCAGGATGGATAAGGAAATCAGAATAAATCACTAATTGATTGTGCAATATTTTTGTCAATATTTTAAAATCTGAATTTGGTAGAGTTATTGGGTGCCAGTGTGGCAGGAGCTCCCTATCCTCTTTTTATATACATAAGGAGAACTAGGCCTTCTGTAACACTATAAGATAAAGTCCCAGAATCCAAAATTTCCTGTAGAACTGCCGTAAATTCAAATAACAACATTCTGAAAATTAATTAATATAAATCATAAGGAAGGCCATCCTTCCCAGGAGCTTTACCATCAGTAGCTTGGGATAAAGCAGCAAAAACCTCCTGAAAAGTAAGTGGACGTATCAAGAGGGTGTTTTGATTTTCAGAAAGTTGTGGTAATGAAATCTCTGATAACCAAGGTATATGGATGCCTGGTAAAGAAACTGATGGATTAAATAAGGCTGAAATATGTCTATCAACTTCTTGAAAGATATCAGACTGAGATGTGCACATTTTACCAGAAGGGTCTATGAGACATTCTATATATTTTTGTTGACGTTGTTACGCACAGAAATGAGAGAAATTTATCAATGCTTTGGTCCCTTGAGTCCCAAATCTCCATTCCTGATCTAAGGACTTTAATCTATCATATTGTACAGTGTTAAGAAGATGTCTCACAGAGTCTAATTCAAAGAGAACAGATTTGTCCCCTTGGGCAGCCAGAGACAAAAGATTTTGAAATTTAATTCTATAAACTTGGTACAGAGTTTTTTTTGTAACCCATTAAGCCTACCAATGGGTTGAAAATATGTTTTTATATATTTTTTAGTATCTTCCCACCAAATACCATGGGAATCATAAAGGCAAAAAACAGATTTCCTTGCTTCCAAAAGGGAAATCAAACCAGTTTCCATAGTGGGAAGAGCAAGGAGAGCCATATTCAGTCTCCAATAACCAGGACCATGATGTAGAATTTCATGACTAGATACTGTCACTTGAATGATAGCATGATCAGATGGAGTGACAGGTACTGTTAATGTTTTAACTACTCCTAAGGAGTCTGATAAAAACCAAAAGTCAATTCTTGTAGCTAAAGTTCCCCAAAAATAGGTTTTCTGAGGAGCTCCTGATAATGCCATAACATCTATTAGGCCTGTTTGTATTAACAGATCGTTTAAGCAGTGTGCATCACAAAAAAACCTTCTTTGTTTTTCCCCCTCTATCCATTAAATATCTACTACAATTAAAATCTCCACCAAGAAACACATGCCTTGCTGTAAATAAATATGGCTGAATCACTTTAAACATGTCGATCATGGCTGTTTTTAATTGAGGAACATAAACATTAAGGAAACAACACTGAAGGCCACATAAAGTCAGATCTAAAAGCAAGACTCTCCCTGGAATTAATTCAAGTAATTGAAGCAGCTTAGTGGAAGGGTTATTTATTCCAATACCCACGCCACTACAAATATCCTCACCAAAGGACCCATACATAACACCCCATTTCCAGTCCTCTGCTGCCATCTCTCACTCAGCTTTAGTGTGAAGGTGAATATCCTGTAAGAAAACCACATCTTGACCCCCTTTATCAAACAAGGAATATATCAAGGCTCTTTTCCTAGCAGAGAGAATACTATTAACATTGAGAGAAGCAACAGTAATGGTATAAATCCCGGTCATAAGGAAAAAAGGGGGTAGGATAACCTAAATAGGATAAAAGCAGATAAGCTCATGATACAAAAAGAGTTCATAGTAAACTTATTTTTTTTCAGTCCATTTTTGTGAACCTAAGCGGGATTTATTTTTCTTCTCAATACCAGGTTGCTCTGATAAATCCACATCAGAGGGGACTTCCAGTTGGGAAGACTGTACAGAGGTAGAGTCAGATTCAGTACCCTTATCATCTTGCAGAACTGTATAGGAATTTCGTAGAGGGAGCTCTGATTCTGGTTCTGTCACTGCAACTGTCACAGACCTAGATCGTAGGCCGTGGTGTCGATGGGAAACAACTTGAAACACATCATCTGAAGGTCGAGGTTGAGGGGGCATACAGACAGAAGAAGGGGATACCTCTAATGGGGGAAATATTTGAATTGACATGGTATCATCTTGTAAGGCACTGTCTATACATTCAGGAACTGGATTAATAGGCTAAACAGGGGATAGCTTCCTGAGGTAGAAAAATCGGGGCCAGATCTCTTCTGGGGGTGGGGTGCTGGTTTCTGGTATTGGGCAGCATGTACAGCCATATTCAGAAAAAAATCTTGAATACGGAAGTCCCCATTGGTTTTATTTTGAGCAGCCCAAGGGCAATCTGTATAAGCATGTAGGGCTTCACAAAGGGAGCATCTGGCAGGACAATGACAGTCCAACATCAAATGTCCCAATTCCCCACATTGGACACATTTTACAGTATCACAAGTGTGACTCAGGTGGCATCCTGAGCCACATTTGTAACAATGGTGGGGCTGGCCTGGGTAAAAGATGAATCCTTTATCCCGGCCCAGATAAAAACAACTAGGCAGATGCTGTACACCTTCGTCCGTCTGAGGTAGATTAACTTTATACCACCAACCCCCATTCCAAAAGCCTTCTGTGTCAAGGATAGGCTCAGGATTACCTTGCAGCTTGCATCTGTGTTCTAGCCAGTAAGAAATGTCCTCAACATTTACTCCTTCATTTCGAAATAGAACCGTAACAACTTTAAAGGATTGTTTTGTCAGGAGTATAGCCTGGAAACGGGCCCAGGCCAGATTTGTTTTTCAGATAGCAAACTTCATCCAAAATTTATTCAGTAAATCAGGAGACCAAAAACTGATATCAAATGTATTATCCCCCAGGGAATGAATTAAGGCATAAACCTCACTAGATGAGAACCCCAACATTTGTTTGATCAAAACCCGGCCCACATAAAACCTATCAGGCATGTTATCAATGAGGCCTAAAAAAACGCAGCCTTACAGCATTACGATGCTTAGCAAGAGATACTGTTTCTTTAAAAAGGCTAGCATAGTTAGGTACTGGTTCCTGTAGGCCTGGAATATCCTGAGCAGTATTTGAGTTATCTTCCAAAACAGGTGAAAAACCTGGGGCCAGTGAATCAATTTCCAAAGATATATCTAAAGCTGCCTCTTGTGGCCCAGAAGCACAGGGGGAATAAGAAATGTCAGCATTTTGTAATAAACCATCATCAGGAGAGATAGAATGTACCATAGGTAAAATAGGAGGAGCTGAGTCAACGTTTTATTGCTCCGTAATCTTGTGGCTTTTGATAGTTTGTAAAATTTCAGAAGGAGGAAGGCCTAGATCTGATTGCGAAAAACATTCTCCCACTTCAAGTCCTCCCTCCTCCCTCCCTCCCTCCCCAGATACCCCAGGAATAGGAATATTTGGATCAGTGATCCACTGGCCTGTTTTAAGTTGTAGCCAGCCCACTCACCCAGAGCTACTTCAGGGCCATTGTGCTTCGCATCATTCTCCAGTAAAGGAGAGAGTCTGGGGTGGGAAGCACCTGACTATGGTGCTGGTGAGATGGAGGAAAAAAAAAACATGAGCATTGCTACCTGAGGTGCTAGAGGTGAATCTGTAACAGGGCGTTTATGCTATCGAAGCTCCTCTTCGATCATTCGTTGAGCCATTTGAAAATCCACCGTCGCTGCCTCCAGAGCGCGGCGCTTTTCGCTCAGAAGAGCAGAATTATATTCCTCATCCTGCGAAGAGGTGTGCGGAATAGTGACAGCAGGAAAACCCATTGTCAGTTCTTTACCATCAAAGACTTCTTGCGATAGGCCCTCCAGGCCTACTATCGACAAACAACAGTCGGTGTATACAACACCATTTTGTGCCAAAGTGTGCAGCGAGGGTATAGGAGCGATATGCTGGCCACCAAGTAGGTGCATCCCAGCCACGTCTCCTCTTTGCTGATGCAGGTTTGCAGTGGGCGTTCATCCAACCGACCTCCTCCACTATCCTCCTCCATCTGGGAATCCCGCTTGTTAACTCACAGCGCCCTCTGCCGACAAGAGTAGGGGAATTTTTTTATTCAAAACTTGAAAGTAAAATACATACTTAATAGTGTTACTGCACACAAAATCATAATACAAAAATAAAAGTAAAGCAAAGATAAGTATTTCATCAGACATGCAATACAAAATTTCATTTTTAGAGTCTCAAAACCTAAAAGCTGAACCTCCCCCCCTAACTAAAAGAGATGGGGAATTTCCCCAGTGTCCTGGCCAAATTTCTCCCATTCACTAAAAATACCACTAACAGCTTAATCTGGTTTAATTTCAGTTGCTTACCATCTGTATCCCCCTCCACCCCCTCCCCCGGTTGCCCTTGAAAAGGGGCTTCTAGGCCCAGTGGGCTTACCAGGTCAACAAAATTCAATAAATAAATAAATACTCCTGTTGCTTTTCCCCTACCTGAAGTTATAATGCACTCCTTGTGACATCACAGTTACTCCCATGGCAACAGATTGTGATGTCACAACACATGATTATGACTTGAAGTAGGGAGTAAGCTAAAAAAGGCAGATGAACCCTAAGGTATGAATATCATGTATTCATGCAACTTTCCTCAGAAATAAATAATGGCAAGGAGAATTGCATAGCATATATATGGAATGCAAGCTGAATTGTTCCTAAATATCATGCTTTTCAAAGTTTTCTTTGAGGTGTCAGCAGCTCTTTAAGCCTTGCAGTGCAGTTTCTTAAGCAATGCAAAAGTAATCTTTATGGTGGAACTTTTTATGCATTCCATGGGTCACCTGAATGTGGATCATACAGATCATAAGGTTGTGGGTTTTTTCCAAATAGGTTCCATGTTGGCACAATCCTCCTCAGTATCTACCTCAATCAAGGGTGGATGATTGGGCTTGTTACTAAAGGATCTAGGTAGAGCGCGTGGTCGCATCTCCAGTCCTAGGGCATGGTTATATAAACCCTGGATTCTCACATGATGAGCATGGAGTTGCTTACAGATGGAATACAAAATCCAGAAGAAAGCAAGAACCAAGGTGACATGTGAGACACAAAGAAATATAATATGAGGCCGTCTCACTGGTATATGAATTTGTTCTTTATCACTGGGTCTAAATTGCTTCTCAGAGATAACTACAGTACGTTGGTTTCAGAAACAGTGATTCTGATTTCATGAAGGTCCTTGGCATCTGCTAACTAACCATTGAGATCCTGCAACCTCAGCATGGGTCTTTTTGGCTTCACCGGCACGGGTTAAGGTAGTCGTACATTTCTCTGGGGCCTCAGTGTTACTAAGGTCACAAAGGACTTCAGTGATATCCTTTAGAAAAGGTTTATTGGGAAAAAAATGATGCTCCTTAACAGTTCAACACATTTGTAAGTTTGGAACTAAGTATAGACCTGGGTTAAGTTCATAGTGCACCACTATAGGAGGAGTTTTCATCTTAACATAGGTATCGCCATGCCGTGTACCTACATTAAGAATGGTCTTTACTCTATAAACATTTTGTTGTTCTACCAAGGGAACTTTCAGTATGAAAGCAGTGGTCATTTCATCTAAATCTACATGAACTGGAATAGCACTTTCAGCACTGTAAGGGATATCACATAGAGTGGTTCTGTTTTCTCTGAAGTGGCTGCAATCAAAATTTCTGTAATTAATTCTGGGAGAACTAAGTAACGGGGAATTCCTCCTGCCATTAAATCTCCTATTCCACTATTCACTTCCTTCAACAGTACTTCTGTGATTGCTCTGATTTGCTGAAGGGTGATGAGATCTTCACCTGTCGTTTGAGCTAAGTTAAGGATTTTCTGCATGGTATTATTAAGATGGGTTGTGTGGAGATTAACCATAACTACTGTATTTCCTGCAGTTCTTCCTATGTCTGAAATAAGTTTTTGTTGTGCAGAGAGTTGTGTCTTAATGTTTCCCATATCCTTACAAAGTTCATTGACTGTATTCTTTATTTTAGAAATTTTAACAGAATTCATGGTGTTCATGCCTAATCCAAA
The DNA here is from genome assembly GCA_016271365.2 of Neoceratodus forsteri. Classification (NCBI taxonomy): domain Eukaryota; kingdom Metazoa; phylum Chordata; order Ceratodontiformes; family Ceratodontidae; genus Neoceratodus; species Neoceratodus forsteri. The sequence continues at coordinate 1,055,961,486 of CM028129.1, forward strand.
AGCAGTTCCTAGTACTCTTAAACCCGTAAAGATCAAGGATGGGGAACTCTCTATTCTAGTAGATGAGTCAGGGGAATCAGGATATATAATACAAGTTTTCAACTGAAGTAAAATATTTTTTATTAACATACATACTAATAACATACTATTTGCCAGCAGATTAGGCCTTACGGTCTATCGAGTCTGCTCGAACTTTAGATCCTTAGTTGCGCCGAGACCCTCCCATCCCTTGAGCTCCAGAAACCCAGAATATCCATCCCCACCCCTGGGACAGGACATCATCTGATACATCCACTTTCTGTGTCTGTCCCATCCTCTCTTGAAGCCCTCCACTGTGGATCTCTGAACTAGCTCACCAGGCAGTGCATTCCAAGGGTCCACCACCCTCTCAGTGAAAAACCTCCTCTTTCCCCTTACCCTTCCACCTTCCAACTTCAAACCATGCCTCTGGTGATACCTCCTGCTTTAGTCTAAAGATCCCTCCATGTTTACCTCTATTTATTCCCTTGAGGTACTTGAAGACCTCAATCATGTCCCCTGTCTCTCCTGTCCTCCAGTGAAACAGGCAGAGCTCCTTAGCCTGTCCTCTACGTCAAATCCCTAGCCCTCGTATCATCTTTGTTGCCCTCCTCTGTACCCTCTCTAGGAGCTGTATGTCCTCTTTAAGTGTGGTCTCCAGTACTGTACACAGTACTCAAGGTGTGGTCTAACCAGTCCATTGTACAGTGGCAGAATTACTTCCTTGCTCCTAGAGGTGATCCCCCACGATGCATCCCAACATCCTGTTTGCCTTGCTAGCAGCCTCCTGCACTGCTCAGAGTTATTCATACATGCATCCACCATGACCCTAGGTCTTTTTCCCTATTGAGGCCTCCAGCCCCCTCCCAGGGTGTACCTGTGTTTAGGTTTCCCACCAAGATGCAACACTTGCACTTGGTGATATTGAAATTTAATTTCCATGTGTGAGCCCAGCTTTCCAGGGTGTCCAGGCCCTTTGCAGGCCAACCTCCCCTTCTCCCTCAACTACTGCTCCCATCTTGGAGTCATCCGCTAAGAGACTCATTTCACACCCTACACTTCCTGATGTCCGATATATATGCATTAAACAGAATCGGACCCAGGACCGAGCCCTCAGTGTACTCCACTACCAACCTCTAGGGTTCGAGAGCTCCCCACAGACCACTACTCTCTGAGTGCGCCCAGCTAGCCAGTTTTCAATCCATCTGACCATCAAAGGGCCTACTCCTAACCCCATCAGTTTCTCCACCAGACCATTGTGGGGACAGAGTCAAACGCCTTGCTGAAGTCCAAGAATAATACATCCACAGGCTTACCCTGTCCAGTTCTGATGTTACCCATTCATAGAACTCCACAAGGTTGGTTTGACATGATCTACCTGGCACAAACCCATGTTGCTGACTATCCAGACCTCCCACCTCCTCCAAGTACACCCCAATCGTTCCTTTAGTATACTCTCCATTAATTTTCCCACCACCGAGGTCAAACTGATGGGTCTATAGTTACCTGGTACTTCCCTCGACCCCCCTTTATGGATTGGTACCACATGTGCCTCTCGCCAATCCCTAGGTACCCTCCCTGTCTCAAGTGACCTGCTGAAAAGCTCTGCCAGGGGTGCAGCCAGTATGTCCGCCAATTCCCATAGTACTCTCAGATGAATGCCATCCGGCCCAGGAGATTTGTCTTTCTTTAGGGCCTTGAGGGCTAACCACACCTTTCTGGCGGAGATAGCATCATCCGTCCCCTCCACCTTACTGGCCTTTTTATCTTTACCAAGATGTGACACCCCTTGGGTACCTCTCTCTCCCTCTTGCTCCATTTTTGTTGCTCCCCTGATCCCACTTACTGATGTTTCTATTCCCTTCGTGCCTTGCTTTGTAGATATCCCATCCCCCTTCCTAGTGAACACAGAGGCAAAGTACTCGTTAAATACCTCTGCCTGGTCCCTCGCCTTTTCCACCCACCCTCCTTTTGATCTCAATCTGCTGAGATGGCCTTTAGTTTTTCCTCCGCTCCCCAATGTACTGGAAGAACCCCTTTTCCCCTCCATGTATCCCCTGTGCCAGCCGCTGCTTTTACTGGACTTTGCTCCCTCACCATACGGGTGACTTTTCTAGATGCAAGCTGGTACATTTCCTTATCCCTATCCCTCTTGTTGTTTTATTTTTGTAGCGCCTTCTTTTCTCTGACTGCTACCTGTACCTCACTGGACCACCAGCATGGTTTATGTGACCTTGCTCCCTTACGTTTCAACTTAGTGCAGATCCTGACTGCCTCATGTAGTCCCGTTTATGACCTCCATCTCCTTTCCACACTTGTCATTGAGGTAATCCCCATCAAGTGATCCTTGAGAATATTTCCCATGCCCATGAAGTCTCGCCCCTGAAGTCCACTGCCAGTGTCCTAGATCTCCCCTGCCCCCATGCTTATTTGAAACCAGACAGTATTGTGGTCGCTCCCAGTCAGGGGTCTTGTACAACCATGTCCCTTACCAGATCCCCATCTGCCAGAACCACATCCAGGACATGCCCCTCCCTTGTGGGCTCCATCACATGCTGTGTTATAAAAACATCCTGGAAGCCATCCAGCAGCCTCTGCTCCTTGGCCACCTTAGAGGACATGGTTCCCCAGTTTGTACCTGGCATATTATTTCTCTTGTAATGTAAAGCATGTATTCCTGAAACCATATTTTGGCCTTATCAGATACTGTAACCACATTGGGCAAGATCCACAAAGAGAAACTTTTAAAGTTTCCCTCCTCAACTGCTGTTGCGGACTGGAATTGTCCGCATCTGCGGCAGTTGCAATTCACAGCCGCAGCAGTTGCGGAGGGTGCTATGGTGGGTCTACCGCCGTAGCAGTCTCCCGCAGCTGTGGTGTTGTCCGTGGTGACAGCATCCGCAAGCTGCTATATCTCCGTGGAGTTGTGGTACTCCGGCTCCACCTACGTGAATGCCCGCAGCTGCGGATGACCTGTGGCTTCACAAGTGGTTTCCCACTAGCGCCAAGGTTTTTCCGCAGCTGTGGGTCCTTCTTACCCTTCTGTGGATCCTGCCCATTGTCTTTACATGTTTTAAAATGACATATTGAGGATTAAGGCAAATATAAATCTTCTTCGTCACGACTCTACATTCGGTAACAAGGAGCCCTGTTTCATCACGAAGCATGATGCCTGATGGTGGGCCAGGAGTGACCATTACCGCATACAGGACATATCTCAGGTATAGCAACAGGGTGGTGTCATTGGGTGTTGCTCGAAGTCTTATCTGCAAGAGACAGAGCGAGAATGCTTTTATTCGTGTATCTGCAATCTATGTGCTATAAGCATATCTGTATTAGTTATATTTTAACTATACCTGTGTTTATGCTGTCAGCTTTGGTGGATGTACTGGGTTTATGAGGGTGTGGCTAAAGCCTGGTTTCCCTCAGCAGTGTCTGTAGTTTCCTTATGGGGCGATATATCCTCAACTGATTGATATGAACCCATTTGTAGATCAGTTTTCCATGCCCTTTTTGAATTTTGAGTTGATAAGCAACTGGTGAGAGTTTCCCAGTAATCTCATGAGGGCCTATCCAGTTGAGGACAACTTTCTTGGCTGGCAATTTCTTTTTAGCGCAGTTAAAATAGAAACTCTGTTTCCTATCTGATAAACCTAATACCTAGCGAAATAAGGCTTGGCCCTTTTAAAACCTGGCTAAGGAAACACTTCCAGGCCTCAAACCTATGTGACTGCCCCTGACACCTTCCTCCCCACTTGATGACTGAGATCTCTTTGAACCAACTATTTTTTGGTCTCCATACCTAAATTAACTTATGTTACTATATGACTGTCAGCCTTCTACAGAACCTCTCTGCAACTTTATGGCTGTGCTAAAGTATTGAAACTTCTGTTATCCTTGACTGATAGCCACTTACAGAACAATTATGTAAACCAATGCCTGTTATGTAATGTAATGTACTAAACTATGTAACAGATGTTGTCCCTGTATCTTCTATGTATGACGTGGAACCTTTGTAATTGAGTCTTTGACTCAAAGGTCTTTCTGAATATCTCAATAAAATAAAAATAAAATAAATTCTTGTGGGGTAGTTTTCTGATCATAATATGCCTTTCTACCCTCTGCACTTTTCTCTAGATTGTCTTGAGCAAATGTAAAGACTGCCTCTAACTGTTGTCTCAAATTGGTCAGGTATTTGTGTGTGGTCATGGCATTAGCTAAATTGACATCACCAACTTGATACAGTAGGTGCAAGGGAAGAAACATTTTTCTACCTGTCATCATCTCAAATAGGGTGCCACCCCTGGAATGTTTTGGTGTTGCACGGATAGCCATCAGCACAAGGGGAAGCTTACCATCCCAATCTCGTCATGAGGAGGAGATGTATTTTTGAAGAATGTTCACTATTAGCTCTTTCTACTTGTCCTGAGGATTGTGGGTGGCATGAGACATGAAGTTTCCTTCGTACTCCCAAAGTTTCCCATACTTTTGTCATCACATCTGCAGTGAAGTGTGTTCCTCTATCAGATTCCACTGTCATAGGTAAGCCCCATGTAGTGAAAATTTGATTTACCAAGAGGAAGGCAGCACTGTTAGAAGACTGTTAGAAGATATACAAAACATGACAGCTAAAGGGAAGGTTCTGATAATGGGAGACTTCAACATGCCAGATACAGATTGGTCAATACCAGCAAGTACAACCACCAGAACTAGACACATAGTGGATTCCCTACAGGGGAAGGGCCTCAAACAACTGGTACAACAACCCACAAGAGACAGGGCTATCCAAAACCTAGTACTGACTAATGTGGAAAGGATCACAGATCTCCAGGTAGACGGTCGCCTGGGGGCCAGTGACCATCACATAGTATGGTTCAGTTTGGCCAATAGAACTAAATCATCCCATTCCATGGCAAAAATATGGGACTTCAGAAGAGATGACTTTGATAAGATGGCCAGCAAAGTTAAGCTAGCCCTGGCAAGAAGAAATACAGGTGATGGGGTATAAGCCAAGTGGGTAAGCATTAAGAATGCAATACTTGAAGCAAAATCCCATTGTGTTAGAGAGAAAAGCAACAGAAAAAGAAGGAGGAAACCACTTTGGTTCTCAAAAACAGTAGCAGAAAAGGTCAGAGCCAAAAGGCTGGCCTTCAGGGAATGCAGTGGGATGAAGATAGGGAGGCATACCAAACTTCCCTAAGGGAGCAGGGAAGGTAGTAAGGTAGGCAAAGGCCCAAACCGAGGAAGCACTAGCACAAACAGTAAAAGAAAGGGACAAGACTTTCTATAGATACATTAATGAAAGGAGAAAGTCCTGAGGGGGTATTGCTAAGATCAAAGGAGATAAGGGGGAACTATCCTAAATAGATACTTCTCCTCAGTATTTACTGAGGAGAAGGAAGAGCAGGGCCCACAGCTCAGCACCATGGACACAGTGGGGAGGGAGGTGTGCACAAGTCCCTTCACTAAAAAAAGGGTCCTACAAGAGCTCACTTAGCTCAGGGTGGACAAGGCAATGGTACCTGATGGCATATATCCCAGGGTGCTAAAGGAGCTAAAGGTGGAACTAGCAGAGCCATTATTAGAACTGCTTAGTGAGTCTCTGAGCACAGGAGAGGTCCCAGAAGACTGGAGAAGGGTTCTTGTGATCCTGCTCCACAAGAGTGGTAGCAGGGAGGAGGCAGAGAACTACAGACCAGTCAGTCTTACCTTAGTAGTGAGCAAAATTATGGAGGCACTCCTTAAGGAAAGGATAATGCAACACCCTGAATCCATAGGAGCACAGGATCCAAGAAAGCATGGGTTTACAACAAGAAGGTCCTGTCAAACTGATCTCATAGATTTCTTTGACTGGGTAACCAGAGTGGTGGACCAGGGGGGTGCAGTTGATGTTGTTTACCTTGACTTCAGCAAAGTTTTCGATACTGTTCCACATAGAAGATTGATTAATAAGCTGGGTAGGCTCAGGGTGGGTCAGAAGTTGGTCAACTGGGTGGTGGACAGAAAACAGAGAGCGGTGGTAAATGGTATACAGTCAGAAGAGATGCAAGTCACAAGTGGGGTACCTCAGGGATCAGTCCTGGGGCCAATCCTCTTCAATATCTTCATCAGTGACATTGCAGATGGACTGGAGGGTAAGGTTTGTCTGTTTGCAGATGACACCGAGATATGCAACAGAGTAGATGATCCAGATGGTGTGGGCAGAATGAGAAGAGATCTGGATAAACTGTCAAAATAGTCAGAAGAGTGGCAACTAGAGTTTAATGCAAAGAAGTGCATGATCATGCACATAGGAAAGAGAATCCCTGAAGCCACCTATAGGTTGGGAGGGGAGTTGCTGGCAGTTACAAGGGAAGAAAGAGACTTGGGCATCATTATCACAGACCACCTTAAATCATCCAAGCAGACCACTAAAGCAGTAGGTAAGGTTGGAGGGATGTTGGGGTGTATTAGTAGGGGTATCACAAGTTGTAAGAGGGAGGTAATAATCCCTCTTTACAAGACACTGGTTAGGCCCCATCTGGAGTACTGCGTGCAGTACTGGAGGCCACACCTGCACAAGGACATTAACAAAATGGAGGCAGTCCAGAGATGGGGCAACCAAAATGGTACAGGGACTGCATCAGAAAACATATGAGGGCAGATTAACAGAGCTCAATATGTATGCCCTAGAGCAAAGGAGGAGAGAGGTGACATGATTGAAACATTTAAACACCTTAAGGGCATTAACAAGGTGAAAGAGTCCAACATGTTTCAATATAATAAAAACAGCAGGACAAGAGGAAACAGCATGAGATTAGAGGGAGGCCGATTAAGGGGAAATGTGAGGAAGTTCTTTTTCACAGAAAGGGTGGTGGATGCATGGAACAGCCTACCTCAGGAAGTGGTGGATATGAATACAGTGCAGGGCTTCAAACAGGCATGGGAGAGGCATAAGGGAGCAATATAGATGAGTATCAATAGATAGGCCATTGACAGAGTACAGGCCTATGGCACATCCATAAGGTAGAAAAAATGGGCAGACTGGATGGGCTTGAGGTCCTTATCTGCAGTCAACTTCTATGTTTCTATGTCATTCGTTGCAGGGAAGCACTCAGTCCATTTAGTAAACAAATATGTGACACTAAGAAGGTACTTGTTACCTCTACTGAATTTTATCACTGGTCCTATCCAATCTATTTGTAAGTCTGACCAAGGCGAGATTAAGCCTTTGGCTACAAGGGGCACTCTGTGTCTGGGTTCAGAGGGATGAAACGCACAGCATTTCAAACATCCTGTGTAGTTCTCAATGTCTGGCACATGTGTAGCCAATAAATTATTTCTTTGAGGGAATCATATGTGGGTCTACTGCCTTGGTGGGCACTAGAGGGCGCATCTTGCATAGACATGCCTCAGTGGCTTTTGGGGACCACCCAACAAGGTATAGTATTGTGCTCATGAGTGTAAATTAAAAGATGTTTGTGTAACTTGAACCTTTGTTCTAGGATCATGGAGATGTTGTTCTGTCCACACTTGGCATGTCCTTTCCATTTAAGATTCTTGTTGCAAGGTCTAAAAGCTGGCTGCTTCCACCCACCCAGGTGGTATATGCCTTTGCTCCGTCCCTTGATGCCAGGTCTTGCCCGCTGGTAACAGAGGGCTGTGTGTCGAAGCCGGGTAGGTCCGTGTGGATGAACAACATATACCACTCCTAGAACTACTGTTACATGTCAGTAACCTGTTTTTCTAGGATCGTGGATATGTTGATCTTATTTCGCGAGGGCTCTTGCAGTAGGTAGTCACATATAGGACTAAACCACCAGGTGCTATGGCCACATGGAAAATGTCTAGCTAGCAGTGTCTGGTGGGTGATGTCATGTGACCGATGTCCCAATGTCCGCGTGGCGCTATATAGGGAGCAGTCCTCATACCCACCCCTCCAGTTCTTTCCCCCTATCAACCTGTGCACATTGGACCTCGCAGAAGATCATTGATACTTTTGATGCCATCTTTGGATGAGTATTGCTTAAATTTCACTTTTAAATTACTGTTTATCATCATTGTTCTTGTTAAAAAATTGCATCTATATCAATCGTGCGTGTCGCCTCCGACGCCTTCAGAATCGCATAAGAACAAGTGCAACTTCTGTGGAACTCAGCTCCCTCACAAGGATGGCCATTCCCTCTGTCTTCTTTGCCTGGTCCTAGGCCATAAGATTGAGGGGTGTCAGCATTGCCAGAAATTCAATCCGGCCACATGTAAACGCCGTCAGCAGTCCCTGGAAGCTCATCTTTTGAAACAAAAGATAGCCAATATGGAAACAGAACTGAAGAAACTCAGGCACTCTTCTTCTTCTCCAGAGGGCCATCATAAGAAGAAAAAGGACAAGGAGAGACATAGAGACTGGGAAGGGCCCCCATCAAACCTGCCACCTCCAGCCGGAGTCGCAGCCTTGAAGGTAACTTCCCTTCTGGGGGATCCATCTTCGATGACCGTGTTGGTGGCTACCAAACGACCATCAGCCCCGGGCTCAGGCCTGATGGGAGCCTCAGGGGATCAAGAGGCACCCGCCTCCTCTAAGGCTTCAAAGATTCAGAGGCCTGGTGGTATGAGTCGGACTGGTAAGTAGAGTTCCAGCTCCTCTGGGTCCCGCACAGCTACAGCTGCTAAGTCATCTGTTGGTTCCTCCGACAGCTGCACTGCCCCAGATCCTGTGCCAAGTCACAGCTCATGTTGGAGCTCAAGAAATGCCAGCCACCGACAACCCTTATGCCAGGCCCTATCCCTCTTTCTACGTCGCCACCTCCACCGTTGGGCCCTCGGATCCCAACATCGGACAGAAGAATGGAGTCATTGCCACCTAATCCGCAGCCTTTCGATATTTCCAAGCCATCTGACTTCTCAAGGCCAATGGACATTGCAGTTCCTATGATCAGCACACCTGACGAAGGCTGATCGTCGGACTCGGGCAGCGATTCTATCCCCTCTGGCTCGGACTTTGAGTCCCCTACGCTGGAAGACCGTGGACTGAAAGAATCTCCCAAATCTCTACCTGAGGACCCTTCCTTTTTGGAGCTCCTCAAAATGATCCAAGCAGCAAACAACTGAAATATGGTTGCCCAGGATCCACAGAGTCAGAGATTGGCTGCACACCTGGATTTGGCAGATTCCTCACCAACCCTCATTCCGCCCTAGATAGAGCCACATATGGATTTGGTCACAACAATTTGGAAACAACCTTCCTCTCTGGCTCCAGTGACCAGGAAGGCAGACAAACTTTACTAGACCCCAGAGGGCAAGGACCACCTTAGCCTCCATCCCAAGGCTGATTCAGTGGTCATCAGCGCGGCCCATGATAGGTCCGAAAAACCTAAATACCTTAGTGCTCCTCCTCCCGACAAAGAGTCTAAGGTTGTCGCCCACATGGTGGATTACTAAAGAAATCAGTCTTAGGACAGCTGGAGTCCAAAAGAGACTCCCTTCAAGACTCAACCTTGAAAGGAAAAATGGCAGATCTAGTAAGGTCAGCTAGATCTGTGTGCAGACATATGCTAAGTGCTACCTATGATACAGTAGATGCTGCTGGTAGACGGTCAGCGTCAGCCATCAGCCTCCAACACCATGCTTGGCTTAGGATCTCAGGCCTGGCACCCGAAGTACAGACAGTGACACAGGATGCCCCCTTTAAAGGCTCAGTTCTGTTCGGGGGAGATGTCAAGGACATCATAACTGACTTACAGGATGAGGGAAAAGCATTGAGCTCTGTACAATTTATGTATAAGCCACCCCAGAAACAAAAGCAGCCATTTTGGAGACAACAATGTCATCAGCAAAGACAGCTGCAAAACCGACACCAAAGCAAACATCGGGCACCTTCGGCTGGTAGGGCCCTCCCTGGCCAAATCTCAAAAGGCCTCGGGTGTGGCAGCCTCCTCTCTGCCCACTGCCTTCTGACTCTCTAATCCTCCCTCCTCTACTGGATCGCTTTCCAGAGGAACCGGTAGGGGGAAGGTTCTCCCTCCACCTTCCAGAGTGGGAGAAAATCACAACAGATTCATGGGTGCCGCAACTGGTGGCAAAAGGCCACACAATAGAATTCACAGAGAGACCACTAAAAAAATTCCCCAGGTCATTCATTCTATGTACCTCATCACATACCCTTCATAAGAGAGGAAATATGCTCCCTGCTGGCAAAGGCAGCAATACAGCCAGTTCCAAAACAACATCAAGGGAACGGGTACTATTCACGCTTCTTCCTGGTACCCAAGAAGACAGGCAATCTCAGACCCATACTCGATCTGAGCTCCCTGAACCTCTATGTGGAATACAGAAGGTTCAGAATGTTGTCTCTTCCCAGCCTACCTCCTCTATTACAGAAGGGTCATTGGTTCTGCACTTTGGACAAGCAGGATGCCTACCTGCATATCCCGATTTTTCAACCATACCGAAAATTCCTCTGTTTTTTTTTTCAGGGAGAGCAATTTCAGTTCAAAGCTCTTCCCTTTGGCCTTTTGTTGGCACTCAGAGTGTTCACAAAGTGCCTTGTGGTGGTGGCAGCCTTTCTACACAGACAGGGGATACAAGTATTCCCATACCTCGATGATTGGCTGATTTCAGCCCCATCGAGAGATACTCTGGCCAACTCTTTGGCCCTTACCCTGGATGTTTTTCAACTGGTGGGCATTACAGTCAATCATGCCAAATCTCACCTTTTTTCTACCAACAGCTTCAATTTATTGGAGCAGTATTGGACACAGTCCAGAGCAAGGCCTTCCTGCTGCAGGACAGGATGGTAACATTACAGCAACAGGTGTACCTGGCAGCATCGCAGATGAGGATACCAGCCAGGTCAATCCTTCAACTGCTTGGGTTCATGGCTGCGGCCATTCCTTTGATCCCCTTAGCCAGACTACACATAAGAGTCTCTCAGTGGACCCTCAGAGTGCAGTGGGACCAGAGATCAGATGGTCTAAACCATGTGATCCTGGTCTTAGACCTGATGGCTTGGGACCTTTTGTGGTGGCAAAACCAGTACAACCTCTCCAAGGGTGTCCCATTCAGCTCAGACATTCCCTCCCAAACCCTGACGACAGATGCCTCAGGCCTGGGATGGGGAGCTCACCTGGGAAACCACAGGACACAGGGTTCTTGGTCCCACAAATGAACTGTCCCTTTATATCAATGAACTTGAGATGAGGGCAATGTTGAATGCCCTAAAGGGTTTCCAACACCTCATCCAACTGGATCAACTCATGATTCAGACAGACAACATGTGCGTAGTCGGGTACACGAACAAACAGAGTGGAACCCACTCTTATCCCCTCTGTCAGGAAGCAATGAGAGTGTGGTACTGAGCAGCCAACCACAACCTTCATTTGACAGCAGTCCACATGCCAGGTGTTCAAAACATCCTGGCAGATGCACTCAGCCTCACACAAGCCAGTGCACGAGTGGGAGCTCAGGCAGTCTGTGGTAGACAACATCTTCGGAAGGTGGGGAAGGCCACAAATAGACCTGTTCACCTCCTCACTCAATGCAAAACTACCAACCTTCTGCTCGCTCATGCCAGGGTGTGGTGTTTTCTGGCAAGACACGCTGTCTGTATGCTGGAAGGGAAGGTTCGTGAACACCTTCCTTCCACTTCCATTGATTCAGAGAGTACTAATGAAACTTCAGACAGAAGGAGCACGAATGATTCTTTTTGCTCCCTTCTGGCTGAGACAAATATGGTTCTGCCTGCTGCAACAACTGTCAGGGGAGCCTCCATTTCCACTGCCAGTCTCTCAAGACTTCTTAACACAGGAACAGGGGACCCTAGTATGTCCAGGACTCTGGTCCCTTCATCTGCATTCATGTCACCTACTGACATAGCTGCTGCACATTTTGGGCCCCCCGAGGGTAGCACAAATTATGGTGAAGGCCAGAAGCCTTCCACTAGAGCCACTTATGCCATGAAATGGAAAAGGTTTTCCATATGGGCAGACTCGAAGGGGCTAGAACCTTTTTCCTGTTCAGTCACAAAGGTCTTAGATTATATGCTGCACCTCTATGATCTGGGTCTTGGGTACTCGACTTTGAAAGTCCATTTATCTGCCATTTCTGCCTATAACATTCCTGTGGGAAGCAAGACTCTGGCCCAGCTGGAGGTATCCAAAACCTTCTTAAAGGGGATCCTCCATTTAAAACCACCAGTATGGAGTCCTGCTCCACCCTGGGACTTGAATTTCATCCTAGAGAAATTCTTCCTCCTTTCAAGCTGGCAGCGAGTTCTGACATGCGCTATCTTTCCTGGAAAGCACTCTTCCTAGTGGTCATCACTTCAGTTAAAAGGATTTCTGAGTTTCAGGCCCTAATGTGTAAGATACCTTACTCGATTTTTCACAGAGACCAGGTGGCTGTACGAACCAATTCGAAGTTCTTACCTAAGGTGGTATCAGAATCCTCCTTGAGCCAGTCACTTGACATGCCAGTGTACTACTCAGAGCACTCCAACTGGGGTGAAGCACTTCTGCACACTCTGGATGTACACAGAATTCTTTAGTACTACACGAACAGGATTAAGCCTGTCTGTAAAACTGACCAATTGTTTGTTTCCTTTGCACCCAAAAGAGAGGGCACTGCTGTTTCAAAACAGTGTTTGTCCAAATGGTTGACAAGCTACATTACTTTCTGTTACAAGACGTACAACAACCCCCTTCTGAGGGAGGTCAAAGGACATTCAACCAGAGGCATGGCTTCTTCTACTGCTTGCTTCAGGAACATTTCAGCCACAGATATTTGTGCGGCTACAACTTGGAGTTCTGTCCATACCTTTACCAAACATTTTGGACATTGCTTCAAGGTGCAGAGCAGTCTTTTGCCTTGCTGTTCTGCAGGGCTCCTATCATGGGTACCCTATTCTTTTCTGCAAACCCATTTCTACCTCCCATGTCTCAGACTTGTCTCAGGTTACTGCTTGGGACTCAGTCCTGTATGCAGGGCCCCGAGTTTTCCGCGATTCTGCGGGTGCGGCAAACTGCGGAAATATCCTTGGAATTTGCCGTCATGGTAGCGGCTGCCCACCGGGAACAAACGTGCCCCTCAAGAATATAGATGACACGCTGGGAGCCCACCCCAGCGGCAAAGGCACTTGGCGACGGGGTGACCAATCCCCGTCGGCTCACTGTCCCCTCCCCCAAGCTGCCTGATGCCAGCTGGGAGCCCACCCAGCATGGCAAAAGCTCAATTTGCTGATGGGGTGCCCAATTCCCCCGTCGGTTTCACTGGCCCCCCCAAATGTCTCTATGCCACGCTGGGAGCCCACCCCAGCGTGGCAAAAACTTCCTTTGCCGACGGGGTGCCCAATCCCCCGTCGGCTTCACTGACCCCCACCAAGCTGCCTGGTGCCATGCTGGGAGCCCACCCCAGCGTGGCAAAGTCTCTCCTTGTGGAATTCAACAAAACAAAACAAAACCTGAAACAAAAAACCTTCCATCGTTGATTCTTTTGCCCCTCCCAACCCTCACCCACCCTCTGCGTACTCCACCTCCCACACCCACCTCAACCCATACTTACCTCCGGAGCCCAGCGATGATGCTTCTGTGGACCGGGAACAGTCTGCACCCTTCAAAGCCGACCGGAACTGAAGAAATGCGGTAACCTGTATAATGGCATAAATGGATTTTTTCAACTTTAGTGCATATCTCAGCCATTTCAGAATTTTTCACCAAATTTTCAACATGGGGTTTTAGGACCCCTCATGAACTGTGACACTGTTATTTTGTTAATCGGTTCCTAAAGGTGTTTCCGCGGTCACTGAGTGGAACCACCTTTCCGAATGATTAACAAAATGACAGTGTCACAGTTCATGAGGTGAGCACCTAAAACCCTATGTTGAAAAGTCTAATAATATTCCCAAAATAATTATTTTATAGCGTGCGTGGCGCAGTTCTACGCACGCGTAAATCTCTTCGAGCATTTTTAATATTTTCTACTCCAGATTTTCAGTGTTGCCATTTTATCATTACTCTCCTTATGAACAGTACAACTGTCATTTTTCACATCTCACCCAAAATGTGTTTTCGCACATGTAGCGCACGATGGCGCGGTCGGTGTGCGAAATCAATGTTCTGGACAGATTAATAAAATCACAGTGATACTGTTCATGAACAGAGGTCTTAAACTGGCTATGTTGAAAATTTGGTGACAAACGCCCATAAAATGACTGTGTTACGAGCATGAATTGTGTCAGATTTGGCAAAAAAAAACCAAAAAAGGAAAAAAATTAAGGATAAAAACGTTTTGCCGCAGAAATTGGTATTGAGTGCCGCAGAAGTTCTGCGGCAAATGAGAACCCTGCCGCAGAACTTTGCTCCGATGTGCTGCAGAAAAATCGGGGCCCTGCCTGTATGTGAGTACCTACAGCAAGAGCCCTCTCGAAGTAAGATAGTACAGTTACATAAGAACTTTCTGTAACAGTAGATCTTCGAGAGAGGCTCTTGCAGTAGGTACTGCTTTCCCTCCCACTTACCCCCTGGGTTTCTTCTACTCTTTCTCCTGTAATTACTTTTCGTTCCAGGAGACGACTCCTTCTCTCCTGTCACACCTTTCTAGATCTTCAGCGGGAGAACTGGAGGGTGGGCCTGGGGATCGCTCCCTATATAGCGCCACGCTGACATCAGTCATGTGACATTGGGGGCAGTCCCCCACCAGACATTGCTAGCTAGAAGTTTTCTGTGTGGTCCTAGCATCTGGCGGCATAGTCCTATATGTGAGTACCTACTGCAAGAGCCTCTCTCGAAGATCTACTGTTATGGTAAGTTCTTATGTAACTGTACTTTCAAACAACATGAAGTCTTGCTATATTATGATAATTGCAGTTTGTCCCACCATTAGAACTGCTCCGGAGGTGAAAGAGTTAACTTCCATGCCAGACATTGAACTTAGAGCATGAGCTCGGTTAGAAAAGCTCTGTCTGGAATATTTCAAACTGAAACTGTCAGATTCTTTACTCCGCCTCACTGAAAAGTCGCTCCGGAGATTCCTCCTACTGCTCGGTTCATTTCTCGGTTTAAAAGAGTTTTTTTTCGGTTAAATTCAACCGCGATTATTATTATTTTAACCGCAAACCGATCGGTTCAAGCTCTGTCTGTGGTATTGTAAGTAATAGACAGGTTTATTTCTGTGTGGAACTTGTAAATGTTTATCGGTTCAGTTTGAACCGATCAGGTTGCTTTAAAACTTTATTCTGAAGCATTTAAAAGCTTTTTAGGTCGGTTCCGTTCTTATCGGTTCTAAAAAAATGGATTTCTTACGTTTTTCCACGACCCGACGACAGGTTGGGAACCGATAAGGGTGTCTGCCTGGCACTGCCGGAAAAAGTGCTTTGGTTAGGGCTGGCATTATGTCTGGAGAAACCCAAAAGAAAAACCGGCTCCACTGGGTTTCAACACTGTAGTGTCTGTGGGGAAGCCTTGCCAAGGCTGACCCACACCACATGTGTTTATTGTCTGGGGTTTGACCACCTCAATGCAGACTGCCAGGATTTGCAGGAATTTCCCTGCAGCTACCCTAGATAAGAGAGTTGGTAGGCTCAGGGAACCAGAGGCCAAAAAGTCCGCTGACCCGGATGGCCAGCCCGGTTCGGTGCCAACCGAACCGGAGGGAGTGCCCTCTGACCAGGGCGAGACTTCCTCGGGCAAACGTAAAGCTGACTCAGAGGAGCCAGTTCCAGCAAAGAGAACTAGAAAATCAGCAGGTGTGGAGTCAAAAATTCCTTCTCCAACTGCTGCAGAGATAGCCAGAGCAATCCAAATTGTCCAGTCACTTTCCCCAGTTCCATCCGAACCGCCACTATCTGGCAAAAGGTCGGTTCGGCCGGTTCCACCGGTTCAAGAATATGATGTAGAGGAGTTTTATGAACCAGAGGAGGGGGAGGATGATTATGAACAGTGTGAATGTGACTTTGAAAGTCTGGATGTGCCCATTGAACCGGACATCTCCCCAGACAGACCTTCAGGAGAATCTCCCCCTAGGCTTTCTGAGTCCCCTTCTCATTTTCTGTTTTATAAAAAAGTTGCTGAAACCCTCCAGCTTCCTTTGGAGGAAGCTGTGGATGAAGCAAGAGGAGCCTGACTTTGTAGAGATGATGGATATCCCAGAGTCCAGGAGATTGTCTATTCCTTTACATAAATCCTTTAGGAAACAAACAATAAAAATTTTAAAAGCTCCTAATTCTGTGCCTCCTGTGGATAAAAGATGGACAGGAGGTACACTTTATCAGTCCTGATACAGAATTTCTTTCACAGCAATGCAGCCATGTTGGGGTAGTTCAGGCTGCAGCCTGTGATAAGGCTAATATTCCTCTGGCTTCACATCCTCCTGACAAGGACTCCAGGAAGATTGATGCCATGGCTCAAAAACAATACATGGCAGCGTCCTTGGGACTCAGACAAGCAAATTATATGGCTTATGTTGCAAGATACCAGAAATCTAGATGGGATACTGTCATGGCTTTAGCCAAACAGGCCCCTGGCCAGCTTGCCAAGGAGCTGGAGCAGGTGGCTGCTGATGTGCTATTGAGGCATCTAAGGTGCAATTCCATGCTACAGTGGATTCTAATGATGTATCCTCTAGAGTCATGGCTACATCTGTGGCTTTTCGAGATTGGCTTGGCTCAGGTGTACTAGTTTGTCACAGGATACCCAGGCTAAGGCTATGGATTTTCCTTGTGGTGAGAAATTCTCTGTTTGGGGAGCAGACAGAGAATTATATAAAGAAAATGGATGAATATAGAACCACTTATAGAAGTGCACAAGCCAAGGAATGGCAAGCCACTCCTGAGAGGCAGCCCCCCAGGGGTAGAGGCAGGCCTTTTCACAGGCCTTTTTAGCAAACCAGGCCTCCTCTTCAGCTTATGCTCAGAGGGGGTTCTTCAGAGGGAGAGGCAGACGGGGTACAAGCAGGCCTGCTCCCACCCCTCAGCCTAAAGCCCCTGCCAAACAGGCACCCTGATGGGATGCCCAGGGCCGGTTCTCCATTACCTATAGGGGGCAGGCTGGCTTACTTCGTCCAGGACTGGGAGTCTTTAACATCAGACAAGTGGGTCCTGGAAGTAGTAAGCCAGGGTCTGGTTCTCAGCTTCAAAAAATTTCCAAAGATGAGAATCAGATCTTTTCCACCTGCAACCCCTCTAGAGACTCTTGCTTTGGAAACAGAAGTCTCAACCCTCCTAGCTCTCAGAGCTGTAGAAAGGGTTTCTCCCCTACACCAGGGCAAGGGTCTGTACTCCAGGTACTTCCTTACCCCAAAAAAGACAGGAGAATGGCGGCCCATCCTGGACCTAAGATATCTGAACAAGCACCTTTTAAAACCAAAATTCAAAATGGTGACTCTGGGAATGATTTTACCCTCCCTAAGGCCAGGGGACTGGCTAGCTTCTCTGGACCTCAAGGATGCCTACTTCCATGTTCTTATCAGAAGCTCCAACCAAAAGTACCTCAGATTCGAACTGCCCTCAGGCCATTATCAGTTCAGAGCAATGCCCTTCGGCCTTACCTCTGTCCCAAGGGTATTCACAAAATGCCTGGCAGTAGCAGTTGCTCATTTAAGAAGGCAAAAGATTGCCATCTTTCCCTACCTAGACGACTGGCTCATTGTGGGTCAGTCTCCAGACCAGGTCAAATCACACCTGCAAGTTACCCAGCAGCTGCTTACCTCTCTGGGCTTTCTTCTCAATCTTCCAAAGTCAGTTCTGGAACCTGTCCAGGTACTCACTTTTATAGGTGCAGAGCTGGACACAAAGCAGGCCAGAGCCCTCCTTCCCTAGAAAGGGTAAGGACCCTGGTGGCCCTGGCCTCCTCCTTCATTCTGCAGGTCTCTCGACCAGCAAGACATTTCCCTACAGCTCCTAGGACACATGGCTGCTTCCTACAGCTGTAGTGTAAGGAGCAAGATTTCAGATGAGGGACATTCAGTTCCATTTGAGAGCCTTTTGGTCTCAAAGAAGAGATTCCCTATCCAAGTTGATCCCAGTGACTCGAACCCCTGATCCAGGCCCTTCAGTGGTGGCAGGATCAGAGCAATCTGAGACTAGGGTTCCTTCATCCCTCTATCTCACTTCTTGACCCTTACTACAGATCGTTCCTTTTGGGATGGGGGAGCTCACATGGGCGACCTCTCTACCCAGGATTGTGGTCCCCTCAGGAATCTCTGCTCCACATCAATCTGTTGGAACTCAGAGCTGTTTTTCTAGCACTTCAGGTTTTTTCTGCATCTGTTCAGAACAAAGTGGTACAGGTCAGAACAGACAACACCACTACAATGTGGTACATCAACAAACAAGGGGCATCTCGGTCTTGGCCTTGTGCACCGAGGCAATGAAGTTGTGGTCTCTGGCTTATTCCTGAACACTTCCCTCATAGCAGTTCACCTCCCAGGCAAGGACAATGTCCTGGCAGATGCTCTCAGCAGGATTTCCCAGGGCCATCACGAATGGTCACTGGATCCCGAGTACTGGGATAGTTTTTGCCAGATGGGGCACCCCTCAGATAGATCTTTTGCAGCCCCAGACAATCATCAACTTCCACTTTTTGTTGCAGGCCCCAAGTGTTGGGCTCAGTCCCCTGGATGCCTTTCTCCTCGATTGGGAAGGAAGTTCTCTATGCCTTTCCCCTTCCTCTCCTGTTCAAGGTGCTAGTCAAAATCAGATCTCAGCCCTGCAAGATGATTCTGATTGCTCCAGACTGGGCCAGGCAGCCCTGGTACCCACTCCTTCTGTCCCTAGCAGCCCATCTTCCCTGTGTCTCCCCAGGAACCACAATCTGTTAACCTGTGCCAGGGAGAGTTTGGTATCCAAATCTCAATCCCTCAACCTCAAGGCCTGGCTCTTGAGGAGTTAGAGATTGCTGACCTACACCTTTCTCAAGGTGTTCTCGAAAATCTTAAGCTTCTAGGAAGCCTTCCACTAGGGCTACTTATAACTCCAAATGGAAAAGGTTTTCCATTGGTGTTCTAGGAGCTATATTTCCTAGAATCTGCTGATTTGCCCACTGTTTTGGACTATATGGTCCATCTTAATTCTTTGGGACTGAGACCAGCTACCCTGATGCATTTGGCAGCTGTCTCTGCTTTTATTTCAGCAGGGAAGCCCTCTTCTTTTCTGCTCACCCTGTATTTTCCAAATTTTTCAGGGATTGCTTCATACCAATCCCCATTCAGGGACCCTGCCTGCCTGGGATCTTAATGTTTGCATTGCTCAGCTGATGCAACCCCCTTTGAACCTCTGTCCTCGGCAGAGCTTAAGTACTGACTTGGAAAACTGTGTTTCTAGTAGCCATCACTTCTGCCAGGCACATAAGTGAGTTACAAGCTTTGTCAGTGGAGACTGACTTTATTTCCTTTCACAGGGATAAGGTAGTCCTCAGGACTAACAGGAAGTTTTTGCCTAAGGTGGTTTCAGATTTCCACCTAAATCAATCTATTTCTCTTCCAGTGTTCTTCACTGACCATTCCTCCTCTGGTGAGAGAAGGTTGCACAGTTTAGATGTTAAGAGGGCCCTAAGTTACTACATAGAGCATACCAAGGGTCACAGGTTTGACTCCCTCCAACTATTTCTCACTTATGGTGAGGCTGGGAAAGGGAAACCTGCCACTAAGAGATCCATTTCCGGGTGGATTGTCTCTTGTATCCAATTTTGCTATCAAAAACTGGGTAAGGTTCCCCCTTCAGGCCTGAGGGCTCACTCTACCAGAGGTACAGCTGCGTCTCTAGCTGCTGCCAGAGACATCCCTATCTTAGAGATATGTCAAGCAGCTACTTGGAAAACAGTACACACTTTCACCAAGCATTACTCCCTGGATATCCAGGCCAGGAGGGATGCTCAGTTTGGCACAGCCGTGCTTCAGAGCCTATTCCCTAAGTAGGTTATGTCCCTCCTCCATGGAGGTACTGCTGTGTAGTCTGCAATTCTCATAATATAGCAAGATTTCATGTTGTTTGAAGAAAAAATTACTCACCTTAGTAATGTTGTTTCTTCTAATGGAGTCTTGCTATATTATGACCTCCTCCCCAGCCTGTACCTCTCAGAACTTCTACTTTGGGTATGGGGTGGGCAGTCCAGTGTTGGCACTTATTGATGCCCATTTTATGTTTTCAACCCCTTCTTTTTTGGGGTGTTTGGGTGTTGTGTTTTATCTTATCTTATCTTTTCTTATCTTATCTTATCTTATTTTCTGGTCCCCTGACTTGAGTCTTGGTGTTGGGACCAGGAAAATGTGTTTATATTTAAGTAGCCAGTTGGCTAGTGTAGGTTACAGCTTCCACACAGAACCTTAGTGAGTTTTGCTCGTAAAGATCTGACAGTTTCAGTTTGAAATATTCCAGACAGAGCTTTTCTAACCGAGCTCGTGCTCTAAGTTCCATGCCTGGCATGGAAGTTAACTCTTTCACCTCCGGAGCAGTTCTAATGGTGGGACAAACTGCAATTGTCATAATATAGCAAGACTCCATTAGAAGAAACAACATTACTAAGGTGAGTAATTTTTTCTTCTAGCCAAACTTGTTGGCAGACTCCTAGCAGTTCTCTAGTAGGAGGGAGGCAAGGTGCACACTCCCTATTTAGGAAACAGAGATTGGAGAACTGAGGCCCCAAAACTAGCATCCCAACGTGACTCTAGATTGATGTGGTAGTGGGTAATGCAGGTATTTACTGACTTCCAGGTAGCAGCCCTGCAGATTTCTTGGATAGGGATGTCCCTGAAAGCAGCCACCAATGCAGCAGTATGGCAGGTGGAGTGAGCTCTTACCCCTATGGGAGGCTCCTTGCCCACCAACCTATAACAAAGATCGATGCATGATGTAATCCATCTTCCAATCGTCCACTAGGCTGCAGATCTGCCAGGTGTGGCTTCAATGCAGGTGACAAACAGCTGGCAAATCTCTCCCTGAACTTCATCCATCTGCAGCTTATAATGAGAGTGCTCATCTCGGGTCCAAAGTATGGAGCCTCTACTCAGCCTCCGAGGTGTAATTAGGATAGTACACCGGCAGAGTAAACACCTGGTTAAGGTGAAACTCTGACAGCACCTTCGGAAGGAAGTTCAGATGGGGGCACAGGACAACCTTGTCCCTGTGGAAGACCAGGTAAGGAGACTCAACCGAGAGCATCTGTAGCTCCCCTGTGCCACCGTCTGCTGACCAGCCCATGCCCGTTATGCAGAGATGACTGCCAGGTGCACCTTAAGGGTCATAGACTGAAGACCCCCATTAGACAGAGACCAAAGGTAGTCGAGGATGCTAGCCACTGGACAGGACAAAGGGTCCAAGCCCTTGCCCTGACACCAAATGGAAAACCTTTTGCATTTGAAGGCATAGCACCTCCTGGTCAACTCCTTCCTGGATGATTCCACAACTGTGAGTATGTCTTCAGAGAGACCCAAGCCTGGAGCTCTAGCCACTCAGGAACCAGGCTGTCAGGTGCAGGGATTGAAGGTCTGGATGGAATACCTTCCACTGATTGACTGGTATCAGGTCTGGGCATACTGGAAGATGCCTCTGAGGCCTGGAGCTGAGGCTGAGGATATCTGGATACCAGAACTAGCAAGGCCAGTCTGGGGCTACCAGGATCACCTGTGCCTTGTCTCTCCTGACCTTGAGGATCACCTTGTAGACTAAGGGAAGTGGAGGGAAGGCATAGAAGAGGCCTGGGGTCCACAGCCTCGAGAAGGCATCCACCTGCAGTGAGCCCTGCTGAGGGGGGTGGGCATGAAATGATCTCAGCTTTACATTCTCCTTGGAAGTGAACAGATCCACCTGAGGTTTGCCCCAGTGATAGAAAAGGCTGTGTACTACCTCTAGATGGAGAGACCACTTGTGGGACATCTCGCCCATACAGCTCAGAGTGTCCACCAGTTGGTTTGAGGCTCCTACCACATGGATGGCTAGGAGATCTGTCTCCAGTCAGCTCATGAGGATTCAGGTGTGGAGCACTTCCCTGCACAGAGGCTGGGAGTGTGTGCTGCCCTGCTTGTTGAGATAGTACATAGTCATGGTATTGTCCATCTGGACTTGCACCACTTGACCCCAAAGGAGCGAAGTGAATGCTGACAGTGCCAGCCGGACTTCTCTGAACTCCAGCAGGTTGATTTGACATCAGAATTACTCAGGAGTCCAGAGCCCATGGACTCTGTGACTCCCCATGTGGGCACCCCAGCCCATGATAGAGGCATTGGTCATGAGAATGACCATCAGTTCAGGATGGACAAACGGGATCCCTTCCTGTAAATGTGCTAGGACAGACCACCATTGGAGAGTGTATCACATCTTCTGGGTCACCATGACCAGCTGGTTGAAGTGACCATGTCACTGAGTCCACTGGCTGACCAGCTCCCATTGAAGGGGTGCATATGCCACCGGGCCCATCAGACCATGATGGGGCAGGCCAGCATGTATCCCAGAAGGTGCAGGAAGTCCTGGGCAGGGTGTAAGTGCCCAACCAGAAATGATTAGGCAAAGGAGGAGAGAACCTCTGCCCTGTCTGTCGGGAGCCTGACTCTGGCTTGGCAAGAGTCGAGCTCTGCCCCGATGAAGCAGACCACCTGAGAAGGTACAAGTTCTGACTTGGTCTCATTGACCAGGAGACCAAGATTGATACAGGTCTGGAGGGCCAGATTCCTGGACTTCTCCTCCTCCTGTCTGGAGGAACCCACTATGAGCCAGCCATCGAGATAGGGGTACACCCTAATCCCTCAATGCTGAAGATGGGCCCACCACCACTACAATGCATTTGGTGAAGACCCGGGGGGCCAATGACAGACCGAATGGTATAGCTTGGAACTTGAAGAGGGCTCCCTCTGCTCAAAAGCGAAGGAAACTTAGGTGAGGCGGACGGATCAGGGCATGAAAGAACATGTCCTGGAGATCCAGAGAGCAAAACCACATGTTCTGCTCAAGAGATGGTATGATCTGCAACAGAGTTACCATCCTGAATGTGCAGGACCTAAGAAATTGGTTCAGGTTGTGCAGATCTAGAATGGGGCGTCAGCCCCACGTCCATTTCGGGACCAGGAAGTACCTGGAAATGAACCCTGGGTTGATGGGGGGGGTCCATGACTCTGGTCACCACCTCCTTGTGGAGAAGCTGAGCGATGTCATCTCAGAAAGCCAACTGAGTGTGTACGGACACCGTTTCCTCCTGTGGGGTGCAGGCTGAGCTTGGTGGGTACTGCTTGAATTCCAGAGGTAGTCCCTGGCCGAGCACTTCTAAAACTCACCTGCCTATTGTGTCAGCAGACCAGGCAGAAAGGAAGTGGTGGAGTCAGAGCCCCACGGGAGGACCCAGAGCTGGTGTGATGGGATATGGGGGTGGCCACCCCCATCCTGTCACTGGGCATGCTTAGAGGAAGAGGGTCCAGCTTGGGGACTACCTGAACCCTGTCCTCGGGTTTGCATGGCCACCAGGGACCTAGACTTGGGGCCGAGGGTGCCAAGGTTGAGCCTGCTGCTGAAGCTGCCCTGATTAGAAATGGGGCTGCTTAGCCGCAGGAGCAGAAGGCCAAAAAAGCTTTCTCTTCTGCTTTTTGAAACCCTGGGATTCCTTCTGTGCAGAGGTCACAGAGTCCAAGGTGGCATTGGACTTTTCTATGTGCTGGAGGTGACTGTCCACACCTGGGCCCAAAAGGCCAGTACCCAGGAAAGGGACATCTGTCAATTTGTGCTGAGTGTCCCCTGTGACGGCGGAGACCCTCAACCAAGCTCTGAAGTGCATGGCAACTGTGGCCACCACTGATTGTACAAAATGTTTGGATGAAAAGCGCAACACATTTTGCATGCCTGGATGTCACGATCGTGATCCAGGCAATAAAATGCATGAGGCATGCGGGCTGGTCCTAGACATCTTTTGCCCACACGTGCAGCAGCGGAAACCGGGCGAGGACCTGTCCTCCATTGCAATTGAAATCTCAAAGTGATTTGAAGAAACTCTAATGAGTCAAAGTTTGGATAAATCCATAGATTTATGTGCCAGGGCCTACAGTAATACATGAGTGGTAAGGAGGAAACCTGAATCTTCCAGTGGAAAAGAAGATCTGGCATCAAGGGGCGGAGCCGAGGCATATACCACCTGGGTGGGTGGGAGGAGCCAGTTTTTAGACCTTCCGGCAAGAATCTTAAAGGGAAAGGACATACCAACAAGTATGGATGAACAATATATACAACTCCTAGAACTACTGTTACAGGTAAGTAACCTGTTTTTTTTTATTTGTACATAATTTTAAGTTCTGGGTCAGCTTGCAAATCAGGTGAAATAGGGTTAGCGTCAGGGTTCAGTATATATTGGTAAAGTTTATTTACAGTTGGGTGTTTGATCTGTGCTTGTACTAAGTCTAAATGAGAGTCTTGGCTTCCTAAAACTAAAGTCTGATTTGGGGAGGTTGAACTTTCAGTTTGTGGGACTGTCTTTTGGGCCTGATGTCTGGGACTACGGATATGGCAACTGTTCTATCAGGTATGACATTATAAGTGTTGAGCTGCCAGTGAACATAGCCAATTGCACCTTCCTTGGCTAGTTTTTTCCACCAAGTCATTGCCATCTTTGTCTGGGACACTCACTTTTGAGCGTCCTTTGACCTTTTTCCAATAAATGGTCATTCCATATTGCTCTACTTTAAGATCAATGGTTAGGGTCAAATCTACATATTTGATATCTTTCCCTGTGTTGTTTTTCATGCCTTGTTTTTTTCCAACAGGGGAGATGTGAGAGAAATGTCTGTCTCGCATAATTTGAACTAGTACAAAAGATCAAATCAACAATTGGTGTTTGATTGCTTCTTCTGTGGCCCAGAGGATACTGCCATTTCAGCGTACTGACTTGTTTTGGAGCCTAGGCCATATCCCATACGTGGTATGGGGTGATTTCCTTCCCATTCAAGAGCAGCACATGCCTGCAGGATGTCATCCTTGAGATGTGCACAACCATCCACACTGATTTTTGGAAGGCCTCTGCAGAGGTCTGCATCATGGTGTCAGTGCCTAGATGGCATCTCAGGAAGGGGTTCCATTTCCCAGGTATATCCAGGATTATCAGGGTTTGCAGCTGTACGATCAGGACCTTCAGCAAGGCCTTGAGCCAATGTATTGTTTTTGTTCTTGGCATAGCTAACTTCCAAAGAAAGTCCTTGGAGTGCCCTGGTCCAAGAAACCGTTCTGCTTCTAGAAACATTTCCCTCTCTTATCTTCTGGTTCCCTAGAAATGTAAGAGGTTGGTGACATGTTTCCAAGATTACCTTTGTCTACCCTATGTAATGTCTAAAGTGTTGAATAGCCCAATCCACTGCAAAGATAGTTTTCGAACAACTAGAAAACTTCTTTTCCAACCCTAGGTATTCTTCAATATCATTAACTCTAGCAGTCAGCCTCCTGGATTGTACTGCCCTGGAGTTGAATGGAACTTTATGCTAATAGCGGAATACTGATTGGCTTGTGCCACCATTCAAACCTGCTGCCCTGTCAACTGTAGGCATTCTACGATACAAGTTTTACTTGACTAGGCAATGATTCGTCTGTCACTGTCATGCATTTGGGAAAGGGAAGCACTTAGAGCAGTGTGTGTGTGTGTGTGTGTGTGTGTGTGTGTGTGCAGCATCTAAAAGAAACTCCTTACCTCTTTGGGAGCATGCTAAGCAAGGGGCTTTGCTTAGCCTGTCTTTTAACTCCCGAACAACTTCTTCTTGTCTGAGTTCCCACACCCAGAGAATGTCTTTCTTTAACAATTCAAACAAGTGTTGTGCAATTTCTGCATAGTCTTCGATGAACTGTCTGGAGTACTTGCAAACTCCTAAGAAACTACATAGTTCTTTTAAGTTAGTGGGTGACTTGAGGGTGTGAAGGGCTTATACTTGGTCCTTTTGGGGATGAATACCTTGAGGTCCTACAGTGTACCCTATGTAATCTACTTGAAAGTGACACCACTATCCCTTTGTTAAGGATAGCATGGCACCAGCTTATTTTAGTTGTCCTAGGACATGCCTAAGTTCTGCTAAATGTTCAGGCCATGTGGCTGATTTTACAAGTATGTCATCAACATAAATCAGGGTTCCATGAGCTGTTTCATCAGTCAGAACTTTGTGTAAAAAGATGTTGAATTCTGCAGGGGGAATTACTGTTGTAAACTGGTACAGAAGCTGTTTAACCGATAGGACCCAAGCAGTGAAATTTAATTCTGTGATTTCTGACACCACAATCAACGTTGGAGTTTCCCAAGGATCTATTCTGGGACCTCTTCTTTTTTCCCTCTTTATCAACAACATTCCAGACAACATCTCAACTTGCTCCTCTCTTCTCTATGCTGATGACCTGGTCCTCTATGCCAGCTCTACTAACATCAACTACTTAAACTTGTCTCTGACCACGGTCTACAAGAGCATTCAAAACTGGCTGTGCAACCATAGACTGGTTCTAAACACACACAAAACTAAAGCCATGCTCCTGGGCTCCGCCCCCAAACTAAGAACCTGCCCCTCACCCTTGATGGTTCTCGACCTGGATGGGAACAAACTAGAGGCTGTCACATGCTTTTGGTATCTTGGGGTCTTACTCGACCAATCTCTAGATCTAAACCTCCAAATTCAGTCAACCTGCAAAACAGTAAACTGTAAATTGGGTGCTGCCTACAGAACTAGCTATATGCTAACTCCTTTTGCTAAGCTAGCCATTGGCAGGGTGATCCTACTCCCAATCCTGACATACTGTGCTCCTATCCTGGCAGCTGCCCACAAATCTGCACTACAAAAATGGGATGTCACCTATAATAATGTCTGTCATTGTGCATCATCATCCCCATGGCTCAAGCATCAATGTTGGCTTTATAGCGACCTAGGCTGACTCTCCTCCTCTGCATCCAGACAATACCATGTTGGTTGTCTATCTGACTCCATAACCAGGCTGGAAACCCCAGCTTCACTTGCAGAGCTATTACGTCCAGTCACCTCATACCAAGGACTGAGGTCAATTGACAAATCATTAATTACTGAGGGTACCCAGGTGTCACACCTCCAAAAGCACTGGGACATTCGGGCATGCTGCCCCTCAAATGTGGAATATGCTGCCACTGGAGCTAAGACAATCTACAACCCACTATCACTTTAAAAGTGGGCTACGACGCTATCTGGCTACTGCTGAACAGTGTACCTGTTTCAACCCTACCTGACCTAACCAATGAACCTGCCCCACGCCTATTCCACTGGACGATCTTTTATCTCCTGCTTGTTGAAAATTCCCCCAACCCTTACACCACATCTCTCTCACCTCTCCCCATTTTCTCTCATCTTTCTATACATGGTCCCTGGACCCATCCACTCTACTATTTTATTTATTTATTTATTTATTTATCAATTCTAGGATTACAAATACCTTTGAGCCATGGCTCTTTTACAAAGGTTCCATGTCAGAGAAATACAAATTACGGGGAACATCAAGACAGGCATTACAACAATGTGGACATTGCAAACAGAGTACAGATTAATACAGTTCAAGGGTAGCATTGTAACAAGGCAGCCAGCGGCATTTGTCAGAGAAAATAGACAACAGATAAGAAGTGCCAGAGTCATAGGGAGAGGGAAGAGGGTGGGGAGAAGGAATGTAGGAAGGGTGGCGAGAGGGTGAAAAGTGCAGCATTGGGTATACCAAGATGTGAGGTAGAATCCAGTGAGGAGGGAGGGGGACAACTAGAGCAGAAAGGGAAGTGGAGAAACAAGGTTAAGTTGGCAGTCACAGGAGCTGTTGGTAGTGAGATAGTCCTGGAGCCTAGTTTTAAACATACCAATAGTTGGGGCAGAGGAGATGGTTGGGCTGAGGCCATTGAACCAGAGTGGTGCTCGATAAGCAAAGAGCATTGTCCTGTGAAGTGTGACAGTGGGGACTTTCAGTAGCTGTAGCGTGGATCTCCTAAGGCACCATTTGTTAATTCGGTGTTGTAACAGAGTTGAGACCCCAGAAGGTGCAAGGCCAAGGTAGATTTTTTTGACCATGGAGCAGGTGAGAAACTTTATGTGGTTTGATAGTTGGAGCCAGCCGGTCTGAGTGTACAGGTCACATGTGTGGGTGAGATGGTGAGCACCAGTGATGAGCCAACATGCTTTATTTAAGGCAGTTGAGAGGCATCTAAGGGTTGTGGTTGTGGCCGAGCCATAAATGATGAGACCATAGTCTATTACAGAGATCACGGAGCTCAGGACTGCAACCTTCAAAGCTTCTGGTGTGAGGTGTGGTCTGTGTTTGTAGAGGAGACCAAGCTGTGTATTAGCAGCTCTAGCTACATTATCTACATGAAGTCCATAGGAGAGATTAGGGTCAAGCTGTATCCCTAAGTATTTGAAGGACACCACCTGATCTAGAGTGATTCCCTGGGTGGTGGAGATAGCGAAGTGGTGTAGCTTGTGTGGGTCATGAGAGCTGCAGAAGAGCATAGATTTGGTTTTCTTGTCATTGAGGACCAGTTTATGATTAAGAAACCATGTCTCTACAGAACTGAAACCAAGTTGAAGGTTGTGTTGAAGAGTTGCAGGATCTTTGTGAGTGGAGAATACAACAGCATCATCGGCATATAGTATGATCTGCTCAGAGCAGTGGTAGGGAGGAGTTTAAGAAAAGGCTAAAAGGAGGGGTCCCAGTATGGATCCCTGTGGGACACCCGAGCGAACAGGCAGAGTGTTAGAAAGAGCGTCCGCAATTTTTACTCTCTGTGACCGGTTTTCTAAGTAGCTTTTACACCAGAGAGAAGAGTCAGGTGATAGCCCGGCATTCAGTAGTTGGTGTATTAGTAGTCCATGGTGTACTACTAATTTACTAGTTTAGATGTCTGTTTTATTCCTGTATTTTGCTTTTATGCCTATCTGTAATAATTCTGACTGTACTCCTTCATGTTATAACCTGCACCAGGATTTGTATTTGTATTGCTGACTGCTGTATCTTCTGCTACTGTCGCATGTAGTGCTGACCAATACTCTTTTACTGTTATCCATGTCTACATAGCTAAAACTTTAGCCACTTATGTTTGATGTCAGGCACTTCGCTTTGCTGTTTATTGTTCATTGTCTTCTCTGTTTCCATAGCTAAGAATAAGCTTTATTGTCAAATGTCATTGATTCCCTGTAACACCTTTTGTATGTATTGCCTTGTACTCTCCCAGGTCGTGCCTGAAAATAGTCATTTACTGGCTAGTGCACTTACCTGGTTAACAAAAACTAAATTAAAATTACAGCACCCAGCTGGAAATCTGTTCCAAGTGTATTGGGTATTGTCAAAGGTAAAAGCCAGCTTGTACTGGTCATCAAGGTGTACCTTCAGGTCCAAAATTCGTTGACTACATCAAGGGAGGTGAAGTACTTGGCCCTCTCAATCTTGGCCAGGCTCTGATCCATGTAAGTCATGGGCCATCGTGAAAGAGGTACCTGTTCATTGAGTTTTCTGTAGTGTACAGTAAATCTCCACTTACCAGAAGGCTTAAGCACAGGCCAGATTGCACTACTATGCTCTGAATTGATCTTCCTGATAATTTTTTGGTCTAAGAGGGTATCCAAGGTTTCCTGGATAGACTCATAAGCTGCTAAGAGGATCCGGTACTGCCAGACATACATAGGTTTTGGACCTGAAACAGTGGGGACACTTACCACGCGGAGGTCAATGCTACCACATGATAAAGAGTCTATTGCAAGCATACAGTATCATGGTGCTCTTGAAAAATCAACCTTCACTGGTCCTTGGCTAGCTTGTCTGTTAGGGCAGATAACTCAATTTGTACTTCAACAGTTTTGGCAAAGTCAGGGAATTCTTGGGCTGGGCCCACTTCTACTCTATCCTCCAAGGATTCACTAACATCTTTTGTTATGGTATACACTAAGTAAGATGTAGCAGAGCTAGTGGTAGGGGTGTTTTCAAGGAAGGAGAGTACCAAGCCAGTGCCATCCCATTAGAATGGGTACATTGCATCTCCATTCCCATTAAGAATAAATTGTATAGCAATCATTCCCAGGGGACAGGTGTAACACAGTGGGTCAGGCCCCCCATGTAAGTCTGAGGGCAGTGGACCAATGTTAGGAACTAGGGGCTGAAAGCCATAGAAGGAGTCTCCTACTAGGAATCCTAGTAGGGTACAGGCAGGTATGGCAATATCCCTAGCGGTGGTGTTGGTCACCAGGATGTGTGTGCATTGTTCAGTAATCTCCAGGTAAGACTCACCAAGGAGGAGTAAGCCTAAATCATAGAGTAAGGTGGAGGGTTTGAAGAAAACTTTGTTATCAGGCATTATTTGTCCCCAGTGAAAACTCAGTCTCACTGGGAAAGCATATCCTTTTGCAGGTATGGTCACAGAAACTGCTGTCACAGTTTGGCAGAATCGGGGCATGGTCTATCCAGACCTCACGTTCTCAGGTTGACCAGAGAGAGTAAAGGGATCCCCTCCTACTCTGGACCAGAAGACAGAGTGTAAAAGGTCAACTGTGACCCCAAGTGCATGAGAAAGTCGGCACCCAGATAAACATGTGGGTTCAAATCTTATACAACATACACATAATATGGGACTTCCTTATTTCCTAGGCTAGCTGGATGGGAATGTGAGTTATTCCTATCATTGTTACAGTATCCTCATGAAGTGGCAAGCCTGTGTGTCTGGGGTTTTTATTTACCAGCAGGAGGGGTTCGGTTTCTCTAAGTTTGCAAAATAAAGCACCACTGACTAGAGTGCTTTCTGTTTAAGGGCAAGTACAGCATCTGAAATAATGTTCTTTACTGAGACCACAGTAAACCATGTATTATTATCCTTACAATAAATATGTTCGAGATAGGCAGGGTGGTGTGTCACCCTGTTACTGGGTAGGGCAAGTCCATTGTGGGAGGTTTCTTGTCTGGCTGAATTCAAGGACCAAGGGATGCTGTCATGAGCAATTACATCCTGTATGTCAGTTTCCTGACCAGCAAGGGGATAGGAATGAGGAAGCAAGTTATTCAGTCTATTAGAAGGATCTAAAGGGAAAACCTCCTCATTTTGTGATGTAATGCCATGTGCATTCAAAGTTTGGGCACACTATGTTAAATTTAATTCATTGCCTACTATTAACAAGCAAGGTTGGATTGTGGAAGGAAAGGTGAGTCTAAGGGCTTTGTTGCTCAGACCTAAAGTACAAGTGGTAGCTTGTAATTCTAGGGACGTGGATATGATGTTCTGGCCACACTTTCAGGCAATGCCTTTCCCTTTAAGACTTGGTTGGAAACATCTTCAAGCTGGCTCCTCCCACCCAAGTGGTAACTCCCTTGGCTCCACCCCCCTGATGCCAGATCTTCCTTTCCGCTTGGAAGAAGCAGGTTCCCTCCTTACCGCTATCGTGCTGAGTAGGCCCTTGCGACTTAAATCTTTGGATCTACTTCTTCAAAAACTTGTCTTCAGCTCATCGATCAGGACCACAATGGATGACAAGTCCATGCCTGGGTTCCGCTGGTGCCCTTGCGAGCAGAAAATGTCCCAAATGGATCCACATACCAAGTGTGTCTATTGCCTGGGGCACTAGCACGATCCCCAGGCCTGTGACATTTGTTGAACTTTCCATCCTACCATTCTTGAGGACCATCTAGCTCGACTCACATTAGGCCGACTGAGTGAATGGAATCCTGCAGTCAAATCCAAGGATGCCCATTGGGTGGTCTCCACGGCGTCAGGGTCCACTGAAAACTTACGGCATTTGAAGAGGTTGCACCTCAGGCTACAGCTCACATCTCCTTATCTTCTGCCTTCATGCCACTCCAGCTGGACTCAACTTTCACAGGGTCCTTCAAAGAACTGTGCCAAGCCCTGACAACTCTCGGTCAGGGCCCCTCTGGGTACAAATCTAAATTGAAGAAACAGCCAAAAAAATGGTTGCGTCGTCAATCGTGGGAATGGAAGCGCTCTCAGTCAACAGCATTGCATTACTGCGCTTCTCCAGATCTGACTTTAGTTGAATCCTTGGCCCAGGCTGCCAGCTACACGGAAACCCCATCAGGCCAGTTGGCTCAGACCCTGGTTGATCTTCCAGCTGAGATTTTTCTGAAGCCGGTTGACCTGCTGTTGCTTGAATAAGCTGACACTTCCTTATCCAGGACTCTGGTCCTGACTCAGACCATTAGAGGGACAGATCAGTCCACTGACCCGCTGCCTCTGGTCTCCAACCAAGACCTGGATTAGCCTCAGCACTCGCTGACTCCTTCCGAGTCCCCCAACGGTTGTCGAAGTCTTATTCCCAGGGGTCGAGCAGTTCCCACTGATGTCTGAGTTCTCACTCTCTATAAGTCAAGTGGCACCTAATTACTTTTCATCCTGTCCTTTTCAGGTGAGGAGAGGCTTTGGCACAAATAGTGTTGATGCTATGAGGACCTCATATGGCAACAGCTGTTGCTCACCAATATGAAGCCAGTTTTGGCTCCTGCGCTGGCCATCACCTGGCTCTCGCCTGACAGGCCAACACCTTCTCCATCTCAGGAGTCACCTAAGATGGTCCCAGCTCACCCACTTCCAGCATCTCCATCAATCCCCGTGGAGCTGCCACCTGCTCAGATGAAAACCAGCGCTCTGTCCAAGGAGTATCGGCCAGCCAAGGGGCTTCCCATTTGGCTGCCGGGGTTGGTGGCTGATTCTGTGTTTAGGCACTCTGGCAGCACTGGGGATGTTGACAAGCTGCCGACAAAGAGTCCAGGAAGTTTGACCATGCAGCTAAAAAGGCCTACGCTGCCTCCTCATTTGGTCTTTGCCAGGTGAGTTCAGCCCTCCTTATGGTCCACTTCTCCCTTGCCCTGCTGGGCACCCTGGATCAGGTGCTTTCTCATCTGTTGGTAGACCTCCAGACCATGGTCAGACAGGTCTGGGACCAGGGCTGCTCTGTAGTTAAACAATAGCTCCAGACAGCCATGGACACTAGGGACTCCTGTGCCCACTCCATGGTGGCCACAGTGGCCATGCACCGCAGGGCTCGGCTGAGGATCTCGACCTTCATGGCTGGCAGATGTTCCTTTCTGGGACACCAGCTTGTTCAGGCCCGGAGTCGTGGGTCACCTCACTAGTATTGAGAAGTCCAATGCCACCTTGGACTCTGTGACATCTGTCCAGAAGGACCCCAAGGGCTCTAAGCAGCAACAAAAATGGAAGCTCTTTCAGTCCACCTCTACTCCTGTAGCCTAACCAGCCCAGCCCCAGGTTGGACAGCAGGCCCAGGCCTGGCAACCTTGGTTGAAGTCTGTGGCCTTGGTCATCCATAAGCCTGCAGGGAGAGGTGCTGATGGCTCCTCAGCTGGACCCTCCTCCTCCTCCAAACCTGCCCAGTGGTGGGATGAGAGGTGCTTCCCTCATGCACATCACACCTCTCCTGGGTCCTCTCAAGGGGGGCCAGCTCTGCCACTTCATTTCTACCTGGTCTGTTGTCACCACAGACAGGTGGGTCCTCATGGTGGTGGGTCAGGGTCTGCCTCTGGAATTCGAGTAGTACCCTCCTTGCTAAGCCCATGCACTATGGGAGGACTTGGTATCTGCAGACATTCTGTTGGCTCTTTAGGATGACATTGCCCAGCTACTCCACCAGGAGGTCATAGATCCTCTGGAACAACCAGGGTTTATCTCTAGGTACTTCCTGTTGCCAAAATGGATGGGGGGCTGGTGCCCCATTCTAGATCTGCATGATCTGAACAAGTTTTATCAAGTCACACACCTTCAGGATGGTAACTCTGTCTCACATCATACCATCTCTAGAGCAAGACATGTGGTTTTATTCCCTTGATCTTCAGGATGCATTTTGTCATGTCCCAATCCATCCATCACACCAAAGGTTCCTCCACTTCCAAGCAGAAGGAACCCTCTTCAAGTTCCAGACCATGCTATTCAGCCTGTCTTTGGCCCTCAGGGTCTTCACCAAGTGCATTGCAGTGGTGGCAACCTACCTGAGGCACTGAGGGATCCAGGTTTGCCTGTACCTGGATGATTGGCTGACAGCAGGTCCCTCCAGGCAGGAGGTGGAGTGATCCAGGGACCTGACTCTCCAGACCTGCATCTCCCTTGGCCTCCTGGTCAGTGAGGCCAAGTCAGAGCTCATACCATCACAGATGAACAACTTCATCAGGGTGGAGGTTGACTCTTGCAGTGCCAGAGCCTGGCTCCCAGCGGACAGGGCAGGGGCTGTCTCCTCCTTTGCCCAATCATTTCGGGTTGGGCAGTTTCACCCTGCCCAGGACTTCCTGCACCTGTTGGGTTACTTGGCGACCTGCACCAGCATGGTCTGATGGGCCTGCTGGAGAATACACTCCCTGCAGTGGGAGCTGGCCAGCCAGTGGTCTCAGCACAGGGATCACTTTGACCCGCTGGTCACAGTGACCCAGCGCATGTAGGACACCCTCCAGTGGTGGTTAGTCCCAGAGCATCTGTAGAAAGGAATCCTGTTTGTCTGCCTGGAGCTGATGGTCATCCTGATGACTGATGCCTCTCTGATGGGCTGTGGTGCACACCCGAGGACTACAGAGTCCATGGGCTCCGGACCCCCGAGGAGTTCCAATGTCATATCAACCTGCTGGAGCATCAGGCAGTTTGGCTGGTGCTGTCTGCCTTTGCTCCTCACATTTGGGGTTAGGTGGTCCAGGTCCAGATGGACAACACAACAACCATGTACTACCTCAACAAACAGGGCAGGACACACTCCATGCCACTGTGCAAGGAAGCTCTCCATGTATGGTGCCTCATGTGCAGCCTGGGACCCGATCTAGCCATCCATGTGGCAGGGCCCTCCAACAAGCTGGTGGATGCTCTCAACCGGGGTGGGCAAGGCATCTCATGAGTGGTCTCTCCACCCAGAGGTAGTACACAGTCTATTCTCCCACTGGGGTGCCCCTCAGGTGAACCTGTTCACTCCCAGGCAGAATGAAAATCTGAGGCTGCTTTGTGTCCAACCCTCCTCAGCAGGGAATGCTGCAGGGGGATGCCTTCTTGAGACCCTGGATCCCAGGCCACTTCTATGCCTTCCCTCCACTTCCCTTGATCCACAATGTGCTTCTCAAGGCCAGGAGGGACAAGGCACAGGTGATCCTGGTGACTCTGAATTGGCCATGCCAGTTTTGAAACCCCAATCTCCTCAGCCTCAGTAGCAGGCTCCCAAGACATCTTCCTCTCCACCCAGACCTGCTTTCCATCAGTCAGGAGAAGGTACTCCACATGGACCTTCAATCCCTGCACCTGCCAGCTTGGTTCCTGAGTGTCTAGAGTCCCAGGCTTTGGGTCTCTCCACAGATGTCCTCACAGTTGTGGAGGCATCTAGGAAGGAGTCAACCAGGAAATCCTATGCCTTCAAGTGGAAGAGGTTCTCCATTTGGTGCCAGAGCTAGGGACTGGACCCCTTGTCCTGTCCAGTTGCTAGCATTCTTGACTATCCGTGGCCCCTCTCTAAGTCGGGCCTTCAGTTGACGACCTTTAAGGTGCACCTGGCAGCCATCTCTGCTTATCAGGTGCAGGCCAGTCAGAAGTCAGTGCAGAAAAAGCTGGTCTGGTGCTTTTTCAAAGGCGTTGGCCACATTTCCCCTCCGGTGCATGAACCACCCCCGCCACCATGGAATTTGCTGCTGGTTTTGGCAAAGCTCATGGGCAAGCCATTTTAACCTATGCACAGGTGTGGTATGTCTCACCTGTCATGGAACACCACCTTCTTGGTGGCTATCACATTAGACAGAAGGTTCAGTGAACTCCAGGTGCTTTCGGTGGAGTCTCCTTACCTGGTCTTCCACTGGGACAAGGCTGTCCTTCACCCCAAACTGAAGTTCCAAAGGCTGTGTCCAATTTTCACCTTAACCAGATGACTAATCTCCTGGTGTACTTCACCAATCACACCTTGGAGGCCGAGTACAGGCTCCATACTCTGGAACTGAGGCGAGCACTCGCTTATTACAGAGTGCACGGCTGGAGTTTGGGGAGAGGTTTGCCAGCTGTTTGTCACCTATGCTGAAGCTGCATCTGTCAGACCAGCAGCCAACTGAACGTTTGGCAGGTGGATTGTATCCTGCATCGCCCTCTGCTATAGTTTGGTGGGTGGGGAGACCCCCATAGTGCTAAAGGCTCATTCCACCCGTCATACCACTGCCTCGGTGGCTACTTCCAGGAATGTCCATATCCAGGAAATCTGCAGGGCTGCTACCTGGAAGTTAGCAGACACCTTCATTTCCCATTACCACATCGACCCTAAGTCATGCTGGGATGCTGGTTTTGGGGCCTCAGTTCTCCAGTCTCTGTTCCCTAAATAGAGGTGTGCACCTTGCCTATCTCCTCCCAGAGAACTGCTAGGAGTCTGCCAGAAAGTGTTGCTAGAACATCATATCCATATCCCTAGAAAAACAGGTTACTCACCTGTAACAGTAGTTCTAGCAGTGGTATATGATGTTATCCACACAGACTCACCTGACCTCCACTGGCTTTGGCGCACACAACTGCTTCCAGCGGGCGTCAGGGAGCAGAGCCGAGGGAGTTACCACCCGGGTGGGTGGGAGGAGCCAGTTTGCAGATGTTTACAGTCAAGTCTTAAAGGGAAAGGTACTGCCTGAAAGTGTGGATGAACATCATATACCACTCTTAGAACTACCGTTACATGAGAGTAACCTGTCTTTTTTCTGATCTTTCTTAATGCAGCATGCAGGAAGTGGTTTGCTAAGCTGTGTATACAATTCATGACTATGAAAGTCCACAAGGGGAGAGAAAAGCATTAGGAGATTGGCCCCCACTAGCAAATTCTCAGAGGGTAGACTTGTGACATACACAGGATGGAATGTGTCTAGAGTTCCAAAACTCAGTTTTAACCATACTACTCCTAGCACTGTGGCAGTGTCCCTTGTGAAACTAGAGAACCTTAGTGTACTCTCTAATAAAGTTAGCTGTCTTCCATTCTGAGTAGAGAGGTCCTGTACTGCCTCAAAGATCTCTTGTGTCATTATGGTGATCTCCAACCCCAAATGTAACAGTGCCTCACAATTTAAGACATCATGAATTATGTCCTTGAAGTATGGCCCTAGTGCACTTCTTTTTAATAACAACTGCCTAGATATATCTTGCCTTTCAAAGAATACATTTTCTTTTCAGGCAGTTTGGATTGGTTAACACATGAAAACAGGAGAAAAATGATAATGGCCCCACAAACGCATAGATTACAAATGACAGGAGAACCAAAATATCTTAGGGATAAAATAGAGGAGAAAAATGTTAAGCATAAATATAAATTAAGAGGTAATGGGGCGACTCCCTACAAATTTAAGGCAAAAAATTGTTTTACTAAAATGACATTTAAAGCTGAATATGCCTCAAACAATCAAATGTTGAATGATATAAAAAGTAAATCAGGCTGTAAACCATCTCTTGTTACCAAGTTTCTGACAGAGGAATTGAAAGTTAGATGTATGTGCAATGGATGAATAAGAAATCTCTTGGATTTTTAATTGGTATTTCATTTTGTGAAATGAGTTGTACAAGTCTTGTTGGAATATAAGTATATTTATTATATGTTTGTAAGGTCTTAGAGATTGAAGGTGATGTCTGTATTGTGTTCATATTTGAACAATTTTAAAGTCCTATTGTCAGGACCATCTTGAAAAAAAGGCTTGGACTAAGATGTGAAGAAAGAATCTATCCTGAATAAAAATAAATATTTTACTACTACTACTACTGCTAGTAGTGACTGTGAGGTCTGAGCCTCACTTTCACCAGCCATTGGGGCACTGGTGATATGCGTTGTATTGACTGACATAGAGTTGTCCCCCCATGCCATGATGGAGAGAAGTGGGGATCTGGTCCTGGCCTAGTCAGCTGGGACTGTGGGGAGTGGCTGACCATGCTGGTGTGTGACCACTGAAGTTAGCACCCCTAGGAGTGAAAGGAGATGAGTTGGGGTTTGGTGCTGGGTGTCTGAGTGGAGCGCTGAGAGTGGACCTGTGAATTTCATCCCTTAGCTGTCTGAGCTGTCTTTTTAACTGTTCAATAATATAACTGTTTATATCCCTGGGTCTGCCAGACCGAGGTTGGTCATTCCACTTACCCAGTGGCTGTTTGTGTGCCTCTATCCCCCTTTTGTTTGGGTCATGGGGACTACATGATCAGTGGTTCTAGTAGGAATTACTATCTCTTTCCCATTTTGGGAATCTCTTGTTATCCCTAAGAATGGAGGAGGTAGTGTCCTGTTTTCCTTGGGGCAGTTCTTTTTCTTCCATTTGAAGGGAAGCTTGGTCTGTGGTGAGTGCAAAAAGTTTATTCTGAGGGTTAGTGACAGGTTTTTTGTCTGCATCTGGGTTGACATTTAAAAACATTCATTGGGCACGCTTAATAATGTCATTCATGGGGGTATTTGGTTCTACCCATGGCTGAACTAGGGCTTTAACAGAGGGGTGAAGTCCTCTTACAAATGCCTCTTTCAGATGAAGAAATAAGTCTAGATCTTTTTCTTCCCCTCCTGAGAAAAATATTCTGCTCATGATTTTGTAAAAGTCCTTCAAGCTTTGATCTTTTTTGTAAGTTTCTTTAAAGGCTGCTATTGGACTGTGTAGTGGGTATACTGCTCAATGGGGACAGTGAGAGGATCTCAGATCTAGAAGTGGGTTGCCATCTGGGAACAAGTGACCATCAAACAGTGTGGTGCACGTTAAGCTCAGCTACATAGTCAAGCCATACAAAAGTGAGGGTACTGGACTTCAGGAGGGCTGACTTTGGCAAGATGGGATAGTGCCTCAGAAAAGCACTTGCAAACAGGCTAGAAGGAGGGGTGGAGCAACAATGGGGAATCATCAGAACTGCCATCACAGAGGCAACAAGCCTTTGTGTGAAGCAAATAAACAAATCAAAATGAAAGAAAAAGCCACTGTGGTTATCAAAAGAGGTGGCGGGGAAAGTCAGGGAGAAAAAGATAGTATTCAGGAAGTATAAGGAAACACAGAAGGAGCAGGACAGAGAGCTGTACCAGTTAAGACAGAAGGAAACAGGGAGGGAAGTCAGAATAGCAAAGGCCCAAACTGAGGAAAGGATAGCCAAATCGGTTAAGAAGGAGGATAAAACCTTTTATAGGTACATCAGGGAGCATAGAAAGACAAAGGGAGGGATAATGAGGCTGAATAGAATGAACGGTGGGTGGGCAGAGGGGGATAGTGAAAAAGCAGGGATACTGAACGAATATTTCTGCTCAGTATTCACAAAAGAGGAGGGGGAGGTGCTTAATCCAATTAACAGAAGCACTCTGGATAGGGGGGTCGATTCTAGTCCTTTCACAGAAGAAAGGGTTCTGAAAGAACTCCTAAAACTGAAGGTGGACAAAGCAATGGGGCCTGATGAAATTCACCCCAGAATTCTAAAAGAATTAAGGGGAGAACTAGTGAAACCACTGACTACCCTTTTTAAAAAATCATGAGAGGATGGTGTGGTATCCGAGGACTGGAGGAAGGCGGATGTGATTCCCCTTCACAAAAGTGGGACCAAGACAGAGGCAGAAAAATACAGACCTGTCAGTTTGTCCTCTGTGGTAGGGAAAGTGATGGAATCACTTCTGAAGGAAAGAATTGGTGAGTACCTAGAGGCCAGTGGGGCATAGGACCCAAGGCAGCATGGGTTCACAGCGGGAAGGTTATGTCAGACGAATCTAATTGATTTCTTTGACTGGGTGACCAAAGTAGTAGACCAGGGTGGGGCTTTGGACATGGTCTACCTAGACTTTAGCAAGGCATTTGACACACTCCCACACAAAAGATTAATAGTCAAATTAACCAGCCTGGGAGTGGATCTCAGGGTGGTAGCTTGGGTAAAACATTGGCTGGACAACATGACACAGAAGGTAATTGTAAATGGAGTCCACATTGAAGAAAGAGGGGCTACTAGTGGGGTACTGCAGGGTTCATTACTGGGTCCAGTCCTTTTTAATGTCTTTATAAGTGACGTTGCAGAGGGACTGGAAGGAAAAGTATGTCTCTTTGCAGATGACACACAGATCTGTAACAAGGTTGATACACAAAGTGGCGTGGAAAGGCTGAGAAGGGACTTGGCAAGGTTGGAGGAATGGTCGGAAGTATGGCAGCTAGGATTCAATGCAAAGAAGTGCAAAATAATGCACCTGGGAAACAAAAACCTAGGGGAAGATTACACAATGGGGGGGGGAGGTAGTAACAAAAACAAAAAAGGAAACGGACCGGGGGTAATCATATCAGATGACCTTAAGCTTAGCAAGCAATGTGAGAAGGCAGTAGGAGAGCTGGGGTATACTGGGATGCATAGGAGCGGCATCACCAGCAGAAAACAAGACGTTGTTATCCCTCTGTACAGACAGTTGGTGAGACCCCATCTGGAGTACTGTGTCCAGTTCTGGAGACCCCATCTCTGCAAGGACATAGACAGGATAGAGGCAGTCCAGAGGAGGGCAACTAGAATGGTGCAGGGTCTGCAAGAGAAGCCATATGAAGAGAGACTAAAAGAGCTTAATATGTATACCCTTGAGGAAAGGGGGGGGCATGATATAAATGTTTAAGTACTTCAATGGAATCAACAAAGTCCAAAAGGGTAGCATGTTTCAGAAAAAGAGACATGCAAGAACAAGGGGACACAATTTAAAGATGGGGGGTGGTTCAGTGGCAATGTGAGGAAGTATTTTTTCACAGAGAGGTTAGTGGATACATGGAACAGCCTTTCTGAGGAGGTTGTGGGGTCTAAAACTGTGGGAGAATTCAAGAATACATGGGACAGACATAAGGCAATTCTTGTGGGGGGGTAGGAAGAAATAGGATGTTGGTTAACTAGGATCTGCGGCTTATCCTGTAGGTAGGTAAATTCGCAGACTAGGTGGGCCAAGCGGTCCTTATCTGCCGTCAAAGTCTATGTTCCTATGTAAAGCTGGACACATTTGATCAAAGTCTGGCTTTTGCCTAGGCATCCAGGCCTGCACCTCTGAACAAACAAAACATCTTAGGATCCATAACTTATCTTCTGGCCTGTCCATTCCAAAATATTCCAATTGTCAGCGTATGTCTAATACAAAGTCTTCCACATCTGTAATGGATTCTGGATTAAAAGGTGCACCTATTGCCTTTATGATTCAGGTTAACTGTTTTATTTAATTAATTAATTCATTTCTTTCTTTCTAGAAAATAACTTCGAGCCAAAGGCTCTTTTACAGAGGTTCCACATCATAGTAATACACGGGCATAACGTCATTTACAATTGTTACAAGTACATGAGCAGATACAAGGAGGTTCCATGCCTAGAAAGACATGAGTACATCAGGTTACAGAGGTTACATAATTACAATAACAG
This sequence comes from Neoceratodus forsteri, assembly GCA_016271365.2. Taxonomy (NCBI): domain Eukaryota; kingdom Metazoa; phylum Chordata; order Ceratodontiformes; family Ceratodontidae; genus Neoceratodus; species Neoceratodus forsteri. The sequence goes on from CM028129.1 coordinate 1,056,002,780, forward strand.
GGAGTACATAAGTAAAAATATACAGACACATAATTTAAAGCAGGCTAGTTTGGCAGGTTGTTAAGTGAACAACTTGAGAATCTACAGGATATAGAATGAATCAGGTAGGGAACAGAGGATGATATAGTCTGTAAAATAATTAACTAATACTGTACGCAAGGAGGCGAGAACTTGATGGGCAGCAGTTCTTTTGTCTTAAGTGCTAAAGAGTGTAGTCATAAAGGAGGGCTAGACTCACTGGTTGGGGGGGGAGTGCTGAGGCAGGGACCTGGAGCCTACTAGGGGAGTGTTAGTTAGCAAGAAGAGAGGAGAGGCAAGGGTGCAGGTTAGAATGAGGGTAGCAGGAAAGAGGAGTGAAGAGTGTGGGGGAGTTCAGGTCTCACAGTCACAGTTCTTGTTTGTGGCAAGGGCCACTCAGAGTTTATTTTTAAAGGGGCCTATTTTGTCCTCTTTTGTGATGCTTAGGTCAAGCGCATTAAGCCAAAGTGGTGCCTGGTATTTGTAGGACCGTTGGCCTTGTGTGATTCTATGGAAAGGGATGCAGAGAGCTGAGTTGTTTGTACCCCTAGCACATCTGATGAAATTAGGTTGGCTAAGGAGGCTTTGCAGGTCTGGGGTAGTAAGTCCTAGCATAGACTTCTTGGCGAGCATGCATACGTGATACTGGAGGGGACTGTCAAGGTTGAGCCATTTTGTCTGAGTGTACAACTTGCAGGTGTGAGTGAAATGGGGTACACCTAGGACTAAACGACATGCTTTGTTTAGTGTTGTTTTGATATGTTTCAAAGCAGTTTGGGAGGCAGCCCCATATACTACTAGACCTAGGCTGCTGGGTCTGGTTTGTAAGGGGTAGTTGAATTGGCGGTATTAGCACCTTGCAGCTGGCTTCTTCCTGCAGGAGTACTATTCTGGTTATTAGAGGGCTGTGCATTAAGTAAAGGCAGTGCCCCCCCCCCCCCGATTTTAAATCCTGAATTCCTTTAACTAAATCTTGGGCTCAAGCCGTGAGGTCCTCAGTTACAGGTTTTGGGGGTGTAGTTGGTACAGGTGGTGGCAGAGGGTCAGCTGGTTGAAGGGATCCTAGATGTTGACTAATAGCATCAAGAGAAATTGTAAAAGCTTGTGAATTCTATTTAATTATTTGCTTCTTCTAAAATATTTTGAGCCTCTTCTAATTGTTCCTCTGTTCTCTGGGAAATTTCCTGTGCTTCTTTTATCTGTATCAAAGCTTCCTCAAGTTTTTTGCTGGCTCTCATCCCTCTCTCTTTGAATCCCAGTCATCTCAGTTCTCATCCTTTTTATTTCTTTCCGCATGTCTCTACCCTCACTAGGCCCTGAACAATTTGTTGTTTTAAATCACCAATTTCTTCTTTTAACTTCTGTTTTTTTGCCTTTAACTTATCCATGTCAACCTCATTCACTTTCCAAAGTCCTTGAAACACCTGTTACATGCAATCTACCTTGGGGCTCTTCTGGCAGATTTTGTATTGTAAGAATTGGGCATACCCTACTAAAATAGGATTAGCTGTTTTTTTTTCTTGGACCTAGTTTTTACATTATCAGATAATTTGATTAGATAATCATCTAGTTTGGTACACTGAAATGTGTTAGGTAGTACATAATCAATGGCAATTTTGGGTCAAAAATTGATTCATGGTAAAATGCATTTCTTTCTTTCTGAATTGTGGGAAGTGGGGCCATTGTGTACTCAAAAGAGGGTTCTAATGCAGGGAGTTTCTCCTCTTTGGGCTCACCTATTGGGAAAGTTGTTGGGGGTGTATCATCTTTATAACCTGGAAATGGTCCTATAGCACTGGCAAACATGTTGCTATTTTCAGCTGTATGCAGGGGGAGAGGAGAAGGTGCAAGAAAAAGTTGCTTATTGCTTTTTAAATTGCTGCCTCTCTCTCTCTCTCTCTCTCTCTCTTTCTCTCTCTCTAAGCTGAAAAAGGGAATGTGTTTAGTTCCTGATTTCCAGGAAAAAAACGTGTCTCTTACTACAGTATGTGAAATTCCTTTCAGCTAACTGGGGAGTAAAAAGGGGATGTGTTTTTTTCTTACTCTTAATTGCTTGTTTTGTCTGTGAGGCTTGAGACAAAAAGTGAAAGTTGTATTTCACCTTTCTTAATTTATTTTATTTTATTTATTGAAATATTTCACCAGGAAAATTACACTGAGCAACAATATGCTCATCTCATGGTACATCCTGGGGGAAGGGAAGTGGGAATACATAACATGAAACAAACAGCATACACAGAATCAGGTATCAGTTAATGTTACAGAAACAGACAGTGCAAGATTACAACAACCATGAGTATTAACATTTCCAGATTGATAATAGAGGTAGATTGGGCAATAGGCAGGATTAGAGCACAAGAGGAAGGGGGGTGAGGGGTGGTAAAGGAGAAGTGCAAATAAGTGCTTGTTGGCAGGAGGGGTAAAGTTTAGGGGGAGTATTAGGCCCAGCTGGAGAAAGGGGGAGGTATAGACCAGCAGCTGAGACTGGAACCCAGTGAAAATTAGGTGCAGTTGTAGTTAGTCACTAGGTAGTTTGTTAGAGACGTAGAGAGTGAAGTCAGGAAAAGGGGAACTGACTTACAAGTAACGGTTGGAGTCTATCTTTCTGAATTTTCACACTTTAAAACAAAAATATATACCAGAAGTTTCAAAATGCACTCTGTACTAGGTTAGTTCAATGTAGCTTATTTATCATTTATACAATAGAGGTGAGCTGATAACACATGAAATAAAAACACATATCACTCACCCCATTGTATAAATCGTTAGTGATGTATGCACTGTGATAACTTCTTACAGATATACACACAGTGCATACATCAGCAGGTGATAATCAAACTATTGTCAACAGTATTGAATTAGAAATCAGGATCTCCTGTTGACAACTGCCACAAAAATTGCTTCACCAAAAAAAAAAACTCTACACACGAATACAGCAGTGAAACACGAATATAAACTTTATGTCAACCTGCACAGCGTTCGCTCCCTCTGGAGATATCAAACAGCGCTGCAGTAAAACTAAAACTGTGACCCACAGAAGCTCTGCTGATATTAAATGGACAAGCGCATCACCAAAAATATATTCCACACATGAATTCAAGACTCAAAAAGATATAGTAACATTCTGTCTACCTGCACAGTCTTGTGTCTCTGGTGATGGGAAATGCCACTGCAGAAAAAGTGAAAGCATCTCACAGAAACTCCAGTGAAGTCACCAGACGAACAACATGATCGGAATAAAAAAAAACATAGTAGAAAGTACCACACATGCCCTAAAAAAACAAAATGAAGTTGCAAAAACCATAATAATAAACTAAAATTAAGAAATAATGCCAAAAAGATGCTAAACTCCCAGATAGATGGCACCAGAACACCCCGCCCACAACCCAAACCACATCAATGAGAACTAACGCACAGACAATGAAAGACCCCAACAGCGAATAAAATCACAGACACAACACTCATACACCCCACTGACCAATACAAATACAGGATAGCCAGCCATTCATACGCACAGCAGCTAAACCGACGGACACTCTAGGAAGCCATTTAACCGACAAAATAACTCCACGGAAAACACAGAATTTGCCGCAGCACAAATATTACAAGCCCCTATTGTATAAATCACACACATGATGGGCAGATCGTGAACTATGACAAAATATTCTCACTCCTGCATCGTGAGCTCTGGATACTCTCACTCTCGTAAAAGCTAGTAAGTTATTTGGTTAGCTTTGGTCTTTCTCTGGGTTAGTGTCGCCAAATGTTTAGGGATTTCTAATACCGTGGCAAGAATGGACCCCATTCTTTAGCCAGGGCATATTCAAAACTCAAGAAATTAGTACTGTATTAATTTTTGATGTTTGCTGATAGCGCTCCTCTCAACACACGCAACATCCCCAAAATGGCTTCCTTTTGAAGTTCATAAGGTGTCACAAGTATTGGTAGCATATTTAAATGTGCGTGAAAGTTCTTTTTGATTAGTCCCATTGCTCCAAGCACTACTGGAACAATTTGTGTGTCCTTATTCCATATCAGTTTGGTTTCTGACTGCATATCTTGGTATTTCATGATTTTGTGTCTCTCTGTATGCAGGACACTGTAGTCACTAGGGGTGGCTATTTCAATCAGCAGTGCTACCTTTGTTCTCTTTTCTTGGATTACAATATCTGGTTTTCTTGCTTCCACTTTCTTGGCTGTTGGTATTGGGTGATCCCATGTGATCATTACTTCTTCATTCTCTGTGATTCTTTGTGGTTCATGTTTCCAGTGTTTCTCTGCTACCTGTATGTTATAGTGTTTGCACAGTTTCCAGTGGATCAATCTTGCTACATTGTTGTGTCTTTCAGTGTACAGGCCTTCTGCCATGAGTACTTCACATCCAGCCACGAGATGCACAACTGTTTCTAATTCTGTACTACAGAACCTGCACTTGTCTGTTTCTCCTGCTTTTTCTATGGATTTTGCGAACCATCTTGTGCGTAGTCCACTATCTTGGGCTGCCATTATCAGTCTTTCATCTCGTGGCCTAAATTCACCTCTTTTTAACCACTCATGGGTCAGGGCTTGATCGTCCTGTGGTTGCTTCAGTAGCTCCCTGTATTTTCCACTGTAATTATGGTCTTTCCAATTGTTTTTTCTTTTCTGTTGGTCTTTATCCTTATACTCCTTTTTCTGATTCTTTGCATTTTTTGTTGCTGACAGTTCCTTATCTACTTGTGGATTGACATCAGTCTCTGCTACCCTTCTGAAGGCTTCTCCTAATTTGATGAGTGAAGTCATTTAGGCTTATTTTCTTCATGATGCAAGACCTTGAATATATTTGGGTCCAAGGATGTCAGTAAGTATGTATGTAGCCCCACTATTGTGGATCTATATGTGTAATCAATCTCAATGAGGCCCATGCCTCCCTCTGCCCTTGGGATGTATAATCTTGGCATGCACTGGTATTTGTATATTAATTGGTGAGCATGAAACATTTTTCTTGTTTTTATATCTAGCTGGTTCAACACTTTCTGTGGCCAGTCTATCACACCAAAGCTGTATGATATCACTGGAAGGGCTAGTTGGTTTTTAGCTTGCACTTTATTTCGTGTTATCAAAGCAGTTTTCAGAATTAGCTTTAACCTTCTAGAATATTGGTCTCTGTATAGATATAAAGCTATCTACGCAGATATCCCTGTATCTAAGTGGATATCTCTGTAGCTGTTATCTGTAGGATATTCCAAAAGGCAAGATTAGCTTGGACTACATGTATTTATATATAATTACACTTACACTCATAAGAGTTTTGGGATGGTACAGACTGAGACGTGTCACCTTCTTAGGTACAAATCACATTAGAAGCTTAATTTCTGGTATCATAAACAAACATTATACACATATAACCATTCTGATAATTCTAGGACATTTCTGAGGTAGACTCAAGCTTTTTGTGTGCTTACAATCTTACACATATAAACTCTTTCTCTTTTGTGGTTATAACCATTGGCTTATCCTTCTAGGAAATAAGCGGTTTCTCTTTAGAAACAATTCTAACACATGTGCATATTTCTTCTTATATCTCAGCGTAGCTAGCTTATACAATATTACACTGCAATAACTTTATGCACTAATATGGAACATTTTATTTTCATAAGGCATGCATTAAATTAGTGATATGAGAGTCGCTGTAGATATACTCAGCCAAGCACTGTTGGGCTGGAACAAAGTCTGCCAAGTTTCTGTCCGTTCTCGCTTTCCTCCTGAGATTGGAAGATCCTCGTGAATCTGGATGCACAATGTCTTCTTCCTTCTCTGGTACCTTAGAGCTGTAGTTTCCTTCTCTCTTCTTAGTCTGGTCTTTGTATAAAGTCAATCAAACAAAGTTAGCAAAATGTCAGAGCTTTTAGGGTGGCTTCTCTTTCTTGGCAAAGGTTAGAGAAGTGGCCCCTGAAATAAAGTCTTTTGCAGAATTAGACAAGTAACAGTTCTGGAATCAAAAAGTAAAATTTACGGTAGCTGGTGCCTCTAGAGCATAGAGGTGAGATAGCATAGCAAAGAGCAAAAGGTGGTATACAATTTGCTGGGAGTTGCCTCTGAGTTCTTATTGCCTAAAATCACATAGAGGATAACATAATGTCCTCCATTGCTCCAACAATAGTATTTGTCACTTTGTCATTGCCCCAGCTCAATATCCAGACAAATGTCATTGTCCGATTGGATGGTCTCTCATGTTCCTTATTTTTTGGTCCTAACCGCATGACAGCAGTTAGCAAAGTCATGTCCTTATTTTTGTTTCTAACTGCATGATAGCAGTTAGCAAAGTAAAGAATTGTCTTAGGTGCCTTGCAACATGAAATAGGGAAGTTAGAACAGGTGTCCGGGAAATTGGTAACCTGTAGTTAAGCTTACTGCCTCCTGTCTGCTGTTGGTGGCTTGGTAACATGAAATTGTGGTCAGTCCTGAGTCATCGGCAGTTGGGGTGAAGTAATGTTCCTTGGTTAGTGAAATTCTTGAGTTCATCCTGTAGTTCATTGCAATTGCTGAAGAATAATCCTGAAATAAGTATTTTAATATCACTTTTTCAGAACAGGTTCATTGGGTTGTTAGGTCTATGTATATAAAACTAACATTTTGTTAGAATTCTTTGGGCTTGTAGGCCTGAAGAATAAAGAAACACACAGAACAGGTGCACCAAGAAATAAACAGAGCAGCTGCGGTCAAGGCAAGAAGTCCAAACACACAAAGGAAGCAGTGCTCACGAAAGTCTTCTGAAAATTTTGTTTACTAGAAAAAGTGCTGCTAGACAAACACAAACACCTCGGCACTTCGAGGGATCTAAGCCCTCTTCAGCAAGAGGTGGAGTCAAATTCACACACCTGTTGCTTAAATACACGGTAATTTGCTTACATCACAGCCATGTGACATAGAAATAAAGTTAAACATTCAGTTTGGAAACAAAAAGGTTTTATTGTGATACAGCCTGAAACAGCATGCTGTTGCATTATAATATGGGATATTGGCAGTTCAATTTTGCTTTTATATTTTTTTATTTTTAAAGCAAAAATTCACAATATGAGATCAAGCTGATTGCTTAAAATTCCTATACTAGTTGATGCAACACCATTAAAGCCGCGCATCAATAAATGAAACATGATGAATGTTTCAGGTGAAAATGGAAATATACGGGATCAATATGAGAAAACAGACATCTGTAGTGTATCAGTCATAAAAAATTACTGATTAGCAAATTCAATTTATACAATTTAAACTTTTGTAAATTTGTTATTATTAAAGTAATATATATATATATATATATATATATTTTTTCTAATTCTGTTTTTCCTCCTTGCCAGGCCTCCAGCTCGTCTTCCAACCTACCGGACTCTGGGTCTTTCAGGGTCTTATGGTGCCATGTGCGCCCCAGACCCAGCCCAGAAGCTTCATCCTAGGTGGCCTCCGATTTTTACCTCTGTTTTCACCCAGTGTTCAAGTCCTTCCTGAGGCCTCAGAAGTGGTGATGCATGCACGTGGAGGCACACAAGCACACCACAGCTCCAGTACCAGCTTCTTCTGCCCTCCCTTGGCCTAACGCTGGCACTCCTTGGAAGCGACACCTCCACCATTTGGCCTCCACCAAGCTCTGAGGAGACCTAGTTCTCCTTCCCAAGGTGGAGGGCTGCCAGCTGGCAGCTGCTCACATCCTCTTCCCACCCCTCGCCGACCTCCGACAACCCGGGCTTGTTCCCGAACCCGGGTCACTGGCGTGGTGCAAGATTGTTAAAATAATGTTACCATTTATAATTGTATATTTTGGTGCTTCATGAGCTATTAAATTCATAGTTCAGAAAATTAGTTGTGATAACTAGACATCGACACCAGGGGAAGCAAGAAAAAGTCTCAACACACAGAGAAATCAATTTTATAAATACATAGTTAAATCGAGTTCTCTATTAAGACCACCTGGGTACACACTATTCAAACTGTAAATCCATCTTGATTCCTTTTGGTGCAATTTGGTGACTCGGTCACCTCTCCTAATCTGGTGCTTAACATGTTCAAGAAAGGTGAATTTGACTCCATTCACCTTTCTATCATGTTTTTCCAAAAAATGTGCTCCTAGTGCTAAATCAAGATTTTAATTATGAATGTCCCTGATATGTTCCAGCACATGTTCTTTCACCTGTCTAGTTGTCATGCCAACATAGACAAGTGGACAAGAACATTGGGCAAATAGACAATAAATGGAGTAGAACAATTAATAAATTCCTTAATTGTTACAATGGAATTGTTAGTGGGATGTTTAAACTCCTTATTCTGAGTCACATATTTGCAAGCCATACAATGCCCACATGTGTAACAGCCAATTGGCCATGTGGGAAGCCATGTGTATGGTCTAGTGGGCACAGTATAGTGACTGTGAATTAGATAGTTGTCCAAATTGTTGGCACGACTATAGATTATCCTAGGAGGTAGGGAAAAAAGATTACTTGAGCTGCTTTGTTGTAACAAGTGGCAGTTCTTTAAAACAATGTTTTTGATTTGTGGGGCTATGGCACTGTATTCCAGAATACAGTTAATAACATTATCCTGATTGATGTTTCTAGCTTTAGGCTGAAGTAAGGTGTTTCTATTAACAAGTGATGCTTTATGTAAAGCCTCATCTAGAATACAATTGTCATAGCCTCTAGCAGAGAACCTCTGATACATATTTAAAATATTTGCCCTGTGTAACATGTTTTCAAGCTTGGTAATGACCACATTGGTAGCATCCTGGTGGTTTCTCAGGCAGCCATGTGGTGTGATGAGTTTTGTCTGGAACATAGTGGCTATGGCATGTCATATCTCCCAAGTTTTTAGCCCTGCTGTAAGTGGTGCCCTATACCAAGACCTCCCCCGCCCAAAGGTCCTTCCACTACCTTCCTAGCCCAAAGGTCCTTCCACTACTGCGCCCCCACATGGTTCAACTCCCACCCACCCTCTGTCACTAAGTCTACCGAAACTGGTCCCTTTAAAGTCGCTCTCCATAACTACCTCTTTGGTGCCCGAATCTGTAACTGCCCTTAATCAACCTAATGTTGGGGTCCCTCCCCATTTCTGGCCCATAGCCTAGACAATGTCTGTTGGACTGCTTCCCCCTTTATTTTTTCTTTTCCTTCACCCCTGTCCCCCCCCACCCTTCCACATAGGTATTTCCTCGGTACAACCAGGGTTGTGACTTCTACTATTGTTCTATTTTATACAGTTGCTATTTACTGCATGTAACTTTATTCCGTAAACCACTATTATGTTGTGTTCTTTTGTTATCTGTTTTGCACCTTTATGTTACCACTGTTGTATCTCACACTGTAACCATGTCTACCCTCCCTGCAATGAGGTGCCTTTGTAAATGAGTCCCTGACTCAAAGGTTGTAAATCTGACTTTCAAAAATAAAAATAAAAAAAATAAAAAATAAAGTGACTCTAGGTTTAGTCACAAATAAATTGGGACATTACAATGTTCCAACAGATTCCAATTTCTCATCAAGATTTAATTTTTTCTTCTTTAAAAGATTTTAAGCTACTGGACCTTGCTGGAACAAACCTGGGGATACTTTTAAGGGTTTATATTGGACTGTAAAAGTACTTATTTATAACTTGGCTAAATTGAAAATATTTTAGCTAATTTATATTCTGTTTTTAAAAACATGTTTTGCTTTGTTATTTGGGGGAGGGCATGTTAGTCCTTCTTTTAAAGTGTGGTAGTACTGATAGTAAAATGCCTACTATAGAAAAAGCCCAGGCCAATCTGTTTCTAACTAATGCTTATGCTAACCTTTTAGCTAATTCAGGAACAGGAGAATTAGGTGGAAATCCTAAAGAGCTACACAATAATCTAGTAACATAGGGCACAATTTTAAAAAGGTACTAAGAGGTCCATTATTGTGCAATGGACAAAAACACTTATCTTTGCCTTTTCTAAGATGTTTTATATTAATAATGTTGCTCTCCTTTGGTAATGTGCATGCCAATCCTGCTCCCACTGTAGATAATCATTTTAGTTTTCAGGAATTTAGTGAATGTACTGGCCTGGGTATAGTGCACCTTAATGTGAGGAGTTTGTTATCAAAGATTGATTATATTCCCACATGGATACACAGCTCTAACCTTGATGCTTTCTTTTTATCAGAGACATGGTTAAATAAGAAAACCAGAGACACCAATGTGTGTATTGATTGATCTACTTTGTACAGGCAGGATCGATCAACTAAGGGGGAGGTGTGGCAATTTACTTAAAAAGTGGTTTATTGGGCATGGTAAAACTAACTAAATCTATTCCTAAAAAATTAGATTTGATTGTCTTTAATATTGAGGTGCCAAAAAATGTTAGTCTTAATTTGGTGGCCTGCTACAGACCTCCTTCAGCTTCTTTGGAAGTTCCTCAGATGTTTGTAACTATGCTTGCCCCTTACATAGGTCAAAAAATAGTGATAACTAGTCATTTGAACTGGGATTTGTTGAAATCATCAGTTCAGCTAGCAAATCAATCAGCGGCTCTTAATCTAACGCAAATTACTGCCACACCAACACAACTTCATAAATCTTCACTTGACAAAGATACTCTCCTTGATCTGATAATGACTACCGCACCACACAGGTATATTTCCTCTGTATGTGATGCTGATATATGTGATCATTGCTATGTAGCATGTTTTCAACACCAAATTAAACAAGATGAGACAGCTTGTGTCATAATTACCAGGAATTTCATTAAGTTTTGTGAACAGGCCTTTTGCCACGAGCTACTTAAGGTTAATTGGACACTAATTTATTGTTGCCCTAATATTTTTTCTGCATGGTCATATTTTAAAAGATCCCTCCTTGACATAATTAAAAGACAAGCTCCTCTAACTAAAAAGAGAGTTAGGTCTCAACCTGCTCCTTGAGGACACCTAAAAAAATTAATGAAAAGGAACAACTATGGAAAAAAGCTAGAAGCCAAAGTCAAATAGGGAAATGCAGAACTATAGAGCTGCTAGAAGTAAATGTACAAGGGAGATAAGACAGGCAAAAGTAATTATTATAATAAACAATTTAAAAATGCATCTGGTAATAATAAGAAAATGTGGGATGGTATAAAGCAACCACAAGGTTTGCTACAGATTGCTATGCTTCCAAAAATATTGCTATACAAAGATGTTCTAATTTGCAAACCTGTTGAACAAGTTAAAGCCTTTAATGAATATTTCTTAGATGCAGGGTATATGTTTTATAAACAGTTCCCTAACCAACCAGAAATTATACTGGATAGTGGCTGTGGGTTCAGTTCCCATATCTGGCACTTGGGTTAATATCCCAGTACTGACACTGTAGTGCAGCATGAGAGGGGTGCTGCACTTCTGAGGTGCCGTCTTTTGGATGAGACGTTAAACCGAGGTCCCATCTGCCTGGATTGGTGGTAGTTCAGGTGGATGTTAAAGATCCCATGGCACTTATCGAAAAGAGTAGGGGGATTTCCCCGGTGTCCTGGCCAAATTTCCCTCATTCACTAAAAATACCACCGACAGCTTAATCTGGTTCAAGGTCAGTTGGCATTCATCTGTATCCCCCTCCCCCGGGTCGTGCCTGAAAATAGGCAGAATTTGTCTAGTGCATTTACCCGGTCAACAAAAACTAAATAAATAAAAATAAATAAAATAAAAATTTTGTTGATCAGATCAAAAGACCTTTATTTGCTGTTAGGGAAATTGATGAATGGGATGTCTTAATTGAGTTAGCTAAGCTGGATGTTAAAAAAGGAGTGGGTCAGGACACCATTGACCCTGTATTTTATAAGATTGGGGCCCCAATAATAGCTAAATATATAGTTTATTTGTTTAATTTTTTAGTGAGCACTTGTGAAATTCCTGATGATTGGAAAACAGCCTGTATGGTGTCAATTTACAAAGGTGGTAATGATCTAGATCCTGGATGTTATCGACCTATATCTATCTTGATCCCTATCTCCAGAATATTAGAAAAGCTAGTTTATGGACAGTTAATGAAATACCTAGACAAAAACAGAATATTGACAAATTATGAAACTGATTTCTGTAAAGGGCACAATACAATATACGCAGCATCCAAGGTTAATGACATTTTCACCGCCTTTGAACAGGGCAGTTCTGTTCCTGCAATATTTTTAGATCTGTCAAAGAGTTTGACTCTGCCAATCATAATTTGTTATTAAACAAATTAAAGATTTTAGGTCTGGGTATGGGTGATTTGTCCTGGTTTTCCACCTATTTGTCTTTTTTTTTTACAATGTGTTGAAGTAGGTGAATACTGCTGTGACCTAGCTATGGTAAATAAGGGAGTGGCCCAGGTGTCAGTACTGAGACCCCTTTTATTTCTTGTCTATATTAACGACCTACCAAGTAGTGTATCAGCAGATACTAATATTCTTCTATATGCTGATGACACTATTATATTTTGCCAAAACAAGGATCCTATAGAATCTATAAATGTTTTGCAGAAAGACTTTGATAACATCCAGCATATCTTGATTAATTCTCCCCTGTTATTAAATGTAAGCAAAACTCAATGGGTTTTATTCTCTGGTAGACCTAAAGCAGATATCCAAAATAAAATAAAAATATTAAAGCATTGGATGGGACTGATCTGACTAGAACTTCTGTATATAAATATCTAGGTATATCACTAGATGATTCTATACAATTTGATTCACATATACAAATGCTTTCTAATAAACTTAAAATATTACTGTTGTTATATGGAAATAAGGTATGCTTCAGTCTTAATATTCATAAACAGTTGATAAATTCTTTGTTCATGTCACGAATTGACTATGGTGACTGTATTTATATGAGATTGACAGACACTGTTCTGAAACTCTTAGACCCTCTCTAGCACAGTGCATTGAGGTTTGCCATTGGGCTGCCATGGCGGTCCCGTCATTGCAATCTCTATTTTGAGATTGGCTGGCAGCCGCTGTCAGTCTGAAGACAAACCCATTGGTCAACCTATGTTTATAAGTTGTCTTAAATAAATTGCCTTCATATTTGCTTGGTTTGGTCTCCAGTAAAGAGCTAAATAGACATTCTTTAAGATCTGCTGAATTACCCCAGTACATCTTATCTAGATATACTGTAGAAATAGATTTGGTAGCTATAGACTAGCTGTTGCTGTTCCTATGACCCGGATCTCTATAAAAAAAAGGTGAAACTGACATCAATAGTTTCTATATCATGTTTTAAACTATCTATTTACAAAGCAATGACACATGTTTGTAGATGTTTTAACTGAATGACAACCTAAATACCTGTGTATGCTTTATTGTAACATGTGTATGTGAAAGTATGTATACATGTTCCTTGTTGGATGCAATTGTAAAAGAGAGATGTTCTCTCAGTTTTGCTTTCCAATAAAATTGAATTGAATTGAAAATCATCTTTACCTTATGAGCCACATGATTATATTCCAAGACAAAATACATAACATCATCTGTTTAGCTTTTGGCTGTTATAATTAATTCCTGTCCTGTGCTTCTGCTCTCTGCAGTGCATCATCCAAAATGTTTTTTTTTTTCATAACCCCAATCACTAAACCTGATATGCATCTCACTGGCTTGATTGTAAAAAGATTCTGATGAAGAACATTTTTTTTTAATGTAGAAATTATCCATATAGTATGGACCTAATGAGTGTGGGTGGGTGAGCACTACTGGCATGGAGTAATTAATTTCCAGCTGTCTCTTTTCTAAAACCTGTAGTGTGAATTTTCCCATCACTTGTGGCAGTCAATGTGAGATCTAAGAAGTCAATGTTGGTTTTCACAATCTTATGCTTAAATTGTAAATTTAGATTGTTAGAATTCAGGTTTTCTACAAATGTCTTAGCATCTGACTCTGTCCCTCTCCAAATAATCAAAAAGTCATCAATGTAACAACTCCAAAACACAATATTGTCCAGAAAGTTGTTGTTACTATTAAATATATACCTGCTTTCCCACTAGCCCAGGTATAAATTTGCTTAGCTCAGTGATACCATAGAACCCATCGCTGTTCCCAGATTGTGCAGATAAAATCTGTTATTAAACAGAAAATAATTATGTGTAAGAATAAATCCCACTGCTGCAATGATGACATTTGAAGGGGGGGGAGTCCAAAGTCTCTAACCCCAGAATATGGGGTATGCAGGTATTCAGAGAACTGGCATCCACGCTGATACACAAATAATCTCGTTCTCATTTTACAGTGCTTATTTTTTCAAGTGCATGAAGTGAGTCCCTAGTATAGGAACTCAAATTACACTCTAGAGGTTGATGAAAAGAATCACAGAACATTGATAGGTTTTCAGATAGTAAACCAATGCCCAAAATCAAGGGCCTGCCAGAGGGGGCTTTGTAGATTTTTATGAACCTTAGGTAAGTAATAAAAGGCTGGAATTACTGGAGATTCCACCTTTAAAAACTTACTTTCTCTTTCAGTAACAAACCCCCTATGGCAGGCCTAATCAATAAAATCAAATAAAGATGTCTGAGTTTGCAGTGTACTATCCTTATTTACAATGAGATAAGTGTTGCTATCAGACAACAACCTTAATGTCTCCTCCTCATGATCACTTTTATTTAGCACCTCAACATTGCCCCCCTTGTCTGCCTGTTTAAACACTATATTTGGCAGATCTCTTAAATGATCTGATGCTTGACGATCAGGCAGGGCAAGGTTGTGGGCCACGTGGTACAATTTTTTATCAAATAGCATATCAACTTCTTTCAAAACAACTTTCTGATATGTCTGAATAGCAGGATCATATACTGTGGGGCAAAATATGGACTTAGGTTAAAATTTTAAATGTCTCAGTGAAGTACAGACCGCATTGTCTATTCATCTCCCGTTCTTCCATGTTACTGGTTTCTGATACAAATACATTCCCCTGTTCTTCAACGTTTACTAGATCTAATAAGTCCCCAATTGCAGTGGTAGGAGTAGAACAAACGTTCACCTTCTAATGAGGGGTTCAGATTGTCCAGTGTATTTAATAATTTTCCCAAATCTTCTCTGCCCAGACTGTTTATCCCATCTTCAGAAAAGGTTGCACCTCTGATTTTCCTGGTGGCAAAAAAATATTTTAAGTTGATTTTTCTAAATATTTGAAACATTTCAACCTGTAGAGAAAAATGGTTAACTTTTGGTGAAGGTATAAAAGAAAAACCTTTACTTAACACATTGATTTCAGCAGGATTCAATTCATAATTGCTCAAATTGATTATTTCTTTTGGGATTTCAAACGTGTTTGTCGCTTAGTTGGTTCTTCTTTTGTGTTGTTTACCCCTTCATTTTCCTCTCCTGTTTTTTCCTTCTTTTTGGACTTGTTACTTTTAAAAAACTTACCTTTTTGTTTTTTACTGTTCCAGATGTACTCAGGGCATTTTCTGATGATCCTTGTGATGCATGGCTCTGTGGTTCTGATGTTTCTTGATTTTTATTGTACTTCCAATTTCTATTTTTACTTCTGTCCCTGTTTTTTGAATTACTTCAGCTTTTGTCTCTCCCTATATGGGCTGTTCTGGCTGGTCTAGCCCAAATAAATATTTGTCCCGTAGAATAGTCCCGCAAATATCTCATGTGCTTGGTTTGTTTGTGTCTTACAATCGCTTTCTCATGTGCAGCTAAACTCTTATTCAATTCTCATTCTTTCATTTTGGACAGGGATTGTGTTTTAAATGACTCAAGCTCCTTCTGTGTATTCTCAGTTTCTACCCGTAATTCTTCATAGTTAGCCTTGTCTTCCTTAATTAGGTTTTTAAAGAGCTCTTCTGCACATGTTTCTAGCACTGCCTCCCAATCCTTTTTGTGCTTGAAGTTCTCTATACCCACAGTGGGTCAAATATCCAAATGAAGCCCACGTGGTGTCCTTTTATTGGTTAAGTTTTCCTCTTCCAAACTACTGATATTATAATACAGTGATAGTTCATTTTTTAAAGTTTTTCAAGCTTAGCAAATGTGGATTTAAATTTTTCAATGTTTTCCAACTGTTCACTTACTGTTGATTTAGTGAAAGACTGCAGTCTTTTGATCTGGCGTCTTTTAACTCTCAATACACAAAAAAAGTTGCCCCGACAGCCAGGCATGCTCAGGAGTGCATAAACCTAAAGCAAGCACAAAACCCAGGCACCACCTGCTGCAAGAAAAGGAGCCAAAACAAAAATGAACTTCACTGTTATTTATTGTGAAAATGGATAAAGTGTATGTATCAGTAAAAACATACCAGGCAACACGAAGATCCCCACGCAGGAACAGCTGATACATGCACTTTATCCATCTTCACAATAAATAAAATTGCGGTCTCTCCATATGTTATACCACACACAACCCATATGCTCCTATAGAGTGCCCTTTTGCAAGGCCACCAACAAAATTAGACCTACATCTAAGCAGCCAGTTTAGCGAAAAGCCACTGCATCCTTACCTGGACCAATCCCTTCCTCCAAAGCAAATTGAGTGACCGCTACTGGTCCCCCACAGGGACCCTCCACAGCCTGACTCCTTCACTGACCCTGTGGTTCTCGAGCCCCAGACTATGGAAGTAGGGGGTCATTTCTCCTTATACCTTCAGCGTTGGAAAGCCATCATGACATATGCCTGGGTGTTACAATTGATAGAACATGAGCACACTCTAGAACTGATAGACATACCACCAGATGTGCCTCCCAGGCACACCCCTTATCTGCTCGATCACAAGCTAGTCTTGCAGAATGAAATAATGGCACTGCAACAAAAAAAGGCTATAGAACCAGTTCCCTAGCACCAAAGAGGACAAGGTTTTTATTCCCACTTCTTCCTGATTTCCAAGATCACAGGAGATCTCAGACCTGTACTGGATCTTCAACAGCTCAACCTGTTTATCCAGTACAAGAAATTCCAGATGGTCACATTACCAACCCTCCTTCCCTCCTTCCACTGCTCCAAAAGGAAAATTCTCTCTGTTCCTCAGATATGAATGATGCATATCTTTATATCAGGATTCATTCCCACACAGAAAGTATCTGAGGTTCAGTTTCAAGGAACAACACTTTCAATACAGAACTGTTACACTGTGAAAAAGATCACAGCTTAGGTTCTTTGCATGGTATGCTGGACAAAGATAACAACAAGTAGCAGTAATAAATGCATTTATTACATACTTACGCCATAACAAGTGAAGCAAAGCAAAACAAGGGAGCCGATTTCCCACCATTCCTCGAGGATGGTCTCTCTCTCTCTCTCTCTTTCACTCTGTCTCTCTCTCTCAGAGGAACTGATGTGCATACAAATATACGAGTACAGATATGATAAACATACAGCATTGGATAGGGCATGTAAATAAGGTGGCTCCCTTGGGCAGTTACATAGGAAATAAAGTTGCAAAGTAAGGAAGAATAAATCTCTGACTCTCTAAACAATGGAAATTCATAGTCTGCAATCTGTTATCAGTCTCACTGGAGACAGTGAGTCTGAGAACATATGCAATGTCATCAGAAAAGCATACAATGTGTCACAATAGTGAAAAACTACAAAATATGACTGATTATGAGTATAGCAGAATATATGGCAGAAACATAGCATATAGGTAAATGTATTTCAGACAGATATAAACATAGCAAATTATATAAATAAAGAACACTAACATAAGTCATAAAACAAGATAAGCATTATAAGACTGTGCAAGGCACTAATACTGTGTATAAGGTTATGGTTACATGTGGGCCACTTGGTGGTATATAACCCAGGCATAACAGAGCCCTCCCTTTTGGCCTATCCTCAGCTCCCAGCATTTTTATGAAATGAGTAGCAGTGGTGGCGGCAGTCTTGAGAAGGGCTGGGTTTTATGTCTTCCCCTATTTGGACTCCTGAAAGTTCTGTCCAAAGTCCAGCTGGCCTCCACCCTGTCTCACATCCTTGCTCTTTTCACATCCCTGGGGATTACCATCAATATTCTGAAGTCCAGACTCACCCTTTGCCAATGTCTCCAGTACATTGGGGCCATGCTGAATACAGAGCTGGGTTCTGCAGTTCTTCCTCCAGGTTGGGCGGACAAACTCATCCTGAAAATCAAGGAAATATGCAACAGCAGGAGTGTTACAGCTCGCACATACCTTAGACTGCTGGCTTCATGGCGGCAGCCATCCCTATGGTTTCCTATGCACGCCTACACATGCGCACCATACAGTGGACACTGCGGTTGCAGTTAGACCAATGAATGGATGACATGGACACAGACGATAAAAAGGGTACTTCTGTGGTGGATGGAACCCTCCCACCTACAAGTAGGAGTCCCCTTTCAGATTCCAACACCCCACCAAACACTCACCATGGATGTATCCTCCTTAGGCTGGGAGGTGCATCTGGACACTTGTCAATCTCAGGGGACCTGGAACCCATGGGAAGCCCACTTGCACATAAATATACTGGAGATGTGTGCAGTCCTCTATGCCTTACAGGCTTTCCAGGATCTGCTTTCACCTGGGAGACTTCTAGTACAAATGGACAGCAGCACAGTGGTGCACTACCTGAACAATGGTACACACTCATATCCTCTGTGCAGGGAAGCTATGAGGGTCTGGTATTGGGCACTGGACCATGGTTTACATCTACTGGTGGTGCATGTCCCCGGCAAACTAAACACTCTGGCGGACACTTTAAGTCATTCAAAAGTGCGGATGCATGAGTGGTAATTCCTGCAGTCTGTCGCCGATGATCTCTTTGAAAGATGGGGTTGCCCAAAAATAGACCTCTTCCCATCTCCACATAACACAAAACTACCATGTTTCTGCTCGGTAGAGTCAAGGTCTGGAGTATTTTGGCTAGATGCATTGTCCCTCTCCTGGAAAGGGAGATTTCTGTATGCATTCCCTCCATTTCCACTTATTCAGAGAGTGCTACTCAGACCATTACAGTACCGAGCCATGATGATCCTGATGGTGCCTTTCTGGCCACATCAGGTCTGGTACCCTCTCCTACAACAATTAGCAGTGGAGGATCCCATCTCCCTCCCGATCTGTCTGGCACTGTTGTCTGAAGACCAGGGGTCCCTATCTCATCCCAACCTGCACTCCCTGCACCTTCTTGCATGGCTCCTGAAGACATAGCTATCACACGCTTCGAGGTATCACCACAAGTTGTGAAGGTCTTGCAAGCTGTAAGGAAACCCTCTACAAAAGCTACTTATTACATGAAATGGAAATTTTTTGCTGTCTGAGCCATGAGCCATGCTGTCAACCCATACAACTGCCTGCCACAAAAAATTCTAGACTACCTGCTGTCCTTTTCTGATGCTGGCCCTAAACACTCCTCCCCAAAGGTACATCTTTCTGCCATTTTGGCCTTTCATGTCCCATTTTTGGATCATTCATAAAAACGTTCCTAAAAGACATTTTACACATCAGTCTTTATCAATCAGTCTTTATTTTTAAAGAACCTTTCAAAATCAAGGAGCTGTACAAACATAAATAGAATCTAAAAACAGAGACTATAATAACCTTTTATAACATAAATATGTTTTTAGCATAGATTTAAAATTACTGCTGGCCAGGCATTCTCTTGTGCGAAACCCACTGCTGCCTAATGACTTAAATTTTGTCTTGGAAAAGGCATATCTACCTCCTTTTGAACCAGCCATGATGTGCGAGCTTTGCTTTCTCTCTTGGAATACATTATTTTTAGTTGCTATTACTTCAGCTCAACGTATTTCAGAGCTTCAGGCACTCATGTGCAGGCAGACATTTCCATAAAGACAGAGTATCTTTATGTACTAATCTGAAGTTCCTTCCTAAAGTTGTGTCAGAGTTTCCCTTGAATCAGTCCATACAACTGCCAGAATGTTATCAGGAGCACGCAAATTTAGGGGAAGCATTGCTCCACACCATAGCTGTACATAGAATATTAAGATAGTATATTTCACACACAAAGGACATTCGAAAGTCTGTGCAGCTTTTTGTTTCATTTGCCCCAGGGAAGGAAGGCGTGCCAGTTTCTAAGCAGTGCTTGTCCAGATGTCTGGGCTGCTGCATTACTTCTTGTTACCGGAAGTACAGTAGGGAACTTCAGGGTGCAGTCAAGTCGCATTCAACTAGGAGCATGGCCACTTCAGTGGCATGCTTCAGAGGGGTCTCTGCTACAGAAATTTGTGAAGCAGCGACTTGGTCTGCGGTGTACACACCTTCACTAAACATTACAGCCTGGGCATTACCTCCAGACGACTTGCAAATTTTGTTGTGCCATACTGCAAGGTCTTCTGTCTTAACCTACCAGAGGTCCACCACCTTTCTTTTCCCTACTGCCTTAAGAACATAAGAACATAAGAAAATGGCCAGCAGAAGAAGACCTCTTGGTCTATCGAGTCTGTTCATAATAATAAGGGTGGTTTCTGACTTACAGTCTACATCTGTGCCCCATCCCTCCCCTTTTATGCCCATCCCAGGCTCTTTAAAGACTCCCACTGATTTTGACTCTACCACTTCCTGTGGCAGCTCATTCCATGCTATCACCACTCTTTCTGTAAAAAAGTGCTTCCTTATATCCCTCTTGAATCTTCCCCCCCCACCAGTTCAAGGCTGTGATCTCTGGTGGTGGTGGTGGCTTTCCTATTGAATGGGCTCCCACAGTCTACTCTGTTAATTCCCCTCAAGTACTTGAATGTCTCAATCATATCTCCCCTCTGCCTCCTCTCCTCCAGAGTGTACATCCCCAGGTCCTCCAACCTCTCTATGTATGATCTATCCTGCTGTCCTTTGATAATTTTAGTCGCTCTCCTCTGTACCCTTTCCATCATGTTTATGTATTTCTTCAGGTGTGGGTGCCAGCATCTCACTCTGTGCTCCAAGTGAGATCTGACCAATGACCTGTACAGTGGCAGAATGACCTCACTCCTCCTACTGCTAATTCCCCTAGCAATACACCCCAACATCCTATTAGCCTTAGCTATAGCCTTTTGCATTGAATTGAGTGTTTCAGGCTGCTAGAAATTATCACCCCCAGATCCTTTTCCTCCTCCGAAGGTATAACCTGGACTTTTCCAATGTAGTACTCTGTTCTCGGGCTGTTTGTCCCTATGTGCATCACTTTGCATTTTTTGGTGTCGAACCCGAACTAACATATCCCTGGCCATCTCTCCAGTTTGGCTAGGTCCTCCCTCATCTTCTTTAGCCCTTCCTGAGTGTCCACCCTCCCGAAGAGTTTGGTGTCATCAGCGAACATGCACATTTTCCCTGGATGCCATCCCCTGTGTCCCTAATAAAGACATTAAACAACACCAGACCCAACACCAAACCCTGTGGAACCCCACTGGTGACTTCCCTTGTACTGGAGAACTCTTCCCCTACTACTACCCTCTGTGTCCTGCCTCTCAGCCAGTTTTCCCACCTAACTACCCATTCTCCTACACCCAAGTCCTTCAGCTTTGTGATCAGCCTTTTGTGTGGCACAGAGTCAAAGGCCTTGCTAAAGTCCAGATATATAATATCTACTGCCTGGCCTTTGTCCAGTGTCTGGGTGACCCAGTCAAAGAACTCAATCAAGTTCATTTGACACAACCTGTCTGCCATGAACCCATGCTGTTTACTATCCTGCAGGCTATTTTCCTCCAAGAACTTCACCAAGCTCTCTTTCAGTATCATCCCCATTAATTTACACACATTTGAGGTCAGGCTGACTGGCCTGTAGTTACCAGGGTCCTCCTTAGGGCCACTCTTATGAATTGGTATGACATGTGCTAATCTCCATTCCCCTGGCACCACCCCTGTGTCAAGAGATATACTGAAAATTATTGTCAGTGGGCCAGCTAGTTCATCTGCCATCTCTTTTAGTATCCTGGGGTGTATTCCATCAGGCCCTGGAGATCTTTTTACCTTCAAATTCATGAGCCCCTCCCTCACCAGCTCTGTGCTTATGGTCCCCAATGGGTCCTCGCCGGCCTCCTTCCCAATCCTTGCACTGTGCGGTATTGGGCCCTTTCATTCTTTGGTAAAGACAGAACAGAAGTAATTGTTTAATATATTCACTTTTGCCCCATCTTCCAGCACTATACATTCTCCCTTCTTTAGCCTCACTATGCCATCCTTTTTGTCTCTTTTTTCTTTGATGTATCGAAAGAAGGCCTTATCCCCCTCTTCTGACCTCTCTACTATCTGTACAGTAGCTCCTTTTTTGCTTTTGCCATTTACTCTCCCTTTTGCTAGTTTAGCCAGCCTTTGGTACTCCTCCTCATCCTCTTCCTTGCTGTTTTTTACTTTTTGTATGCCCTTTTATCTTTCCTTCCTTAGCCACCTCTCTGTTGAACCAACTAGGTGATTTGAGTTCTATTACCCCGCAGCTTTGTGCATCTGGTTGTGGCATTCTTTATGGCCCCTCTGATCGCACCTCACATTTCCTCCACACCCAAGTTTTCCCCTAGGTTCCTAAGGTCCTGTTTGATCATTTCCTTCATTCTCTTAAAATTTGCCATTTTGAAGTCTAGCGGTCTAGTCTTGGTGGGGATGTCTTCCCTACCCATGTACAGGTTGAACCACACTGTGTTGTGGTCACTTCCACCCATGGGATCCCCAGTGTCAATGTCCTGCACATGTTCGCTATTGGAGAGCACCAGGTCCAGAATTGCATCCCCCCTGGTGGGGCTGGTCACAGACTGTGTCATGAAGCCATCTTGGATTGCATCCAGAATTGCCTGGCTTCTAGCACAGGATGTGGCTGGGCTAACCCATTTGATTTTGGGCAGGTTAAAGTCACCTACTACTACTAATTCCCCCCTTTCTGTTGCTTTTGTTAACTGAGTGCATAACTCCCTAGCCCTGTCCTCACTCTGATTGGGTTGTCTGTATATGACCCCCATCCTTATCTTCCTTCCTTTATTTGTCTGCAGTTGGAGCCAAATCACCTCCGTGATCCCACTTTCAACAACCTCCTCCCTGGTGCATGCAATACCTTCTTTTATGTAAGCTGCCACCCCACCCCCTTTTCCAGTCTCCCTGTCCTTTCTATATAGCCTGTAACCTGGGATCGATGGGTCCCAGTCCTGGAGTGCTGATGCCCAGGTTTCTGTAATGGCAGCAATGTCTATCTTACTTTCTGCTAAGAGTGCTTGCAGTTCTGCCATCCTGTTCTGAAGACTTTGTGTGTTCAGCACCACCACTCTCTATTTTGCCTCTGTCATGCCACTGCTCTTCCTCTGACTTACTCCTATCTGGCTTGCTTCTTCTTCCTCTTCTGGGTTGTCATCCTTCTTTGTTCCCTGTTCCTTGACTCCACTGCTGTGGGGGGAAGGCACTCTGTCCTCCCCTTTTCTGTCTTCCCCCCTTAGTAGTTTAAACCCAGCTCCCTTGTCATGTATTCCCCCATTTTAGTTCTAGTTTTCATTCTCCCCTTCCAGGTCAGGTGTAGACTGTCACTGCTGTAGAGATTCTTGTCTCCCCGCTGTCCTATAAGATCAAAGCCCTCTTCCCTAAACCACCGGTCTAGTCATCCATTAAGTTCCCTTACCCTTTTCTTCGTAACTGTGCTTGCCCTTGGCACAGGAATTATCTCAGAAAAGGTTAGTGATTTCACTGCCTGCCTACATGCCGCTGCTTGATCCATAAATCTGTGTTGTACCACCTCGGTCTCTTCCCCTGCTAAGTCGTTTTTCCCAATGTGCAGTATCAATTCTGGTTTTTCCCCCACCTCTCCTATTATTTCCCTTATCTTTTGAGTTGAGTTACCTGCCTCCATCCCAGGTGCGCACACCACTGTTGTCCTCACTCTTTCTCCATTGTATGCCTTTTATTATCTAGGGACTCGTTACTACATGTGTGACCTGCTGCAATAGATGTCCTCAAAGAAGATAGCACAGTTACATTGTCACTACCTTTACAGTAGAGCTTCAAAAGAATTTCTTGCAGCAGGTCATGCCATCCCTCCCTCCTTCCCCCATAGCAGTGTGCCTTGCTGCGTCCCGCTCAACTTGGGCATATCTTCTGTTCCGCATACTTTTGGGGCAATTGCCTTTTTCTCCTTGTTTTTTTCTCGGAGCACCTTTACAGTGCACTTGCTGTGCATGGTCGTCACTGGAAAAAGAACTGAGGAGGATCAGGGATCGCCCACACTTACATAGGATATAGCACACCATGTGACGTCCTTATGGGTGGTCCTCAGGTGAACTGCTGGTGAAAATCCTCCTTGTGGATCTGGCGCTAGTGGCAGGAT
The DNA here is from genome assembly GCA_016271365.2 of Neoceratodus forsteri. Taxonomy (NCBI): domain Eukaryota; kingdom Metazoa; phylum Chordata; order Ceratodontiformes; family Ceratodontidae; genus Neoceratodus; species Neoceratodus forsteri. The sequence goes on from CM028129.1 coordinate 1,056,026,976, forward strand.
GTTCCTATATATGTGACTTGCTGCAAGAGATTCTCTCGAATATCTACTTTTACGGTAAGCACCAACTTAACTGTACTTTTCCCAGGAGCTCTGGATGAAAGTGGTGGTCTCCGTATGTTTTGTAAAGTCATGAGAGACTACTTTTCTGTCAGCTTTGAAAATTGCAGTATATACCATTCTGTATTTTATGCCTTATTCTAACAAGGCTTGTCTGATTGGTGTGAATGCAGCCCTCATTTTATTGACCATGGCAATCTTGATATAAGGATATTGTGTGCCCATGCCACAAGAAGGTTCCTTTGTCTTGGGCCAGTGTTTGCAACATTTCTTTTATGGAGAATTGTAAAAATAGAGCTAAAATGAGTCTCATCTTTTCACCAGGTTTGGGGCAGGGTGCCAAAATCCAATGCACCCTTTGGATCTATAAGTTCTTGCCAGACAAATTCAGAATGTCAATGAGCAAGCATTGGCCAAAAATCACATACAGTTTTTCCTTCTGTCCCCTCCAGTACTCCCACAGTGTAGAGGTTGTTTTGTCTCTCTCTGCATTCCAGGTCACCAGGAAATGTCATTTTTTAACATTTGGATGACTATGTCTGTGTCATCCGCTTGTCTGTCTAAAGCTGTAATGTGGTTTCTGCATCAAAAACCCTGATAGATATTTGCTTCATTTGTTTTTTTTTTAAGTTGGTATTCGATGTTTTTATCCCATTACATCTTCCAGGATACGCGCTAAAGCCATTGTAGAGAGTGCGTTTTTTCAGTTGCTGATTCTGACAGGAAAATCTTACCTTTTCATTTAAACTACTATATATTTCATTACAGTTGATCAAATAAAAAACAAAATACCATGAAAAAAACATTAGATTGTTATCTATCAGATTTTAGACCAGATGGTCTGGCAATACATGACTCAGAAAACAGATGGTACGACTAAAGGTTTATTCCCCAAAAACAAAGAAATAGGACAGCATTTCATACCTGCTGGGAGTTGGGAACCCCCTTACACCAGGTGCAAGCATTGATCTCATCGAGCCTCGGTGAAAAACAAGCTCTTTTAGTAAGGTAAGAAAAGGTTCCGTTACCATGTAATGGGCTCATGTGCATACTAAGTACATTATACAAAACCTTTCTATTGATCTAAATGGTGGGCCTTTCAGACCAAGAACTTGGCATTTGCATTATACATTGTAATAAGCAATATGCTGATTATAGTTATTTGTTAGAACAATAGAACAAGTCATAAAATATGCTGATTATGACAGTGGGCCTAATGGCAGTAGGTGGCACTCTAACACCACAAATATATCATAAATATGGCTAAATATGCTAAACATTGCCAAACATTGTAATTATGGCTTATTGCTGTATGTGGCGTGCTAAGATCACAAATATATCTATCAGTATATCAGTAAATCACAGTAACACAGTATGTGAGAATATCATAGGTAACTTATGGCTGAATAATAGTTTGTCAATAAATCATAGCTAAGCATAAGTGAATAACTCTATGCCTTATACTAAATACTAACTACATGTAATAGTCCACGTTGGGGACCAAATCATGACATCATCATAAGAACTGTAGGTCAGGCAGGCCTACATATTCCCCCCACCTCTTGTTGCCTGAATAAGGAGGCAAAGCTAAAACAGGGTAGGTGAGTAGGTTACAGTCTGGCAGAATGGGTAACATATTGGAATTTTAGTTGATTGTTATGTAATTTCAGAGTTTTACAAAGACAAAACATAGTAGAAATTATAATGACAATTAAAATTACTTGAATAACCATAAAAAATTTGAATGTAAGCTCCAACCAGGTGTTTGACAAAGTTGTGCTTAGATCTTCATTATGAAACAGTGCATTAAGAGATTGTTCAGCTTTATTAACATCATTGCTAACATGAATAAGATGTGTATATTTTCTTTGTAATAACGTTCTGAGGTATAATGTGGGCTGAGTAATGTGTACATTAAATTGAGGTAAATACCGCTTCATATCATTTAGATCAGGGGTTCTCAAATGGTGAGGCCAGCCTCCCTTGGGAGGCCCCAACCTGTTCCAGGGGAGGCTCAAGCAAGTCTGAAAAAGTACTGCATTTAAATTTTGAGTTTTATATATTTTGTGTGAAGAGATGAAGCAAACTGAAAGAGGATAGTAGTAGGTGAATTTTATGTATTTATTTACTAATAGGTGACAAGGGAAGGTGAATGAGCCAAGGCTCATTTCAGGTGTACCCAGGGAAGGGTAGGGAGTGAATACATTTCAAAAGGTAACTGCAAAACAATCAATAAATACACAGTGAACTGTAGTGCAAACAAATATGAACAATAAACTAATAATGAGTGGTGGTAATCGATCAATTTGTGGACTGATGGTAGAATTGCCCAAATACAAGGGCTGAGCCTTAGAAGTACCAAGAGCAGTAGCAGGAAGGAGCAAAGTAATCCCAGAGAAGTTGCTTAGAGCAGGGACAGAGGGGAGAGGCAAAGTATGTAGGAAGGTTATTTCATATAGAGAGGAAACAGAGAAAGTAGTCTGACCCATGAAGGTACTGCAACAAGAGGTAACAATGGTTCAAGAATGAAAATAGTGGAGCAAGTAGGCTGGCCTGTGGGGGGTTACAATAACCTGAATAATAATATTTGTTTATTTTATATATTTGTTATTCAGATAACACCTTTGAGCACATGAGCTCTTTTTTAAAGGTTCCATGAAATTCATGGTGTACTGGGGCAACCATGAGGGTTCAGTATCAGGTCCAATCCTTTTAACGTCTTTATAAGTGACATTGCAGAGGACTGGAAGGAAAAGTATGCCTCTTTGCAGATGACACAAAGATCTGTAACAGGGTTGATACACAAGGAGGCGTGGAAAGGATGAGAAGGGACTTGGCAAGGTTGGAGGAATGGTCAGAAGTATGGCAGCTTGGATTCAATGCAAGAAGTGCAAATAATGCACCTGGGAAACAAAACCCAGGGAAGATTACACAATGGGGGAGGTAGTAACAACAACAAAATGAAAAGGGACCTGGGGCAATCATATCAGATGACCTTAAGGTTGGCAAGCAATGTGAGAAGGCGGTAGGGAGGGCTGGGGGGATACTGGGATGTATAGGGAGAGGCATCACCAGCAGAAAACAGGAAGTTGTTATCCCCCTGTACAGACAGTTGGTGAGACCCCATCTGGAGTACTGCATCCAGTTCTGGAGACCCCATCTCCACAAGGACATAGACATGATGGAGGCAGTTCAGAGGAGGGCAACTAAAATGGTGCAGGGTCTGCAAGAGAAGCCATATGATGAGAGACTAAAGGAGCTTAATATGTATACCCTTGAGGAAAGGAAGGAGAGGGGGGACATGAGAGAAACGTTTAAGTACCTCAGTGGAATCAAAAAAGTCCAAGAGGGTAGCATCTTTCAGAAAAAGAGATGTGCAAGAACAAGGGGACACAATTTAAAGATAGAGGGGGGACGGCTCAGGGGCAATGTGAGGAAGTATTTTTTCACAGAGAGGGTGGTGGATGCATGGAACAGCCTTCCTGAGGAGGTTGTGGGGTCTAGAACTGTGGGATAATTCAAGAATGCATGGGACAGACATAAGGCAATTTTTGTGGGGGGTAGGAAGAAATAGGCTGTTGGTTAAATAGGATCTGCAGCTTATCCTCTAGGTAGGGAAATGGGCAGACTAGGTGGGCCAAGCGGTCCTTATCTGCTGTCAAAGTCTATGTTTCTATGTTTCTACGTTACTGCGCAAAGTACAGTATGTTATTTTTATTTGGGGTGACCCAAGATTATTTCAGTTTTTGGGGGGAGGCTTAAAATCTTTTCCATGGATTTGGGGAGGCTCACTGTGACAAAGTCTAAGAACTATTGATTTAGATAGTTTGGGTAACTATCTATGTAATCTTGTTCTGGGGTGGGAACAGGGGTGATTACCGTATGGCCAATCAGTGCTCTCATTATGTATAAAACAGAAGTTGGTACTAGTGACATCACAAACAAAGGTTCCATAGGAAAAGGTTTTGTAGTTGGTTATAACACAGTATTGACCTTTAGAATTGTAGGTCACAAGAATTTCAGGAAGTTGCCACCTGGTAAGCTGGATTGGGCTGGTCACTGAGATGTTGGTCAGTTGGCTGGTAAGGCGTTGTCCATCTGCTGTTGAGGCAAAGTTGACAGTTTTGCTTGGTTGAAGATTTTGTAACATTGTTAGTATTCTTAACAGTGTCTTTGCATTTTGGTCATTATAAAACATACTTGACCAGTCCATAAATTCAGGCGAGTGACCACAAACTAGTGTAGTTACATCAAACACATCACATCGGCACAAATAATGGCAGCCCTGTTTTGCACAACAGTCAGTGTGTGGGACAACCCAGGCGTCTAGGTGAGGATGAAACACCAACAAAGGAGGCAAATTGATTTGTTCACGAAAGCGTTTTTTTTTCAGATCAATGGTTTATTGTTCGGCCATGGGCCATTACAATTTGAGACAACATATACTGGACATACATATAAACATTTTCAATAGGAGTTCTAAGTTCAAGATACTTCTAAAATCAATTGTATCAGTATATTATAATGTGAACCAGTAACAATATTTAAAAACCTATAACGGTTTGGACCAAAAGCAGTCCCAGCCTTTCATTAGTTATATGATCCAAAGGATAGTTAATCTTACTACATCAATTCAGATTAACCTCTTCATTCACTTCCTATAATACAAGTACTTTTAAAATGTTTACTCAGAACATCCTTAACTTTGGTTAACTATCCAGAATCAGTTGTTCATTATAACAGCCTAGAGAACAATATAAATAAACACTTAAAGGCTATTTAATATAAAAATAGTATGCTTTGTCTTAACATACCTAACTATAGCTATTCAATGGTTGTCATCAATCACATTTATAATATAACAAGCTACTAACTAATAATTCCATAACTTAATAAAAATAAAACTCTGTTGAATCAAAATATTTCTCCTTTATACTTGGGAGTCCGTTCATTTTAGTCCTGGATTCAGGTTCCATTTAAATTGGGAGTCCATGAATTAACGTAAATAAAACAAGCAGGCTCCTTTCATGCTCAGAAGTCCATCAGATAGTAGCCAGAAAGATCAGTGCAGATCTCCTTGCTCTATCACTAAGCCAACATCTACACATTTGTCGACAACATCTGAGGCTCTATACCTTTATTTATGAACCTGCAAAATCAGTTCATGCAGGACGATGTATTCTTTTATCTGGGTTCAATGTCTAATGCACTTTGCCCCAAGGCACAGATAGCCAAGATGCCAAAAACAGCCAAAAGCTTAACCAGAATCATGGCTCCTGACTATATTAACAATGTTTTTATTATCCAAAGTGACCAAGGCATCAAAGGTGTACATGTAAGAGGTCTGTTAGACACAGAAAGCATTTATTTGATCTGTTAACCAGTAGTCAGTCGCAATATGCCCAATAAAAAATAATGACAATTCCTTCTGATGAAATGGACAGATTCTCCAGTTCATTAGTTAAATGCTTAGGGGGTTATATAGCATAATAAACTTATATTCTAAATAAATCTTTCAGTGTTTGAAATGATAAAGGCATCAAGTTGTCAGAATAGCAGCCAGCCTAATACTGATGTTCAAACACTTATATTTGCTCCTGGTATCAAAGTAAATAGGTCCGTAAAACAGACCACATATTTTCCTCTACACATATTTAAAAGTTATTACCTCGAAGATGGGGAAATACCTTTTTGAACACCAGAAAACTGCCAGACATTTCTCTGTTTTCCAATTTTAGGAGTCCATAATATCTGTTAGGGCATGTGGTGAACTGCAGAACATGAATATGACTGGCTCCCAATAACTCCATTGAATTTCCCAATGCTAGCACCATCCTAGAAGATCTCCATAATATCAGGCTCACCTGAGGGAGAAAAAAAGAGATAGCGATCCACTGAGCGTTGTAAATCCCACACACTAGGTATGTTACAGTACCCACAGGCAATGTTATCATACCTTTTTTTTGAAGGAAAATGGGCCTTTCTGCACCTATAGTGCACCTCTTGAGGTCCCTTTCCATAGGTCCATAGGTCCAGTTACTTGGATTTCCACCAAACAGCTACCATACTCTCTCTCTCTTCAGCAGCCTTCTCAGAGCCCCTAAATGCAACCAAACGCCAGTATCGAGAGCCATTCAGTATTTCCCAAAAATGACCACACAGGCATTTCAGATACAAATTGGCAGAAACGCTGCCAGGGCACCATCAAAACACCAGGCATCAGCAGCCACCCAACGGATGGTCAAACATGCACGACTGCACTTACATACTTGATAAAATATCACTTTAATCCTCCCAGAGGCATGTTTCTGGAGGTTAAACACTAAAAAAACTTACATTTCATTTACATAAACCAGGTAAGAGCCATTTAGAAATAATTTGCTGCTCAGTAGGCAAAGGAGCAGGAGCCATACAGCAGGGAGTGGGGCAGCATTGCAGCCATCTTGCTGCTCCGCCCCCATCTCTCCCCAAAGTAACCAAGGGATTCATTCACGATGGTCCACTGAGATAATTGTTGAAAGCTTGTTAAAAACTGAAGTCTTTGCCAAATAAAGGAAGAGAAACTGTGAATGTAACATACTGTGCATAGTGTCTTTGATAGCACATTGGCTCATGGAGTAGCAGGGCCCTTGATTTGAATGAGGAGTCACATAGCCCAAGTTCCGTGCAGTGGCCAAAGAAAAGGACATGGTCTTATTTATTTATTTGCTTTTGTTAACCAAGTAAGCACACTAGACAGCAAAGTGCCTATTTTCAGGAGCGACCCGGGAGAGTTACAAGGTATCCATAAAAACACAGTTACATACAGGAGCCACATGCTCCAACAGTTGGGTTACATACAGGAGCCACATGCTCCAACAGTTGGTAATACGGTAGAGGTTACATACAGGAGCAACTTGCTCCATCATAGGGTGATACAGACACAATAAAAGATAACAGTTTGGAATTCACAGCAAGAACAACAGAAACGGGAGTCGAGCATCAAAGTGGTTTAGGGAACATGAGTGAAATAACATCAAATAGCATTTGGGAGTATACAGCAAGAACAACATCGGCAGGAGAAAAACAACAAAATAGTTAGGAGAACATAGGCGAGTAATAGCCTGGCCTAGATGCCTGTAAAGAGAGGGAGGGCTAGGTACTAGCTCGGGTGAGGAGAATGATTAAGAGAGATAACGCTGCTCCACCAGAAGTGGTAAGTGCCAAGGGAGGGCAGTCAGCAGCGGGGATTACGTTGGGAGAGACTGCATGCTGGGGGGGGGTAGGTGTGTGCTTAGCACAGGCAGGCGGATGCAGTTTTTAGGAAGTTCCATAAGGCAGATTTGAAGCAAGGGTGGGAGGGGGAGGCATGAACGTGAGCAGGGAGGGAGTTCCACAATTTAGGTGCATGGACGGTGAAAGCCCAATCGCCTGTGAGAGTGTGGGTCTTGGGGACCCGATGAGCCTTAGCAGCGCACGACCTAAGGTTGTAGACAGGGGAGGCGTGCTTCAGCAGAAGGGCGAGCGAGGTGGGAGTGGCTGTTCTAACTATATTGTCAATGAAGTTGCCAAGGGTGTAGGTCCGGAACTTCTCAGGGGGTAGCCACTCTAGTCAAGAGTAGAGCTCACAGCAGTGCGTGAGGCGGTGGGGCCGAGAGTGCGAAACGGCATGCGTTGTTGTATGTGGTGTCTCACTTGGCGAGGCTAGAGGTCGGGACAGGGACAAAGGCAACAAGTCCATAGGAGAGTGTGGGGAGGAGAATCCCCTTAGCTATGGCAAGCCGAGCTGCGGGGGTGAGGCAGTCCTTAGCTCTATAGGCTAGGCCGAGCTTGGCATTTGTCACTTTACAGATGGTCCGAATGTGCGTGGAGAGATCCAGTTGAGGATTGAGAGTGACGCCTAGGTATTTTACAGAGACAGTGATCAGAAGGAGGGAGTCACTTGATCCATGGATTTTTAGGGGAATCGTGCAGGAGGAGGAGGTTTTGGCCACGGAGCCGAAGAGCATGGCCTGCGTCTTCTTCAGGTTCACTGTAAGTTTGTGTTCATCGAGCCAGTTCCTGATTAGAGAGAAATCAGAGTTGAGCTGGGAGTTGATGGAGGTGATGTTCTGTGAGCTGGCTAGGATGACTAGGTCATCGGCGTAAAGTGTTAGGTGCCCATTGGTAGCGACAGAAGGTAAATCGTTAATGAACAGGGCGAACAGGATTGGTCCAAGGACGTATCCTTGGGGCACCCCACAGTTCACTGGGGACAGGGGTGAAAGGGTTTGATTAAAGCAGGTGTATTGCTGCCTGCCCCCTAGGTAACTGGCAAACCGATCAAGGGCATGGAGGGAGAAACTGTGGGACTGGAGGGCAGAGAGGAGGAGGGGGTGGTTCACCCGGTCAAAGGCCTTGGATAGATCAATGAAGATGGCCCCTGTCAATTTGCCTTGGTCAGCTGCGAACCGGATCTGGGAGGTGACCACGGTGAGGGCAGTCAATGTACTGTGCCCTTTACGGAAACCATGTTGGGTAGGGGATAGCACATCATGTTCCTGGAGGTAGTGAGAGAGTTGCGAAGCAACCGCCTTTTCAAGGAGCTTGCTGGCAGCGCATAGTATAGCAATGGGGAGATAATTATTGACGTCTTTTGGGTTGCCATGTTTAAGGACAGGGACAACCTTGGCAACCTTCCACAGGTCAGGGAGGATCCCTGAGATAAGTGAGGTGTTGAAAATGTGGCGATTGGATGAGCGAGGAGAGGAGCCCCCAAGCTAAGAAGCTTCGGCTCGAGATTGTCGTGGCCAGCTCCCATGTGGTGAGAGAGGCTGGCAAGGAGTTTCTGGGTCTCACCAAAAGTGGCTCGTTTGAGGTAAAAGGGGGGACAGGTAGGTGGGAGCGCTCCCAGTGGTTGTGGGACATGGGGCAGGGAAGGGGAGGGAGCCAACAGGTCAGTGAACAAGCGGTTAAAAGAGGTGGCGATTGTTAGGGGGTTATTGCAGTTTGTACCCCCAATGAGCATAACAGTGGGCTGATTCTTGGCCGACCCTCCAACAAGGTTTTTCATGTTTGTCCAGAAACGCCGGGGGTTACTTGCCGAGGCAAGCAGGGCAGCTCTGCAGAACTCACTTTTTGTGGCACGTATAGCTCGCTTGCAGGATTTTCTTAGCTGGCAGTACTCCAGGAGGTCATCGTTATTACAAGAGATCCTGTGTTTTACCCAGCTTTTGTCACACAGTTTTAAGAGGGAGAGAAGGTCACTATGGAGCCACTTTGTGGCTGTGCCTCGAACTCTCCTCTTTGAGAAGGGAGCATGCCTGTTTTGCAGTGGGACAAATACTGCAATGAAATGGTCTAGGGCTGCAACAGGGTCATTAGTGGAAGTGATCCTAGACCAGTCAACCGTCCATAGGTCATCGAGGTAGTGGTTAGTCGAGAACTTAGAGTAGTCCCTCATCAGGAGCACTCGGCTGGGGACTTTGTGAGAGGTAGAACCCCATACGCAGTAGGTAGGGGAGTGGTGGGAGATGGAATCAGGGAGTATCCCTGATTGAATGATGTTTTCAAGTCGATTGCTCATCACTCAGTCAATGAGCATCCTGGGGTCACCACGGCGGGAGGGCCTAGTGGGTTCAGTGATGACCTGGCTGAGAGCAAGGTCAGAGATCAGCGACTCGAATTGCTTATGGTTGGGCCCCAGCCAGTTGAGGTTAAGGTCCCCTAGGATGAGGAGCTCATTGGGCTGACCCTATCCCTAAGCTGCTCTGCCAGGGAGGAGAGCCCTAGTATGCCACCCTTCCAGGAGGGTTATAGCATGAGCGAGGATGTACTTTTGTATTCCTGAGAGGAGGAGGTGTGGAGGAACTCGCAGGGAAGGGGGGTCAGGGGTGAGTGTGCAACTATGGACACATTTAGGTGCTCCTTATAATAGAGGAGTACACCCCCGCCGTGCTTGCTACCTGCCCTATGACACTGAGCAAGGCTGTAGCCCGGGAGGGAGCAGGTAGAGTCAGGGGTACTGGGCTTGAGCCAGGTTTCAGTGATGCCCAAGATGTCAGGCTTATAGAGGGCTATCCAAGATGTTAGTTCCTCAATATTCTGCAGGAGGCTACGGATGTTAAGGTGTGCTATCTTTACCGCACACCAGGCAGAGGGGAGAGTGATGGGGGCCAGGGTGGCAAGGCGGTCTGGGTGGCTAGCGGAGGGGTCGGTCCGAGTGTGAGGGGCCATGTCCCTGGGTCGAGCGCAGGCCAGGGGGCGTTAGCAGCAGGGGAGAGGAGCCAACAGCAGGAGAGGACCGGGCAGTGGGTGGCCACTGCTGATGGAAGCAGGGGCTAGGGTTGCACACCCAGGGGGGACCAGCCAGCAGGATGGAAGGCGCAGCGAGAGCTGGAGGCAGGCAGAGGTGAGCAGGTAGAACGGGGGTGTTGAGGTGATATAGTAGTAACAGGAGTCAACAGTAAATTGTAAAGCAGGAATTTACTGCAGTATAAAATGGAGGAAAAAGGGGAATGCCCCTAGTGACAGGAGAGTATAGCCTGCCAGTGGCAAAAAGGGCTGATAGGTTATTTTGCGCACATGACCTCCGCTATAAGTCCGAGTGACGACTGTGGGTGGTGGCGGGGGCGGTGGGGCAGCCGGCGCAGCCAGCGGGGTCAGCACTTCCCACAGCAGCACCCGCTCAGGCAGCAGCAGCAACTCGCAGGGGCCAAGGCATGCAGCGAGGCAGGAGCCGGCTGGGCCAGGCGTGATGGCAACGCGGGAGCACAAGGTACCACCAAAGGATTGTTTAATTTTAGCAGCAGTGGAAGCAGATGCACAAAATAATGTCCCAGTGAAATCTTATCCAGTCTTATCCATGGACTTGTTAGTACATTAAAAGGTTTTACAGGAGGGACAATACCATTTTGCCATACATCTATCATTAATAAGATCTGGGATACTCCCAGATTCCAAATCGCAGAAGAGCTTTGTTACTGTGGCTATTGCACAATTACCATAAGCAGAACAAAGAATTTCTCTGCCTATGTGTTGCTCTCTAACTTCTTTATTATTGAAGTGTATCAACTGAATAAGTGTGTGTCTGGTTTGATTCAACATATGTGCAATATTATGCATTCTATACATTGTAAATCCTTCTTCTTGTGCAATACCTGCATACCATGTAGCATGGGCTGTATCACATCCTGGCTCAATATTATATTTAAATATTTTGCATGCCTCTTCATTTTTGCCAAATCGTCCCAGTTCCAGATTGACATTCCAGAGCAAAATATACCAGTAGCAGATCATAGAGCACCTGCTATGTTAGCCATACCCAAACCAATCTTTTGTTGTTTAGGCCTGAACACCCCTCAGTGTTCAGTTGAGTGGTGCCCAGCTACAGGGTCTTGTGCACGTGCCTGATCAGTATGGAATTTAGAAACATTGGAACTGGAACAATTACCAAACTTAGCCATGTTCCAGTGAGTGAGGTTTAAAACAACATATACATGCATAAATTGTACATTGTTTATTAGAGTCCCAGGATAGTAGCAGTCAGGCCACTGAGTACACCTGGTTCCAATTCTGGACATTGTAGAGAATCTTCTATTAAAACCTGTAGAATAACTGAAAGAAAAAGAGTGTCTGATGTAGAGGTGTGAGTTGAACAGAGTTTGCACATGGTGTTGTCGTCGAAACGTGTACAAAAGTCAGGGTTCATTGTAGCAGTGAGGTTGTAAAGTCTTGAGTTCTGTTGGGTAAATTGGTGTATGCTTAAAGTTCCATTAGGGGAAATACGAGTGTTAGGCCAGCCTTGAAAAGTTTGTTTGGCAAGGCAGGCTACTGGGATTTGTTTACTAGTAGAGTCAGTAACTTTCCATTCAATTTGTAAATTGTATTGGTCTGGTGACACCACCATGGCATAGAGATTGGCATCTCTTCCTTCTTGTACAGTGATATGGGTAGATGAGAGGGTAATAGCTACTCTAGAGATGGGTAAAGGGGTTGAGAGGGTAAAGGTTGGTAGTCTGGATTCCAGGGTCACAGAACCTGGAGGACAGAATGAAGGTTCCTCTGGTACTCGTCTTGGACTGGGAGGTCAGGCTCTGGCACAACTGCCCTCATGCTAGAGAGAAGAAGTAGGCATATCAGCGTCATCTCTTAAAGGATTCCTTTTTACGGCTGCATAGGTGGAGCCTTGTAGTCATCTGGGATCACATTAATGTAGGAGAAAATCGGAACTGAGGTTTATGTTCTCCTACAGTGATGCGATCTCTGTCCACAGTGCTGAAGTTGCTGGTGGTCTCTTGTGTCTCCTCTTCCCTCCCTCCCTCCCCTTCCCTCCTCCGCAGCAGTCCTTCATGGCATTTGGCTCCTGCCATCCTGGCACACTACTTTCTGAAACTGGAAACATGGTGGCTTCAATGCAAACTGCACATGCACAAATATCGCACATGCACAGGTATGTCAGAGCTGCCATCTTGCACATGGCAGGCTCCGGTGCAGCGAGGGATCCGAGTATGTTTTTACTCTCTCTCGCCATACAAAATTACCACCATTGCTCTGGGCAGCCGTATTGGCTCTGACCAAGTTTGTTATTTCTGAAATAAAAAAAGAACAAAAAGGTGAAAATACAGATCCCTGCCCTGGCCAGGGGAAGGAGCATTAAAAGCAAATTAATCACCATGGAACCACTTATCAGTGGGCTTTTTCTTAGGAAGTTGTACTCAAACTTGATAGACAGCAGGGTTCAATTTGTTGATGATCTCAAAGGGGCCTGCCCATTTGTTTGCAAATGGGTGGGTTGAGGTAGAGAATTTCACTACCATAATTTGATCACCTAGTTGCCAGTCAACTTCTTTTACATTTTTATCAAAGTACATTTTGGATTGCTGTTGGGCATGGCCCAGGTTTCTTGCAGCAGCAGTTTTGCAACTTAAGTGTCTGCAGACTCTCTGTCTGCAGTGGGGGTATTCAGATCAATCCACAGATGTTCAGTAAGTCTCATTTGTCTACCGGTCTTTGCTTCGAACAGTGTATACTGGGTAGATGCAGATGGGGTAGCTCTAATTGCCATTAGGAGTAAGGGCAACAGAGGATACCAAGTTTTAGGATTTTCTTCTACAAACTTAAACAACATTAATTTTATTTGCCTGTTTGCTCTGTCTACCTGTCCTGATGACTGAAGATGGTATGCTATGTGAAACATTTGGCTAACACCTAATTACACCAAACAGTCCTGCATTACATTTCCTGTGAAAGTGGTCCCTTGGTCAGAGTCTACTTTGAGAGGTAGACCCCATCTAGGGGATACCTGTTCCACCAGAACTTTGGCTGTGGCCTTTGTCATGACTGCTTTGCATGGGTAGGCCTCATCCCATTTAGAGAAGCGGTCAGTGATTAAAAGTACATACTTGTTGCTGCTTATACTAGGCAAGGGTCCAATAAAATCAATTTTAATTGCATTCCAGTGGTCTGTATGCCTCTGAGGAAGCAGGTTGGCATTTTTCCTGCCAGGTATTGGGTTGTTCTGAGCACAGGTCATGCAGTTGTTTACGAAGTGCTGGATATCTTTTGTCATACCAGGCCACCACCCTACAGGTTTTATTCTTTGTAAGGTCTCATTCACCCCTTGGTGTTCAGCAGTTGGGGTGTCATGAATCTGATGGATAAATTTGGAATGGAGTGCTTTAGGAATTAACCACATTTTTTGATTCTCTTCATGGTGGAGGACCAGTTGCTGATCCCGTGAGAGATGAAACCTGTCAGATTGTCTTCTGAATGGGTTGTTTACAGGCATTTCTTATTCTGTGTCTTTCAAGAGGTATTCATACACCTTCTTTATCTCTGGATCTGCCATTTGTGCAACATGAAGATGCAGGGAGACTTCTTTGGTCCTCTTTTGGGCTGCCATTGGGTGTGGCACAGTAGACAAGTGGAGGAGGCATTATCCACCCCCCCGAGCACCATCTTTACCAAAGTGTCTGCTAGGTTGTTTTGATCATGGAAGGCTTCAGTTTTGGAGTGGGCCTTTATTTCATGTATGCACAGCTTGAATGTCAGCTGGTCAGCAAGACTGACAATGCAAAGAGTTCCCTGTATTTGACAGGGGTGTCTTCTGAGGAGGCAAACTCATGGGTCTTCCAAAAGGGAAGAAACTCTGTGAAGAAGTTGCACACAAATGCAGAGTCAGAAAAGATGATGTTATTTTCACCTGTTTTGTCTTGGATGACTTCCAGGGCACATGCTACTGTTGCTAGTTTGGCATATTGTGCAGACAGGATGGTGCACTTCCTTGACACCTTAAAGATGTCTCCTTCTGGGGAAATTATCAGGACCCCAAATCCTGCAACTTATTCTCCTCTATTGTATGAGGCAGATCCACCTGTGAAGACATGGCATAAAGCAGAGTCTGTTATGTTGATTTCTGTGGCAGGGTAAAAAGGGCCTGGGTCCGGCAGCTTGGGTGGCTGTACCTGTAGGCCACACTCATGTGGATTTCCTTGATAAAGGAGACCATGTGCCAAAATGGATGGCATTTTGGCAGGAAGTACAGTGTATCTCTATCCTGTAACAGGAGAGACCAATGGGTGAGCCTGGTACACATTGCCATCCTTGATCATGTCTATTAACAGGAAGTTGGTGGGAGTGTGGTTGGTGCGCAGTATGATAGGGTAAAACCCTATGAGGTAGGCAAAGTGTTTAATGGCCCAGAAGGTTGCCAACAGATTCCTCTCACAAAGAGAGTACTTTTGTTCCACAAGGGAAAGTGTTTTGATGCATAGGCAATAGGCCTAAGGGTGCCATTTGCCTTTTATGCAAGGACTGCTGACATCCTAACTCAGTTGAAGCAGTTTTCAAATGGAATGGGAGTTCTGGATTAGGGTTGACCAATGCTGGGACAGAGGCCAAAGCTTTTTCCAGAGAAGTGACTGCAGTTGTGTGTTCAGGTCTCCACTGCCAGGGGATGTTTTTCTTCAAGAGCTCAAACGGTGAGTGGCCCTTTGTACAACATTGCATATGAAGTCCCTGGAATAGTTGAACATTCCCAGGAAACATCTCAGAGTTGCCACACTTGTGGGTAGTGGCAAGTCTTGGATGCCTTGGACCTTGTTCAAGTCAGGGCTTCTGCCCTCTGTAGTGATGTGAAGGCCCAGAAAGGAAATCTCTGGGAAGCACAGTTGTACTTTTGCAGGATTGCTTTTGAGGCCTTCCCACAGTACTGTCATGGAATCTCTGTGGGAAGCAGTTCCATGTTTATTGACGTCCTTCAAATGTGAAGGCAAATTTATACTGGCTCTCAGGGGCCAGTGGGAGTGACCAAAAACCACTGGAACTGTCCAAGGTGCTGAACCTTTTGTGATCAGGCTTCAGGAGTTTTAGCACATCCGGGGCAGATGCCACAGTGCGTGAACAACTAGGGGTGACTTGATTAAGTCTTCTGTAGCCGGTAAACCTCCAACTGTTGTTGGGGTTTTTCACTGGCCAGATGGGAAAATTGACTGTAGATGCACAAGGCTTGATGGCTCCTTGTTTTGTAAGGGAGTCAGTTATGGCCCTCAATGGGGGCATTGCTTTTGTGGGAAAAGGGTACTGTTTTTGGCATGGTGGCTCCTCACTAATAACTTGTATGAGGGTGTCCATCATTTCACAGTCATGCTTGTTTTTGGTAAAGGCTTTTTGATGCTTCACCAAAATGAGCCTCAACTGAGGAAAAAGCTTATGGTGCTGGAGCATGAGGATTACGTCTTACTCCCTGTCGTTAGGCCCAACTGCTGCTGCCATATGCGAATCAGAAATGAAAATCATGTGGCATTGGCCTAGTATTTGGAGTAGTAGCCTGTTGTCTAGATCTACTACACAGCCATAATAGCTGAGAAAAATCAATTCCCAAGATGCTTTGGTGATGACGTACTGTTATGAGGTCGAACCAGTGTTCGACTTCCAAAATACCAATAGTGATTGGTATGGGTATGGGTATGGACTGATACGTTGTGACTACGGTCCCTTTAAAGGTGCAGACAGAGGTTGTTCTTCCTTTCGACCAACTGGATAGTTGTGGGTCTTCTTGATGTAGTACTGAAACAGCAGTGCCTGTGTCTAGAAGCAGTTTAAGCTGGTGGCTGCCAACCAGTGCTTCTATGCATGGATGGCCAGAATCATCAGTCACCAGGGTGGTGATGATGTGAACCGGGGGCATAACACTGCCAGTCCAATCCATCTTATTCTGACTCGGGGTTGGGATTGGCTGCCCAAAACGTCTGTGTTGCTTCGGAGTATGGGGACCTGGTCTGTTTGCCACCATCAGACTGTTCCTCCAATGGGGGTGCAGACAGGAAGACCACTATGGGCCTTGCTAGAAGGGCCATTGTAGGGGAATGGGCCTTGTCCTTCCATTCCCATAGCTGGTTGTTCTCTTCGGAAAGATCTTTGTACAAAGGGCCATACCGTTATTTTTGTCAGTTGTTCCCCTTGTTGTACTGCTGATTTTGCTTTTGCCGATATTGTTGTCGGTTCTTATTTGACCCTACCTGCTTTTGGTATTAGGGCCCATCCTGTTGGAAATCCTTTTATTTCCCCTCCACCGCATACTGGGTGAATGGTTTGGTGCTGCTCTGCACCACAGCCACCTTGGCCTTGGAACTTGAAGCCTGGTCCTGCGCAAAGACCTGGTATGCGCGCTCCACTCTGTCCATGATGACAGCAAAGGCATCTGTTCTCAGATACATCATCGCTTCAACTTTTTCTCACAATGTAGGCTGTAGATTTTTTTAAATAAAGATTTGTGCTCAATTGAATTTGTCCCTGCAGCCTCATGAGCCAAATCTTTGCCTGCTCGGTATGCAAGTCACAGTCTACTGTTGTACTGGGCTAGGATTTCTTTGACGTTCTGCTTTACCTTTTGGGGCTAGTATGACACTGACCAGACTGGGGTTTTGCACTGCCAGGAGGCTGGCTCTGACTGTATAAATTTAGCCCCTGTGTCATTGAGAACAGTTTCTAGCAGATTAGCCCACAATGTAGGGTCTACAGTTTGCTTCAAAACCTGTACTCTGTGTTTGGGCAGAAGGCTGAGCATTTCACACTGGCTCTGCACTCTTTCCAAATGGCAACTGAGATCATTGCTGGGGGGGTATGTGACCTATTTTCTCCACATTGCTGTGGATGGCATGGATGGACTACAAAACATGTGGGTGGTTGTTGGACGTTGCAAGTCCATGGTTCTGACGACTGCTTCAGCTGTGGTGGTGGTGGCAGTGCCCTCATGGAGTCACTGCTTTGAGACCTCATCCCTTAACAAGTCAGTCATTGCTTGCTGGACTGCCTCAGAACGAGACTCAGGAACTCTAGCCTTTTCAACCACTTGTTCAATCATCGCTTCAGTTTCTCCCATCTTGTTTTGTCAAGACAGCTACCGGAGGTGGGTGAGGTCTCTGCCTCCCTCCGGTGTCCCAAGGACTGCCATCTTGGATAGGGTCTTCATCATCAATCTCGTCATCCCACGATGATGCCAGATCAATGGGAGGTACATACGGTAAAGTTTTCTCATGACTCTTCAGGGCTGTCAATTGCTGACGTAACCGTTTCAATTTTGCATTACATTTAAAATGATCTGTTCTGTTCCTACATTGCCCTTGGTTAACATGATTCTGCAAAACTCTATATGTGGTGCTCACTTTGCATTTTTCCCTGAGCTCCCTGTCCAAACTATCCTGACATTTCTCTAACTCTTCTTTCATTTCCGCACACTCATTCTGCATCGTATCTTTCGATTCAGTCAACCAGTCATTCAGTTGCAATACATGCTTCTTATCCTACTGTAACCTTTCATAATCCTATCTTAATCTTACAATTTCTTTCTCTTGTACAGTACAATGCGCCACATGATGTGACTCACTTGAGCTGTTCAACCTCTTTTTCCAGTTCCCTCCGTTGCTCACCCATCTCTTTGGATTTGGAACCCAACTCCTGTTTCAGAGCTAGGACCTCCGATTCCACTGCCTGAAGTGCGGCATACAGAGCGGCAACTATCATTCCCTTTTGGTTCTGTTTCTTTTTGACCATATATTTGGTCTCTGAGTACAGCATGCACACGTACTGTATTGGATGGCCATGTGTTTTCGTGTCCAGCACAATTCCCCCCAACCTCCATGAGAGGTTAAAAAATTAGAAATATCTAATTTGAGATCAGCGCTTATGGCCATTTTGAGGTTTCCCCTATTCCTGCACTAGGCAAGAGCCCAGAGTGTATCGACCCACCCTGTACTGCACATCTACTTAATTGGAAAGGACAAAAGGAGGCCTGCAGCCCATCTTGATTGTCCCCCACACTTTGTGGACAATTTTATCACCAAGGCAGTTTACAAGTTTCAGGATACAGGTTTCCACAGCCTGAAGCCACTGGTGAACAAAGGGGTGTAGGTTCTAGTGCCTTCATGATTCCCTTCCTTGTTCTGGGCACGGAGAGGCTCTGACTTCGGCCATATTGATTGAAAAGGTGGGCTCATGTTTTTACATTGAGAGATCCCTGTTTCTGTTAGCTGTACTTGTCATGACTGTTTGGTTCAGATAGATTTGATCTATACCTTGGTCGCCATTTGTTAGATTGTTATCTAGCAGATTCTAGACCTGGTGGTCTGGCAATACACAACTCAGAAAACAGATGTTACGACTAAAGGTTTATTCCCTTAAAACAACTAAATAGGACAGCATATCATACCTGCTTGGAGTCAGGAATCCCCTTACACCAGGTGCAATCATTGATCTTATTGAGATTCAGTGAAAAACAAGGTCTTATGGTAAGATAAGAAAAGGTCCCATTACCATATAGTGGGCACATGTGTATACTAAGTACATTATATAAAGCATTTCTATTGGTCTAAATGGTGGGTCGCTCCAACCTGGACCTTGGCATTTGCATTATACATTGTGTAACCCCCCTTTTGGAGTTACTAGATGTTTGTGTGTGTCCCCTTAAGAGAGTATCTGCTCTCTTCAATATGATGCCAACCTCTGTGCCCTTGAAGAACTCAGGCAGTTGACTGAGTGTTCTAAATGGAGAGGGGCTAGAGCTTGCAGTTGTCAAACAACTGAGAATTCTAGTCAGTTGGAGGGAGAACTAAAATTGTCATGCACTGCAGTCTCTCTCTGCAGTAAACCCACTTCTAGTTGTTCGTGGCAGCAACCGTTGTAACAGCCTTTCTAAAATGGGGGGTGCCCTGCTCCAGAAGGAAGAATACCAGTTTGGGAGTCCATAGGAGCTTCTTGGGAAAGGACTGCCAGCTCCAGAACAGACTTGAGGAACAAGGTGACATTTAACCTTTTTAGACTGTTGTGGCAGTTGCAGAGGGTTATGATTCAAGTTTTTAAAGAAGTTTGCTGAATGTTAAAGGAAGATTTCCTGTCAGAATATGACTGCCTCTCAGAAAGGGGGCTGCCATATGCTCTTATGCCAATGAAATGAAATGAAGTGTCAGAGAATACACCTGTTTTACCCCCTTTGTGCACTAAAGGCTGTGGTAATCCACCACAGTGAAGAGACCTGAGGAGATTTGTCATTTAAAATGCTGCCTGCCACCTATAACTGTTTGTGATAGCATGCAGAAATTGAGTGGTGACCCTGCCTGTGTCACACAAAGGAGAGACTGTTCATTAGCCCAGTGGCTAGTATGTGAAATGTGCCCAAAAATGTTTTAATAAATTCTGCCTGCTGATTTGGACTGTTGGGACCCTCTCCTCACGGGGGTCAGCACTTCTTGAGGGTGGAGGTGGACGTCCATTGGCACCTTGGACCCCCAGGAGATGCACTGCTCTCTGTTGTCCCTAAATTAATGCCCTGTGGGGTGTGGCCATTTATGTGGATTTGGATTTTTCCCTCCTCATGGGGGCTCAGTCATGAGAGGGAAGAGTGGGAGGCTTGGTCCGTGATCCCTGGAACCCTAAGGGGGATCGCAGCCTTCCTTAGCCAGTTGAATATTTGGTGGGATTGGAAATACAGAAAAGAAGTAAAGCGCAGAAAGTTCATGTCCTGAAGGTGAAAGAGTACAGAGTGTAACTGACATGAATCCAGGGGGTGTAATACTCAGTCCCGTGGGGGTGTCCAGAGCAATGTTTATGGTGACAGAGTTCAATTAAAAAGAAGAAATGTATCCCCCTATGGGATTTGAACCTGCGACCACTCGTTGATCCTTTGCTGGCCAGAAAATGATGTAGCATCTACCTCCATGGAGAAACTGTTTTTAAAATGAAATGATCCTGTTTGGAGTTTCTTGAACTGTTCCTGTTCCGTTTGGACATCGGTTTATTTAGAAATTTAGTTATTTGCCAGTTCTTTCCGCAGCCTTGCCAGACCACCATGTGCCATGGGATGCATGGAGGTCACCCAATTCGAGGGAGGCCAAATAAGTGCATTTTATTATTGTATTTACCCATCTCCGCTGTTGGCTCCCCCGCTACGATGCCTGAAGTCAAGGGGTTACAATTGTAATAAGTAATATGCTGATTATCGCTATTTGTTAGAACAATAGAACAAGTCATAAAATATGCTGATTATGACAGTCTGCCTAAAGGCAGTAGGTGGCACTGTAAGACCACAAATATATCATAAATATGGCTAAATATGCTAAACATTGCTAAGCATTGTAATTATGACTTACTGCTGTAGGTGGGGCGCTAAGACCACAAATATATCTACCAGTATGTCAGTAAATCACAGTATGTGAGAAAATCATAGGTAACTTATGGCTGAATAATAGTTTATCAATAAATCATAGCTAAGCAGTAAATAACACTACACCTTATACTAAATACTAACTACATTTAGAAAATGGGTAAAGACAAACTCGTATCCTGATTGGTTCAAACAGCCTGGCACCCGGGCTGTTATTTCTTAACAACAGCCCTGTTCAAAACAAGTGCCAATTCGAGATGCCCTATTACCAAGACTATCCTTGGGCACCCCGAATTTTAAATCTCACTAGCGCCATTTCTCTCTACTTGCCAAGCAAGTGGCTCCCCGACATAACCCACATTGCATTCTGCCCATGCTCGCCTTCAACAGAAACCGCAGCAAAAACAAAATACTGCTTCAATTTTTTTTCTATCTCCCTCACACATTTCCTCAAGTTAACGCTGTACTTCACTTCTCACCCACCACCAATAACATTTCGGTCAGCCCGCTGACTGCGCTCACTCATTTACTGTTACCAGCCAATCCATTTGCAAATCGCGTTCATTGTGCCCACACTTCCCCCACAAAAGAAACAGCAACAAAACACCAAACTAGGTCTGCTTTTTTTCTTAAATAAAACACTCACTTTCCTGCCTCGCATCTGTCTTCCTCTTCTGAATCACTTCATTTCAGTCTCCCGACCACGCTAACACTCATTTCCCTATCGTTTTCTATCCTCTCTCTCTCTCTCAAATCCAAAACCATACCTATCCACATACCGCGAACACATAAACAAGGGACTGCAAAACATTTAAACTAGCATTTCCCTACCTACCAATAAAAAAGTGACACTTCATTACAAAAAAAGAAACTCCTATCAAAAACAGCAGCACCCTCTAGTGGCAAGGGACTATTTTACAAAACCCACATTTTTCTTCATTTTTAATAACATTTAACACTCTTTTTTAAAAATCAAAACAGTATCTAAAAAAAAATATGGAAACCCATTTTCTAAGTGTAATAATACCCTCCAGGGAGGTCGTTATGGGATATAACAGACCTTCCAGGGGCTATAAGACCCTCCGCCTGTGGCGTCGGGCCTCATTACGCCCCTGGGCGGTCCATTATATCCCAATAACGCCCACCCAGTCGGATATTATTACTTACATAATAGTCCTCATTGGTGACCAAATCATGACATCATCATAGGAACTGTAGGTCAGGCAGGTCTACAACATTTTTTGAAGTGTTTGCCTGAGTTGAGGAGCACTCACTTCATGTGGCCATCTTATCTACTAAAATGGAAGTCCAGATGAGGTTGAAAATTCAATCTCACAAACCCCAGGGCTCCTGGTCTTCACCCAGGAGGACGTGGTCTGATTGGTATCCTCATTTGGCCATCGGCAGGAGCAGCCTCCACCGGTGGTTGGGGTCTTCCACACCCATCTTACTGAATGTGGGCATGCACATGGTCTACAGCAACCCGCTGGAAGACCCTTCCTGCCATTGACTGTCTGATCGATGATTGAGATCATAGTTGAGACTTTCCTGCTCTTGATCCTGCTTGACCAGGAAGTGTCTTCATTCCTTGTCCTCCTCATCCCTGGTTGAGGAAAGGCACTGCTGCAGGATGTGCCGGTGCTAGAAGGAGCTCCTCTGGCAACAGTGAACCATTACAGAGCAGGGTAGGCGCTCCCCCCCTGGACTTTTGGTCTCCTGGCCATTGCCAGTAGTACCTCTACAGGTCCACATCATGCAGGTGCAACCCACAGCTGCTTCTGCAACTCTTCAGTAAGAGCTGCCACCACCACAACTGAAGGTGGATGCTCCAGCTAAGGAGGCCAGTCTCTCAGCCACCTGCTTGTGACACTGGTTGTCGGTGAGTATCAGTCTGGTAGAGGATTCCCAGGTGATCCACAATGAGCAGTGGCCAAGGGCCATTTTTGAACCATAGTTTGGTTGAGGAACTTTGCACCGAGCATGGCATGGTGTCTTTTGGGGAACTTCAGGGCACTTCTCTGACTTACCTCTGTGTCCTTGTTGGTCCTGCTTGAGCCAGTCCAGAAGATGGCTAAGTACCACCTCATGGCCATTTTGTACTGGGACGAATCCCCTGGGGTTGCTTTCCTTGTGGTTGAGGCCATTTTGAGACCAGCCCTGAAGCTTTGGCAGCATCCTGCTCAGCACCCTGTGCCCACATGATCAGCAGGTATGCAGTCCCTATGGGTTCCCTTTCAGGGTTTTTGGGCCACCTCTCCATACAGTGGTGGCTAGTCCCAGAAAACCTGGAGGAAGGAATCTTAATTTGTCTGCCCAGAACCGATTGTCATGCTCATGACAGATGCGTCTCTGGTGGGGCCGGGAGTGCTACTGGGAGACACAGTGTCCATGGGTTCTGGTCACCCAGGGAGTCCCATCATCACATAAACTTGCTGGAGATCCCCAGAATTTGCTCCACTAGTCAGGGTTCGGGTTGTACAAGTCCAGATGGACAACACCACAACCATGTTCTTCCTGAACAGACAGGGCAGAACTCATGTCTTTCCTCTGTGTTGGGAGGCACAGTGCACCTGGGCGCTGGTGCACAGCTTGGGTGCAGATCTCCTGGCATTCCATGTCATGGGAGAAAACAGTTGGCTGGTGGACTCTCTCAGCCAGATGGGAGAGATGTCGCAAGAGTGGTCCCTGAATTAGGAGGTGGTGAACCACCTGTTTTCCCTGTGGGGCATGCCCTGATATGTTTGCTCCTGGGAGAATGCCAAACTGAGGCTGTGTTGTACCCCCCCAAGTCTGAGGCACTGCTGGGGTATGCTTTTGCAAGGCCCTGGATCCCAGGCCTTGTTGTACACCTTTCCTCCCTTCCGGCTAATCCACAAGGTGGTGGTCAAGGCCTTGAAGGACATGGCACTGATGATCCTGATAGCTCCAGACTGGCCATGGCAGTTCTGGTACCTGGATCTCCTCAGCAGAGGCTTCCATTGGGACTGCCTCTCCACCCAGACCTGCTGATCAGACAATTGGGGATGGTCCTGCACCAGGACCTTCAGTCTCTGCACTTCACAGCCTGGTTTCAGAATGGCCTGAGGTACAGGCCTTGGGTGTTAGGGAGGATGTTCCCCACATTGTAGAGGCTTCCAGGTATAGAGTAGACTCATGCTATGCCTTCAAATGGAAGAGATTTTCCATTTTCTGTCAGGGCAAGAGGCTTGATCCCCTTTCTTATCCTGTGGCTAGCATCCTAAACTACCTCTGGTCTCTTTCCCAGCAGGTACTGTGGATTACAACTCTAAAGGTGCACCTGGCAGCCATCTCTGCTTTTCAGACATGAGCTGGTAAGCCGGCAATGGCCAAAAAGAGGGTGTTGGGTGCTTTTTCAAAGGGCTGCACCACTTGTTCCTTCTGCTGGTTGTTACACCTCCATCGTGGGACTTACTGCTGGCATTGGCAGTGCTCCTGGGCAAACCTTCCGAGTCAGTGCACAAGTGTGAGATATCACCCCTGGCATTGAAGATGGGCTTCCTAGTGGTCAATATGTCAGGCAGAAGGAATGGGGAGCTCCAGCTGCTCTCGGTGGAGTCTCCTCATTTGGTCTTCCACAGGGACAGTCATCCTTCAACCCAATGTTCCTCCTGAAGGTGGTATTGCAGTTTCACCTTAACCAGGTGATTAACATAACCGGTGTATTTTGGCA
This sequence comes from Neoceratodus forsteri, assembly GCA_016271365.2. NCBI lineage: Eukaryota > Metazoa > Chordata > Ceratodontiformes > Ceratodontidae > Neoceratodus > Neoceratodus forsteri. The sequence goes on from CM028129.1 coordinate 1,056,051,341, forward strand.
GCCTATCTTCAGAGGCCAACTGCAGTCTCCATAGCCTGGATCTGCAGAAGGCACTCTCCTACTACCTAGCATGCACATCTGGAGTTCAGGGACAGGCTTGCCATCTGTTTGTCATGTACACTGAAGCTGCACCTGTTAGACCAGCAGCAAAGCGGACGATTGGCAGGTGGATCACATCCTGCATCAAACTCAGCTATAGGTTGGCTGGAAGGGAGCCTCCAGTAGGATTTTAATCCAGTGATGTGTAGCCATGAATCACAACATGGTGCAAACCACATTGGAGGTGCCGTACTGCCAGCAACAAACAGAGTTTCTTTCAAAGATTTAATGCACTGCTTCACAATTGCAGTAGTATTGGCAATAATTAGACAGTACAGCTCTGACCCCTAGCGCCTCAACTCTCCTGAGTCTTCAAAGTAATTTTGAAGCAGTGCATTAAATCTTTGAAAGAAACTCTGCTTCTGTCTTCCTTTGGAGTGCAACTACATTTTTGACTTTGTGGCATCCTGTAGAGCTTTGGGCTCATTCCACCAAACATACCACTGCCTCGGTGGCTGCTCCCAGGGATGTCCCTATCAAGGAGATATGCAAGGCTGTTACCTGGAAGTCAGCACCCACTTTCATTTTCCACTACCTCACTGACCTGAAGTCATGTCAGGATATAGGATTTGGGCCCTTTGTTTTCTAATCTTTGTTCATCAAGTAGGGGTGTGCCTTGCCCTCTCCTCCTAGAGGACTGCTAGAAGTCTTCCAGAGTGTGGTTAAGAGAACCACATTCACACCCCTAGAAGAATAAGTTACTCACCTTTATAACATGGGTTAGGAGGAATGTGGAAGCCCATTGGTTTAAAGCCCTTGCGTAGCCATGCATTAAGCAGCCCTATTAATGCATGGTTTCACGGAATGGCTCAATAAAGTGCCCTCCAGACTCATTTGTCCTGCCGGGCTGAAACCAAAACCAGAAAGGCAGCCATTTAAAACAACTTGAAGTGGTGTAGTGAAGCGGGACACAGACATGGAAATATACCTGGCCAAAAACTCATAACAGTACTACACTGTTACAGAGGGGCAGTTGTGTTCATCCTCCCGTGCCATCCTGAAGGAATCCCCCCAACACCCATCACTGTCAGCCCATGTCCCCAGTCTTAGTACAACCAGGCAGCCTGCCGGCTTCATAGAGAGAGAGAGAGAGAGAGACAGAGTGGGACCAAGTACAGTACAGTATGCATATCCGTCAATACGTCCTGTATATTCCCTTTCAACCCCCTCCCTGCTCCCCCGGATGATACAATGTCCCAACTTCAGATCCTGTAAACTGCAGAGAGAGTGAGAGAAAGACACAGAAGGAACCCCGGAGCTAGACAGCGCATAAGAGAGAGAGAGACAGCACGAAAGAGACTCAGACACAGAGAGAGAAAGCGAGGCAGGACAGTAGAAGCTCTCTCTCTCTCTCTCTCTCTGTCAACACCCATCCCATCCCAACCTGATACTGTCAGAACTGTTGCTGCAACTCCCTCCTCTCTGTCTCTGTCCCCGCAGTGTGGTCTTTGTCTGTCTTAGGTACACATCGCTGCTCCTGTGCCCTAGGGTATCCCGTGGAGTTTGTTGTTGCCACCGAGGAGACTAACAGGTAGCTGCTCTCTCTCTCTTGTACAGGTGGCTAGTATGAGGTGTATATGTCCCACACATGGCCACTTTCACTACACACATGCAATATCTCCAGCTGAAGACAGAGAACGTGAGAGGGAGAGGACACAGCACACATGCTAATTTACATGGTGCCATTCACTGCTGTACCAGCTGCCGTCCGTGTGTGTGTGTCTCTCTCTCTCTCTCTCTCTCTCTCTCTCTCTCTCTCTCTCTCTCTATCTCTGTGTCTTAGATGTGCAGCTGTAGCTGAGAATAATGGCAGACTGCTTTTGGACTGGACTGCCATCACTGTGTACACGGTTGCATCGGACAGAAGGAGCAGGACATACTGTGCTCTTAAGTTGTGTGCATGTGTAGGTGGTGTTGAGGGGGGCTAAAATTGGCATTGGCAAGGTAGCAAAGCATATTATGCTCAAGAAATGTTATAAATCATGTCAGTAGTGCATATGTGACATTTCTCTGTGCATAACAGCAATATAGTCTGCATTATTTGTTAGTAACTATTTTGCAAGGTGGCAGGATGCAGTACCTTTTTGGTCTTTAAACACAAGGAAAAAACCTTTTTGTGGGTTTTCTCATGTTTTGGACATAACCCATGTTTTAAGTGCAATAACCCACCCCAGGGTATGGGGTTATTGTGGATTAATCAACACCCTGGGTGCTATGAGGACACTTGGCCTGCAGCCTCTTGCCTCACAATGCACTCGGGGTGTTGATTAATCCAATAACCCATAACATGTGTGGAGTTATTATGTATGTTTTGGTTCAGGTGGTATATGGTTCCAGACCACAGCCCACCTGGCCTCCCCTGGTAAATGGCACACAAATTCTGCTTCCAGCGTGCAAAGTCTGATGTCACGGGGTGGAGTTGGGGGATATACCACCTGGGTGGTGGGAGAAGCTCAGCTTAAAGACATCCAGCCAACAACTTCATTTCGGTGAACTGCCAGTGTGGATGTGGACCATATACCACTCCTACACTACAGTTACAGGTGAGTAACATAGAAGCTGACGGTAGAAGGAGACTGCTAGGTCCATCTAGTCTGCTCTTTTGTTTTAGACCTGTTTTGACACTCTAGTTGCCCTTTGTAGTCAGGGCTCCCTTGTGTCTATCCCATGCATTCTTGAATCCCCCCACAGTGTTGACCCCTACAACCTCTTGGTGCAGGCTGTTCCAGGCGTCCACCACTCTTTCTGTGAAGGAAAACTTCCTGGTGTTGGTAGAGAATCTCCCTCCTTGCAGCCTGAGGTCATGTGCCCTGGTCCTGGAGACCTTCTTGAAGTGAAAAATGGACAAAATTGCTCCTGTTCGTGTTTGGCCTCTCACCCTCCGTCCAAGGAGTCCATGGTTTGATGGCTCCTTGAAGGAGTTAAGGAGAGTTGGCCGAAGGTTGGAGAGAGTTTGGCAGAAATCGGGCCTTGATGCCGACAGGCTTAGATTGATGGCACATTATGATAGCTATCAATCAGAAATCACTCGTAGGAAGGCAGAATTCCTGTCCAGAGAGATTTCTGTGGCACAGAATTGACCGGCTCAGCTTTTCCGGACTGTGGACAGACTGTGCAATCCAGTCTGTCTTCAGCCCAGAGAAGCTTTTTCTCAGCTAAGATGCAAGGAGTTTGCTCGGTTCTTTGCGGATAAGGTTGCCAACATCAGGTCTGGTATCAGTCCAACCTTTCCTATGGGGGATTGCGGTGGTCGACTAGAAGTGGCTTGTCCTCGGTCTGTCTGGTTAGACTATCACCGGCCAGAATTCGGGGACATTGTATAGATCATCCAAACAATGCGACCAACTAGTTGTAGTTTGGATCCGGGTCCTACACCGCTTTTAGTAGGTTGTGTAGAAGTCATCTACCCAATCCTTGCAGACATTGTCTGGAAATCCTTAGAGAGGGGGGTTTTTCCTGACCCCCTCAAGGAGGCGGTAGTTAGCCACTCCTTAAAAAATCCTCCTTGGATCCAGATTGTCTAGCTAACTACCGCCTATCTCTAACCTGCCATTTGTTGGTAAGGTTATTGAAAAACAGTTGCGTTGCAATTGGATGATCATCTTATATCTCACAATGTCTCGATACTCTCCAGTCTGGTTTCAGGAAAGGCATAGTACAGAGACTGCCCTTGTCCGGGTATTGAGCGACCTCCTTATGGCCAGAGATCGAAGGCGTGTACCATTCTGGTCCTTCTCGATCTATCTGCTGCATTTGACACTGTAGACCATGGAGTGCTATTGGAGCACCTGCGGGTCTTTTGTGGGCTGTCTGGTACAGTCCTCGAATGGTTTCGTTCTTACCTCACAGGCAGGTTTCAGAGAGTTGTCACTGGAATCTATTCCTCTGACGCTCACTCCCTGTCCTGTGGGGTACCGTAGGGCTCCATTTTAGCTCCCATGTTGTTTGCAGTGTATATGCTGCCATTAGGAGAAATCATCAGGCGATACAGTCTGGGTTTTCACTGCTATGCAGATGATACCCAGCTGTATCTGTCCTTTCTTCCCGGTCAGGACGATGCACTCTCTGTACTTAACAACTGTCTTGATGAGATCAGACTCTGGATGAGTTTGAGCTGGTTGAGACTCAATCCGGACAAGACTGAGGTATTGGTGGTGGATCCAGGTCGTCCGGGGTTGGGTGTGGGAGCTGGACAACCATCAGGTTTATTACTTGGTGGTGTACCGCTCCCTACCTCTGAATAGGTGTGAAATCTGGGCGTTATTTTTGATGACGGTCTGAATCTGAAATCTCAGGTGTTAGCTGTTGTCAAATCCTCTTTTTACCATCTGAGGAATATCGCCCGGGTGAAACATCTGATTCCCCCGGGTGAACTTCCAACATTGGTCCACGCCTTTGTCACTACTCGTCTGGACTACTGCAATTCCCTCTACCTAGGGCTACCTGGGGTTGACATCCGCTGCCTTCAGCTAGTGCAGAACGCGGCAGCCAGGCTTTTGACTGGGACTTCTAGAACCAGTCATATTACGCTTGTGCTCCGTGAACTGCACTGGCTGCCTGTTTGGTGGCGGATCACCTTTAAGGTTGGTTTACTAACCTTTAAAGCTCTACATGATCAGGGACCCGGTTACATGAAAGATCTCCTGATTCCCTACTGCCCCCTCCGTCCTCTCTGTTCCGCCAATGAGGGATTGCTGGAGATTCCCAGGGTTCATCTGAAGTCATCAGGATCTCGTGCCTTTGCTTTTGCGGCACCAACCCTGCGGAATTCTCTACCTCGTTGGTTAAGAGAATGCCCAACTGTCGAGAAGTTTAAGGTCACCTTAAAAACATATCTTTTTGAGTTAGCATTTTCAAATTGAATTAACATTTTATAAGTGATGTGTAACATCTTGCTTAATGTAGATCTAATGATTTTCCTTGTGTTCTTAGCTCTGGTTGATTTTAAATTTTTGGATTTTATAAATTTTAATGTTTGTACAGCACCTTGGTTTTGAAAGGCGCTTTATAAATAAAATTGAATTGAATTGAATTGAATTGAAAACGTTCCTGTGCCTGTACCTTGTTAATGCCTTTTATGTACTTGAATGTTTCAGTCATGACTGACCTCTCTTCTCTGCTCCAGGGAGTACATATTCAGTTCCCTAAATCTTTCCTCATAGGAGATGTACTGCAGACCCTGAATAATTTTTGTCACCTTTCTCTGTACTGTTTCCACCCAGTCAATGTCCTTCCTGAAGTGAGGCCTCCAGAATTGGACTCCGTATTCCAGGTGAGGTCTGACTAGCAATCTATACACCATATACCACCTATCTCCTCCTGCTCGTTATTCCCTTTCCAGTGCAGCCCAACATTCTGTTGGCCTTCAATGTTGCCTTCTCACACTGCTTACTAACCTTCAAGTCATCTGAGATTATGATTCCAAGATCTCGTTCCTGGTTTGAGGCCGCCAGTCTTTCGCCTCCTAGGTAATACTCCTTTCTTGGATGTTTCTTTCCTATGTGCATGACCTTGCACTTTTTGGTGTTAAATCTCAGCTGCCACACTCCAGACCATTCTTCCAGTTTCTTGAGGTCAGCTTCCATCTTGCTCATGCCTTCTGAGGTGTCCAACCTGTTACATATCTTGGTGTCATCTGCGAACAGACACGCCTTCCCTTCCAGTCCATCAGCGATGTCTGTTATAAAAACATTGAAGAGCAGAGTCCTCAGCACTGAGCCCTGGGGCACCCCACTAGTCACCCTGCTTTCTGTCAATTGTATTCCATTAACTTGTACCCTCTGGCTTCTGCCTTGTAACCAGTTTTATACCCATCTGACTACTTCTGGACCAACTCCTATGTGGTCAGGCTTCTTTACCAGCCTTCTGTGTGGAACCGAGTCGAAGGCCTTACTAGACCACATCTACTACCCCACCGTTGTCCACTATTTTTGTAGCATCGTCAAAAAATTCAAGCAGATTTGTCTGGGATGACCTACCTGCTATGAAACCGTACTGTTTATGGTCTTGTTGGCTACTAGTTTTGAGGAATGCTATGATCCTTTGTTTGAATAATGTCTCCATTAGTTTCCCTAGAGGCTCACCAGTCTGTAATTACTAGCTTCTTAGTAACTACCTGATTTGTGAAGTGGAACCACTATTGCCTTTTTCCAGTCTTCGGGTACCACATCGCTCTTCCAAGGATTTCGTCAATAGAAGTGCCAGAGGGACTGCTAATTCTGCCCCCAGTTCCTTAAGGATTCTGGGGTGCATCTGGTCTGGTCCCATGGTTTTGTCTGCTTTTAGTTTATTTAGCACCTCCCATACTTTGTCTTCTGTAAAGGGACTCATGACTACCCTTGGTCTTGGGATGTTGTGTTTTTTCAGGGCTGGGCCATCCCCTAGGTCCTGTTTGGTAAACACTGAGCAGAAGTATTTGTTGAGGATTTTGGCTTTCTCCAGGTCATGTTTGGTGCATTTCCCTTCTTCAGTAGCAATCTTTACTATCCCCCCCTTTTGTCTTCCTACATTCCCTAATGTATCTAAAAAATGATGTGTCTCCTCTTTTTGTCCCTCCTGCTATCTTTTCCTCTGTCTGGGCTTTTGCCTTTCTAATTTGTTTGTTAGACTCTCTCATTTTTTCCTTGTATGACTCCCAGTCTTTCTTAGATTTAGTTTCCTGGTATATGCTGCACACCTTCTTTTCTTCTTTGACCATGGTAGCCACGTCCTTGGAAAACCATAGAGGATTTCTTTTACTTTTTTCTTTGCTGACCCATCTGGCACATTGATCTGTAGCAGTCTTTATTGCTCTTTTGAGTCTCCCCCACATGACCTCCACCTCCTCAACCTCTGTTTCCATTAACTGGCTACTTATGTTGTTCCTCATTTTTTGGAAGTCAGCCTTTCTGAAATCTAGCACCTTTATCTTTGAGTGGCTGGTGTCCTGTGTTATGTTTACCATAAAGCTTACCATGCGATGGTCACTGTTGCCCATATGGCATCCCACTTCGATGTCCTTGATCCTTTCTGAGTTTGTGAGGACAAGATTGAGAATGGCATCTCCCCTTGTTGGGGTTTTAACAAGTTGGCACAGTCCTGCGCCTTGTAATGACAATAAGAAGTCCCTACTTGTTGTTGTTGCTGCTGTTAGTGTGCTCCAGTTAATATCTGGTAGGTTGAAGTCTCCCACCAGTATTACTTCACCTTTATTGGCCATTTTTTGGATTTTCTCTATTAGGTCATCGTCTCCTTTAACCCCTTGATTTGGGGGCCTGTACATGACGCCAATTCTGAAGGGTGTTCCCTTGCCCATATCTACTGTTAGCCACAGTGACTCGAAGTACCCGGGTCGCCTTTTACTTCTGTGGCTTTTATTCCCTCCTGAATGTAAATGGCTATGCCCCCCCCTTTTTGCCCTGCCTATCTTTTTTGAACAGATAGTAACCGGGAATGGCCGTATCCCATCCGTGGTTTTCCATGAACCACGTTTCTGTTAGAGTCACCCAGTCCAACCTCTCTGTTTCCAAGATGGCTGTGAGTTCATGAAGTTTGTTGGTTAGACTCCTAGTATTTGCAACTATTGCCTTCCAGGAATGTGCATCCTTTTTGGTGTGAGGTTGTACCCTCCTCATGGACTGCTCCATTTGCTCTTTCCGACCGAGAGATTATGGAGGTTGTTGGTTCAGGCAAATGTTGGCTCTGATTTGTTTTCTGAGGATGTATGTGTGCATTTGGCATTTTGGGGAGTGATGACCAGCCCACTGATGGCTGTGGTGTGATCTGCATCATACTCCCCTTTATTGAGTTTAAACTACCTGTATAGACATTGAATTTTAGTCCGAGTGCTCGCACACCTTCTCTGTTTAGGTGCAATCCATCTTATTTAAAAAAAGCTCTTTCCCAAAAGTTATGCCACTTCCCTATGTAGTGGTATCCCTTGTCTTGGCTCCAATCATGCAGCCATGAGTTGAATTTACCTACTTCAATCTCTCTGATTTGCTTGGTGCTTTTTCCTTTTTCCCACACTGGCAGCACATCTGAGAAGGCTAATTTGGATGGAAGGGAAGAAAGTTTGTAGGTCAGGTCCTCAAAGTGTTTCTTGGCCTCCTGAAATGTGTGATTTGCCAAGTCATTGGTACCAAGGTGTATTGTTATACATGTAACATCCCCTGATTCCTGCACAATTGTCTTTATACGGTTAGTGTTCCTACTTGCAGAGGGTCCTGGTAGACACTTTACCACAATGTCACTTTTAACATTTTGTGTTAGGTGGTGTTCCACTCCTCGGATCATGGAATCCCTGACTATGAGAATTTTGCTTTTGTTTATATTTGTGTCATTTTTATTTTGAGTTTTAGTATTTTTTTATTTATTTTTATTTAACAACATTAGGAATTACAACCCTTTGAGTTATAGACTCCTTTACGAAGGCTCCACGTCAGAGAACAATGCAAGAGTTGCATACAATATTAAGCTGTACAGTGTTCAGGAATAAATAAAACAGTGCAAGGGAAAACATGTACAATGTTATCACTACAATGTTCAGAAGAGAGAAGGAAATACAAAACTTCACACATACAATAGAACAGAGCAAAACTGACTTAGGATGAAGTGGACCCAGCGTTGGCATTATACTTAAGTAACGCATGTTATACTTTATGTCCATAATATATCATGCTCCTTTCTGAGGTGGTGTTAGACTCCAAAGCCCCGACATGCGGATGGGGGGGGCAGGAGGAAAGAGAGGGTTAGGGACAGTCACAGGCTGAGGATTCAAGCAATAGAGCTTTGAGATTAGCCTTGAAAGGGCCAATCCCAGGTTCCAGAGAGACGGAGGGGTAGGCCATTGAGCCAAAGGGGGGCTCTGTGTAAAACGGCTCTTTGACCAAGGGAGGTTTCACAGTAGGGAACTAGTAGGGAGGTCCCAGAAGCACTACATGAGATTCTGACCAGTGGGGTGGGTCGAATGAGGCTGTGCAACCTGAACGGAGCTTGTCCAAGGTGGATTTTCTTGGCCAGGAGACATGTGTGGTACTTTATATGAGCATCTCATGGCAGCCATTTGGCAGCCTCATATAAGTCACAGGAGCGTGTCCACCTGTCACAGCCAGTGACCAGTCTGCATGCTTTGTTGAGGGCAATTTTGAGGCATTGCAAGGTAGTGGGATTAGCAGTGCCATATACAACAATGCCATAATCTACCAGGGAGAGGACAGAAGAAGTCATGGCTAGACAGATAGCCATCAGTGGGAGACAGTGTTTGTGATGGTATAAAATCCCGAGCCTGGAGTTGATAGCGGAGGACGGATGTTGGATATGGGCATGGTAGGTAAGGTATGTGTCAAGGGTGATACCTAAGTATTTGAAAGACTCAGCCTGCTGTAGTGGGGATCCTAGTGAATTGATGATGGACAGTGGAAAATCACGATGAGGACTCTGTCGATGAGAAAAGATAATTGATTTTGCTTTCTTACAGTTTAGTAGTTTAGAACTAAGTGGTGGGAACTGAATCATGCCTCAGCTTCAGTGAAGAAACCCTGCAAGGCATGCTGGAGAGAAGCTGGGTTTGGGTGGCTCCAGAAAATTACTGCGTTGTCTGTGTAGAGCAAGATTTTACCAGAGCAGGAGCTGGGTAGGGAGTTAAGGAAGAGGCTGAAGATGAGAGGTCCCAAGATAGAGCCTTGGGGCACTCTGGAATGGACCGGAAGGCTATTTGATAGCGTGGAATTGATTCTCACCTGCTGAGATCTGTCAGAGAGGTAACCTTTGAACCAGGATATTGTTTCCACTGAGAGCCCCAGGAAGGGAAGGAAGGCTAGAAGCATAGCATGATTAACAGTGTCGAATGCCTTTGTGAGGTTGATGTACACCAACCCCACAATGTGACCATGCTCGAGGGCACCATGGATGAAGAAGGAGTATTCTAGGAGGGCAGTGGTGGTGCTGTGGCCCTGGCAGAAACCATGCTGTTCAGGGCATAGTAGGTTATATTTAGACAGATGGACCAATAGCTGATCTGCCACAATATTTTTTTGAGGACCTTAGAGAGGGGAGGCAGAAAGGAGATGGGATGATAGTTATTGGGGGACAAGCAATCATCATTTTTGAAAATTGGAGTGATAATAGCTCATTTCCAGAGGGCGGGGAAATGTCCAAGGCAGAGAGACAGATTCAAGAGTTTGGTGAGGGGTTGCAGGACCTCCTTGAGGGTTAGGCATAGGAGCTTCAGATCAGTGGAGTCTCCACTAAAGTAGGACTTGGCAAGGTCTTTGGAGAGGTAGCTCCTAGTCACCCGGGCTGTGATGATATGGAGGCGAAAAAGTTGGATGTTGGAAGGTGGACCCAACCAGAGGTGGGATCTAGGGGAGTGAAGAAGTTGGGGGAAGGACACTACTGAGGTCAGAAAAAGTGGTGTTCAGGGTGTCTGCAGTGGACTGGGGGTCCTGAGCTAGGTTACCATTAACCGAGATCTGGGCAGGTGGGGGGGTGGAAGTTTTCCCATTTAGTTCTTTAATGCTTTCCCAGAATTTTTTTCCCGAGCCCCAGGTGGAGGAGAGCACCTGTTGATAATGGGACATCTTGGCTTGGTGAATGGCCCAGGTACATTTAGTCTTTTTGGTAAGTGGGTAAAGCCCACTAGGCACAAGTGCTTGTTTTCAGGGGTGACCTGGGAGCACTGGGCAGTTAAGTGACTTGCTCAGAGTCACACAGTATGCAAGTGGAGGTTGTGAGAATCAAACTCAGGTCTGGTCTGCTGGATGTATCAAGCTCATTCACACCTCATTCCTCTAACCTCTAGGCTATACTGCCAGACCGAAACATTTGTTTCTGGCCTCTCAACACTATTGTCTGTCCAGTGGGAGTTGGGAGTCTAAGACCTTTTGCCAGAGATTGCCACAGTGTTGCATTTGATCAAGCAACTGTTGTGGTATCCAGGGGGTATTACGGCTTTTACTGATTAGTTTTGAGAAAGGGGCAAAGATGTCACGTGTGGCGTTAAAGGTTTTTATAAAATGGGAGAGGGTGGTATCAATAGATTGGGTGCTATATACAGGGGACCAGTCTCAGTTAGCTAGGTAGGTTTTGAAGCACTGAAGCATACCCTTTTTTAGATGTCTATGGTAGGAGACAGTAGGGGGAGCAGTAGGTGTTTTATTGGACCAAGAGCAAGTTACAGGACAATGGTTGCTAAGGGTGTCTGAAAGTACCAAGACTTTAGTGATATTATTGGAGCGGTTGGTGAGAATGAGGTCCAGCAATGAGGAGGTGCCCAATTTGTCATTTGGCCTGGTAGGAGATTGAATAACCTGAGTGAGGTCAAGCACAGCAGCCAAGTCCTTATAGGGAGTGGCAGAGGGGGACAGCCAGTTGATATTAAAATCCCCCATGGTGATATGTTCACTGCTGGAGGGAAGTTGTGAGATACAGGACATGACTGATTGGAAAGCAAGTCTCTGATTACATGGAGGGATGTAGACAACCATGACATGTAGGGTTTTGCCCAGGTTTCCAAAGAGTATCTTGGCTGTAAGTGTTTGGGCACTGTGTTGGGGGGGAACTGGCAGGGATTGGATGGTCTTCCTAATGTAGAGGGTGCAGCCATCGCCTCTACTACACAATCTGTCAGCATGGTAAAAGGAGTAGCCAGGTGAGGTAACGGCTGAGTCCGAGGTGTGATTGGAGAGACATGCCTCGGACAGGGCCAGTATGTCTGGGGAGTGTTGGGCTAAACATCCCTGGAGTAAGATGAACTTTTTTTGCAGGCTACATATATTAATTGCAGTGAGTCAGAGCCCATGCATCCTATTGCTGGCAGAGAAGCATGGGAGAGATGGCCCAGTATTAGGATGAATGTTTCCTGATAAAAGGAAGAGGAGAAGAGCATGCTCAAGAAGGGCTGCTTTAGCCAGTTTGTATTTTGGGGGTGATGGGTATCTGAAAGGGGTGGAGGAGGAGGATGAGGTGGAGGAACAGGGGTGGGAATGGAGAGGGTGAAAAGAGCAAAGAAGGAGGCATGGAAAGGGTGGGGGGAGAGAGTGCATGGGACTACGGGGGGGTGAGCCACTCCTGCTCTGCAAGGCTGGAGGTACTAAGAGGTATGTGGCAGGTGGAGGATATGATAGGAGTAATTGGATATTGTGGAAAGAGGGCATTTGGAGAATGGAGGGGGGCAGGCCACAGATGAACAATAGTATGCTTCAAAGGTAGAACATAGTGAGAGAAGGCCTGGGGGAGGGGCTAAGGTACTTGGAGCAAGGGGGGAGAGATAGGCTAGTTACATAGTACAGCAGTAGGGCTGCTGACTCCAGAAGGGAAGGTATTAGGATTGAGTTTCAGTTGGGGAAGAAGCGCAAGATACTACAATGGTGTGCTACCCCCTGGTGGTTAGGTCAGATAACCTGCTGTTGGAAAAGTAGGGACTTAGAAAAATGAGTGAGGGGGGCCACGTGACCAGTGACATCAATAAAAGGAGGGTCAGCCTTGGGTGGGAGGGTGGCTGGGGCAGGTGAGGAGTCAGCGCAAAGCATCGATGGGTAAACACCCCAGCAGAGTAGCTCTGTAGCAGAGGTGAGGGATTACCTTTAAGGCCTGCTTATCATCTGCTCCTGGGTGACTGGACAATGTAGGGGATCCTGGAAGCAGCCTACAAACAAAAAGGATGGGAATTAGCGTGCACGGCCTGGCGGGTATTTGGAGAACAATGGGAGCCCTGCCCAACCAACTGTGCATGCTCAGCTTTATGACGGTGTGAGAGTGCAGTAGAACTCGAGGAGCAACCAGCATCTATCAGGCACAGTAAGTAAAAATCAGCAGTAGTCATACAAAACAGTTGGAAAAGAAATTGCTAGCAACAATCATAAATCCCACAATATGGTTCCGTCTCCTAAGGCTAGTAGTAACAGTCCCAGCCATTGAACACCCACTACACTTCTGAGTCAAACAACATATCCCTGAAAGACACTAAGTCACACTTAAAGTACCATTGTAAAAGCGATAAAAACACCCAAAATGTCCAGAGAAGTGAATGGAGGAATTTCAATCAGTCTGCAACTTCCGATGAAAACACCCCAGCAGAGTAGCTCTGTAGCAGGGGTGAGGGATTGCCTTTAAAGCTTGCTTGCCATCTGCTCCTGGGTGATTGCTTGGATGATGTGGGAGTTTTGGAAGCAGCCTTTAAGACCTGCTTGCCATCCACTCCCGGGCGATTGCTTGGATGATGTGAGGAATCCTGGAAGCAGCCTACGAACAAAAAGGATGGGAATTAGCGTGCAGGCCCTGTTCAGGGGAGGGTGGCATTAGGGGGTGGGTGGGCATATCGGACTGTTCCCTGTATGCTGTAGAAAACAATCGGGTAGCAGTTGAACAGATGAGGTCTAGCTTGTACTCCTGCAAGGTTAGAAGGAATCTGATTACTAGCTCAGTTGTTCTGCCCTTTGGCTTTGGCATTTTGTTGTTATTGCATTTGGTTTTGTTATTGTTGTTGGTTATATTTTGAGTACTAGTATTTTTGTTTTTATCGTAGTTTGTATTGGATTTAAATGGCGTGCTAGCCTTTTTTGGTGGTTTGATTTCTATATCTTGTATTACTTTGACTGTGGTTGGCAGCAGTGGAGCGAATTTGTTTTTGGTTTGGATGGCCATGAAATGCTTCTGGTTTTTGGCTTCCTTCCTGCGCCTCCTATGATGCCTCTTTTTCCTTACCACCTACCAGTCTCTGGGCCCTGCCTCGAGTCCTGGCCCCTGGCTGACATGCTGGTACTGGTGGTGGGGGGGGTTGAGGAGGTGTGCTATAGAGTTCCCTATATTGGGGGTTATATATTATAGTCCAAGCATCCTGTAGTTGGGCTGCAAGATCTGCTATGGAGCAGCACGCATAGTAAGGTCCTGGTTACCATTTGTAGATCCTATTGTACAGTGCTCCACAGTTTTTGCAACTGACAAGGTCCATTTTTTTGTTTGTTTGTTTGTTTTAGTTGAGAGGTAGTGCTGACTCCTGTTTCTTGGCAGGAAGTGTGGATGAAAAAGAAAACAGAACAATTAGTTTTTTTTTAATTTTTGTACCTAACTACTTCTGATCAGGTGTTGTGGGCAGCACTACATGCCTATAAAGCAAGAGCACTCAGGGGATAGTGGAATTAGGGGGAGGGTGAATGGGCATATCTAACTGTTACCTGTATGCTGTAGAAAACAATCAGGTAGCTGTTGAACAAATGAGGTCTAACTTGTACTCCTGCAAGGTAAGAAGGAATCTGGTTACTAGCTCAGTTGTTCTGCCCCTTGGCTCAGAACAGCTTCATGGAGTCCGCGCTGCTTGCAGCAAAAAAACCTGCCTATGGTCCGGGCGTCCCAGCTCCCTGCTGCTATGAGGGAGAGGGTACTGATCCACTGGTTTCAGGACAATACCTGCCCTTCTCAAATGCTGGAGTACCCAGGGAACTGCTGCAGCAGAAGTCACAGATGAGAGTAGAAGCTGCCGACGAGATGGAACCTGGATGTGGCTTTGCTGCTGCGAGTTCCGCTTGTATCGTTTCAGTCGGCAGACCTTCAGGCAAGAGCATGGGAGAATTTAAATCTCCTACTTGCACTTCCCTTAGGTGAAGATCAGTAAAGCTCAGCAGACAGTAAGGCTAGGGGCTGGACCGCACTTGGCGTATGCCTCCTAGGGTTGCCCTTTGTGTCTGAGCTGTTTTGCTGGAGAGAGTGAAAGGTAGGGAAAAAAACTATGTAGGAAGAGGACCCGGGGTGGGTGGGATTAGGAAGTAGGGTGGGGGCGGAACCTTTGTTTCTCCTTTCTGCTGAAAAAACAGTTTAAGGTCTGCCACTTACTAGCACAACTAGAGACTGGCGGAGAGGTGGTCTTTTTTCCAGTCGGTGAAGATCAGTGAAGCTCAAAAGACAGTAAGGCTAGGGGCTGGACTGCACTTGGCATATGCCTCCTAGGGTTGCTATTCTTTTGCCCCTTAGACAATCTGCTTCTGCTGCTATTTCATCATAATCCTTTGCTTGAGACATTGGAATCATTTTCATGGCAGGAAGTTGTGATGTCCTAAGCAGAGGATTTTCTCGGCAAGTGTAAGCACAATGAACAGATGGGGAAAATACATATTTTGATGAAAATGCCTGACATAAAAAGAAAAAACCTGGCATGTCCTAAAGTTTAACTGTTTTCAGAAATGTGATGTAACCGAGTTCTGCTACGTATGTTTTTTTTTTTTTTTTTGGCTGTTGCTGTTGTTCTGGAAGTGTAAGCACTGCTGCCATCCTGCAAATGGTTTCTTTTTTTCCCCATCAAAATTACACCATTTTTCAGTGGTCTTCATTTCAACAATTTAAAAGGTTTATAGTTGTTTGAAGACCTCTGTCTCCATTCATTATTCATCTGTTTGCCATTAAATAATCGCTTTTGTAATCCAAGAACCCATGGCTGTGCCTTAGCCCCTGATGTAACCAAAACCAAACATGTTTCACTTTGCAGTCATAGGTAATGCAGGTCGAGGACTTAAAGTTGGTTTGTCAGGTTTTTTTTTCTTGTTTTTTTTGCGGGGGGTTCAGACATATCAGAGTTACTTAGTAGACTTTCAGACCTCTACCATCACCTTTCAGTGATTGGTACAGAGAAACCTGAAGATATGTCACATCATTACCCCACCCACCCTTCCTAATATGCCTAATAGTGTCAGTGGCTCAGCAGGTGGCACACTCGCCTCTGAGGCTGGGAGATCAGAAGGCTGTGGGTTCTATCCCCACACCAGGCACTTGGGTTAATATCCAAATACTGACACTGTAGTGTAGCATGAGGGGGTGCTGCACTTTTGAGGTGCCGTCTTTCGGATGAGACATTAAATTGAAGTCTCATCTGCCTGTTCTGGTGATAGTTCAGGTAGATGTTAAAGATCCCATGGAACTTCTCAAAAAGAGTAGGGGAATTTCCCCGGTGCCCTGGCCAAATTTCTCCCCCTTCACTAAAAATACCACCAACAGCTTAATCTGGTTCAAGGTCAGTTGACTTTCATCTGTATCCCCCTCCCCTGGGTCATGCCTGAAAATAGGCAGAATCTGTCTAGTGCACTTACCAGGTCAACAAAAACTAACTAAATAAATAAATAACTTAACTAAGAGCAACCCCCCTAAATACAAAATTTAATTACTAATTGACTAAGGGGGCAAAACCTATTTGAAACTATATCTACTTATATAATTTATATGATCCATTTTATACTAAGAGCCGATGGGCATACTTAGGGGCAAAGACAGACTCCTATTTAGATTTGGTTTGTTTGCAACAATTGTGTTATGGGATCCCAGATCAGTTTAAATTGTCGCTGTTGACCTTTATTCCCATAATGGAGCCGTTCCAGTTTCATACAGTCCAGGAACAGATTCTTCAGAAATCATAGGTTGGAGGGTCTACATTTTTCCAGTTCCTAGCAATACATCTTCTAGCGTTCAAGAATGCGATATGAAATAATTTCCATAAGAAGCCAGAAGGTAGATTTTGGGTAAAACTAATACTTAGCATACAAATGTCCAACTCCTTCTGAATATCAATGCCCAATACATTATTGAGCACCTGAAAATTTTTATCCCAAAAAGGGATAATTTTGGGTCAGGAGGCAATCACATGTTCCAAAGTCCAAATTTCCCCACAACCCGTGCTACACTGCGGGGAGATAGTTGGGCAAAATTTATTCAAAACGTATGGTGTATAATACAATCTGTGGAAAATATTATATTGAATCTGTTTGAGTCTATTATTAATTGTGGTAACAATTCCAGAAATAATAGTATCCCATTTTCGAGGAGTAATGGCTATCGGCAATTTTGTTTCCCATTTATGTTTCAAGGCTTGTATAGGGGAAACAGTTTTATCTGATAAGCTTTTATAAGCCCTAGAAATTAACTTGTTCTTTTCTTTTGAAAAGCAATCTTGTAGTTGTGTTGCAGGGGGTGGGGTTAACTCAGTTCCTAATTCTTTATTATAGTAGGACCTTAATTGCAAATATACAAAAAAAAATCAAAGTGATATTTCTGTCATATTTGGTTAAATGACATAAATTGTCCATCTGAGCCTTATATATCTTTAAGACATGTGATGCCCTTCTGCATCCAACATCTATATATCCGGGAGTTGGAGGGTTCATGCCAGGCATTTTTGTAAATGGTGGTCTCAGGATTAATTCTCAAGTTTTCTTTGGAAAGTCTATGGAACTTCATCTATATTTCTAAGTTGTGCTTAAGGAAGACACTAGTAATTTTTGTTATTGCTGCTTTCTTGAGATTAGAAAATAGTGTCTGTAAAGGATTAACAAATTAACTTTGTAAATTTTAATATAATAACCACCAAGCTGGATCTATCTTATACCATTCCCCTATTTGACACGCCCTACAAGCCAAGTAATATTTCTCGAAATCAGGAAGGTGTAAACCTCCATTAACTTTTGTAGTTTTAAATTTTTCCAAACTAATCCTAGGTCTTTTAGTTTTCCAAAGAAATGCTTTGATAATTTTATCTAATTTAAGAAACCAATCATTCTCCAGTCTTAAAGGTATAGCTTGGAACAAATAAAGAAGTTTAGGGAGGATGCACATTTTTACCATCTGCACTCTGCCTCAAAGTGTCAAAGGAAGGTCCATTCAGGAAGCCAAAATATTTTTCAGGGAATGTACAATAGGGACATAATTGTATTTAAACATCTTATTCATATCTCAGGCCAAGAAAATGCCTAGATATTTATATTTCTCCATTTCTATCTTAAATGGGTACAAGCCTAAATTCTGAGAAATATTATTAGTATAAATAGGCAGCAGGGTAAATGTATCCCAGTTTATTTTGTAACCCAAAATTTGCCCAAAATGCTGAATAATTTCCATAATCTGATTTCAATTATTATCAGGATCAGTACTATATAACAAAATATCGCCTGCATATAGAGACATTTTAAGATGTTCTTTAGAATTAGATAAACCCATAAATTGAGGTACAGTTCTTATTGCTGTGGACAAGGGCTCTATACCTAATGCAAAAAGCAGGGATGACAATGGACATCCTTGCCTGGTTGCTCTAAATAATTAGATTTTTGGGGAAATTTCTTGGTTAGTAATTATTTGGGCAGTAGGTGAAGCATATAAAGTTTTAACCCAAGTAAAAAAATTACTCCCAACATTAGCTTTCTCTAGGACCTTAAAGAGGTAATCCCATTCCACCCTGTTGAAAGGCCTTCTCCACATCCAAAGATAGAATCACAGCACCCCTTGTGTGCTCATTAGTACTGGGATTAATAAGGGCATTGAATGCATTTCTGATATTATTATGGCCTATCTGGCCCTTCAGAAAACCAGATTGGTCTTTATAAATAATCTTACCAATTATACCTTCTAATCTTTTGCAAGAATTTTAGCCAATGTTTTGTTATCAACATTCAATAAAGAGATTGGGCGATATGACCCTGGGAGAAGTACATTTTTCCCTTCATTAGGAAGTAGCACCACCAGAGCCTCTAAAAAAGATAAGGGCCATAACTCCACCTGAAATAAAGGAGTTAAATAGTTCTGCCAGTATAGGTGTAATCTGATCTTTTAGATTTAGATTTTGTAGATTTCTATGGGAAGCCCATCTGGGCCAGGGGCCTTGCCATTACTTTGGTGTTTGATAGCTTCTTTCACTTCATCCTCAGTAATTGCACCATTAAGCCTTGCCTGTCCTTCTTGACCTATCTCCGAAATTTCAAATTTTGAGAAAGTTTCCAGATTTAAGGAGGGCACCCGATGTATATAAGTCTTTATAAATTTTTTTGAAAACCTTATTAATTTCTAAAGGGTCTGTAATTTTTTTCCCTGTGATTTCTAGCTCTTTAATGGCTCTACTGGCTCTTTTTTTTTCTTCAAAAGATAGGCCAAAACTTTCCCCGATATACAGGCTGGGCATAATACTTAGACATTGTTTTCATTATAACTCTTTCTAATTTAACATCCAATAATTTATTATATTGCCACTATAGATTCTCTCATTGTCTAAGGTCCCTATTTTTTTTAGTATGTACTGTAAATAACACATTTCTACCCTTTTAATTTCTTTTTCTAATTGGTTCATTTGTGCCAGTCTGGATTTATATTTATTATAAGAGTAGTAAGAGATTCTTTCCCTTAAAAATGCTTTCCATGCCTCCCATATAATGTCCAATGAGCACCCAGAGGGTAGATTACTCTCCATGTAAGTTCTACATTCTCTAATAAGAAAATCTGAAAAGTCATTATCTTGCAATAATAGTGGATCCATAGACCATCTTTCTTGCTTTATGAACATCTTACATCGAATTTTCAGTGTAAGTGGGGAATGGTCAGAAATTAAGATCCTTTCATATGAAATTGTTAATATTTTCTTTATTAATTATTGGGACTCTAAAATAAAATCTATTCTAGAGTAAGACTTACGTGGATGTGAAAAGAAGAAGAATTCACTAGAACACGGGTTCTTTAGTCTCCATAATTCTGATAAATTTAGATCTTTCATTTTCTGGATATTATACGGGAGACCTTTGACAGGATGGAACCGGTCCCCTTTCTGTCCAAAAGAGGATCCAGGGTCAGGTTAAGGTCACCTTCTATTAAATATGGGCCCAAAACTTAGTTAAATTAAAAAATAAATCTGTAAAAAAAACTCCGGATCGTCTTTATTAGTACCATATAAAGAGGCCACAATTAAATCCTGTTTATTATATGGCAGTTGACATATCAGATATCTGCCCTCATTATCTAGGAATGATTCCTTAAAACTAATATTTATATTTGGGAAAAAAAGAATCGCAACTCCTCTATGTTTCTTTCCCTTTGGGGCACAGTGCAGACCAGGACCTCTCCATAATTGTTTAAATTGTTCAAATTCTTGTTGATTAAGATGAGGTTCTTGTAAAAGAAGACAATTAATATGTTTCTTCTTAACAAAGTTCAGAATTTTCTTCCTTTTAATTGGATTGAAGATACCATTGACATTCCAAGTCATAACATTTAAAAGATCTGCCATATTCCAAATAATTAATTCTTCTCTAGACCACCTAGACTAACAGATATATACCGGTTGCCTGTACATGAACTATTTTTCCTAAAGTGCTCAAAAAGAGCTCCTAAGTATTACCCTCCTGCATGTCCACAGGACCAGTTACATTTTATCCAAAAATAGGTTGCTCTAGTATTATTTCTCCCTCTTCTATTTAACCCAAAGTAGTTTCTACTACATCCCACCTCCCTCCCCACAGAGTCTAACCTATCAAAGACTCCATATCCCCTCATATGTACAAATGTCGGCGTGGCTCATTGTCTGGGCTCCCATTCTTACTTATTTAAACTTCTATGAAAAAGAGTGCCTATCTTCTACGAGGTAACAAATACCAGATAATAACGTTTGCTTTATTCTGGTGGCTACTTCATGTTTCTGTGTTATTTTTTGTATTTTTTAGTTTCAATTCGTTGTATATATAATACTCAGCATCTTCCACTGAAAAAAAGGTTTTCCCTACTCCTAAATATATAATTTTGAGTGATATTGGTGTCGGGTGGAAAAATGGAATCTGGTTTTCCCATAAGAAACTCTTAATGTTTTTTAATGAAGCTCTTTTTTGTTGTGCTTCTGGATCCAAATCTGGAAAAATGAGAATATTGTTGTTGTTAAATTTTAAAGGTTTCTTCTTTTTAGAAATAGCCAAAAGAGTCTCTCTTTCTTGGTGTTTCAAACATTTTACATATATTGTTCTAGGATATTTAAAACTTAGATTTGCAAAAGCAGGGGATCTATGAGTTCACTGTAACTCAATCTTGTTTTCAGGATAACTTCTATCCAGTAAAGTTATCAACATCTTTTCACAGTATCCCAGTATATCATTTTGTTCAGCCCCCTCTGGAATTCCTAGGATCTTCAAGTTATCCATCCTTGATCTAAGTTCTAAATCTAAAAGTTTCTCTTTTAGAGATATCATTTGTTGTGAAAGATTTCCTGTCTTCTGTTTAATGGAAGGAGGCTCATCTTCAAGGCCTGACAGCCTGTCTTCAGAGTGAGACATTCGACCATTCAAGTCTGAGATTTCTTGTTTAACTTCTCTCATTTCCCTGTTTAGGCCTTGCAGCTTCTCTTCAAAATTCTGAAAACCAGTTTTTATTTGTTGTAGAATAGCATGAAGTAGTGAGTTGCTATCTTCAACATTATCACTGTTTCTTTGGGGGGGCAGGCTGAGGTGTTATTCTGTCTCCCCTCAGAGCTGATACCTTCCTCCATTCCTCCAGGTTCCATACAGGTATCCTGAGCCAGGTGCTCCCTAATTTCAGGGCCTGTATTATCTTCATTGTAAACACTTGTAGCAGCTCCCCCATGCCCCCTGTTGAGACATGATTCTATGCTTTATCCAATGGTGAAACAAATCACGGTGGAATAGTAGGTATGTTCTGCTTAGCTTCTGCGTCTGCCAACTGGCTGTGCCTCAAAGGGTCACCAGAAGAGTCCTGATCAACTACACAACCCTTTGCTGCCATCTCCAAAAGTGGGGGGTTTGATCTAGCCTGCATATGGAAGGAGGTAGGTTGTATTAAATCTTCAGAGTCTACCCCAGAGATGTTTAACTTATTTGTTTGATCAAAGTGGAGTGTAAATGGTAAAGGGCTGCTACTTACTATCAGGGTATTTTTTCTGGAAGAGGAATGGCTCGGCCTCCCCTCCCAGCAGAGAGTAAATTATCAGACTGTCTCCCAGTTCTCTTTCCCTTAGGTTTTAAGTCTGCTTTTGGGAAAAAGGCTCTAATTTCCTTTACATTTTTAGGTCTGGTAACCATTCGAAACAAAGCCCCCGATTTTATCACTCCCGTTCAAGGGAAAAAAATGGCTATAGCTTACTTCACCCAGTAGATCAACCAAAGGAAAAAAATGATGAAGCAGCTATCTTTTAAAATGCAGAATTTCACTTTACATACACCAGCATATCCTGGTGCTGGTCCCCATCACTAAAAGCGGCTCTTCATGTTCACTGCAGCTCGGGATAAAACCAGCACCATGGGCCTAGAGAAGGGATGACGGCAGCTCAATCAAAAAGTTGGAGTAAATTACTTTAACATATAAAACTCCTTAATCCACTCCCACACCCTCAAGACATGCAAGATAGCACTGCAGTTAGAAAAGAGTATGCCAAGTCCATGCCAACTATATGGCGTCCACCACAAAACACTCCTAAACCACAACCTCCACGCAAAAGCAGCGCCTAAAAAGAGAGGGGAAATTTCTTCTACCTGAAGTCCGGTAAGTACAGACTGTAAAACAGTTACCAGCCATGGTTTCTGTCACCACCAGTTTTTGAAGAAGCAGACATTCTTGCAGTTCGTGCTGGGAGCTCCTACACGCAGCTCTTCACAGCGCCATCTTAGCTCCTCCTCCGGAGGTGTCCTTCCGGTTTGTCAGTTTTGATAACTTTGGAAAAAGCATTTAAACACAATTCCACTTAAATCTGAGATAGTGTCTGCATTTGTCTTCCTTTTGCTCATTATTGTGTTTTGCATGGAAACGAGGTCCTTGTTCCTTTAGAGTTCATCTGCTTTTGCTATGCAATCCTTTCCTGAAGTCATAATCTTCTGACATCACAGTTCATTACTGCGGAAATGCTTATATGTAGGGTTTCCGGTTTTAGGTGTTTATGAGTCAAGAAAAAAGGTGTTTATTTTTCAGCTTTTCTCGCACCCTTTTATAGTAGCAACATTCTGTGTATTTCGGTGGAAATATAAAAAGCAATAGACAATTTCAGTATATTTCAGTGTTTATTATTTTTTTTAAAAAGGCACTGTGTGCACTGATGTTTATGTTGAATGACAGAGCAAGAAAGGTGTGGGACGGAGTGCTATAGATCAGCCATCCCCAGCCGCTACACAAGTCCACTGTGCCGATATTAGTTTGCACTTCATTTCATACGGCAACTTTTATTTCATGATCAGTATGATGGAAGCAAAAGGAGGGTGAATGACAGAGCTCTTAATCCCCCTCGATCAAATGTTGCCCAATATCACAGACATATGCTGTCAAGGGTGGGGGGGGGTGACACACAAAGTTGCTGCACCTCGTACTACTCCTTCTACCTGAGTCAGCAACAGAACAAAATGTTAAAAGTACTGTTGCTTTTGATATTTTTGCTATTTTCAAAGCATACTCTGTAGACACGATTTTCGGTGCTTTTCGGTTATAACCGATTTGAAAAAAAAAGGCGTTGGTGGGGTTTTATCGGGTTTTATCAGTTTAAACCGAAAACCGGAAACCCTACTTATATAAGAGGATTGTGACTAGCAAAGGATTAAAGGAGTTCATCAGGGGGTGCTAATGAGGAGCTAAAAAGCTTGGTCGCAATATTCCAGAGCTCCGTGCTAAAAGGCAGATAAAGTGCTTATAAACTTAATTTCCCGAATTTATAATGACTAAATTCATCAGCCAGAGAGGTGTAGAGATGGATGCCTATATTACTTCGGGCAAATCAGCCCGGCAAACAGCAAAAATGCGAAAAAAGGGGCTACTCAGGAGGGAGCCCAGGCGAGCGGACAAGGCCCGATTTCACTGTCGGCAGCAGAGGTTGCAGCAATCAGCCGGGCGGTCCCTGAACAGATTTTGAACGACTTCAAACTGCGTTGGATTAGCCTGGAGCAAACTCTAAAAGGGGTAGCCAATGAACTGAAACAGCATACGCATCAGATCAATGAAGTAGAGCAGAGATCTCTGATTTGGAGGATTGCAATAGAGAAATTCCAAAATAAAGTGCAGAGACTAGAAAAAGAAATAGAGTAATTGAAGGAGGCTTTGGACAATCAGGAGAATTATAGCGTAAGAAATAATCTCCATATCCGAGGGTTGCTGGAGGGAGCTGAGGGCAGGAACCTGTTGAAATACTGTGCAGAGACCCTGCCGAAAATGCTGAATATGGAAATGAATAAAGAGAAGCTGAAAATCGAAAGGGCTCACAGAGCCCTCACTCCAAAACCTCTGAGTGATCAACCTCCACGGCAAGTAATTTTTAGATTGCACCACTATCAAGACAGACAGGCAATATTGGTGGCATTCCGGAACAAAAAGGAGCTTACTTATGAAGGCCACAAGCTAACCCTACATCAAGATATGTCACTCAGGATACAGAAAAAGAGGCAACAATTTAATGCACACATGGATGGTCTATGGAAATGAGGGTTAGATTTCTTTATGGTGTACCCAGCATCTGTTAAGGTGAGAGTGGAGGGAGCCACCTTTTCATTTTGGGACGTGGAAAAATTGCAGGTCTTCATAGACGAGTGGGACCGGCAGAACAGGAAAACTTGAGCTGCAGCATGCTGTTAATGCGTAGAGTGGTATTTTCATTGCAATCTGCAAGATAGCTGATTGTTTAAATTGCAGAGACTGTACAAACAAGGATAAGGTTGGTAAATGAGGAAATACTGTATTTTGCTTCTTTTAGCCCCTAACACCTTTTGCTTTGACTAGAAAAAGAACTCCCAGACTGATCAGAATGCTGAATAGGAATGGGTTTGTAAATAAGGCTGGGAACACTCTTGAGATACACGGCCTGATCTGAGCTTGCAGCATTAAATTGCTCAATCAGAATAGGCTGAGCTATTTAATTACTCCATGTATGGACTAGAGACAGAACTTTTTATCTGTTAAGGGCATATAGCACCGGGAGGCAACCAGAATTGAAAAAAGATGGCTTTGTGCTTCACCCACATGAAGACCTGCGCAATGGGTAGGCCACAGAGACTCCTCCGGCTGTTATAATGAGAGAAGGCTGAAGAGAAGATGTAGGACTGCAGGTGTGCTCCGGAGGTGCTGTGGAGTGGATTCCCCTACAGGATCAAGGACTAAAAAGTGTGCTTTAAATAAATAGAGCTCTACGATGTCTTCTGCTATTTCCAGAATAAAGGAGGAGGGGTTATGGCTAATAGAAAAGTGAATAGGCTGGGTTATAAATACAATGGGAGAAATACACTGGGGGAGATAAATGGTCAGAGATGAGCCAACATGAGGCTGTGTAATGTAAAGAAAGGAAGGGGGGGGAGAGGGAAGGGAGTAAGCATCGCTTTGAATGGGGAGGGAGAGTTTATGAAGACTGTTAGAAAGGGACTGATATGGGGCGATGTCTTTACACAGCACCTGAAAGAAATGAAGGGAAATTAAGAAGACTGGTGGGGGGGGGGGACAAAGTTGTTGGGAAGCACGTTTAGAGAAAATATAGCAAGAGGGGCAGAGCAGGAGTATGGCGTAATTGGGGATCGATTTCATACTTACTACAATGGTATGTTCTACATTGGGGAGACATAATATAATAATAGGAAATTTGAGTGGGATGCAAATGAAGTTGGGATTAGGGAGGGGATAATGGATGGGGATTCAGTTTAACATGTGCACTGTTCGATATAAAGTTTCAGAGGGAGGTAAAGTTGGGGTAGTTCGTACACTGTTTATTATTATTGTTTGTGTTATATTTTTCAAAGTGGTCTGTGCTCTGATTTGTATTAGTATGGAAAATGATTATACATTGATAGTGGCTTCAAAGGGATGGGAGGTCTGGGAGGATTCCTAGTATAACAGCACAATCTACACAGGAACCAAAAATAGTCTTGTGGAATGTGAAAGGATTCACTTCTCCTGCAAAGAGAGCAAAAGTGCTTGCTGTTCTAAAAATAAAGAATGTGTCAGTGGCCTTATTGCAGGAGATGCACTTGTCTAACTGTTTGGCCCTGCAATCTTGACTGATTCAAACTGTTTTGCTGGGCTCTGCGTCCATAGACTTCAGTGAGTTTCAGAAGAAAATTTTCGTCCACCCTCTTTCCTTAATTAAATAGGCCTTAGCTCCACCCACTTCTGCCTAGGGAACCGCCCTTTCGTTTTCCTATTGGATACTCTCTGTCCTGTACCTCCTCTCTTTACTGCCCACTCTCCCTTCTCCCTGCTCCTCTTCCCCCTCTGCTAATCAACTCAGTCCCCTCACTGCCCCTGCCTCCCTTCTGTGCCTGACACCCCGGGGGCTCGAGAGGATGCCTCCACTGAGAGGTTGTCCTGGGTGGTACGGACTGGCTGGGGCCCCTATTCAAATTATGGGCTCAATGAATGCTAGACCCTCCCTGAAACCACCCTCCTCCTGGTTATCGGCCAAAGGCTTGAGGCTCGTGCACTTAAACATATGCAGCCTTCTACCAAACCTTACTGAGCTAACAGCTTGGGTGGCCCACTATAATCCCGGACATTATGGGGATCACTGAGACATGGCTTAAGCCACACGTATCTGATTCAATTTGTGACCTTCCAGGCTACAACCTCATTAGGTTGGACAGGCCCCAGAACAAGGGGGGGGGGGCGGAGTACTCATATACTACAAGACGCACTTAAACATCTGTCATAGGACACTCGTAATCTGCATCACAGCTCTGTGAGTTCCTACACGTCCTCCTCCTGCTAGGGAACACCAAAAAGGTGCATGTGATATGTGCCTACAACCCTCCCAAGGGTGGTGTGTCCGGGCTCTCCTACCTCCTAGACAGTCTCAGCCCAAGGTTGGCTCGAGCAGGGTTACTAGTCCTGGGGACTTCAACCTTAACTGGGCAAGTCGTGAGTGCCAACAATACAAACCACTGTTGGTTGGACTGGCCCTAAGCCAGCTCATCTCTGAACCCACTAGGCCCTCTCTCAGAGGCGACAAGGGCTCTGTCATCGACTGGGTACTAAGCAACAGAATGGAGAAAATTATCTCCTGTGGCATTCTACCTGATGCTATATTGGATCATTCTCCCACCTTCTACGTATGGGGCAATGCCCCTTCAAAAATCCCACACAAGGTGATTCAAATGAGGGATTACTCCAAAATCAATGCTGGAGACTTCCTTGAAGACCTCAGGCATACTGACTGGTCTCAGGTCATGGCCACCAATGACCCCTCAATGGCCCTTGACAACTTTCTAAAAGTGTTTACCCCACTTCAAGACAGGCATGCCCCCTCACAAGAAGGAGAGTGAGGGACACTGCAACTAAATGGCTCCATGGAGGCCTGTATACTCTCATGAGGCAAAGGGATAAATGCTGGGCGAGGTATAAGAGCTCACTGTCCAGCACGGATCTCCAGAATTACAGGCAGCTGAGGAACTCATGCAAGAGAGCCATTCGCTCAGCAAAAAGTGAATACTGTCAGTCCATCCTGCTCTCCACAGCCAATAATCCGAGGACTTTCTGGCAGAGCATTAAGAAAGTGGTGGGTGGGCCCACAGGCGCAGGTCACTGACATGCTCATTGACGGGGTTAACTGCAACAACCCCCTCACTATTGCCAATGCCTTCAACGTTCACTTCACAGACTTGCCTGCTTTACCCAAACTGTCGAACTACCCTGCTGGCCATGCCTCCTCACCCAGAGGGACAACCCCCATACTGCCCTTTTACCTCAAGGCAGTAACAGACATGGAGGCCTAGAAACTCCTTGCTGGTCTATTCCCATACACTGGAGCTGGGCATGACTGCCTGGAGCCCAAGCTGCTGAGGCTAGGGGCATCAGTACTAGCCCGGCCCATAGCCCATGTCTTCAACACATCACTCACCTCAGGCATAGTCCCAGACATCTGGAAGATGGCCAAGGTGATACCTGTACCCAAGCAAGGGGACACAGAAGACCTCAAGAACTACCGTCCCATTGCAATCCTATCAGCGATCAGCAAGCTCCTGGAAAAGGTAGTCGTCTCTCAGGTCACCCACTACCTACAGACCCACAACCTTCTCTCCCCTGCACAACATGGGTTTAGAAAGGGGCATAGCACCTCCACAGCCCAAGCAGTTGTTACCGTGGAGATCAGGTCTGTTGTTGACTGAGGTGAGCTGACCGGGGCCATCTTTGTTGATCTCTCAAAAGCCTTTGATCGGGTTGACCACACATTACTGTGCTCCTCTCTCCTGTCACTTGGCTTCTCCTCCACAGCTCTTACATGGATCAGTAATTACCTCATGGGCAGGCATCAGTACAAAAAATTCAACAAGGTCCTGTCTGAGCCTGCCCAGGTTAACTTCGGAGTCCCCCAGGGCTCTGTCCTGGGGCCTCTCCTGTTCTCTCTCTTCATAAATAAGCTACCCTTGGCTCCAGCTCAAGGGTCCTCAGTGCTGTACGCAGATGACCTAGTCATCATGGCCAAATCCCAGGACATCGCCACCGTTAACACCAAACTAAACTCAGACTTCGACCACATCCAAACTTGGTTGTAGGACCGTAAACTTGTTATTAACCTACAGAAGATGCAGGCCATGCTATCTGGCTCAACAGCCAAGTTAAAAGCCGCCCCAGATTCACTACAGATCTCCGGGGCTGATGGGTCACCACTGACTGTCGCAGGCTCGGTCAAGTACCTGGGGGTAACCCTTGACCCGCAGCTGGATATGAACCTGCACATACGAAATACATGCAAGGCCTCAAACTGCAAGCTGGGTCAGGCTTACAGAGCAAAAAGCGATCTAACTCCAGCTGCCCGTCTTGCTCTAGCCAGGGGAGTCCTCCTACCCACGCTTTGCTATGGACTAATCACCTTTTCCCACGTTGCAAAAACTAGTCTAGTAAAGCGAGACTCAGTGTACAACAACATATGCCATTTTGCGCTGTCAGCCCCCCGCCTCACTCACTGCTGTGAGCTTTAAACCCAGCTTGAGTGGCTCCCACTGGAAACTCACCGCTCTTATGTTGTGGGCAACTTCATTGACAATATTGTCAGAACTGCCACCCCTCAAAACCTTGCTGAGGCCCTTGTTCTTGCTACACCCTCCTACAACCTGTGATCCAGCAGCTCCCATGCCCTCCTGGTACCTAAAACCCGCACACAAATGGGTGACTGAGCCTTCCCATGCGTGTCATGAGGTTTGGAACTCTCTTCCAACTAGCACTCGCTCCTCTCCCTCGCACCAGAGCTTTAAAGCCTCCCTCTGGGGTTTCTCAAAATAGCTGCCACCTGTCTCTGCACTAGACAAAACCCTCTCAGCCTGAGATGCCCCAACTAACTGAGATGGTACCTAAACATTACGACTTGGGCAGAACACGACTGTGCTCATACTCCTGTTCTCACAGCATATATAAAATGGACCATTTAGGCCCACTGGCAAAACAGGGTGAGCACTATAACTGTGCACTCCTTTCTTTCTTTTCAGGCCCCTCTATCCCAACTGTGACTCCTCCTTATTCTAACTGCTAGCCTTACAGCTTGCTGCCTGGCGCGATGAATTCACACTGCACTTCTTTCTACTGACCGCAATGTTTAATACTGTATTGTAATACCTGTTTTTGGTATTGTTGTCTTACAATGTCCCTGTGTTCTGGTCACTTTATATTACCTCTTCACTACTGTTTGCCTGATGAAATCTGATGCTTGCAAAGTCCCTATTGTGCTAATTCTATGTAATGTAATCCTCCACTTGTATTTGCCTGATGTTCATGTATGTACCTTGTAATGTACCTTGTAATCTCCCGGGTCACACCTGAAAATAGGCACTTGGCTGTCTAGTGTGCTTACCCGAATAACAAAAGCAAATAAATAAATAAATAAACATTAAAAACTGGCTCGAGGATGGGTTGGGGCCTGCCACGCAGCAGCTTATACCACTTACAAAAGAGGGGTGACAATACTCTTAAACAAGCACCTACCGTTTATGACCCAGCGAGTAGTAAGAGACCCCATAGAGGGAAGGTACATATTCGTAGTGGATGAACTATCGGGTAAACAAATTACCTTTGGGAATATTTATGCACCGGCAAATTATGATAAGGTCTTTTATCAAAAGACTCTGGATGTGTTAGTCAAGGAGCAGTTCCCAAACCTTATTCTTGGTGGAGACTTCAACTGCATGGCGGACCCCAAAATGGATTATATGGGAAAACAGGATAGAGCAGAGAGGGTGATTCAGCAGTGGCTCCATGGGCTGGTGGAACTAGGCCTTCTTGATGGCTGGAGGATGGCTAACTCTGACTTGAAAGAATATACGTTCTACTCCAACCCACATAGCTCATGGTCCTGGTTGGACTATATCTACATTCAAAGGGTATTATACCAACAGGTAAAATCAGTGGGGCATAGTCCAATATTCCTGTCAGATCATGCTATGGTTGAGATGGAGATAGAGTTGTCTCACCCTGAGGGTCAGAGGGGATGGTGGCAATTCCCTACTTATATGTTGTTTCAGGAAGAATTCAGAGAGTTTATAAAAGAGCAATGGAAATTTTATGAGGAACAAAATAGGGGGACAGTTGATGATGTGGGCACGTATTATGAGGCAGGCAAAGCATACATGCGAGGAATGATAATTGGATATACTGCTAAGAAGAGAAGGAAAAAGAGACAGAAACCGAGGGAATTAGAAGTCAGAATAGGGGACTTAGAAAAATAAGTGCTTAGTGGTGGGGTAGAGGCCAAGAGCTGAGAGCTGAAATTGGCCAGGGAAATATTGAACTCGAATTTAGATAAGGAAGTCAACACCAGAATGTTCTTTGCTAAACAAAAGGTTTATGAATGGGGAAATAGGCCGGGTCCCCTTGTGGTTCGGCTTATGAAAGGAGGGAAAAGTAGTCATCGCATAATTCAAATTAAAGATAAACAGGGGAGATTGTTAAAGAAAGAAACAGAAAATAGAGACATATTTAAAGAGTATTATGAAGGGCTATACCATGCGGAATGCTAGGGGAAGAGTGTAGAAAGGGAGCAGTTCCTTAAGGACCTTAAAATTCCTAAGCTGAATAATGAGCAAAAGAAAACGTTAGAAGCGAAAATCAGTATGAGGAAGTCAGGAAAGCAATCGTTCATCTGAAGAATGGTGAGGCTGATGGCCCGGATGGCTTCGGAGCAGATTTTTATAAACTGTTGAAGGAAGAAGTGGTGGGTACACTTTGTAGTATTCTGGAAGAAGCTAGGGAGAACCAAGGGATACCTCGGACATGCTGTCAGGCCCTCATAACAGTCTCCTCAAGACTGGTAAAGATATAGAGGAATGTCCCTCTTGAATCAAGACTGTAAAATCATGACAAAGGTGCTGGCTGGGAGGTTAGATGAGGTACTTCTCCTATTAGTTAGACCAGACCAAATGGATTTTGTAAAAGGAAAGCAGTCCTACCACAATATAAGATTGTTGAATGTCATATGGTGGGGAAATCAGCATCCAGGGGAGGCGTGTGTCCTATCTATGGACACTGAAAAAGTGTTTGATAGAGCTGAGTGGGCATATTTCTTGCAACTTTTGCAGAGATATGGATTAGAGGAGGGATTTGTGAAAATGGTAGGTGCCTTTTATAAAACTCCAATGGCTCAAATATTGATTAATGGAACTCTATCCCCGGAATTTAGGTTGCACAGGGGAACAAGACAGGGGTGCCCACTGTCGCCCCTCCTGTTTGCCTTGGCAATTAGGATTCGCAGTGATCCTAACATAAGGGGAATTCTAGGGAAGCTTGCTGGGAAACATGTCATCCCCCTCTGTGCCGATGATATCCTGCTGTTCCTCACTGAGCCGAAACAGTCTGTCCCCGGTCTACCATCAATAATAGAACAGTTTGCAGTATTCTTGGGATATAAAATCAACATCCAAAAATCAGAGAGTATGTTCCGGGGGGGGGGGTTAGCAGAAGGAATGAAGGAATGAGGCATGGGGTTTAAAGGTAGTGCAAAAAACTTTTACATACCTGGGTATTAAGATAGGAAAATACCTTGGGGTTCTATATGAAGAGAACTATAAGCCATTGTTTAGAGAAACAGTGCAGGATCTAGGTAGGTGGAAAGAGTTGCCCATATCCTGGATGGGAAGGATAAATCTGCTCAAAATGAACGTACTCCCAAGGCTGTTATATGTAATGCAGATGCTTCCATTTAGTCTACTGGCATGAGATATAAAAAACATTGAAAAAGCTTTTACAGTCTTTATATGGCGGGGTAAACACCCACAAATTAGTTTGAAAAGATTAAAGGTGCCTATGGCACAGGGTGGACTAAACTTTTATGATGTCACGGGCTACTTTCTGGCAACCCAATATAGATATATTCAGAATTGGGTCAACTGAAGTAAAGTAGCAAGCTGACTTGAATTAGAGGAAGAAGGGATGCAGCGGAGAGTTTTGAGCTATCTGGGAAGGGAGGGCTTTAAACTATACAGTAGACTATCAACACCCAACTCTATGGTGCTAGCGAGTCTAAAGGCCTGGGACAAAATCAAAAGGAGACAGGGGCTGGGCACAGCCCACACACTACTGGTACCGGTGGCAGGGAACCCTGACTTCCTGCCGGGCTTAGAAGACGAAGGATTTAGACTGTGGCAGACCAGGGGTGTGAGATATGTGGCAGATCTAACCACGGGAAATGGCATGTATTCTTTCCAGGAGCTGAAGGAGGGGCTGAACCTCCCATCCACACACTTGTATAGATATTTACAGGTGATAAATTACTATGAGAGGATAGTTAGACCTCAGGGAACTTCAGACCAGATCTCTGAATCTGAAAGAGAAATACTGGGGGCTTTTAGGAATGAAAAAGGGCTTATTGGGCGTGCAGTGAAATTAGATAGGAAGTATTTCCAGACACCTGTACAATTGGCCAAGAAGTGGTGGGAGAGAGATTTAGGAGAGGAAATCAGAGAGCCTAACTGGCAAATAATGCTGGAATCTCACAAGAGCTTGCTAGTATGCAATAGATATAAGGAAACACAGTTTAAGTTCATACAGAGATTATATTATCCCCCGGCCATGGTACATAGATTCTGCCCTGGGGTGACCCCGATCTGTAGTAAATGTAAAGTTGCACAGGGAACATACAAGCATTATTATTGGGAGTGCCCACTGATTGTTCACTACTGGAAGGGGATAGTGAAAGAAATTTCGACTATGAGGGGGCAACACATTGAATGCTCAGAGAGATCATTGCTCCTGGGGGTGGAAGGAGTGGATAATGAGGACTGGGTACTCTATCCTAAATGGATCTGGATACTCCTTGTGGTTGCTAGACAGGGAATACAAGATGTCTGGACAACAGCCCTGGGGCCCACAGTGGAGCACTGGAAGGAGCTCACTCTAAAACTCCTTGCAGTAGACAAATTAACCTACTGCCTGGAGGGAGAGGAGGAGAGATTCGAACGGGCCTGAACTGGATACGTGAGCTCCCTGAGTGTGGAAGATAGGATGGTGCTGGAGGGTAGTGGAATAGTGCACTGAATGAAGGGTTGGACTGACAGGGTGGGAGATGGATGGGGAGTTTTCTCCTTCTTGGAATGGGGAGGAAATGAACAAAAGAAAGGAACTAATACAAAGATATAATGATAAATGAGACACAGAGACAGACCAGATTAATTGCTGGAGTTTACCAGCTTTGTTTTTTTTTTATTATTTATTCTTTCTTTTATTGTTTGTTAGGTTCGTTTTATCTGATAAAATTTGACAATAATGGATTGATAAAGTTTTAACAATGAGAATACACATAAAACAGTGGATTCTGAATTGTATGCTGACATTACCTGTACATGGCTGACTATCTTGCATGTCTGTTAAATGGTAATGTAATGAGTGATCTGTCATTTAATAAAGATATTATACAAAAAAAAACAGTTCATCAGTTGCAGGGGATAATGATTCCTTAAACAGTACGGGGGCAAGAATCCTATTTCCATGTAAACGGACCAAATAATGAAAAGAACAGAAATGTGGAAATAATGTAAAATACACTGAATTTGTTTTTTAAAGTGAAAAACTCAAGTTTGTTGACCACTTGACATTAGATGTCATCTGACAACATATTTTATTTAATCCTTTATTGGCATGAGATGTGAAAATTGTGCCATTAAGGTATTAATCCCAGTAAAAGTAACATGGTTATAAAGTTAACCTTGCTTTCTGTTGTATTTTTATTACCAAGGAACTGACTAGTCAGAAGCACAACATTTTGGCAAGGCTTTGAGGCTGACTGTCTTGCTAGAGTTTACAAAATTAATTTGGGGGATCCACCACGGTTTCAAGAAGACTTTTAACTTCAGACCTCACTGGTTTGGACAGCAGATACTAAACTGTATTGTTTCCTTGTTTCAGTAGGTCACTGCACATGGAGTTTTTAGCTGGCCACCTGTGTTTGGAGCAGCATTACACAAACATGTGCCCCCCCCCCAAATAGGGAGAGGTCTCATATGGATGTGGATAATTGTGTGTAAACTATTCTGCAGTGTACCTGGCTTGAACAGACCACTCCTATTGAAAATAGTACTGACCTGTTTGTCTCAAAGTACAAGCTTAATCTGGCCCCAAACACTTGGATTCCTCTGTGCAGTCCTGTTCAAATTTTTCATTTGCTAATACACATTGTTGTGTCCTGCTATAGCTGTCTTTATGAAAAGACATAGAAATGAAACCCCTAGGTGGCGCTATCCCAAGGGCTACTACCCTTGCCTGCTTGGCTAGTAGCAGGTTAAGGGGTCTTATTAAGCAGGTGCCTCCACCCGGAGGTCAAGATTATTAGTGGTCAGTCTAACCTGGGCATTAGCCTCCGGGACACTGCAACCCCCCTTTTTCCCTTCTAGTGGCCTGAATAATATACAATAATTACTTTCACAATGACTCTTATTCACCAGGCAATTACCCACACTGTTTGCACTTACCACCAGGGCTGGTTCCTCTAGCTTGACCCTGGGGACCCCTGTAAAACAAGGTTATGCACAGCAAATAGCAACAGTACAATACTTTTGGCACAAACTGGAACCACAGTCAGGTTAAATGCAAACAAAGTTAAATCTGATTTATTCAGGGGACTTGAACAAGGGAGGGGCGTGATCAGGTTGATTTGCTTAAAAGCTATATTAATCAGACAGTTATGCATGCAGTTCAGAGTCCCTACACAGTCACACACTCTAGGTACCTAGGTAGGAAAACGATAGGCTAGCCAGGAACATTGCAGCTGGTTGTGGCCCTGTGATGGAAGAAAGCAACATGCACAACACACACTATTTGTAATCCGGAGCCGGAGGGCTCAGTTCATGAAAGAAAAGGCAACAAGACAATCAGATGACAACACTTTTAGATTTAGCTGTTGTTGCAGGGAGCTACCCTGATGTTTACTCACGATACCCAATACTGAACACAGGCAGGATGAAATCGAGACTGCAGGCTGTTGAGCTGGAGTGCCCCGGAGAAGCAGGGCCCACACAAATCACCGAGGCATTGTTCCTGTTCAAGGCGTTGAGCAGGGGGCTGATCCCCAGGCCGGTCTCTCGTCGATGACTTTCTCTGTGTAGCAGGGTCCAGGCAAATGGAAATCAATACAGATTCAGTCCATGGAATTGGATACAGCCTCCAGCAAGCAAAACACAGTTCAAACACACAGTAGGGAACCAAATCACGACCCACTATAAGCACACAGCACATTTACATGTAAGGAAATTCCACTGTAACAGGCAAATGGCTCACCGGTCACAATTACAGAGTCTCTGCAGAATTCGGGGAGTTCAGAGGTAGCTGGAAGTCCTGACAAGCTGATTGTATTCACCAAATCTTCAGTCTTCTTCAGGTTAAAACCTGGTCACAATTTAGTAGCTTAATTCGCTCTCCAATTTCGGATTCAGTTAGAAAAAAGCACAAGTTGCCTCTCAGGAACAGCAGGCAGGCATGCAGGCCAAACTCGGGCCTTTCCACAGTTCTCCCACGCGAATCCACTATGGATTGCTGCTCTAACTATCTTGGGCTGTTACTTCTTCACTTTCCAACTCAGATCTAACTGAAACTGCAAGCAGTGTGGGACTTTCCCCAAGATCCAAAAGGTTTGGTTGGCTGATCTGTCTGTCAGTCACAACAAGGGCTCCTCCTCCAGGTTATTTTAGGTGCCAAAAGCCCCAAACTACAATTTCTACAAGTTTTGGCCCCACCAAGCCCCTGTAGGTAGGCTCCATTTTAGAGTCCCAAATGTACTGATTGGCCCATTCTGCAGTCCAGGACCAAGATGATGGAAACAAACAGAACTGTCCATGCTGCAAAGAAGGCAAGTTAGAACAAACTGCAGTATTATTACCACTGTAACAAATGATCAGCAAACAAGTACATCTTCTAACAGAGCTCCCATTCAGATTAATTATGACTGCAATCTAGGCAGCTCCTAAAGAGACAGTACACAGAGGCTATACAGGCACTCTCTGGCAATACATTTAAACTGCTAAAACGCAGAACACCAGCCTGGCAGTGAGCATTTAGGCAAGCTCAAGAAAGACTTTTCAGGAACTGCCATTTGTAGGGGGGTTACACCAACATAGAATTTGCTGGCAGATAAGGATTGCTTGTCCCACCCAGTCCGCCCATTTTTCCCTTCATATAGTATTACCACAGATCCTGCTTGATCTCAGGCCCATTCACTCACCCCCTCCTTCCCTTTCCCTAGATTAATTTTATGCCTATCCTATGTATTATTTAACCCCACCACTATTTTCGCCCCCACTACCTCCACTGGAAGACAGTTCCAGGAATCCACCACTCTTTCTTTGAAGATGTACTTTCTCACATCTCTCCTGAATCTATCCCCCCTCCAGCTTCTTAATGCACCTCCATGTCCTTGAGCACCTTTTCTGAAAAAAACTTCCCTCCTGTACCTTATTTACCTCCAAGAGGAATTTAAAGATCTCTATCATATCCCCCCACCCTGCTGTCTTCCTGAATGTATATATTTAGGTCCTCAAGTCTGTCTCCTCATAGGGCTTCTGACGCAGACCCTGCATCATTTTAATTGCTCTCCTCTGGACTGCCTCTATTCTGTCTGTGTCCTTTCAGAAGTGTGATCTCCAGAACTAGACACAGTACTCTAAGTGGGGTCTTACAAACAGTCTATACAGAGGCAATGCCAACACCCTCTTCCTGCTGGTGATACCGCTCCCCATGCACCCCAGTATCCCACTAGCCCTTCCAGCTGCCTTATCACACTACCTGGCCACCTTTAGGTCATCCAGTATAATTACTCCCAGGTATGTTTCTTGCTTGGTAGTTGTAAGTACCCCTTTCCATTTTTGTATTCTGCCCCTGGTTTCTGAGCCCCAAGTGCATCACTTTGTACTTTTTTGTGTTCAAACCCAGCTGCCATACCCTTGACTGCTTCTTGAGTTTTTTCATGTCTTTGCTTGTCCTTTCTACCCCACCTCCCAAGAGTGTTTACCCTACTGCAAATTTTGGTGTCATCTGCAAGGAGGCAGACTTTTCCTTCCAGCTCCTCTGCAATGTCACTCACAGATGTTAAAGAGGACTGGACCCAGCACTGATCCCTGAGGCACCTGCTGGACACCCTCCCTTCCTTGGAGTGAACTTCGTTTACCACAACCCTCTGCCACCTATCCCCTAACCAGTTTCTTACCCTGTTTGCCACCTTTGGATCCACTCGTAATCTACCTAGCTTGCTTACTAGTCTCCTGTGTGGAACAGTGTCAAAAGCCTTATCAAAATCTAGGTAGGCCTCATCCACAGCTCCACCCTGATCTAATTCATTGGTCACCCAGCAAATAAATCTATCAGATTCATTTAACATGACCCTCTCCTCCCTGTGAATCCATGCTGCCCTGGGTCTCGTAACCCATTGGGTTCAAGATATTTCACAATCCTTTCCTTCAGCCGTGACTCCATTAACTCTCCCATCACCAATGTCAGGATGACTGGCCTATAATTGGCAGCCTCTTCCCTGCTATTACTTTTTTGAAGTGAGACTACATCTGCCCTCCTCCAGTCCTGCGGAATCACTTCTGTTACCAGTGAACGCTATGAGAGGTGCAACCAGTGCCTCCCTGAGCTCACCCTCAATACCCTTGGATGCACCCCATCTGGCCCCATTACCTTGTCCACTCTGAGATTAGTGAGTCCCCTCAGGACACTCTTCTCTGAAAACAGACTAGTGTCCACTTCTCTCCTTCCAATGCTCCTCTTACTTTTTTTGTGACCCCTCCTCTTCTCCTTCCTGTGTGAACATTGAACAAAAGTGTTTGTTCACGATGTCGGCCTTTTTCTGGTCCCCCTCTGCATAGACCCCCCCCATTCCCTTTTTAACCTTACAATCCCACCCCTGGTCTTCCTCCTTTCATGTAAATACCTAGAAAATGTCTTGTCCCCCTTCTTCTCAACCTGGGCTATTCTCTATTTAGTTTGTGCGTCCACACTCCTTATTGCTCTACCTGCTTCCCTCTGTTTCCCTGATACACCTCCCAATCTTCCTGCCTCTGCCTCTGCATCTGTGTATACCATCTGAATGCTACATTTTAGCCTTTCCCTCCATATCTTTAGAGAACCATCACGGTCTCTTTTTCTTCTTGCTTTTGCTCACTTGCTTGATGCAGAGGTTTTTGCCTTATTTATCTATTTTTATCAGGAGAGACACACTAAGCTGAAAGCTTGTTTACAGGTGTGACCTGGGAGCACAAAGAAGTTAAGTGACTTGCTCAGGGTCACATAATACGCAAGTGGGGGCTGTGGGATTCAAACCCAGGTCATCAGGTTTGCAGCTCAGAGCCATAAACCACTGCGCTATACTGCCTCCAAAAATGATACTTCATGATGTCCTAAACATCTGCATAGAATGCTTCAAAAATTCTCTCTTCATTCCCATGTAGATTGCCTGAAGAGAGAACTGGTCATATAGTCAAATTCCCTATGGCCCTTTTCTGGCTTCGCCCACTGTTCCTCCACCCACCCAGGTTACCTCCCCAGGCCAGATCATCCCAGAGGCATTTACCCATCTTTTAAAAATCTGTCCTCCTGAAGTCCAGGACCCTCACCCTTCTGTGGTTTAATTCTGCAGCAGTCCTTGTATTGAACCACACTGTACGACAATCGCTGGTTCAACAATGGTCTCCCTTGAGGTCTGCAGCACTGTCCCAGTTTACCCCATCATGAGTGGGTTCATTGACTAGTTGCCTGAGGAATGTCCTCTGCAGGGAATCTAGGATGTCCCTGCTTCTAGCTGAAGCCACAGCTGTGATGTTCCAATCTAAACCCAGCAGATTGAAGTCCCCGCACCAGCACCACCTGCCATCTTGCCAGTAGCTTGCCACCAGTACCTTATCTAACTCCTCTCCCTGTGTTCGAGGTTTGTAGATCATGCCAGTATGAGTAGAGGCTCCATTCCCTGTCTCTAGAGTGATCCCAGTACCTCTGCTGCCCCCCCATATTCCCTGTATAGAGTTCCTACTTAAGTAATAAGGCAGGGAATGGATTGTTGTGGGATTTACCCGTGCCTTGAATGGTGTGGCATGAGGAATTGCTGAGTGTGTTAAACCATATGAGAAGTGTGCAAATTCCACAACAACCCACACTCTGGAGTGACATATTGCGATTATAAAATGGACCTATCTGTGGAAAACACTAAGACATAAGAAGAATGCTTTAATTACATGTTTTATTAAAAATGAAATAAATGATGTAATGTATCCACCAATAACAGTCTCATAGTTGGGTGTTTTGTTCAGCTTGAAGCAGTATGTTACAGAAGGTGATTTCTCCTGATCATGTTCACCAGTCACTGGTTCCAATGCACGTGCTTTTAAGAACTAAATATTTTTTTTAAACACTTGAGGTTCTACCTTCTGTTGCCATGATCATTCCATATCTAGAGCAAGGCATGTGGTTCTGCTCTCTGGACCTTCAGGACACCTTCATCCACATCCCAATCCATCCATCTCACCAGTGGTTCCTGAGGTTCCACTAAGAAGGGATCTGCTGTGAGTTCTGGGGGGGGGGGAGTACAATGAGATGCCAAAACTCGGGATCCCAGCATTCAGGATCCAGAGTTTGGCTGTCCAGCACACACCTGCCTGACACACAGAAGCTGGTGCTGGCAGGGGTAAGGTTGTGGATGTGACAAACTGCTACCCAGCCTCTAGCCATGTACCACAAGGGGGGAAATCCAGTGGTTGACCGAGCTGCTCCCGTGGGGTGGAGGGCTAAGCCACTAGCAGCTCAACCACCAGTGTGCTCTGGCCTGGGTTTTATTCCCTGAGGGCAACTTTTTTGCACGGCGCTGTTTTGCCCCTGGAACTTCTTGTAACTTATTCTGAGGTCTGCTCCCCCACGGAGTTAGTTATTTTAGTTATGGGGGTGCGGGGTATTCTAAGACCTTGTTGGTCTTTCGACAGTAGGTCTCCTAAATTCGGGCTTATGGATTTCAGGAGACTGACTGTCAGGATTTCATAGTAGATCCATTCTGGGGCATGCCATTCTGCCTTTTGTTGGCTTCCAGAATCTTCACCAAGTGTATAGCAGTGGTGGCAGCCTTCCTGCTGCACCGGGTGTACCCGTACCTGGATGACTGGCTGATCACTAATTTCTCCAGAGCAAAGATGGAGAGATCCAAGGATCTGTCCTTTCAGACCTGTTCAGCCTTGGGTCTCCTAGTCAACAAGGCCAAGTCAGAACTCAGTCCATCCCAGATCGCTAGTTTCATCAAGGCAGATCTTGACTCCCTTCAGGCCAAGGCCTGACTCTCGGTGGACC
This sequence comes from Neoceratodus forsteri, assembly GCA_016271365.2. NCBI lineage: Eukaryota > Metazoa > Chordata > Ceratodontiformes > Ceratodontidae > Neoceratodus > Neoceratodus forsteri. The sequence goes on from CM028129.1 coordinate 1,056,091,907, forward strand.
AGGCAGAGGATCTTATCTCCTTTGAGAAATCATTTTGGGTTGGGTAATTGCATCCTACCCAGGATGTCCAGCATCTGCTGGGGTACATGGCAGCTTGCACCAGCATGATCTGCTGGGCCTGCTGGAGGATGCACCTCCTGCAGTGGGAGCTGGCCCATCAGTAGTCTCAGCACCTTGGTCATCTTGACCAGCCAGTCACGGTGACTCAGCTGATGTGCGCTCATCCCAGAACATCTGCAGGAAAGAATCCTGTTTGTCCACCCAGAGCCAGTGCTCACTGTTTTGACCGATGCTTCTCTGATGGGATGGGGAACCCACCGGGGGCCCACGGGCTGTGGCCCCCGTGAGGAGTCTCAGTGTGACATCAACCTCTTGGAGCTCCGAGAACTACGTCTAGCTCTGAGAGCCTTTGCTCCCATAGTTCGGGGTCAAATCATTCAGGTCCAGACAACACGACGACCATGTACTGCCTCAACAGCTGTCCCAAAGAAGTTATGCACTCCAGTACTGGTTCAAGAAAGCAGTCCACCAGCGTATTCCAAATTTGCAAAATCAAGTGTTTTATTCCACAGAAAGTACAATAAATTCAAAGATTACAGCTTAGCTAGTGCAACAGCAAATTTAAACACTTGGTGTGTTCACTACCCAGCACTTCGGCGTTAGCCTTCTTCAGGGTATGTCGGCTTATTCTTTACTCACATCCAGTTTTATAGGTTATAGTCAGTGACATCACTACCTTCATTAATTATGTGCACCTCATGAAATTTAAAGTGATAATATCAAAACAATGTGCTAACTAAAAAACAATGTGGCTTATTCTTACAGCATTTATTTACTTTAGGGGACACACCTGGGAAGCGAATGCACCGAGTGAGAAATACGGCCGCATGAGCATTGCAGTCACTGATATGTCACGCCCCCACAGAACAAACATAAGGACTAAAGTAATCTAAAATGAAATGTGGTGTTATTTAATTATTTTACTAGTGACAGCATAATTTATCGCTCTCAAAATAATATATTCCTGGACCCGGTGGGTTTGGGGGGCGGGGCGCCCCACAGAACAAACATAAGGATATTGCAAACTAAAGTAATCTAAAATGAAATGTGGTGTTATTTAATTATTTTACTAGTGACAGCATAATTTATCGCTCTCAAAATAATATAGTCCTGGACCCGGGGTGTGTGGGGGGACGCCGTGCCCCCACAGAACAAACATAAGGATATCGCAAACTAAAGTAATCTAAAATGAAATGTGGTGTTATTTAATTCTTTTACTAGTGACAGCATAATTTATCGCTCTCAAAATAATATATTCCTGGACCTGGTGTGGGTGTGAGCACCCCACAGAACAAACATAAGGCAGTCGCTACTCGAAAATGAAATGTGTAGTTATTAATTTATTAATGACAGCATAATTTACCGCGAAGCGCCCCCACCTAACATAGTTAGGTACTGCTGCGATTGTTATTATATTTACAAACAATGCCCATCACAGATGTCTAATATAGCCCTTTCCTTTGCATCAGAGCCTTGTCAGTGACGCTATCCCTCTACTTTCCCAGAGGTTGTAGTTGGTTGGCACAGACAAGACTGTGTTTAAATGACTGTTTTTGCAATTGAGGAAGTTCAAGTAACGCGTTCAAACCATATCTACTAATATAGCCCTTTCCTTTGCATCAGAGCTTTGGCAGTGATGCTGTCCCACTACTTTCCCAGAGGTTGTAGTTGGTTTGCACAGAGAAAACTGTGTTTTAATGACTACTTTTGCAATTGAGTCAGTTAAATAACGTGTTCAAACCATAAAAAAAAAAAATACATTTAATGGGCACGGAGAAATTGGATTTGGCTGATTGCAAGACGTGTGTTTGGGGGCTGGGAGAACTGACGCTGTTTGGAGGACCTAGTACCGTAATCCGCTGAATTCCAAAACAGGGGCACTCTGTGTTCCCTAATCTGAATAATCGCCATTCTTACTACTGAAAGGCTCTTTTCTTATATACAAAAATATATTATTGTGACAAAAAATATTACTGCTCTTATCCTAAACAGCATATTCTAGACAGACTTGATCATACTCTAAGCATTTCATGTTATTAATGTTCTTAATATCAGTTCCTTTCAACACTTTACATTAAGTTGGTTTACATCATTTCGTATACTTCCTTTATACATTTTTACTTTATATTGTCAATCTCCTACACTGAGTGAGGTTCAGACAATTTTCATTATTATATGTAATTTATTCATTATTAGAAACATTTACAGTCTGACCTACCAAGTATGATCTAATGTAATAAGAAACAAAAAGCAGAGGTTAGGGTGGAGAAAGGAAGGAGAGATTGTTGCTGAATAAACTATCCAGTCTGTTGAGGCCAAAAACTCTCCCTAGATAGAATTGTTGATTATTTATTTGCTCTGCATAATTGAAACAGTTTGTCGTTTATTACTGTTAAATGATATCTGTATAACCAGCACTGGGACTGATCAGCAGTGTTCAGTTTACCGTTTTTTATATTAACTTATTTTCTCAGTCGAACCGCCATTTTCGAAGCAGATACCGACGATTCGCGCTGATTGTTTAGTTGTGGGTATCGCTAGTTGAGAGCTCTAGTAAACACTACAGCAGATTTATAATCCAGCAAACTAGTAAAATGAAAATGCTGCTGGTATGTTTCAGTCAAAACGAAAGACTAGATCAACTGCAAATCACTACCGAGTCTGGCGAGAAAATCCGCATACATGCGCTAGGTGGCACATTCTCACGCATGCATGAGATCTTTCCTCTGACCGCAAGTGCGCATGTGCGGGATTTCTGTGCTAGACTCCGGTAGTGATTTGCAGTTAATCCAGCACTTGTTTTACTGTGAAACATACCAGCAGCATTTTAATTTTACTAGTTTTGCTGGATAATATGTCTACTGTGACGTGTTTGCTAAAATTTGCACCTCAGCACAGCGTGCACAGCAGATGCATGTTCCCGGCGTGTTCTCGGTGGGGTATCTGCTTCTGGGGGATGGCGAGTTTCAATAGGGACAACTGAAAAGAAACAAGTTGAAAATATAAAAAAACAGGTAAACTGAGCACTTTTACTTTGATGCAAGACAATTCCCATGCATATTTAGTGCTCATTTGTGCCCACAGATTATCATTTACGAAATGAAAGTAAACCGATGGGCTAAGCTGACAGTGCCCCTTTAAAAGCAAAAAAGAAAGAGAAGGCATAGGATAAATTCAGGTCATCAGGTGATCTCATACCATTACCTTTTGCAATGTCATGTATTTTGTCTATTGAAAGTCCAGCCAAATGTCAAGGTATTACAATGGGCTGTAGTGAGTTTTAGAAATTAGGGAGAGTAGGCGGGGGGGGGGGGGATTCTTCAAGAAATCCCAACATGTTACTTATTAATTGTTTCACAGAGGTTCAAAATTCATTTTAGTTTTATTTCCCTACCCTTAAAAAGGGTTTAAGGTTCCAAATGTCATTTAGTCCTTTTGGTTTAACTGTTTTTTTTAATTTGAATCTCCAGTAACTTTCTCCCTTGAGTAGTAACTCTTTCCTATTGCCACCTCTGTGTGGTGTTTTTACCTATTCTAAGCCTGTGAACTTCAAAGTTTTAGTATCTGAATTGTGTACACTCAGGAAATGCCTGCCAACAGGGGTATCCATTCTCTGATTCAGTATAGAACATACATGTTTCTGTATTTGATCTTTCAAAGGCCTGATTGTTTTGCCAATGTAGCACAGATTGCATCCACACCAGAGGATATATACCACAAAGGATGTTGTACACGAAATGAATTCCTTAATCAACATTTTTTCCATTACTAGGTGATATAAATTCCTTGCTAGGGAGTGCATATGCTACATCTATGGCATTTGTAAGACCCCTGGGGTTTTGCTGGCAACCAGGTTGTTGACTTTTCCACTGATTTGAACTAGCTATGCACCAGTTTATCTTTTAGGCTTGGACTTTTTCTGAATGTAATGCACGGATTGGCATTTATTGATTTATTCTGAATTTTGTCTCTTTTAAGGATATGCCAATTTCTCCAGATAATATTTCCTATCTGCCCAGACATGTGGTTAAACTCTGTTGAAAATGTAATCATGTTTTCTCTTTGTTTTCTCTCAATAGTTCTCTTTGTGTTTTGTTTTTTGTCTATTCTAATGCATTGTTTAATATGTTGTCTGGGTATCCCCTCGCCTTAAATCTAGAGATTAATTCATCTGCTTGTTCATGGAAATCTGAAACTTGTGAGCAATTTATCCTAGTCCTCATAAGTTGACTATAAGGTATAGGTTGTTTTAACTTAATTGGATGGGAACTCTCATTTTTTAAAAGGGAATTAGTTGCTGTTTTTTTTCCTAAACCCTTTAGTAATTATTCTTTTTGTTACTTTATTTCCAATTAGTGTAATATCCAAACAGTCAATTTCAGTTTCATGGATTTGGGAGGTAAAACTCACATTTCTGTCATTCACATTTAACCATTTTACAAAGTGGTTTGCACTCTGCAATGTGCCTTCCCAAATACACAGACAATCAACTATAAACCTGTCCCACTTTACCATATTGCTATAATGGGGATTTACATTGGGATTATTTAAAATCTCCTCCTCCCATAAAGCCATAAAAAGATTGGCATAAGCCAGGGCCATTGAGGCCCCCATAGCTGTTCCGCACTGCTGTAGGAAGAAATCACCATTAAATTTGAAATAATTGTGATATAAAACAAAATTTAAGCCATTTATCAAAAATTAAATTGGTGCATTAGTTTTCCCTTTCCAAAAAATGCATAGCAGCTCTGAGCCCATCCGCATGCCTCATAGATATATGAAGTGCTTCAATGTCAACACATATCCATCTGCACTCTGATTGTCATTCCATGTTAGTAAATTTCAATATAGTGTCTCCTGTGTCTTTAAGAAATGATGGTAGTTTTGTCATACTACATTGTAAAAATAGGTCTATAAATTCACTCAAATGTTCTGTTAAAGAACCAATTCAGGAGGCAATAGATCTAACTGGGGGATCCCCCCAATCTTTATGAGTTTTTGGAAGAGCATAGAAAGTGGGCACAATAGGATTTTTACAGTACAGATATTCCAGTTCCCTATCAGTGATGTCTCCTGAGTTCAGAGCAGTGTTTAATAGAAGAAACAATTCTTTTCTAAACATAAAGGTGGGATTTGTGTGTAGCTTTATATAATTATTATCAAAAATCAACTTTTCTACTAATAACTGAAAATTATCTCGTTGCATATTGACTGTATTTCCACCTTTATCTGTTGCTTTGATCACTAGAGCTTCAATTTTTCTCAGTTCTTCTAATGCATTTTCTTCCAGTTTTGTTATGTTCTTTTTGACATTCTTTGTGCATTTCTCCAGTATTTCTCTGACCTGTGACAACACTGTTCTTTCAAAAACAGAAATGCAGTTATTTATAACAACTGGACAAAAGTCTGACTGGCACCAAAAAATGTGTCTTCTCACACTTTCAATATCTTCAGTACTTTCAACTTCTCCCCTCTCCCCTCGGTTGCTTTCAAATAAGTCCATTAAGTTTGTGAGGTTGTTTTCATCCACTATCTCATTTTCACGGTTGTCCACCAGCACACCCATTGCTGTTATTAAATAGTCCAATTCCTCTTCTTCTCCCGTGTCCTTTTGTATTGTATTAAACTCCATTATTGCCATCTCATTTTCTGTTACCAATTCTTGGTCTTGTGATGTAAAAAAATAATCGCAATTTAATTTTTCTAAATAACTTATGAAGATCTACATAGATTGAGAACTCATTTATTTTTGGTGCTGGAACAAAGTTTAAGCCTTTCTTATGTAATCTTAATTGCATTGGTGTTAATGCAGTCTCTGTGAGGTTAATTATCTGAAAGCTGGATTCCTGGGGGCCCAAAGTGCTTTCTTTATGGTGCTTTGTGCCTCCTCTCTTGCCTTGTCTGGCTCGTTTCTTTCTCCTCGGTCCTTGTCTCCACTCCCTTCTGCTTGCTCTAAAAAAGGATCCTGATTTTGATTTTTCATTAAATCAATAGTTACAGATTTATTTGGTTTGAGGAGTGTACTGTCATTTTTTTCTTGACACTCTATTTCTGGACCTGCCACAGCTCCACAATCTATCAGTCCCTTTTTTAGTCTGAATATAGGCGGCTCCTTCCTTGTACCCCCAACTGTCCCTCTGGAGTTTATTTTGTTTTCTGGCTATTTCCCTCTCGCGTTTCTGGATCTTATTTTTAAGATTTTTATCAAGGTGAGAGAATTTAGAACAATTTTTAAATCCAGCAATCTCCAATTTAACTTGCTTTAATTCTTGTTGTAAGTCCAAATACTATTCAGTATCTTCCTCTATAATAAGTTATGTATATGCTACCAAAGCAGTTTCTAATATTTGTAGCCATGCTGCCTTTCTTTTAAAATTCTCTGTGCGGTCGAGGGTTGTTTAATTACTCTCAACCCCTTCAGGACATGTTTTCTTTCTAAATACATTTTCAGGAACAAAATGTTGTAACTTAAATTTACTTCTTGAATTAATAATTTTTATGTTTGCTTGCACATGAACAAGAAACATGATGTGGCAGCTTGGGAGAGAAGTGGGCTGTGGAGGTGCAGCACTGTGTCAGCCAACGCAGGCACTGCATTTGTGGGCTTGTCACTGTTCGACCAGTGCAGGCCCAGTGTCCTGATGACGCTGGTTCTGCATAAGTGCCACCAAGTTGAAACAATTTAGCTGCTGCAATGAGGGGCTGCTTCATCACTGCAGCATCAGACATCCCACTGCAATGAGGGAGTGACCCATCATTGCAGGGTGGTACCTTGCCTGGTGTAACATGTCTGTAAACATGGCAGCAGAGGGTAAGCTACCGACTGGGGTGCCCAATTCCTCTTTCGGCATTCCCGTGACCCAGTTAATATGCCAATGGGGAGCCCACTCCCTGTCAGCATAATGCCCCCCCATTTGTTGTGTGCCAAGGGGGGTGCCCAATCCCCCTAGGCATCATGCCTCCCCAATAGTCATTCTTTGCCAATGGGGGGCCCAATCCCCGTCAACTTAAGTCCCCCACCCCAAAAAGGCAGGTGGCACACTGGGAGCCCACCCCAGTGTGCTGAAAAAAAGCCTGCAAAAAGAAACCTTCCAACGATGTCTTTTTTTTCTGTCCCTGAAAGAAAGGAACGGTCCCACGTTGGTCGGATCCCACCCCCAATCCCCACCCACCCACCCACTGAGCACCCCACCTCTCCACACCCCCTCACCCCATACTTACCTCCGAGCCGGATGCGGCGATCTTGTCGACCAGAAACACTCTGCACTCTTCAAAGCCGACTGCAAACTGAAGAAATGCCAGTAAGCTGTATAATGACATGAATAGGGTTTTTTCTTCAACTTTGGTGCATATCTCGGGCATTTTTGGCACCAAAATTTCAACATGGGATTATTGGGACCCCTCCTCATGAATTCAGTCATTGTCGTGGTGTTATTCGGTCCTAAAAGGTGATTTTGCAGTCACTACACGGAATCACCTTTCGGGACTGATTAATGAAACAACAGTGCCACTGTTCATTAGGTGGGCTCTCAAAAAGCCTATGTTGCAAATTTGGTGAAAAAATCTAAAAAATTACTTTCACGAGCATGTGTTGCACAGTTTTCATGCACGCTCGTAACTTGGCAAATTTGTAATATTTTCACTCCAGATTTTTAACATTGGCATTTTTCTACACCTCCTTATGAACAGTACAGCTGTCATTTTTCACATCCTGGCTGAAATGTGTTTTTGCACTTCCGGCACAGAGTAGCATGGTAGCTGTGGGAAATCAGTGTTCAGGACACATTAAGAAAATCACAGTGACACTGTTCATGAGCAGAGGTCCTAAAATGCCTGTGTTGAAAATTTGGTGATGAAAGTCCATAAAATGACTCTGTTACGAACGTGCATTACTCAGTTTACACGCACCCTTGTAACTTCGCAAATTTGTAATATTTTCATTCCAGATTTTCAACATTGGCATTTTTTATACCTCCTTATGAACAGTACAGCTGTCATTTTTCACATCCTGGCCAAAATATGTTTTCGCACTTCCATAGAAAAATAGACTTTGATGGCAGATAAGGACCGCTTGGCCCACCTAGTCTGCCTATTTCCCTACCTACAGGATAAGCTGCAGATCCTAGTTAACCAACAGCCTATTTCTTCCTACCCTCCACAAGAATTGCCTTATGCCTCGCCCATGCATTCTTGAATTCTCCCATCATTTTAGACCACACAACCTCCTCAGGAAGGCTGTTCCATGCGTCCACCACCCTCTCTGTGAAAAAATACTTCCTCACATTGCCCCAGAGCTGTCCCCCCTCTAGCTTCAAATTGTCCCCCCTTGTTCTTGCACATCTCTTTTTCTGAAAGATGCTACCCTCTTGGACTTTGCTGATTCCACTGAGGTACTTAAAAGTTTCTATCATGTCCCCCTTCTCCCTCCTTTCCTTAAGGGTATACATATAAAGCTCCTTTAGTGTCTCCTCATATGGCTTCTCTTACAGACCCTGCACAATGTTAGTTGCCCTCCTCTGGACTGCCTCCATCCTGTCTATGTCCTTGAGGAGTTGGGGTCTCCAGAACTGGATGCAGTACTCCAGATGGGGTCTCACCAACTGTCTGTACAGAGGGATAACAACTTCCTGTTTTCTGCTGGTGATGGCTCTCCCTATACATCCCAGTATACCCCAGCCTTCCCTACTGCCTTCTTACATTGCTTACTAACCTTAAGGTCATCTGATATGATTACCCCCAGGTCCCTTTCCATTTTTGTTGTTGTTACTACCTCCCCCCATTGTGTAATCTTCCCCTTGATTTTTGTTTCCCAGGTGCATTATTTTGCACGTCTTTGCATTGAATCCAATTTGCCATACTTCTGACCATTCCTCCAACCTTGTCAAGTCCCTTCTCATCCTTTCCATGTCTCCTTGTATATCAATCCTGTTGCAGATCTTTGTGTCATTTGCAAAGAAGCATACTTTTCCATTCAGTCCATCTGCAATATGACTTATAAAGACATTAAAAAGGACTGGACCCAGTACTGAACCCTGCGGTACCCCACTAGTAACCCCTCTTTCTTCAGAGTGGACTCCATTTACAATTGCCTTCTGTGTCCTGTTGTCCAGCCAATGTTTTACCCAGGCTACCACCCTGGGACCCACTCCGAGGCAGGTTAATTTGATTATTAATCTTTTGTGTGGGACTGTGTCAAATGCCTTGCTAAAGTCTAGGTAGGCCATGTCCACAGCCCCTCCCTGGTCTACTACTTCTGTCACCCAGTCAAAGAAATCAATTAGATTCATCTGACATGACCTTCCCACTATGAACCCATGCTGCCTTTGGTCCTGTGCCCCACTAGCCTCTAGGTACTCAACAATACTTTCCTTCAGAAGTGATTCCATCACTTTCCCTACCACAGAGGTCAAACTGACAGGTCTGTAGTTTCCTGCCTCTGTCTTGCTCCCACTTTTGTGAAGGGGAATCACATCCATCTTCCTCCAGTCCTCAGGTACCACACCATCCTCCCATGATTTGTTAAAAAGGGTAGTCAGTGGTGTCACTAGCTCTCCCCTTAATTCTTTTAGAATTCTTGGATGAATTCCATCAGGCCCCATTGCTTTGTCCACCTTCAGTTTTAGGAGTTCCTTCAGAACCCTTTCTTCTGTGAAAGGACTGGGATTGACCCCCTATCCAGAGTGCTTCTGTTAATTGGATTAGGCACCTCCCCCTCCTCCTTATTTGTGAATACTGAGCAGAAGTATTTGTTCAGTATCCCTGCTTTTTAACTTTCCCTCTCTGCCTTCCCACCATCCATTCTATTCAGCCTCTCTATCCCTCCCTTTGTCTTTCTATGCTCCCTGATGTACCTATAAAAGGTTTATCCACCTTTGTAACCGAGTTGGCTATCTTTTCTTCAGTTTGGGCCTTTGCTATTCTGACTTCCCTCCCTGCTTACTTCTGCCTTATCTGGTACAGTTCTTTGTCCTGCTCCTTCTGTGTTTCCTTATACTTCCTAAATGCTGTCTTTTTCTCCCTAACCTTCCCCGCCATCTCTTTTGAGAACCATAGTGGCTTTTCTTTCATTTTGATTTGTTTGTTTGCTTCACACAAAGGCTTGTTGCCTCTGTGATGGCAGTTTTGATGTTTCCCCATTGTTGCTCCACCCCTCCTTCTAGCCTGTTTGCTAGTGCTTTTCTAAGGCACTCTCCCATCTTGCCAAAGTCAGCCCTCCTGAAGACCAGTACCCTCACTTATGTATGGCTTGACTTTGTAGCTGAGTTTATCGTGAACCACACTGTTTGGTGGTCACTTGTTCTCAGATGGCTACCCACTTCTAGATCTTAGATTTGAGATCCTCTCACTGTCCCCATTTGAGAGTATGAGGTCTAAGATTTAAACCTGTCACCTAGGATCCTGGTTCCCCTTCTGGACAGATGCAGACCATCACACCAGTATAGGCCTGCATTACTCCAGGTGGACCCCCAGTCCCCAATGAAGCCAAATCCTGCACCAGTTTTTCAACCACTGATTGAATCCCATGGTATGGAACACCCTAGCCTCACCCATGCCATAGACAGGCAGCATCTCCGAGAAGGTTATCTTGCATGCTACTTGTCTAAGGCCCCTCCCCAACTCCACATACTCTTCCTGTACTGCTCTGATCCCTTTCTCAGCGAGGTCATTTGTCCCTAGGTGGACAATGACATCCAGCTCCCTCCCCCATGCAGCTGCTCTGGCGATCCTGAGGATTCGCTCCCTGTCCCTCCAAGCTATGGTGCCAGGCAGGCACCTTACCTCCCTCTCCCCTTCTTCTCCCAGTTCTACCCCCTAACATTGAACCCCCCCACCAGGAGTTGTTTCCTTTCCCTGTGGGGTCCCATGCCACCCTCCTGTGGGTCTCCTTTGTGGAGCTTCCCAGCATCCTCCTTGGTCTCCACAGTGGGTGCCTCCATAGAGGAACCACACTTTGCCAGAACGGCATATGAATTGTGGAGAGGTACAACTAGAAGGATGCACCTGTGTTCCACCACCCTCAGCCTCCCTCAGCCCACTGTGGTCCAACCACTCCTCTTTCTTGGCAACCTCTGAGGCAACAGAAGTGGCCCTGGTGGTCCCTGGGTGGGAGAGGAGGTCTCCCAGATCCTGGCCAACTCAGTCTGGAGATGAGAAACCTCCTTCCTCAGCCCAGAGAGGTGCCTGCAGATGGGACAACACCACATCCTCCAGAACGACTCCCAGAATACTGCAGCTCCACAGCCACTACACTGCACCACTCCCATCATGTCTTATTTCTGGCCCCATAACTGTTGTTTGGAATAGTTACTCTTTCCTCAGCTTATTTATTTTTTTTCTGCCTACTTACTTACTTCCTCTGTGCCCCTTAAGCTCCAGATCTTCTTGTTCTGAGACAAGAAGTTCCTCTATTTCTCAGTTGTCTCCTTACTTGCTCAGAGTCAGACATCTAGCAACTGGGAGCTACTGTTTTCCTTCTAGGATGGTGAGTCTTTTGTGACTCTGTGATCATTCACTTCCTGCTCCCAAACAGGAAGTTCCTGTTGTCATTCAAATCCTGTGTCTATAAAAGTAGAAGTGGCTTGGGGGGATGGCAGCAGGGCAGTATAGTCCCAGTAGAGAAGTATAGTTATAACAGCAGCTCCTTCCTCTTGGTGTTCTCTGCCTGTTCTCTGGCAGAAGCTATCTAGGGCAGTTTTTAAATCTGGCTTTAACATGTCTTCCTTCTAGCTAAGCCACTCCCCCTACTTTACAGGTCTTTCTGCACTTAGTTAATTGCACAGATAACAATTATCTTCAGCCAATTCAGACAAACACATTAACTTTTTTTTACCCTAAATTGAAGGTCCCAGTAGCAGAGTTCTAGTTCTTTACTCCCAGTAGAGAAGTATTGTTATAACAGCAGCTCCTTTCTCTTGGTGTTCTCTGTCTGTTCCGATGCAGAATAGTGTGGTCGCTGTGGGAAATCAGTGTTTGGGACAGATTAAGAAAATCACAGTGACTCTGTTCATGAGTAGAAGTCCTAAAATGCCTATGTTGAAAATTTTCAAACATCTATAAAATGACTGTGTTACGAGCCTGCGTTGTGCAGTTTCCATGCACCCTCGTAACTTCACAAATTTGTAGTATTTTCTCTTCAGATGTTCAACATTTGCATTTTTTCAGACCTCCTTATGAACAGTACAACTGTCTTTTTTCACATCCTGGCCGAAATGTGTTTTCAGACTTCCGGCACATAATAGCGCAGTTGCTGTGGGAAGTCAATGTTTGGGACAGATTAAAAAAATCACAGTGACACTGTTCATGAGCAGAGGTGCTAAAATGCCTATGTTGAAAATTTAGTGACAAAATTCCATAAAATGACTGTGTTATGAGCACACATTGCACAACTTCCATGCACCCTCGTAATTTCATGCATTTGTAACATTTTCATTCCAGATTTTCAACATCGGCATTTTTCACACCTCCTTATGAACAGTACAGCTGTCATTTTTCATATCCTGCCCAAAATATGCGTTTACACATCTGGCACAGAATAACATGGTCGCTGTGGGAAATCAATGTTCGGGACAAATTAAGAAAATCATAGTGACAGTGTTCATGAGCAGAGGTCCTAAAATGCCTATGTTGAAAATTTGGTGAAACAATTCCACTAAATGACTGTGTTACGTGCATGCATTGTGCAGTTTCCATGTATGCTCGGAAGTGCGAGCATTTTTAATATTTCCACTACAGATTTTCAACATTGCCATCCCTTCACACCTCCCTATGGATGGTACAGCTGTCATTCTTCACATCCTGCCCAATCTGTGTTTTCATACAGCTGGCGCAGAATGGCAAAATCACTGTGGGAACTTAAAGTTTGGAACACATTAACAAAATCACACTGCCGCTCTTTATGAGAAGAGGTCCCAAATGCTTTCATGACATGGGGTCACAAAAAGGCTATATTGAAAATTTGTAATGCAAATACCAACAAATGCCAGGGGTGTTAGGGTTTCTAACCATAATGTCCCACCCTGTACAGACTGACAGGCATCAAAGGTGTGCCTTATGACTGCCGACTGTAATGCTCATGCCATCCCACCCCCACCCCCCAGCCAGTGACAGGCATCGAGGTGTGCCTTGGACTCTTCGGTCCTAGAGTTCACCCCATTCTCCTATACTGCACCCATTTCAGCGTATGTCCTTATGGAATGGGGTGACTGTAAGGCCAAACACCCCAAGGCACACCTCAACACATGTCAGTGTCTGCAAGATAGGGTAAGATGACATAGCATGAACATCATGGGTGACAACCCAAACACATACCGCAATGCCTGTCCATCTCTGCAGGGTGGAGGTGGGGTTGGTGTGAAGTTCAATACTTCACTGCAATTCCTATTCTGCATCTGTCTAACTCCTGCATTTCCAGTGCTAATACCAGCAAGCAAACATTCGGCGTTGACAAATGCTTGTTTTTGTCTGTGGCACACATTCCTGATATTAGCTCCACTTGCTGTACCTGATGCTGTTTTAGGCTACACTCCCTCATCATTCAATTTCATTTTAAAGTATTCTCTCCTCTGTGCTAGAGTCTCTGTCTCTTCTAAACTGAAGCTCGGTTCCCCTCCACTACTGGTTTGCTCTGCAGACATCCCCTTTCCAAATTTTAGGTGTAGTTAATATTTGTTTATGTTTTGCAACCAGACACTGCACCTATTAGTAGCACAGGATGTTCTTCACAGCTTGCAATAAACAAGTAAGGATATTGCTTTTAACTTCCAACATTTAAAGCTCCTAACCTGATTGTAAAGTGTATCATGAACCTAATTCAACAGACTTCAGCCCATTTCAATCACAACCAAGTGACAAATCAAGTAACAAGAACTTACGTGTGCTAGGATTTTGTAATCCCCTTAGTTTGCAGGATGTTACAGTATATCTCCGGTTTTATAAATTCCAAAAGAAGGTGTATTCCCTGCACTCACAAGTGGCAGTGGGGTGCAACCCATGAGTTAGCAAAGCACTATCCCAAAGAAGTTATGCACTCCAGTACTGGTTCAAGAAAGCAGTCCACCAGTGCAATTCAAATTTGCAAAATCCAGTGTTTTGTTCCACAGAAAGCACAATAAATTCAAAGATTACAGCTTAGCTAGTGCAACAGCAAATTTAAACACTTGGTGTGTTCACTGCCCCAGCACTTCGGCGTTAGCCTTCCCCAGGGGTGGGTCTCTTATTCTTTACTCACATTCAGTTTTATAGGATATAGTCAGTGACATCACTACCTTCATTAATTATGTCAACCTCATGAAATTTAAAGTGATAGTATGCCAGATGTTAACTGGAGTGCAGTTGTAGCAGCCACTTCTAAGAGTGGGGTTATTCTAGATGCCTACAGGGGTCATGCCTTAGACAACTAGCATTGGAGCCCACTCGAGAGGGAGCAATCTGAGACCTGGTTTTCTCACATGGAGATGGAGAGACGATCACAGATGTAGAAGTGGGCAGCTGTCTGGGAACTAGCAACCATCGAACAGTATGGTTCACAATAAACACAGCAACAGAGTCAAGCCATACAAAGGCAAAAGTACTGGACTTCAGGAGGGCTGACTTTGCCAAAATGGGTGAGTGCCTAAGGAATGCACTAGCAAATGGGCAGGAAGAAGGGGTGGAAGAACAATGGGGAATAATAAAAACTGTCATCACAGAGGTAAAAAGCCTTTGTGTGAAATGAATAAACAAAACAAAACGATGTAAGAAACCACTATGGTTCTCAAAGGAGGTAGCAGTGAAGGTTCAAGAGAAAAAGAAAGCATTCAGAAAGTACAAGGAATCACAGAAGGAGCAGGACAGAGAATTGCATCAGTTAAAACAAAAGGAAGCTGGGAAGGCAGTCAGAACAGCAAAGGCCTGAACCAAGGAAAAGATAACCAACTCAGTTAAGAAGGGGGATAAAACCTTTTTTAGGTACACCAGAGAGCGAAGGAAGACTAAGGGAGGGATAGTGAGGCTTAATAAAGGGGAGGGGGGCATAGGGTGACGGTGAAAAGGCAGAGATGCTAAACAAATATTTTTGCTCAGTATTTACAAATGAAGAGGGGGAGGTACCTAAAACAAACAATAGAAACACTCTGGATACAGAAGTTGATACCAGCCCATTTACAGAAGAAAGGGTTCTGAAAGAACTCTTAAAACTGAAGGTGGACAAAGCAACGGGGCCTGATGAGATTCATCCCAGAATTCTAAAAGAACTAAGGGTAGAACTAGTGACACCACTGACTACCCTCTTTAACAAATCATGGGAGGATGGGGTGGTACCTGAGGACTGGAGGAGGGCAGATGTGATTCCCCTTCACAAAAGTGGGAGCAGGGCAGAAGCAGGAAACTATAGACCTGTTAGTTTAACCTCAGTGATAGAGAAAATGATGGAATCACTTCTGAAGGAAAGAATAGTCAAGTATCTAGAAGCCAGAGGGGCACAGGACCCAAGGCAACATGGATTCACAGCAGGAAGGTCATGCCAGACAAATCTAATAGATTTCTTTGACTGGGTGACCAAAGTAGTAGATCAGGGAGGGGCTGTGGACATGGCCTACCTAGACTTTAGCAAGACATTTGACTCAGTCCCACACAAAAGATTAATATACAAGTTAGCCAGCCTGGGAGTGGGTCCCAGGATGATAGCCTGGGTAAAGAATTGGCTGGAGAATAGGACACAGAGGGTAATAGTAAATGGAGTCCACTCTGAAGAAAAGGAGGTTACTAGTGGGGTACCACAAGGTTCAGTATTAGGACCGGTCCTCTTCAATGTCTTTATAAGCGACACTGCAGACGGACTGGAAGGAAAAGTATGTCTCTTTGCAGATGACACAAAGATCTGCAACAGAGTTGATGCACAAGGTGGGGTGGAAAGGATGAGAAGGGACTTGGCTAGGTTAGAGAAATGGTCAAATGTATGGCAGCTTAGATTCAATGCTAAGAAGTGCAAGGTAATGCACCTGGGAAACAAAAACCCAGGGGAAGAGTACACAATGGGGGTGAGATACTAACAACAACAAAAATGGAACGGGACCTGGAGGTAGTCATATCAGATGGCTTAAAGGTGGGCAAGCAATGTTATAGGGCAGTAAGAAGGGCTTGGGGGGATACTGGGATGCATAGGGAGAGGCATCACCAGTAGAAAACAAGAAGTTGCTATCACTCTGTACAGACAGCTGGTGAGACCCCATCTGGAGTACTGTGTGCAGTTCTGGAGACCCAATCTCCACAAGGACATAGACAAGATGGAAGCTGTCCAGAGGAGGGCAACTAAAATGGTGCAGGGTCTGCACCAGAAGACATATGGAGAGAGACTACAGGAGCTAAATATGTATAGCCTCGAGGAAAGGAGGGAGAGGGGGGGACATGATAGAAACTTTTAAGTACCTCAAGGGAATCAATAAAGTCCAAGAGAGTAGCATCTTTCAAAAAAAGAGGTGTGCAAGAACAAGGGGGCACAATTTGAAGATAGAAGGGGGCCAGCTCAGAGGCAATGTAAGGAAGTATTTTTTCACAGAGAGGGTTGTGGATGCATGGAATGGCCTTCCGGAGGAGGTTGTGGAGTCAAAAACAGTGGATGAATTCAAGCATGCATGGGACTGTTATAAGGCAATTCTAGGGGGTTGGGGTAGAAAGAAGTGGGCTGCTGGTTAACTAGGATCTGCAGCTTATCCATTAGGTAGGGAAATGGGCAGACTGGGTGGGCCAAGATGTCCTTATCTGCCATCAAATTCTATGTTTCTGTGTTTCTAAAACAATGTGCTAACTGAAAAAAAATGTGGCTTATTCTAACTAATGAAAGGCTCTTTTCTTATATACAAAAAAATATTACTGTGACAAAAATTATTACTGCTCTTATCCTAAACAACATATTCTAGACAGACTTGATCATACTCTAAGCATTTCATGTTATTAATGTTCTTAATATCAGTTCCTTTCAACATTTTACATTAAGTTGGTTTACATCTTTTCGTATACTTCCTTTATACATTTTTACTTTATATTGTCGATCTCCCACACTGAGTGAGGTTCAGACAACTTTCATTATCATATGTAATTTATTCATTATTATAAACATTTACAGTCTGACCTACCAAGTATGATCTAATGTAATAATAAAAAAAAAACAGAGGTTAGGGTGGTGAAAAGAAGAAGAGATTTATTGCTGAATAAACTATCCAGTCTGTTGAGGCCAAAAAACTCTCCCTAGATAGAATTGTTGATTATTTCATTTCACCTTAAAAATTAAAAAGAAAGAGAAGGCACAGGATAAATTCAGGTCATCAGGTGATCTCATACCATTACCTTTTGCAATGTCATGTATTTTGTCTATTCAAAATCCAGCCAAATGTCCAGGTATTACAATGGGCTGCAATGAGTTTCGGAAGTTAGGGAGAGTAGGCTGGGGGCGGGGGGATTCTTCAAGAAATCCCAACATGTTACTTATTAATTGCTTCACGGAGGTTCAAAATTCATTTTAATTTTATTTCCCAATGCTAAAAAATGGTTTAAGTTCCCAATTGCCATTTAGTTCTTTTGGTTTTACTGTTTTTAATTTGAAAATGCACTAACTTTCTTTCTGGAATAGTAGCCCTTTCCTGTTACCACCTCTGTGTGGTGTTTTTACCCATTCTAAGCCTGTAAACTTTAAAGTTTTAGTTTTATTTATTTAGCTTTTGTTAACCAGGTAAGTAAACTAGACAAACACATGCCTATTTTATCTGAATTGTGTACACTCAGGAAATGCTTGCCAACAGGGGTATCCATTCTCTGATTCAGTATAGAACATACATGTTCCTGTATTTGCTATTTCAATGGCCTGATTGTTTTGCCAGTGTAGCATAGATTGCATCCACACCAAAGGATATATACCACACTGTTGTACATGAAATGAATTCCGTAGTCAATACTTTTTCTCCATTACTAGGAGATATAAATTCCTTGCTAGGGACTGCATATTTGCATATGCTATATCTATGGCATTTGTAAGACCCCTGGGGTTTTGATGGCAGCCAGGTTGTTGACTTTTCCACTGATTTGAACTGGCTATGCACCAGTTTATCTTTTAGGCTTGGACTTTTTCTGAATGTTATGCACGGTTTGGCATTTATTGATTAATTCTGAATTTCGTCTCTTTTAAGGATATGCCAGTTTCTCCAGATTATATTTCCTATCTGCCCAGACATGTAGTTAAACTCTGTTGAAAATGTAATCATGTTTCTCTATATTGTCCACCCCTCTCTTCTTCTGATATTATTTAGTTTTCTCTCAATAGTTCCCTTTGTGTTTTGTTTTTTGTCCATTCTAATGCATTGTTTAATATGTTGTCTTGGTATCTCCTTGCCTTGAATCTAGAGATTAATTCATCTGCTTGTTCATGGAAATCTGAAACTTGTGAGCAATTTATCCTAATCTTTATAAATTGACCATAAGGTATAGATTGTTTCAACTTAATTGGATGTGAACTCTCATTTCTTAAAAGGAAATTAGTTGCTGTTTTTTTCCTAAACCCTTTAGTAGTTATTCTTTTTGTTACTTTATTTCCAATTAGTGTAATATCCAAAAAGTCAATTTCAGTTTCATGGATTTGGAATGAAAACCTCAAATTTCTGTTATCCACATTTAACCATTTTACAAAGTGGTTTGCACACTCCAGCGTGCCTTCCCAAACACATACACAATCAACTATAAACCTTCCCCACTTTACCATGTTGTTATACTGGGATTTTCATTGGAATTATTTAAAATCTCCTCCTCCCATAAAGCCATAAAAAGATTGACATAAACCTGAGCCATCGAGGCCCCATAGCTGTTCCGCACTGCCGTAGGAAGAAATCACCCTTAAATTCAAAACAATTGTGAGATGAAACAAAATTTAAGCCATTTATCAAAAATTCAATTGGTGCATTAGTTTTCCCTTTATTCCTTTCCAAAAAATGCCCATCAGCTCTGAGCCTATCCGCATGCCTCATAGACATATAAAGTGCTTCTACGTCAATACATATCCATATGTACTCTGATTGTCATTCTATGTTAGTCAATTTTAATACAGTGTCTCCTGTGTCTTTAAGAAATGATGATAGTTTTGTCTTGCTATATTGTAAAAACAGGTCTATAAATTCACTCAAATGTTCTGTTAATGCACCAGTTCCAGAGACAATAGATCTAACGGGGGATTCCCCAATTTTTTATGAGTTTTTGGAAGAGCATAGGAAGAGGGCACAATTGAATTTTCACAGTACAGATATTCCAGTTCCCTATCAATGATGTCTCCTGAGCTCAAATCAGTGTTTAATAGAAGAAACAGTTCTTTTCTAAACATGAAGGTGGGATTTGTGTGTAGTCTTGTATAATTATTATTATCAAAAATCAAATTTTCTACCATTAACTGATAGTTATCTCTTTGCATAATGACTGTATTTCCACCTTTATCTGTTGCTTTGATCACTAGATCTTCATTTTTTTCTCAGTTCTTCTAATGCATTTTCTTCCAGTTTTGTTATGTTCTTTTTGACATTCTTTGTGCATTTCTCCAGTAATTCCCTGACCTGTTCTTTCAAAAACAGAAATGCAGTTATTTATAACAATCGGACAAAAGTCTGACTGGCACCAAAAAATTTGTCTTCTCACGCTTTCAAAATCTTCAGTACTTTCAACTTCTACCCTCTCCCCTCGGTTGCTTTCAAATAAGTCCATTAAGTTTGTGAGGTCTTTTTCATCTGCCATCTCATTTTCACAGCTGTCCACCGGCACTCCCATTACTGTTATTAAATAGTCCAATTCCTCATCATCTCCCGTATCCATTGTATTGTATTAAACCCCATTATTGCCATCTCATTTTCTGTTACCAATTCTTAGTCTCATGATGTAAAAAAATATCAGAATTTAATTTCTAAATAACTTATAGAGACCGGCATAAAGAATTTTAAAAGAAAGGCAGCATGACTACAAATAGGGAGGCATTATAGTGCAGTGGTTTAAGGCTCTGAGCTGCAAATCTGCAGACCTGGGTTTGAATCCCCCAGCCCCACTTACATGCTGTGTGATCCTGAACAAGTCGCTTAACTTCCCTGTGCTCTCAGGTCACACCTGTAAACAAGCTTTCAGCTTAGTGTGCTACTCCTGGTTAAACAATTGAAAAAAATATATATATATCAGAAACTGTTTTGTTAGCATATATGCCACTTATTATAGAGGATGATACTGCAAGGTATTTGGACTTACAACAAGAATTAAAGCAAGTCATATTGGAGAATTACGGTTTTAGAACTTTTTCTGAATCCCCTCACTGTCATGCCTGGGTTATGTCACCTATCATCCCACATACACCTCACACTGTATTCCTGGTCTATTGTACTGTGATACTGCTGTTTTGCATTAATATATAGATATAGGCACTGATCATATAAGCATGGGTACTAGGAATGTGCTTTGCTGCTAATATATGCTAATATTTATCATGCATAGCTCATTATATCTCACTATAATACATTTATCTTGATTATGTTTGTCTTTTACATATATTCCATATATAATCTACATAATCTCTGATAAGATGACTCTGAGGGATCATCAGCGATTGTTGTATACTTGTATTCTCATATAATTATATGTAGTGCATGCAGTGCTGGGCAAGTTACTTTTTCTATTACTTTCTATTTCTTTTAGAAACTTGATCCAGGAAGCTTTGTACAGTCACTAGCAAGGATGGAGAAGCACTAGAAAAAGTAATACACCTGACAGTTACAGTTACTTATTTCTTTTTATACAAAAACAATACAAAAATAATAAAAAACTATAACAGGTGACATATATTTGAAAGTAATAGGTTAGTTACTAGTTACTTTCACATAAATGTAAACAGTTACAGTTACATATTACTTTTGTATAAAAAGACATAAGTAATTGTAACTCTAAGGTGTACTAATTTTTCCAGTACTTCTCCATCATTGCTTGTGACTGCACAGAGCTTTCTGGAACAAGTTTCCAAAAGTAATAGAAAGTAATAAAAAAAGTAACTTACCCAACACTGAATGTGTGTTTTACACTCAGGCAGATATGCCATGTGTAATAGAGCCCTGTCAGCAGTTCTCTTTGTCTAAGCAAGCTGACAGAGAGAGAGAGAGAGAGAGAAAGCCTTTGTTATGTCTCTATGTCTTATACTATATGTAAGCAAGAAATGGCAGATGTAGTTTGAACATGTCAGCATTTCTTTTGTCCAAGCTATAATGCTAATGGAAGCATATTCTGTCTCATATGATACTCATTAGTAATTCTGTCTCCTAAGTCATTCTCCAATGGAGAATGACTTAGGACCAATACATATTGTTTCTCATATCAGTAACCATGAGGTAATCTCTGTTGTTATGCTGTTATTTGTAGTATATAGCTGTCTCCAACTTACTGTAGCTTCTCTAGAAGATTAGTACTCTAGAAGAGTGGGGAGAGAGACAAGAGCTTAGAGAACTTAAGATCTACAATCCTGGAGATTGTGTACATTCTTCAGGCTAGTGGTGAGAAACCCATCTCCCTTGTGATTTTCTTTGTCACATGCTTAGCGTAAGTAGTATAATAAACTTTATTAGTACTCCTTTCTTGTTTACTAATGTTTCTTGGCAGACTCTGAGACACAAGAATCTGTATTATTATTATTTACCCTACACACCAAGGCCCAGATATTCAAAAGGGTTGCACATGGTGCAACAGTGTTGCACCATGTGCAACCCACTGATGCACCCCAGCATGATATTCAAACATGGATTGTGCCTGGCACAAATCCTGATATGCCGGAGTGCATCAGTAATGTATGTGGCGCAGGTAGGGGGGGCATGCCCATGCATACACCGCACATCCCGATATTCAGCCTGGGATGTGCTGAATCCATGCATGCACACCCCCTACTTGTGCTGCTCACAGATGAGCCAAAAAAAAAAAGGAACAATGGCTGACCACCCACAGGTGAGCTTCTGTATTGCAGGGTGCAACGTGGCCACCTGAGCTCCAGCTGCACCTCCATGGTGATGCCCCCCATGCCCCATCACAGGCATCTGTTTAAATTAATAATGTCCTATCTCCCTGGTGGTCCAGTGGACTGCTCGCAGCCTGATTGTGGGCTTAGGTATAAATAAAGTCCTATATCCCTGGTGGTCCAGTGGACCATTCACAGCCCGATCACAGGCTTAGGTAGAATTAAATGAAGTCCTATATCTGGTGGTCCAGTGGGCCGCTTGCAGCCCGATCATGGGCTTAGGTATAAATAAATAAAGTCCTATATCCCTGGTGGTCCAGTGGACTGCTCGCAGCATGATCGCGTGCTTAGGTATAAATAAATAAAGTCCTATATCCCTGGTGGTCCAGTGGACCACTTGCAGTCCAGTCATGGGCATTTGTAATAATAAAATAATGTCCTATATCCCTGGTGGTCCAGTGGACCGCTCACAGCCCAATTGCAGGCATTTGTAATAATAAAATAGCATTCTATATCCCTGGTGGTCCAGTGGACCACTCGCAGCCCGATCACGGGCATTTGTAATAATAAAATAATGTCCTATATCCCTGGTGGTCCAGTGGACCACTCACAGCCCAATCACAGGCATTTCTAATAATAAAATAATGTCCTATATCCCTGGTGATCCAGTGGACCGCTCACAGCCTGATCACGGGCTTAAGTATGTAATAAATCACGTCCTATATCCCTGGTGGTCCAGTGGACCGCTGTCAGCCCGATCGCAGGCTTAAGTACATAATAAATCACGTCCAATATCCCTAGTGGTCCAGTGGACTGCTCACAGCCTGATCACGGGCTTAAGTATAACAAAAGTACATCCTATATCCCTGGTAGTCCAGTGGACCGCTGTCAGCCTGATCACTGGCTTAGGTAAAAAAAAAATAAAGTCCTATATCCCTGGTGGTCCAGTGGACTGCTGTCAGCCCGATCACGGGCTTAGGTAAAAAAATATAAAGTCCTATATCCCTGGTGGTCCAGTGGACCACTTGCAGCTTGATCGCGGGCATTTGCATTATTAAATTAAGTTCAATATCCCTGGTGGTCCAGCGGTACCCCCCTCCCCACCTACCCACTGAGCCCTGCTGCCCCACTCTCCCAGTCAGTGGCGGGCAGCAGCACCCCACCTGCCCACCGCCCAGCTGCCCGGTGACTGACACCGTAGGTAGGGCTGTATGCCCATTGTCCACAGAGTGAGCCAATGGATGTGCAACCCATACCATACTGCACAGTCCAGATACATGAATGGATCCATTCACATATCTAGAATGTGTAGTACGGTATGAGCTGCACACCCATTGGCTCACGCTGTGGACCAATGGGCGTACAGCCCTACCTACGGTGTCAGTTGGTGGGTGGCGGGGGTGTTGGGTGGTGCTGCTGCCCGCCGCTGACTGGGGGGGAGCAGGGCAGTGGGGCTCAGTGGGCAGGTGGGGAGGGGGTACCGCTGGACCACCAGGGATATTGGACTTAATTTAATAATGCAAATTCCCGTGATCGGGCTGCAAGTGGTCCACTGGACCACCAGGGACATAGGACTTTACATTTTTTTACCTAAGCCTGCAATCGGGCTGAGAGTGGTCCACTGGACCACCAGGGATATAGGACTTTATTTTTTTTACCTAAGCCTGTGATCGGGCTGACAGCAGTCCACTGGACCACCAGGGATATAGGACTATTTTTTTTTACCTAAGCCCATGATCGGGCTGACAGCGGTCCACTGGACCACCAGGGATATAGGACTTTATTTTTTTTACCTAAGCCAGTGATCAGGCTGACAGTGGTCCACTGGACCACCAGGGATGTAGGACGTGCTTTTGTTATACTTAAGCCCACAATCAGGCTGTAAGCAGTCCACTGGACCACCAGGGATATTGGATGTGATTTATTATGTACTTAAGCCCGCAATTGGGCTGACAGTGGTCCACTGGACCACCAGGGATGTAGGACATAATTTATTACATATTTAAGCCCATGATCGGGCTGACAGCGGTCCACTGGACCACCAGGGATGTAGGACATAATTTATTACATATTTAAGCCCGTGATCAGGAGTGTAGCGGTCCACTGGACCACCAGGGATATGGGAGGTTTTTAACTCTCTGTATGCCCGTGATCGGGCAGAGGGGCACATTGCCGCACTGTGCAGGTGGCGTCGGTCCCCGATGGCTGCTGCCTGGCAGGGCACCAGGTGCAAGTTGCCGGGGATCGGTGCACCTGCATGCAAATGGGGCCATAATGCCATGCAAACTGCCCCATTTGTGCCTTGCATACGTTATGGCTCCATTTGCATGTGCACTTTTGAATGTCACGGTTGTTGCACATAGTGCAAGGGAACTTGCGCTAGCGCATCCCCCTGCTCTACTCTGGCCACTTGCACTGGTGCAGTGCCACTACACCATGTGCACTGTGGGTGGCCAGAGTGCGATATTCAATGATGCTGTGCCATGTTGCAGCTCCGTTGAATATCGCCCAGTCAAAGCCCCTGCACAGCGCCCAGGCCTGCGCCACAGCCTGGCACAGTCTGAATATTGAGGCCCAAGAGTGTTTAGGCAACATAAATGGTGACCGCGAGTTGAGTCTGGATGTTTGCCAAGTTGCTTTTTAATTTCCTCTGTAAATTAAAACAATGGGTGAGAAATCCCCAGTAACAAGCAATTAAAAAAGTGTCTTCTGTTTAACTTTTCAGTCTGCTGTGTGTTTCATAG
Source organism: Neoceratodus forsteri (assembly GCA_016271365.2). Lineage (NCBI taxonomy): Eukaryota > Metazoa > Chordata > Ceratodontiformes > Ceratodontidae > Neoceratodus > Neoceratodus forsteri. Next base: position 1,056,116,696 of record CM028129.1, read on the forward strand.
TGCAGACAAAACAATCTCTTGTCAGATATTCAATCTCTGTGTAATGAGTTGTTTTATTTTTTTTTCCTATGGTTTCTCTGTGGGAACACAGCTGTAAAGGGATCTGAACAGACAGATAGACTGCTTGCTTGTGGATTTAAATCCTAATGTGTATTTACTCATCTAGGTGTCCACATACTCCAAATGTTGTTTGTGCCCTTTCATGAACTTTGGTTGCAAACAAAGTTTTTGATCCACAGACAGCTAAGGGTTCCATATCTTAAAAGACATTACTATAAGTATCAGTACTGAGTTGAGGCTGGATGCCTTAACATACCAAACTGCTTACGGTAGTTGGTCTGTTTTTGCTGAGGAAGCAAAATCCAATGGTAGCCCTTTAAGGGATATCATTGCCCATTATGGGAAATTGAAAAATGGTACCAATGATCCTGAAGGATTATTAATTGCAACATTGTTTAATTGTTTTGATGCTGTTCTAAATAAAATATCTGTTTTGGAATCTGAGTATATTGCTTTCAAAATGGAGAATGCTGCTTTCAAGCAGGAAATTAGTTTGAAACAGGCTTCTCATAAAGATAGAATAATTGGACTGCAGTCTCAATTGCAACAGTCTCAACATCTAGAAAATGAGTATCTCTTTAATGAGAGAAGCAGCAAAGACCTGCATGCCTTAAAAGATAATGCTAAAAAGACAAAACTTGTTAGTAAAAATTTTTTTCAAATGAATGGTGTTCTGGCTAGTAACACTGATTCCTTACGTTTTGGAAACAAGGAATTTAGAGATGATAAGTCTGAAGTAACTACTGAAACAGTTAACATTCTGGTATTTCAACACCAGACCTTGACTGAACAGTGTGATTCATTATGTTTTCAGTACAGTGGACTTGAATTGAAGGTTTTGAATATAAACTGTGATACAGCTTCTGTTAACAGGCATGTTTTACAAGATGGGAATGTCTTGCAATCTGTAAACAATGCACTTTGCAGCATGCTAACTCCTGTATCTGAGTTAGAATGTAGGAGTAAAAAATCAGATATGGCGAACTTGTGCCATCAGCCAGAGGTATTGGCAGGGCATACTACCTTAATGCCCATAGACCTTGCCTCTTCTCATGTTGAAGAGTTTGATTTTGAACACTCACAGTATGCTGTGGGGTGGACTAGAAAAAAGGCTAGCCCCTTGTTTTTCTGTGATTCACAAAATGGAGAATTGTTAGAGTTTCAAAATGCTGGACACACATGTCATCAGGTTGCATCCCCATACCATCCCCAAGATGGCCGCTCATGGTCATGTGATGATGGTCATGACACAGTAACCCAAGATGCCCATGAGGTAATCCAAAATGGCCGACCACCACATCACGGAGGTTCGATCATGAAGTCAGAGAGAGCTGTGATTGCTGCCATAACCAAACAAAACAAACCAGAGTTTTTTGGCATGATTAATAATGTTATCAGTAACACTAGTGTTTCTGAGGGACAGAAAATTCTCATAAAAAATTATGTTGACGTACTTTTGAATGAGGCTGATACCCAATCTGTCACGAAGTCAGTGTCTGACATTGCAGAAGAAACTTCTGCTAGTAACGTTTACAGTATTAGAGTGTCCTTGGATAAAGAACACATTGCAGTTAATTACATGAAATGCTTTTACTTCCTATGCAATTTAACATCAGCTTTCACAGAGAAGACTGAACATACTGCTTTTCATATGCAGTGCATTAATACCTTAAGCTGCAACGTTAAAAACAATGTTGCTACAATGCAGCAACATTCTGGTGGGGAAACCCACTCTACATTTGAAGGAGGAGGGGACAACCCTGATTCTGAAAGCCCCGTGGCTGTGATATTTTCAGCATCACAGGCCACGTTCGGGGGGAGGGTTACAGACTTGATTTCTGAACTTGAGCTGACAGCTGTTCAGCAGCACTACTTTCTCCACCCCTGATGGCTACTGAACCACAATCTACAGCTGGAGAACTATGTGCAATTTGCACATCACTTTTATTTACTGTGCAGGCACCCTTGATAGTGCCAGCACTTCCTGCACATGATGCAGAACCCCCTCCATCAGTGACACCTGGATCATCCCATACTGTGGCTGCAATAGCAGACACAAGCCAGGAACAGTCTGGGTTATTCCCAGTGCATACAATGGTGAGCACTGCAGGCAAGAAGGTGCAAGGCATCATAATGCTGATATCATTGTTTTTTTCTTTTTTGATCACTCACCATGGTCCCAGCATTGGTTAATCCTAATACAGCTTTAGGGCATTATTTTGAAACTGCCACATCAGATAAAGTAATCTTAGCAGTTTTAGCCCAAAAATGCAATGGACACATCAGACCCATTGCTTATGCATCCCAGATGCTTGCCCCAGTGGAGCTGAAATACAACCTTTGTGAAAGGAATCTTTTGGCTACATACTGGGCAGTGAGATACTTTATGTACATGATTGGATATGCACCCATTGTGCTGCATTCCAATCATTTGCCAACTAACTTTCTGTTTGTCAGACAGAGTAAAAGATGACTCTGTATCCAGTGCCAGACTTACACACTGGTGTCTCATTTTACAGGATTATGACATCACTGTCCTTCCTATCAAAACTTCATCCTTGTTGGCCCATGGCCTGCAATTTACAGGAGAGACCCATGACTGTTCCCTCCAACCCCCTCACCTACCTGTCCCATGAACCTTTCTGACAGAACCTCAGAAAGTGTTAAAAGACACCACTGTGTGTCATGTTTTGACTGATGACTCAGCCACACATACCAATGAGGGTCAGATAGCAGGGTTTGAAATTATTGTACATCCTAGTAATGGCAGAGTGTGCATGGCTAGAAACTGCATCGTCATATATGTATGATTCACAGGCAATGTTAAAACACGCCTGGCAAATAAAATAAAAAGCAGGGAGGCGAGGAGTCTCCTAATTACCACAAGTATTTGTGGATGGTTTAGAGAACTGGAACATCCTTGAGAAAGACACAGCTTGTGTTGAGAAAGGAATAAAAAGATTTTTCCTTACGTAAAATGAGACCAGCACTCCATGAGAGGGTTAAGTGTTGCAGTCTGACAAAATGGCCTTGCTCTAAAAGACTGCATACACTATCCTAATTTGGAGGCAGTATGGTGCAGTGGGTTAAGGCTCTGAGCTGCAAATCTGGAGACCTGGGTTTGAATCCCACAGCCCCCTAGGTGCATACTGTGTGACCCTGAGCAAGTCACTTAACTTTCTCATGCTCCCAGGTTGCACCTGCAAACAAGCTTTCAGCTTAGTGTGTCTCACCTGGTAAAATAATTGGTAAAAAAAAAAGTGGTTATTACTGTTTCTAATTGGGTCTGTTTCTCTCTAAACTGAATTTCTTTGGCAGAAAACAAATTTATTTTCTCGTACTCTATAGTATAACTGTGAAATACAGTGACTTGCTTATGTACGTCACAACACTAACCGGTTTAAATACTGTACATTCATAAGGTTCGAGCATTTTGTATGTATATTTCTTATGCTCCAAAAGAAGGACCATTATTTGATGGCAGTGTATAGGTTCCTTAATAAAGGAATTGAGGAATAACTTCCAGAAATAGCTCTCATAGAAAGTGAAAATGACATTCACCTACCCAGTGATGGCCTACTCATTTGGAACATCACTGCTGTAACACTCATGAAAAGTTATGGGCAATTCCTAAACACCCGATAGTAGATTTTATCTGCTGTATCAAGTACATGATACTCCAACTGGTGGACACCAGTGACTCAATAAAACCCTAGACAGACTGAAATCCTCTGTCTTGTGGCCACACATGAGAAGTGATGTAGAACACTGCATTAGTAACTGTTTGATCTGTGAACAGAATAATCCTATAACAGCTAGGAAAAATACATTGTTATCTCAGAGGCAATCAGGCCCCTGGAACAACATCCAGATTGACTGCATTGGTCCTATGCCAACCACTAACAATGACAACTAGTTTTCACTAGTGATTACCAACCTAACAGAACAACACAGTCAAAGTGACTGCAAATGTCTTGGTAAACCAGCTATTTATTAGGTAGGGCTTTAGCCTAAAGGTAAATTCTGATTACAGGGATACAGCTTTACAGCCAGAGTAATGCAGGAAATTCTGGATTTGTTATGGGTAAAACAAATGTTTTATATCCCTTACCACCCACAGTCATCAGGACAGAAGGAATGGGCTAACAGGCAGATCAGTTATGTTATCCAAACTTGTTCAGAAAACACAAAAGGACTGTGATTCATTATTGCCTTTACTCCTTATAGCAATAAGGGGGATACCCTCTGCAGATACACAGCTAACCCCATTTTTGAAATCATGACCGGACAGTTCATGACACTCCAAGAACATTTACTTCTGGACCTGTGTACTTCCACTGCTGATGGAGCATCAGTAGATACATATGTTAGATAACTCAAACAAGAAATCCAAAAGGCATTCTTGTTTACTTCACAATGTATGGGCAAGGCCCAACAACAGGCCCTATCCCATTGTAAACAAACTCAGTCCAGCAGTCTACCAAGTTAGACTGCCTCACTATAACATTCATTGATAAATGGCTACATGCCAATCAAATGAACCTGTTTAAAGGAGATTAAATTACTTTTCCATTCCCCCAGTGGGAGGAATAGTACCAAACTAACTATGTTTTTCTTTCCTCTCTCCTTTTAGGTTCCAGAGAGAGAGAGAGAGAGAGAGAGAGAGAGAGCGAGAGAGAGATACTTGCCTGTAAGCTCATTATTCTTTTTAAAAGTATAGATCTTCTTAAAAGCCCAAACTGCACATTTTATTGCAGATAAGAACCAGTGACCTAAATCTAAACAGATTGTTAAGACAGAATACTTCACAAGCCCACATGATTTAATTGCAGTACAAAAAAGCTGAAGCACACACAAACCCCAATAATAGTCAGATCCGGAGCATATAATATAAATTTATTTCACCAATAAAACTGCTTGACGCATTTTGGACAGAAGTCCTTTATCAAACGCATCAAGCGATTTTATTGGTGAAATAAATTTATATTATACGCTCCGGATCTGACTATTATTGGGGTTTGTGTGTGGCTTCAGCTTTTTTGTACTGGTATTTGTTTAGCTGAAAGCACCACTATTGCCTTGTGCATGGTTCATGTGTGATGATTTAATTGCATCCTGTGGAATTCACACTAAAGTCCTAAAATACATGTTCATCGTTCAGAAGGGTAGTGAGGCCCTACTGAATGTTGTGATCATTGCTTTGGATCAATTCTAGTGGCTAGACTTGATCTGGACTCCTGTTACATTTTATTGATAATCAGGAATTTTGCATCCAAATTTTTATGGCAATAAAAGTCATTAGACCTTAAGGTTTTTCGCAATGATGCCCCATAATTTGTGACACTTAATACATGAGTACCCAAAATAGAACCCTGGCCCACCCAGTGGTCTAATATCCACTTCCCAACCAGGTACCCTAGTTAATAATGTGCAGCTCATGCACAACCCATTGATTTTAAATCTCACCCTTTTCAAGCTCGAAATGATTTGTTTTATGTTTCACAACAAACATTTCCCACATTTGTTTTAATAATAATGTTATTTGATACCCTGGCAGCATACCAGTTACTCATTAATGACCCTCCTATACCGGGACTCATAGCACGCATGCACCACATACACACGCTTAGGATTTTCATATCCTGAATACATCTTATGACTGTAAACCTACCCAAATGCACTAGGCATTTTGCTTTTGTTTGTTTTTTAAAAACAAAACACAGGTTTAGACTCAGGCCTACTTGGTTCTGAAATATCTATTTGAAATAGGGCTAATATAGCCATTATTCAAGCATGTATGTTAAAGGTTCATTATAGTATGAAATTTAAATATCTTACCCCCCCCCATTGCATGGTATACATGATCTTGCTCATTAAGAGTGATTTACATTTACAATGTTAAAGATATTGTGAAGGGGTTTGACCTGACAAATGCTCATATTAATGAATTAATTTCTGCTCACATTAAGGAAGCAGATGAGCATCATATATCTAGGAAAGTTATTTGCACTGCCCTCAGCTATTATGTTCTTATAGCCCTTTGGTTATCTCTTCCAGGATCTGGAATTAGGACATATTTTTATTTATTTATTGCAGATTTAGAAAATACCTTTGAGTCCAAGACTCATTTACAAAGGCTCCACGTCACAAAAAGTAGAACATTATTACAGTGATCACAAATTCAAGAGCAGGAATCAGACAGGTATATTATTGAGAGTACAATAATAAAGGTGAACAGTCAGATCTTAAGGTGTATTAGGATATGTTTAAGTAGATTAGTATATAGGGTATAGATTAGAGTTGAACAGGCAACTCTGGCAGGGGCTAGAAATAAGGGTGGGGGGAGGATTGAAGCCACCCGGAGGCCCATGTCAGGGGAGGGAGGGCTCAGGGGAAGGGTCAAAGACAGTCACAGGGGTGAAAGGACTGGAGATGGGCTCGGAGAATGGTTTTGAAGGGGGCCAATTCTGTATTCATTAGTGAGGGCACAGGGTCGGCTATTCATCCAGGAGGGGGCCCTGTAGCTGAAGAACCTTTGGAATTGTGAGGTTCAGCACCTGGGGACAGATAGGAGCTGCTTGCCAGAGCTATGGGTGTTTCTAAGACTTGGGACAGATTGGATTATAGTGGTAAGCCCAGAGGGGGAGAGTCCCAGGGCAATCGTTTTGGCCATAAGGCATGTGTGGAACCGGATTCTATTATTGAGGTTCAACAAGTTGGTGGAGTTATATAGAGAGCAAGTATGGATGAGCCGATCACAGCCAAGGACGAGACGGCATGCTTTGTTCAAGGAGAGACTGAGTCTGCCTAGGGCCGAGGTGTTTGCAGCTTCATAGATAAGAATACCATAGTCAAGAAGAGAGAGGACAGCGGAGGAGACAGTGAGCCGAAGAGCTTCAGGAGTAAGGCAGTGTTTGAAGTGATAGAGAATACCGAGTCAGACATTAAGGGTGGAGGACAGATGATGGATGAGCTAGTGAACATTAAGGTACGGGTCTAGGGTGATGCCCAGATATTTAAAGGTATCCACTTGCTCAAGGGGGTCCAATTGGCAGAGTTTGAGAGCAGAGCTCCTTCCGAGAGTTCAGCGGGTGTGAGAAGAACATGACTTTTGTCTTCTTGTAGTTTAGAATAAGACACTGCATGGAGAACCATTTTTCAGCATCAAAGAAGGAGGACTAGAGAGAGTTGTGGAGTTGAGTGGGGTCTGGGTTGGAGGAATATAAGACTGCATTGTCCGCATACATTAGTAGATTGCCAGAGCAGGACAAGGGGAAGGAGTTAAGGAAGAGACTGAAAAGCAGAGGGCCAAGTATGGACCCTTGAGGAACACCAGAGTGGACTGGTAGCCTGCTAAATATGGTGGTACCAATTTTGACCTGTTGGTACCAGTCTGACAGGTAGTCAGTGAACTAACTGATGACGTCCTGGGAGAAGCCGATGCTGGAGAGAGTGTTTAGTAGGAGGAAGTGGCTGACAGTGTCAAATGCCTTAGAGAGGTCAATAAAGACCACACCCAAGATATTGCCTCCGTCTAAGGTGGAATGGACGTGGGTGGTGAACTCCAGGAGGGCAGTCATAGTACTGTGCCCTTTGCAAAAGCCATGTTGCTGTTTACAGAGTAGGTTGTGATTGTTGAGGTGATCAGTGAGCTGGTCGGAGACAATACACTCTAGTGCCTTCGATGGGCGGGAGGATGGAGATGGGGTGGTAGTTGTTGGTGGAGGTATGGTCACTGCATTTAAAAATTGGGGTAATGGAGGAAGATTTCCACTGGGAGGGGAATTTCCCTTGTCAGAGGGAGCAGTTGAGAATGAGGGTGAGGGAATGGAGAACCTCATGTAGAGTGAGCCGGAGGAGTCTCGGGTCTAAGGAGTCACTACTGCAATGGGAATGGCTTAAGGCTCTTTCCAGGTAAGATTTGGCTGATGCGGGGGAGACACAACGAAGGTGGAAAGGAGGGGTTGCAGGAGGGTCTGGGAGTTGGAGCGAGAGGGTGGATTGAAGAAGTTAGGAGGGAGGACATGGCTGAGATTAGTGAAAGCCTGGTTAAAAGCTGTGGTAATATGCAATGGGTCAGAAGACAGGCACCCATCACCCACTATCTGATTGGGGGGGATTATGAACCATGCCACATATATCCTTTATATTATTCCAGAACTTGCACCCTGAGCCTCAGGCAGAGGTTAGGGAGGATTTGTAATACTCTGCCTTAGCTTGATGTAAGGCCCAGCTACATTTGTTCTGAGCCTCTCTGTACCTTTGTCTATCCGATGGCAGGCCAGACTCATTTGAGAAGTGCCATAGAGAATCTTGGGTCTGCATCAGTGCCAGGTGGCCAGTGATCCAGGGCTCGGGGTTGCCTTTGAGCACCCTTTTAGAGAGTGGTGCAATAGAGTCACAGATAGCATTGAAGGTTTGAGTGAAAAGGTCGAGGGCACGGTTAGGGTCAAGGGTATTCATTATGTGGGACCAGTCCAGCGAGTGGAGGTAGGATTTCAGGAGAGCAAGTTTGCCAGGACCAAGTTTACATTGTAGTATTATTTTAGGAGGGTTCTTTGGAGCTTTGCAGGACCAGGAGCAAAGTACCAGGGAGTGGTCACTAAGAGCATTTGGAAGCATGGTAGTGCTAGTGATCTTGTGGGGGCAGTTTGTGAAGACCAGGTCAAGTAAGGAGAAAGATCGAGTGCATTGGTTCAGGCATTTGTGGGTGGGGATGACCTGAGTAAGGTCTTGGGCAGTTGCAGCATTGATGAGCAGGGTGGCAGTCCTAGTTAGCCAGTTCATATTGAAATCCCTAAGAGCAATTTCATTTTGTGCAGGGAGGGTGGCGAGGTAGGAAAAGACAGAGTGGAAGGCTACATTCTGATCCCTGGGGGGAATGTATACCACTGTGATGTGAAGGGGGGTTTGGGAGCATTCCAGGGTAAGTTTGAGTGTAAGGGCTTGAGGTCCAGGTATTGGGGGGGAGTATTTGACCGCACAGAGTATCCTTGATGTATAAGGCGCAGCCTCCCCCTCTTTTACTCAGACGGTCAGCCAGTAGAGGTTGTACCTGGGGAGAGTTACTGTCGAGTCTGGGATATGAGGGGAGAGCCAGGTCTCATACACTGCAATGATGTCTGGATGATGTTGTAGGACCCATCCCTGGTAGGAATCCCACTTTTTTAATAAGCTGCAGACGTTAATGGTGGCAATGCATAGTCTGGTGGCAGGGTGGCTCATGGGTGTGGAGGTAGCGATAGGGCCTGGGTTAGGGTGAATATTGCCTGACATAAGGAGGAGAAGAAGGAGGGACCTGAGGAAGGAATGCAAGGCCATCTTTTTGATGTAGAGAGATTTGCATTTGAGGGACCCATGGGTGCTTGAGCATGTTGCAACGGGGAGGGTAAGTATGTGGGGGGTTGCCAGGAATAGAGGTAGTGGAAAGGGGAAGGAGGCCTGAGGTTCCGGAGGAGGTGGCAGGTGGAGGCTGAGAGGAAAACAAAGGGTGTGGCTGGGACAGTGGTCATTGCTGATGATGGAAGTGAAGGTTTGCAGGTAGTAGGCACTTTCAGGACAGTAAGATGGAAGCAGGGCATAGAGGTTGCCTAGGCAAAGGTGACTCAACAGAGATGCTAGTTGGACAGGTGGGGAGAGCAGTAAAGCAGTCAAGCAGATGTCAGAGGCATAGGTAGGTTGATACTTGGGGAAAATTGAGGGGGGAGGATCAGCACTGGGAAAAGTAGAGCGGTTAGCATTAGGAGTATCAGGAGCATGGCAATATAAGTTAAGGGGCAATCAGGTGAAAAGTTTGCAGGAGAAGAAGCTGAGCTACCTCTAGAGGTGAGCTAGGATAGTCTGCTAATGGGGAAATGGGCTGATTGGTTCTGCAGCCCTATAAAAGTCACTGCTCACTAAGGGTGGTGGCAGGGGAGGTGTGGAGTCGACGGCCAGCATCAGCAGGGACAAACTATGGCTATCCTACGATCTTCTGATCTGGCGTTCTCTGCTGTGCATCCCGTACCTGCGATGCCTGTTTTCAGGTAGTTTGGGAGGGGTGACCGTCTGCTGCCCTCACGACCTCCGTGGTCGGACCCTCATTGGATCCATAGGTATCTGTGAAAATAGGAGACGCAGGTAAGGTACTTATAGAACGAAGGAAGACCAAGGGGGAGGAGAGGCCAACTGAAGGAATGGGCCGGCTGTAGCTGGGCTAACTCCTGAGTGGCAGTACAGGAAAATTTACACAGTAAGCACAGTACAAGATTACTTGCAATAACTAAGGTAAATTCTACTACAATAACCTAGTAAAGCTGATGAGAACCCCTTATAGGCAGAGCTGAAGGTGTACTTAGAATTACTAGTACACACAGTACAAGATTACTTGCAATGACTCTAACTTATGCTCCATTAAAGAACCCTTGTAAAGCTGGTGAGAACCCCTTACAGACAGAGCTGAAAGCATACTTGGAATTACTATCTGAATTGCTCTGCCGACAACTATTAAATTAAGGCAGCAGTCAGAAACAAAATTCCAATTTTAAAATGTTTTGGTACCAAAAATGTTCCAACGGCTCTCTTCAGGTACAGACTATGGCTATCGTATAACCTTTTGAGCTAGTGTTCTCTGCTGTGCGTTCCGTTTCTGCGATGCTTGTTTTCGGGGGGGGGGCAACCGTCTGCTGCCCTCACGACCTTCATGGTCAGACCCTCGTTGGATCCACAGGTATCTGCGATGCTTGTTTTCAGGGGGGTTGGGGAGGATGGCCGTCTGCTGCCCTCATGACCTCCATGGTCGGACCCTCGTTGGATCCTCAGGTATCTGTGTGTCCTTGATCTCATACATGACAGATGTATGGGTCAGTGGCATTGCCACATTATGCACTTCTATTGCATGTGTTAGCAAATGTTTATTTGAATCTGGCACTATTCCCTTGTCAATGGCAAGGAACCTTGGATATGTCACCACACATACCAGTATTGCTCCATGTTTTGAAATGTATTCCTGCACAATCCAGAAAGCCATGTTTGTGACTCTCATAGTGTCATTGCTGCATATTCATCTGGCAACATCCATCTTTGATCGTCTGGCAACCGTCCATTCTATTGATCATCTTGATGGTAACTTTTATCATAAAAAGGTTGAAACTACCTCCTTTCCTTGTTTACCATGAGGTCTTGAAATTGTGACTGACTCTGAACTTTGAATGTCATACCTGAAAGGAACACCACCTTTTATGCAGATGTGACATCTTCCAACTTGTCTTACCAACTTGTGAATGCAGGCCTAATAACTCAAATTAGGCTTCCACTTGTAAACTTCCAAAAAAACTGTACTCAATCCAGCCAATTAAGATTCTACAATCTAGCTCATTGTTATGCATACTATGAAACTAGTCTGGGGTGGCGGCAATCCCCTAACTCAGCAAGAAGACTGTTCTTCATTTGATCTCCAATCAAAAAATCCCTTTTCTTTACTGCTTGTTTTCCAAGTCTGGCTGGCACTTCATACAAACTGAGTACTGTCATAAACTTTTACACTTTGTGCAGCCGTGTGATCATCTTCAACTGAACACTGTTGCTATTCCATTCAATGTGCAATCTAATGCACCCACTGCTGAGGCCTCTAAAAATACTGCAGCCTCCAGAACATTGGGATCAACTTTTGAAAAATCTGAATGCATCGAATCTGAACTATGAATCTTCATTTAACAATTGAGGAAACCCTGGATTTATCCCTGGAACTGTTCGTAGTTTATGGCTTGTGGACATTGACATTTTGTGTCCTGTTCAACTTACCAATTGAAAAATGTCATCTCCAAGGTGGTATATTCTGCTGATGTGGAACATTGTGTGGTGACCAACCATACATTCTTCTGATATGGACTAAAAGTTATGCAAAGTGAACTTTTCTAACTTCTGTTTTTACTCCCTAAAGATGTAATAAGTTATACAGTAATCACACCTGTTCCCATCCCGGAACCAGATATCTTTAAGTTTAGTCCTAACTATCTTTATGCTCTGTCTTGATTTTTACTTATTTTTAATATCCATACAGGCAACTTAAGTTTGTCTCTTCAATTTCTTCCCAACAGGACAGATACACACCTGATACATATCAGTATCTACTAATTGTTTTGATATTGGAAAACCCCATTGTGAAGTTTTATTTCAAATGTTTCTAGTAATACAAGGTTTACTAACATTTTCCCTTATAATTACATTTTGTTGTTTAAGGAAAACCCTAATATACCACTGTGACCAGTTAAAATTCCTCTATCAGGCTCGTGCCTCGTTTGCAATTAGGGTAATGAAGAGGGGACTGTTACACCTGGGTTATGCCCCCTATTGTCCCACATACACCTCACACTGTATTCCTGGTCTATTGTACTGTGATACTGCTATTTTGCACTAATATATAGATATAGGCACTGATCATATAAGCATGGGTGCTAGGAATGTACTATGCTGCTAATATATGCTAATATTTCTCATGCATGGTTCATTATACCTCACTATAATACATTTATCTAGATTATGTTTGTCTTTTGCATATATTCCATATATAATCTATCTAATCACTGATAAGATGACTCTGAGGGATCATCAGTGATTACTGTATACTTATATTCTCATATAATTATATGTAGTGTGTGTTTTATACTCAGGCAGATATGCCACATGTACTAGAGCCCTGTCAGCAGTTCTCTTTGTCTCTAAGCAAACTGACAGAGAGAGAAATCCTTTGTTATGTCTCGTATAGGGTTGGTTAGGCCTAGAAGATGCCCTGGGGTGAAATGGAGCCTGGAAGGTGATATTTTATGTCTAGTCCCCATACCCAAGGGCACCATCTTTGTCGATGGGGAGATAGCTGGGATGGCTCATGAACCCCATCCAGCTCATGCAGTGTTATGCAATGCCAGATCTATTAAGAACAAAACCACAATTATTGCGGATTTTGTTGGAACAGCTGATCTGGCTTGCATCACTGAGACCTGGCTAGAATAAAATGCCAGCCCTATTTTGGAAGTGGCAATCCTGGTCAGGAACTCAGTGATACATCACCCAAGATTGGACTGCAGGGTGGGGTAGCAGTCTGTTTCAAGACCAAGTTGGGCCTCACTGGTGTACCAGTAGAGGAAACTGAATCCTTTGAATGTACTGTGGTAGCTGGTGTGGGCTGCAGGATAGCTCTCATCTACCATCCACCCGAGGATGAAAAGTGATTCCTGCAGGAAGTGGTGGATTTTGCCGTTGACATGGCGTTGGAGTCGCCCAGACTGATGGTTCTGGGTGACTTCAATGCATGGGTTGACGACGAACTCTCACCTTTTGGACAGCACTTCCTCCAGTTGATGATATCACTGGGCTTCACACAGATTGTTACCTCAGCTACCCATAGTCATGGTCATTCTTTAGATCTGGTTTTTCTCCTGGGGATTGAGGCCTCCAATTTGGGGGCGGAACCTGTCGGGTGGTCCGATCATTACTCTGTGAGGTTCAACTTCTGTGACCCCCTTTATAGGTCTGCCCCTGTGGAGATGGTCAGTTACCACCCTTTACGGGATGTGAGCCCTGATGACCTGGCAACAGTGATTGATCTCTTGGAGTTTCCTGATGCCAGTTCAGGTCCAGAGCCATTGGTCTTGGCCTATAATAAGGCCAGCTCCTCAGCCCTAGAACTGATTGCTCCTGTCTGGGTTCATCCTCTCCCACTTCGCCCTCGGGCCCCTTGGTTTGATGGGTCTTTGAGGGAGCTGCAGTGATTAGGATGAAGGTTAGAATGTTGTTGGTGGAAATCCACCCTAGAGGTTGACCATCTTAGTTTGGTGGAGCATTATCAGACCTAACAATCAGTGATCGCCCATAAAATGGCAGAGTTCCTGTCCAGGGAGTTTGCTGTCACTCATAATCAACCAGCTCAGCTCTTCCGAACTGTGGGCAGGTTGTACAACCCAGCCTGTCTGCAGCTGCATCGAGCTTTTTCACAAACGGAATGTGATGAGCTTGCCCAATTCTTTGCGAATATAGTGGCTGACATCAGGTTGGAGATCCTCTTGACTCATTCTATGGGTGATACTGTTGGTCAGTACTCGGTCACTATACCTCGTGCTTCCTGGAGTACCTTTGACCTGCCGGAGTTTGGGGAAATTATGCGGATTGCCCAGGGGATGCGCCCTACTTGCTATGGTTTAGATCCCAGCCCAACTTCCCTGATCTTGTGTTGTTGTGATATCATCAGCCTGGTTCTGGCTCAGATAGTCTGGTGCTCCTTGGAATCAGGTGAGCTTCCAAGCTCCCTGAAGGAGGCGGTGATGACACCCCTTCTGAAGAAAGCATTGTTGGACCTGGACGCTCTAGCTAACTACAGATCTATCTCAAACCTTCCCTTTATAGGGAAGGTTATTGAGAAAGTAGTGGCAACTCAACTGGAGAACCACTTGACCATCCATAATGTCTATGAACCTCTCCAGTCTGGTTTCCAAAAGAGGCATAGCACTGAGACTGCTCTGGTTTGGATGCTCAATGATCTCCTGATGGCGAGAGATCGGATAAGCCATTCCATTCTGGTACTCCTTGATCTCTCTTCAGCTTTTGATGCTGTAGACCATGGGGTGCTGCTTGAGTGCCTGAGGTTCATCTGTGGCCTGACAAGTACGGTCCTCAGGTGGTTTACATCTTTCCTAATGGGCAGAACACAGAAAGTTGTGTTGGGGATTTTTTCTTCTGACTCACTCCCTCTGTCCTGTGGGGTCCATCAGGGCTCGGTGCTGTCCCCCATGTTGTTTGCAGTGTGTATGCTACCCCTCAGAGACACTGTAAGATGGTATGGGTTGAGGTTTCACTGCTATGCTGATGATACCCAGATCTACTTGTCTTTTGCTCCCGACCAGGTTAGTGCTCTCCGTATTTAATAACTGCCTCGCTGAAATCCAGGACTGGATGAATTCAAGCTGGCTAAAGTTGAACACAGGAAAGACTTAAGCTATGGTTGTAGACCCAGGTCACAGGATAGAGGGGTTGAGAACTGGTCAGCCCTCTGGATTATTTCTGGGGTGCTCCCAGATTCTTACCTCAGAACGGGTGCGTGGCCTGGAAGTGGTACTTGATGATGGGGTGACCCTTCATTATCAGGTGTCAGCAGTCATTCAGTCTGCCTTTTATCATCTTAGGAACATTGCCAGGGTCAAACACGTTGTTCCATCCAGCGATCTACCTGTGTTGGTCCATGCCTTTGTGACCTCGTGCCTTGACTATTGCAACTCCCTTTACTTAGGGCTTCCTGGGGTTGATATCTGCTGCTTGCAGCTAGTGCAGAACACTGTGGCTCGACTGTTGACCGGGGCATCTCAGAGGTCACATAGCACTCTTGTGCTGTGCGATCTGCACTGGCTGCCGATTCAGTGGTGGATCACCTTTAAAGTAGGTTTATTGACTTACAAAGCCCTACACAGACTTGGTCCTGACTACTTGAAAGAATTTTTGATTCTCTACTTTCCTGTGTGACAGCTCCTTTCGGCTGACGAGGGGTTGCTGGAGATTCCAAGGGTAACTTTGAAATCTTCTGGGGCCCATGCATTTATGTTTGTGGCCCCTACCCTCTGGAATTCTCTACCCTGTCAGCTTTGGGAATGCGTGACCATGGGGTGTTTTAAACAGGCACTTACAACTTTTCTGTGGGGTCAGGCTTACCAGTGAACTGTTGGTATCTGTAACTGTCATAGTATATGTTAATGTAATAGTTTTTATGGAATTATGTTTTATTATTGTAAAGCACCCTGGTATTTGAAAGGCACTTAAAAATAAAGTTTATTATTATTATTATTACTGTACACGAGCAAGATGTGCCACATGTTGTTTGAACCCGTCAGCATTTATTTTGTCCAAGCTATAATGCTAATGGAAGCATATTCTGTCTTATATGATACTCATTAATAATTCTGTCTCCTAAGTCATTCTCCAATGGAGAATGACTTAGGACCAATACATATTGTTTCTCATATCTGTAACTATGAGGTAATCTCTGTTGCTATGCTGTTATCTGTAGTATATAGTTGTCTCCAACCTACTGTAGCTTCTCTAGAAGATTAGTACTGTAGAAGAGCGTGGAGAGACAAGACCTTAGAGAACCTAAGGTCTACAATCCTGGAGATTATGTACATTCTTCAGGCTAATGGTGAGAAACCCATCTCCCTTGTGATTTTCTTTTTCACATGCTTGGCGTAAGTAGTATAATAAACTTTATTAGTACTCCTTTCTTGTTTACGAATGTTTCTTGGCAGACTCCGAAACACAAGAATCTGTATTATTATTATTTATCCTACACACCAAGAGTGTTTAGGCAAAATTAAAATCTTTAAAATAAGATTCAGAAACACAAAAGGGAAATAATAGCCAGAAAACAAAGTAAACTTCAAGGGGACAGTTGAGAGTATGAGGAAAGGACTGCCTATATTCAAACTAAAAAAGAGACTGGTAGATCGTGGAATCATGGCAGATCCAGAAATAGAGCTCCAAGAAAGAACAACAGTACATTCCCCAAACCAAATAAATCTCTATTGATTTAAGGAAAAATTAAAATTAGGATCCTTTTTTAGAACAAGCAGAAGGGAGTGGAGACAAGGATCGAGGAGAAAGAAGTGAACCAGACGAGGCAAGAGAGGAGCCACAAAGTGCCATAAAGAGGGCACTTTGGGTCCCCAGGAATCCAACTTACAGATAATTATGGCAAGGCAAATTTTATTTGAAAAGACACCCATCCCGGAGGCTCTGGGCACCGTACATCAATCAAATAAAAACAACACAACACAATAACAATCAATAAAATATACAACTCCAAACAAAGCATAATTTACTAAACAATTTGTTTCATTCTCTAAAACTAAAATAAACCTTAAAAATTAGACAATATAAGCTATAAAACATAGTCAAGGAATGCCTGATCGTATAAAAATGTCTTGAGTCGGGCCTTAAAAACCTCAACAGACGGGGCATCCCTAACAACTAAAGGAACCGAATTCCACAGGATGGGAGTGGCAACACTAAATGCTCTGTCGCCTGCAGTTCTTAACCTCTTTCTGGGAATTACAAGGAGGCCCCGAGAAGAGGAACATAGGGAATGGACCGAGACAGCAGGTGTAAGAAGGTCATCCTCACAAAGACTACATTAACCCCAATACAAATGAGATCACTTAAGAAATGATTAAACTTTGTTTCAGCACCAAAAATAAACGAGTTCTCGATCTATGTAGATCTTTATAAGTTATTTAGAAAAATTAAATTACAATATTTTTTTGCATCACAAAATCAGAATTGGTAACAGAAACTGAGATGGCAATTATGGAGTTTAATACCATACAAATGGATACAGGAGAAGAAGAAAAATTGGACTATTTAATAGCAGTGATGGGAGTGCCGGTGGACAACTGAAAATGAGAAGGTGGATGAAAATGACCTCACAAACTTAATGGACTTATTTGAAAGCAGCCAAGGGGAGAGGGTAGAAGTTGAAAGTACTGAAGATTTTGAAAGTGTGAGAAGACAAATTTTTCGGTGCCAGTCAGACCTTTGTCCGATTGTTATAAATAACTACATTTCTGTTTTTGAAAGAACAGTGTTGTCACAGGTCAGATAATTACTGGAGAAATGCGTGAGGAATGTCAAAAAGAACATAAAACTGGAAGAAAATGCATTAAAAGAACTGAGAAAAAATGAAGATCTAGTGATCAAAGCAACAGATAAAGGTGGAAATACAGTCATTATGCAAAGAGATAACTATCAGTTAATGGTAGAAAAACTGATTTTTGATAATAATAATTATACAAGCCTACACACAAATCCCACCTTTATGTTTAGAATAAAAATGTTTCTTCTATTAAACACTGCTCTGAGTTCAGGAGACATCACTGATAGGGAATTGGAATATCTGTACTGCGAAAATTCAATTGTGCCCACTTTCTATGCTTTTCCAAAAACTCATAAAAAATTGGGGAATCCTCCAGTTAGATCTATTGTTTACGGAACTGGTTCATTAACAGAACATTTGAGTGCACTGGTTGTTGGGTGGGTCCCCTGGACTCTGCCGGGGCCACAGACATGCCAGACACTCCCCCCCAGTGGAGAGCCGCACCACGCTCAATCCTTCTCCACCCAGCCATCCCTCCAACTCTCGGGTCCATTCCCAAACCCTGAATGTCGGCATTGCATGCGGACACCTTGCTGCTATGCTGGTGGGCCAGCCTTGTTGGGCACATTTTAAAGGCCTTGATCAGTGGTACCTACTGATCCATGAACCTCCACCACCTTGGGACTTGTTGCTGGTTCTGGCAGTGCTCAGGGGCAAATCTTTTGAGCCTATGCTCAAATATGAATTGCCATATATGTCGTGTAAGACAGCCTTCATGGTGGCTGTCTCAACAGCCAGAAAGATTTGTGAACTCCAAGCGCTCTTGGTTCAGCCTCAGTACCTGTTCTTCCAGAGGTACAGGATAGTTCTTCGCCTCCTCCTGAAGGTTGTCTTGGAGTTCCACCTTAACCAGGTGATGAACCTTCTGGTCTTCTTAACAAAATCATCTTCAGAGTCCAACCGTAGGCTCCATACTTTGGACCTGCAGTGGGCGCTCACCTATAATGTGGCGCACACTGCTGGAGTTCAGGGGTGAGACTTGACAGCTTTTTGTGACATATGCTGAAGCTGCACCTGGCAGATTGGCAGCTAAGAGGACAACTAGCAAGTGGATTACATCCTGCATCAAAATCTATTATAGGTTGACTGGTAGGGAGCCTCCTGTTGAGCTCAGGGCTTATTCCACTAGACATACTGCTGCCTCGGTGGCTGCTTTCAGGGAGATCCATAGCCAAGAGAACTGCAGGGCTGCCACCTGGAAGTCAGCACACACCTTCCTCTCCCATTACAGCATCTACCTAGAGTCTCATTGAGATGCTGCATTTGGGACCTCAATTCTCCAGTCACTGTTTGCCAAATAGGGGGTGCAAACCTTGCCCCTTTTTCCTGGAGAACAGTTGGAAGTCTGCTAATGTGTGGCTAAGTGAACCATATCCATGCCCTTAGAAAAATAGGCTACTCACCTGTAACCATAGTTCTAGGAGTGGTATATGGTTCACATCCATACCACCCACCTGACTTTCCCTGGCAAGTGACACATGGATCCCTGCTTCCGGTGTGCAAGATTTGACATCACAGGGCAGAGCCAAGGGATATATCACCTGAGTGGTGGGAGAAGCTTTGCTTAAAGATGTTCTGGTGAATCAGCTTTTAAGGAGGAACTGCCAATGTGTGAATGTGAACCATATACCACTCCTAGAACTACAGTTACAACTGAGTAACTTATTTTTATTCCCAGAACAATAGGGACTCCAAATTTCTACTCTCAGCAGAAAAGTTAAGGATTAATTAGTCTGATGTAATAGCATGAAATCAGCTCTTCTGCTGCACAAGAAGCAATGCTGAGCCTGGAGGCAGGCTTGCTGTGACAATTGGTACATAGTTCCTGGCTATGCTTTAAGAGTCTAGTTCCTGATCACAATTTAAAAATTGTGATTTATGTAAACATTTTTGCCGTAAAACACAAAACGGCTAAATTAAGGGAATCTTTCGTCTCCCCAGTCTGCTTCTGCATTACCTCGAAGTTCTCCTGTAAAAAATCTCTGAAATGAAGGGGGTGGCCACTAATGGTTGCAAGAACACATCTGCAGGTGTCTCACCATTGCAACAGTCAGTTAATTCAAAGGTAGCAGAAAAATGCTGCAAGCAGCAGTCTGTCAAAGAAGACTCAAAAAGCAATTAAGTCATCCTCTGAACCCAATAATTAGCACAAATCATATGATGGGGAGCCCTAAAGTTCATTACAAAAAAATATCAAGAGAGCTTCAGAGTAGCCATTGCCCTCAATGTCTGACAAGAAAAACAAACATCTGACTGCTGCTCCCCTACAAGGGACCAGGAGCAGACCGTTATAACCAGAGCTTTGCCCTCTGTGAGGGACATTACTTGGAAGTGTCAGCTCTTTCAGG
The DNA here is from genome assembly GCA_016271365.2 of Neoceratodus forsteri. Lineage (NCBI taxonomy): Eukaryota > Metazoa > Chordata > Ceratodontiformes > Ceratodontidae > Neoceratodus > Neoceratodus forsteri. Next base: position 1,056,136,772 of record CM028129.1, read on the forward strand.
CTATAGGGAGCTTGGTCACTGCTGCTGCCCCTGTTCCCCAGGCTTAGGTCACACAGCCAGTACATGTCCTAGAGGAGTTGGTTGAGGAGGAGGAGGAAGGGGAACAGACTGAGCCTGAAGTGACCCCAGTGCAGTGCTTCAATTCCCCTCCAAAATTTAATGAGGATTTTTCCTCATAGTCATCTTTTGTGAGGCAGATGTTAGATACCCTCTACTGAGACAGAGGAGGAGGATATTATGGAGGCTGAGTCTGAGTGTGCTGGGCCTGACTTCCACAAGGAGGTTGTCAGTACCCATCCATAAATCCCTAGGAAAAGCCACAGACAGACTTTGACAGCCCCAAATTCTGTTCCAGGCATAGATAAAAAGATAGGAATAAAAAAGTACCAGGTGGATGGGTAGAGGGTTGAGTACCTTTATGCCCACACTGATGAGGAGGGAGTGGTACAGACTGCTGCCTGAAAAAAGGCTGAGGTTTCCCTATGTGAGCAGCCCCCTGAAAAGATTCCAGAAAACAGGAGTATATGGCAAGGCAAGGTCACACAACTGCATCCTTACTACTGATGCTGGCAGCCTATATAGCATACACAGCTCAGTATCAGAAGGTTCTGTGGAATACAGCCATAGCCCTGAAGTGAAAAGATAGAAGGTGAAGAGGGTGATGGTTTGGGAGCAACAGCCAAAGCAGCACCTGAGGCTACTAAATATCAGTTTCACATGGCAGTGGGCACCAATGATACTGCTTCTAGAATCCTGGTACACTCTGTGGGCTCAAGGAGGTTCACCTAGTTAAGAGCTACTGTACTGACTCAGGGCACTCTGGCCAAGGCAGTTGATCTTTCCTTTGAAGGTCATTACTTTTTGGTGATAAAACAGAAGTGTATGAGGAAGGTGGAGTATAAAAATCCACTTACAAAAGTTTAACTTGAAAAGAAAAGGTGTCCACATTTTACAGGCCTTGTGGAAGAGGAGGCAGAGGTATGGCCTATTACTCAAGGCTCTACTCACGTTATGAGTACCCAGTTCAAATAGGCACTGCCAGGGGTAGAAGCAGGAGATTTGCCAAACCAAGGCACACTTCAGCCCCCCTAAGCTGCAAGAGAAACAAAATCCTTTATAATTCTGACCAGGTCTAGAGTCAATGGCACCCTCTCAGACCCACTTGCCATTTGCAAGGGTACTAGCCAGGGGTGTCCATTGACCCCCCCTACTTTTTGCACTTAACCTTGAGCCCTTTGCGGTTGCAATTCAAGTGTCCCAACAGATAAAGGGAGTCCGGGTGGGAAAGCATATCTGCAAAATTTCAGTCTATGCAGATGATACTTTAATATATATATGTCTGACCCAGAGACCTCCCTCCCCTGTTTTCTCCAGCTGTTGCAAGATTACAAACAAATTTCAGATTTTAAAATTAATATGGAAAAATCTGAGGTAATGTTCTTGAATGAATCCCCATCCTATGATATAACATCCAAGTTACCATTTAAGCAGGTAAAAGACAAAGTTAAATACTTTACCTGAGTATTTGGATCCCCAGGAAACTTGAAAACCTGTATCAATATAACTGCCCCCTCCTATCTACCCAAATATTTTCAGACCTTAAAAGGTGGAGTTCCCTTCCATTATCATTCTGTCTTCAAATAGATACAATCAAGCAGAAAGTGCTACCTAGATGTCTTTTTCTTTTTTCCATGCTCTCAATATCCATCGTCTTAAAAGAGCGGAGAACCCTCAGGAGGAAGATATCCCAATTTGTGCAGGCTGGTTGAAAACCTAGACTCAAATGGTTAATACTATTAACTCTGAAGGAAGAGGGTGAATGGGGACTGCCAGATTTGCCTTCATATTATATAACAACCCAGCTGCTCCCAATACTTAAAAATGGTATCCCCAACACTAGGGAATAGCTGGTGCACCCTTGAGGGGGAGGCCCATCCCATGATCCCAATTATCTTCCCTGGGTAATAATGCCCCACAATTTGAAATAAATGCATAATAAGTGGACCAAACACATATTAGAAGTCTGGCTTAAGGCTCGCCAACAATGGGAACTTCCCAAACCAGTCTGGTAATATATTCCATTAAAATTCCTTCCCAGTTTCCCAGCTGGTTATCCTGACTCATGTTTTGATGGATGGGAAATACAAGGGTTAACGACTTTGCAACAGTTATTGCAAGGAAATGTTATTTTGGATTTTTGTTCACTTCAACAAATAATTGGGTTATCGAAACAGGATTTTTATAGATATTTGCAGTGCAGACATTTCATTAATTCGGGACCAGGAGTGGCTTCACTATTAAGCAACCCTGCCCCAGGGATATCTTTGATTCATACCAAAGCAATTCTGTTAGACAACAGAAAATTGATTTTCTATATTTACAGATTGTTGCAGGAGAACATAGGAACTTTAGAGATTTAACAGATTCAAGAAAATTTAAACAGGAAGGTGGTCTTCCTCTGGAGGAGAAACAATGGAAGAAGATCTGGCAAAATATTCATAGAACAACAGCTTCAGCTGGCTGGAGAGAATTCCAGTGGAAGGTTTGCACAGGTTTCTTCATAATTCCAGTTCTTTCCAAACATTTTGGTACTAATTTCTCTGACCTATGCTGGAGAAAATGTGGGCAAATGGGAAGGCATTACCACATTTTTTTGAGTTGTGAGAAGTTAAAACCTTTCAGCGTCAAGTGACAAATAAAACTAAGGGTATACTGCAGATCTCACAAAATCTCTCATTCTCTAATATGGTGTTAGGGCTTCCACTGGAAGGAATCACCTCCCCAGCTGAGAAATATTTGTTTCAGATCCTGAAAGTGGCAGCCTTAAAAACAATCACAGAATTGACTATCAGCAAAAAGACCCAGCGGAATACAATGGTTAAATAATATTAAGAATACAGAATATATAACAGCCTAATTAAGATTTTAAGTGGATAAGTATAACACAAGATGGCTCCCATTTTTTCATTACATAGAGGACGAGGGAGTGCAAACTATAAGTTAGACCAGCTTCTTGGGCAGTAAAAGGGGAAGTATCCCGTATGTGATCTATAAGTTGGAAGTGGGTGAGTCTGGGTTCCTGGGGGCTGGATTATAATTCCTGCTATATGAGGGTGGAAGCTGGATTCCATGGGAGAGAAATAGACTAAGAAGTACTTAAACATAACCTCTTTTAGAGTACTAAATTCCTACCTAATAAATAAAGTAGAGACACAAGACACAATAAAGTGACACGCCAAGTTTATTGTTGTTTTTGTTATGTTTATTGTTATTATGTTGTCATAAACTAAACTTTTCATAGAAAGAGCCATGGTTGACTTCAATGGTGTGGGCAGAGCAACATATCCATAGCTTCGGACTTAGCTATGGTGGATACTCTTCTTTTTCTTCAGATGGCCTTTTGTTGCTTTGTAAAGACTCATGTAGTAACACAGTTGGGACTTTAGTTGTTAACTCTAACAAAGATGGCTATAGGAGAGAAACAGAATACATAGCAGGAGGGTTAGTTATAGTATGCTTTTCATGGTGCATGATAGCTAACAGATGGAAGGTTTGGATAAAATATATGGTATACTCTATTGACTTTGGTATATAACATTGGTTCTGTCCCGTACCAATTGAAAGATGTATTGTAAAAACTATTTGTTCTTAATAGAATACAAGTTCCCCCAAAAAAATTCTTACCAGGTCACCATAGGCATTGCCAGTGGGAGGATGCACAGCCCACTACTTCTAGGAGTGATAAAGCATTACCATACACAGGTGGGTCCTGGAGTAATGGGTTAGAGTCTTGCTCCCCAGTTTGTAAAACATCTAAAACTGAAAACTCCAAAAAGTTTTCCAGCACACAGACCAGAAGAGGAAATTGTTCCAGAACTGGAAGTAAAAAAAAAAGCTGATAAAGCTTAGAGCTGTGGAAAAGGTCCCTGCCCCTCAGTGGGGTTGAGGCCTCTTCCAGGTACTTCCTAATCCAAAGAAAAACGTGGAATGGTGTTGTGTTCTGGATCTCAGGTTCCTGAACAGGCACATCAGAAAAGAAAGGTTCAGAATGGTGACACTGAGCACTGTGGTTCCGCCCCTGTGAAAAGAAGAGTGGTTAAGGTTCCTACGTCTGAAAGATGCATACCATATTTCCATATTCCAGTAAGACCCTCTCACAGAAAGTGCTTATGATTCCGGCTGGGAAATTGTCAGTACCAATTCACAGCCCTGCATGTTGGGTGACTTCAGCTCCCAGGGTGCTCACAACATGCCTAACTGTAGTGGGAGCACACTGTGAAGGAAGTGTGTGGATTTTTGTCCTTACCTGGATGACTGGCTAGTCTTGGGAGGTGGGGGAGGAGGATGTAGTAGGCTCTATGGCCTGGTAAGATTCAGAAGAGTTAGGCTTACACCTAAACCTGCAAAAGTTACACCTAGAACCCAGTCAAATACCAAAGTTCATAGAGCCAGAATTGCAAGGAGAAGCCTTCCTATCTTTAAGCAAGGTGATAAACCTTATTTCATACGCAGAGTCATTCTTAGTACAACTTAAAAACCTGCCCAGGAATGCCTAAAGCTTCTAGGACACATGGCAGCAGCAACAGCTGTAATGTCTTAGGCCTGCCTAAAGATGAGGGATGTGCAGTATCATTTGAGAAGTTACTGGCATCAGAAAACAGACCTCTGGATCATCCAGTTTCAGTCTCAAGAAACTATTTCCGACCTTAGAGTGGTGGAAAGACAGAGACAACCACAGGGAAGATACTTCTTTCCAGCATTTGTCTCCAACAGAGGCACTCACTACAGATGCCTTACTCCTCTCCTGGGATGGGAAGGGCACCTGGAAGATAAAACAGTAAATGGGGTCTGGAGTGCAGAGGGATGCATTAAGCACATAAACCTGCTAGCGCGTAGGGCAGTGGTCCTCTCAATGCAGTCTTTCTCCTCCCTGTTGCAAGGTCAAACAGTCCAGATCAGGACAGACAATACGACAATGTATGTGGGCAATACAGGGTCATATATTTTCAGGTCAAGTTGAATGAAGATGGTCATGGGCCAGCAGGATAGAACATGTGAGGAGAGGTTGGAAGCCCTGAACATGTGCTTCCTGGAGGAGAGGAGAAAGAAAGAGGGGACATGATTGAGACTTTCAGGTATTTGGAAGGAATAAATAGGGTGGATAAGGAGGGTCTCTCTAAGCTTAGTGGAAACTGAAACATGAGGGGACACAGTCTCAAGCTGGAAGGGTGTAAGGTTTAGGAGGGAGGCTAGGAGGTACTGCATGGAGAGAGTGGTGGCGAGTTGCAATGTGCTTCCAGAAGAGGTGGTTTCATTGAAGATGGTGAGTAGCTTCAGCAGAGGCTGGGATAGAGTTAGAGGGAAAATAAGGGTCAAGGGAGGGGTGATCTGAGGGGAAGGGTGGAGTGGTGAGGGGGGCAGAGTCAGTAGCTTAGTTAGAGGACCCTGCAATACAAGCAGACTAGATGGACCAAATGGGCTTATTCTGCTGGCTTGTTCATATATTTATAAACTTAATTATTGGTCTGGTTCACTTACAATTAAAGTAATACTATTTCAGGTTTGTTCTATTTCTACTAAAATCCAACCTGTCATTTCTATAGACTAGACATGGCTTTTCAAGCTATACTAACTATTCAAGGATACATAGAGATATGCTTGTTTTTCTTAAGCTACTGTAAGAATGCAATGTCTTTTCAAATTTGTATTTATGGACATCACAGAGGTTAGCAGCACTACATGTGTGTCAACAAGTACACCACCTGTGCTAGCCATTTTGTTAAATGAAACACAAGTGCCCCCTAGCATTTCTTGTACCAAACCAATGAGTGTTCAAATGTAATGAATTATGACAAGGTTCAAACTGTTTTGTCAACTTTGGCCAAAAACATGCTAATCAAATGTTCCTAGCTGGCCGACCCGGTGGCACTGAGAGTTGAGGCACTGGATGCCACACCTCGCACCATGCCGGTGACCCAGGTTCGGGAATGGATTTGGGCCATCGGGGGTCGTTGTGGGAGGAGAGCATTGAGCATCCAGAGGACTGCTTTCCTCTCCTGGGGAGGGTTGGAGTTTGTGTCCCTGGCACTAGCAACCTCCGGTGGAGACTGGGGGTTGCTGCAGTCAGGGACATCTGCAACTGGGATCAGGGCAGCAGTGTGTGTCCTGTGGGTGAGCTCAAGAGTGGGCTTGCCGAGTGCTGGATGTCATTACACATCCACGCCCCTGGGGCTTAAAGTAGAAATGCCCCTCTCAGCATGCACAATGATGTCCCCGATGGGCCACCGATCACCAGCTGAATAAAGCCTGGCATAAGTTGGAGCGGGGGCTCAAGGGAGATGTGATCTTTTCTCCCCGGATCTGCCCCTCACCAGGGAAGGGCCCCCTCCATAGGGGGCAAGCCACAGTTCTCCCCACTTCGCAGTTGCGGCGGAGGCTGGCCGGACTATTGTTGAGGGTCCGCTTAAAGGGCTGAAATGGGGATGGGCCCCAGTCACCGAAAGGAGAAAAAATAGAATGTACAGCTGAAATGCAAGCACAATTCAGTTTAGTCATTTTAATGTCCAATGATGTGAAAAATGTTTGTTCTGTAAAATGTACTGTATAAAAATATGACCATTTCTCTAGGAAGATTATGGTATGTCTAAACAACAATACCATCAAGACGGTATTTCTTAACATCTAATATTACCAAGAGAAATGGTATTGCTTAACATCTAATGTCATCAGGTGTTTTGAACATCCAACACTTTCAAGTTGGTATTCTCAACATCTGATACCATCATCATGTCATCTATGAGCAGCAAGTCTTTCTACAGCATTTAAAAGTTATGGGTCCTCAGGAGAAAGACAACAACATGCAGATTTCTGTTTCATCTACTATGCCTCAGACTCAGGATGCAACAAGTCCTTCAGGGGGAAGACTCCCATCAGATCCAAACATCTACCACAGGATGGCATCATCGAGGGAGAGAATGCCAGCAAGCGTCACTCCCCCTCATGGCCCAGGTGAAAACAAATGTTTGTAAAAGACTAGGAGCCCTTGTCAAACAAAACTCCCTAATTAATATCTCATCTTTGGCTAAAGAATGAAAGAACTGAAAGTGAGATTTTACCTGGGGGCTGTGGGGGGTTTATCAAGTGGCTAATGTGTGTGCATGCTTTTCTAAGAACTGTAGAGATGGTCATCATCTGGACTGGTTATGTGCCAGATTAAAATAATTGGGACTGTTGTACTGAAGGTATCAGCTTAAAAGGAACAGTTAAAAGAACATACCTTTTTGACAACACCACCACACCCCTTTCCAGGGTGAAGCAAAATACTGTCAGCAATAGCTGAACCTTTGGCAGACCTGTTCAACACTTCACATTCCTCAGGACTGGAGAATGGCACATGTGATGCCTCTCCACAAGAGCAGACCCAGGGATGAACCAGGTAACTACAGACCAGACAGCTTTACCTCCACTATAGGAAAGTTAATGAAGACCATTCTGAAGGAGAGGCTGGTGGACTCTCTGGAAGTCACCCAGGATGAAAGACAACATGGGTTTGTCTTGGGGAGATCCTGTCAGACAGACCTAATAGACTTTTTTGATTGGGTGACTGTGAGAGTTTGGTAGCTATGATTTAATGCAAAAAAGTGTAAAAGCATGCATTTGGGGTACAGAAATCCAAGGGACGAGTACAAGATGAGGGGACGCACTGACGGCCACCAGTCAAGAAAGAGACCTGGGGGTAATCATATCTGATGACCTAAAGATAACCCAACAATGTGAGAAGGCTGTGGGGAGAGCCAGTGGTATGCTAAGGTGCATAGGGAGAGGTATCACCAGCAGAAAAAAGGAAGTGGTTATGTCACTGTACAGATCACTAGTAAGACCTCAACTGGAGTACTGTGTCCAGTTCTGGAGGACGCATCTCTGGAAGGACATAGACAAAATACAGGCTGTCCTGAGAAGGGCAACAAAAATGGTGCAGGGACTACACCAAAAGTAATATGAGGAAAGACTAGAGGAGCTCAATATGTATTCCCTGAAGGGGGGGGGATATGATAGAAACATTCAAGTACATCAGGGGGATAAACAATGTACAGGAACATATTTCAGAAAAGAAGGTGTACAAGAACAAGGGGGCATGCTATGAGGCTGGGGGGGGTAGGCTCAGGGGCAACGTGAGTAAGTACTTTTTTACAGAAAGAATAGTGGATGCTTGGAACAGCCTCCCTGGAGAGGTGATAGGGACAAAAACAGTAGGAGAATTCAAGAATGCATGGGATAGACATGAGTACTCTAGCAGTAGGGAAGAGAGGGTAAGCCGGAGATCAGCTATGGCCTGCAGTAATGCATTAGGTAGGGAAAAGGGGCAGACTAGGTGGGCCATATGGTGCTTATCTGCTGTCACCTTCTGTGTATCTGTGGGTCACAAGGGCACTTGACAGGGGCCATGCGGTGGATGTCCTGTATCTGGACTTCAGCAGGGCCTCGTCTTGGTGCCATATGGCGGGCTGTTCAGTAAACTAGTGAACCTGGGAGTCAAAGAGAAACTGGTGGGGTGGGTCAGAAGCTGGCTGCAGGACAGGATGCAGATGGTAACTGTGTGTGTGGGGGGGCGGACTATTGAAACTAAGACCTGCACCAAGCGGGGTCCCACAGGGCTCTGTACTTGGTCCAGTGTTTTTTAACATCTTTATTGGGGACATAGCAGAAGGGTTCAACAGTAAAATCTGCCTGTGCACAGATGACACAGACTTGTGCGAGAGTGGACAGTGAGGAGGGGAGGCAGGAGCTCAGGGAGGACCTGGCTAAGCTTGAGCATTGGTCAGGCATCCGGCAGTTGGGGTTCAATGCTAAGAAATGTAAGGTCATGCACCTGGGAGCCAGGAACCCTGGGACTAGCTACTGACTGGGGGGAGTGCAGGTAGCCACGGCGGAGGAAGAAAAGGATCTAAGGATGACGTCAGGGGGACATGAAACACTGCTCAGTGCTGTAAAGTAACTGCCAAAGCAAACAAAATGCTGGGGTGCATTGCCAGAGAAATAACCTCAAGGAATGAGAAAGTTATCATGCTATTGTGCAGGTCCCTGGTAAGACCACACAGACAACTATGTGCTGTTCTGGTGCCCATATTTGAGGAAGGATATCAACTGCTGGACGGGGTGCAGTGAAGGGTGACCAGAATGATCCAGGGCATGGGGGACAAACCCTATGATGAGAGACTGAGGGAGCTCAACATGTGCTCCCTGGAGGCTAGGAGGGAGAGGGTGGACATGATAGAAACCTCAATATACTTAAAAGATATGAATAAGGCTGGAACAGAGGGCATTTTCAAATTAAAGAGGGAGGGATCCACAAGGGGACACAGTCTGAAATTGGTGGGGAAAGATTTAGAAGGGAAATGAGGAGAAACTAATTCACAGAAAGGGTGCTGACAAGGTGGAATAAATTGCCGGAGGAAGTGATCTCACTGAAAACTGTAGGCAGTTTCAAGAGGGGGTGGGACACCAAAATTATAATGGCCCAGTTCGATTCTTTCATTTGTTTATTAATTGCAATACTGAAGATGTTACGTGTGTGTATATATATATATATATATATATATATATATATATATATATATATATATATATTAATGCGTAAGTGTGTAGCTTTCTATATCAGGTGTACTATTTGGAGTTTTAAGCTCCATGTGGGGGAACATGTTAAGAGCCAGGAGAGATGTAAACTTGAAATATGCAATTGGTCAACACATTTTAGGAAAAGATAAAAACAAACACAGAGTTTTTTGCAATCAAAAAAGTACATAAGAACAGCAGGGGAGGCGACTGGGAGAGATGTGTCAGTGCCAAGGACACTAGATGTATTTACCATACCTGGGCTTGTTTCCCACCAGGTCTTAATGATTCCATTGAATTAAAACATTTGATATAGTTTGATCTTTTGTGTTGATCATGGTGATGAAAAAGGAAAATGAAAGAAATTAATTGTGCCATTATAATTTTGGTGGGGGTTTGCTTGAGAGAAAAAAAAACTCTTTTTAAAAAAATACCCCCTTTTTAAATATGCCATTCTGTGCAATGCTGATAACAAAAGTGCACACATGGGATGTTTGTACAAATTCTGGGTTTGATGTGCTAATGTTAATAATAAATCTGTATATAGTTTATACACATAGACATTTAATTTTGCATTAAGATTGATATGATAAGGTGCTCCTCTATCCCTTTCAGTTTGTGCCCTCCCCCCATGCCCTGAGGATTACTCCTGTTGCTGAAATACTATGTGTATGGTTTAACACAAGCTGACCATGACCACATGTAACCTAAAATAAAAAATAAGAACTGAGATTAATGTACTTTGTCTATAAGTCAGATGTACTTTTGATATGGGGCCCCATATTCAGAGCTGGCCAGATGCGTGCGTATAACAGTGCATTGTGCAAAAAAGATGCACTAGCCAGCTCTGTTGTGCTATTCAGACAGAATGCGCAATTAGAACAGAACCCACATTCTGTTAGAATATTGGACCCTGGATGTACGGTGCATAGCAGTCGGCCACCATGTATGGCGCAGCGCATCCAGGGTACAGGGCTGAAGACTGCCCATAGGGGAATGTGTGGCACATACCTGGAGTGCCGTGTTCCCCATGGGTGATAGTCAGCCCAAACATGCACAGATAGATAGATAGATAGATAGATAGATAGATAGATAGATGATAGATAGCCAGCTAGATAGATAGACAAACAGACAGACACTCTATTTCTAAAGCACCCAATTCAAAAAGACTGCGTGCTGTACAAAAAGATCAGTACACTTATTAAAATCATACCAAAAAATACATATATTAAATTAGACTGGAAGAACAAAATTAATCTCGCTATCCCACATTTAAAATCACCATATAATTCAGTTAATCAGTTAATCAATAAAAGCTTACTGGAACAAATACGTCTTTAGGCCCTTTTTAAAGGCTTCTACCAAGGGAGCCTCCTTTAGATAACCAGGCTAGGAGTTGCACAGGGTAGACGCAGCCACTGAGAACACCCTGTCCCTGGAGTGCCGCAACCTAACCCTGGGAACCTCAAGGAGTTCTCCTCCAGCAGAACAGATTGCCTGGGGAGGATGGTAGGGGACAAGGAGATCTTGCAGGTAAACAGGGCCCTTATTGTGCAGGGACTTATAGGTCAAGAGCCCTATCTTGAAGACAGTCCTCCACCTGACTGGCAGCCAGTGCAGTCTACGGAGGACCAGGGTAATATGGTCACACCTTTTAAACCTCATCAGCAATCTTGCCGCCACATTCTGCACCAGCTATAGCCTGTGGAGGTTGCCTCCAGATAACCCCAGGTACAGGTCATTATAGTAGTCCAAACTGGAAGCGATGAAAGCATGCACCAGTGTGGCCAGGTCATCAGGTGGGATCAGGGCTCAGATTTGGGTGATATTCCTAAAATGGTAAAACCCACTTTTGACCACGGCTGATACCTGAGCATCAAGTGTCAGCCCATTGTCTAGGATCATACCCAAATCCTCCTCCTGACTAGACGGGGCAAGGGGAACACCCCCCAATGCTAGGCTGGGTGGTAACCCCACCCCCCACCCCTGATGACCCAGATCCACTGCCAGTACCTCTGTCTTGTCTGGGTTAAGCTTAAGCCAGTTTTGAGTCATCCACAACTGGATTTCCTTGAGGCAGCTGTTAAATACAGAGTCCGCCACCTGGGTATCGGGTGCACAGGACAAGTACAGCTGGGTATCATCTGCATAGCAGTGAAAACCCAGCCTGTACTGCCTGATAATGTCTTCCAATGGCAGCATATACACCATGAACAACAGAACCCAGACTGGAAAGGCTCTTAGGTGGAGGAAGAGGCAAGATATCTCTCAAGCTAAACAGCCACCACCTTTTTTATGACCTTCCTAAAAATTGGAGGTTCAAGACCGGTCTGTAGTTGTTGAGTCAGTCCAGGTCCAAAGAGGGTTTCTTCAAAAGAGGTCTAACCAAGGCCTCTTTCAAGGCCAATGGGAAGACTCCACTCTTTAAGGAACTCCAGATAACCTCAGCAACCACAGGTCCAATCAGGTCCAGACATCTAAACAAAAGGCGGGTCGGACCTGGGTCCAGATCACATTGTATTGGCCACAGCTCCAAGATTATCCCCACCAACTCCTCCACCCCAACCAGCTCAGACTCATCCCAGATAGGGGGGAGTGTTCCAGTACAACTCAGACAGAACCATGCATCCCTTTTGAGAGATACTTAAGACCTCAGCCCTGATAGAGGACACCTTGTTGGCAAAGAACATAGCCAGCTCCTCTAACCTAGTGCTAGAACCTGCCCCCCTGACACAGAGACAGACAGGATGTAAAAGCCCGTTAACTGTGTGGAAGAGCTAAGCCCAGTCTGTTCATTGCTGCAGCAATCTCCCTAGACAAAAATTCAGCCATTTTCCAGGAGATTGCACCCTGATAGTCAGCATAATGTGACCTCAGGGCCAATTTGTCCTCCACCAGGCCAGATCTCCAGTACCTCTCTAACCTCCAACCCCTAATCTTTAAACTCTGGAGATCCTCATCATAACAAGGAAGTCTCCGGCAAGTAGACAAGGGCCAGACAGAAATGGGTACAACTGAGTCGAAGGCCACAGCAACAACACCATTATAGGTTGCCGCTGCCTCCTCTGTCCCAATTGCACAAGTCACCCCAACACTCAATAGGTCCAACACCGCTGATAGTCCCAAAGAGGTCACTCCTCTTAAAGGGCAGTATCAGACTATCTCCACAGGGGTAGGACCATCTGGAGAGGGGCCCTAAATGTGAATCTCATGGTGCTGTGATCCGACCAAACCACCAGATCCACTCTAAGGCCAGTAACATCTAAACTTGAAGAAAAAAATAGATCCAGTGTGTGGCCACCTGAGTGTGTCGCTGTTGTTACATTTTGTGTTAGGCCCAGGGCCTCCATACTCCTAAGTAGATCATTCTCAAATTGCAAGAGCCTGCCGTCAACTCAGGCATTGAAATCCCCCAGATTCAACTACCTGGGGGACTCGTTGGTCATGCATGGTGCAAAGAGGCCTCATGCATGCCCATTATGGGCTCATTTGCATGGCTGAATGCATCGGTGCAGCGCCCCCAAGCCTCGAACACCTGAAATACATTGTCACCCCCCCTCCCTAGTCCCGATCCCCGTTGAATGAAAATAGGAGTTCAGATCCCTTCTTTACCGTAGTGTAGTGTCCCCCTCCCCAGCCCCAATCAGGCTAATTCTATATTTTCAATGGGGATCAGGGCTGGGAGGGACTACACACAGTAAAGGAGGGATCTGAGCACCTTTTTCATTTCAACGAAGATCAGGTCCGGGGAGGGGGGACACTACACTATGGTAACATGGTGGGGGGGGTTGTATATTCCATACTGTGTTCAGGGTTGGGAGGGGAGGGGAGGTGTATCCCGCCCTTGACTATGCGTAGGGCACCAACCTTCCCCACGCATAGTTAAAGTAGGGTCTGAAAAGCGTAACTTACACCGGCGCATAGTTATGTTTGGGGTTGAATATTGCAATATGGGAATATGGATGAGGGACCCCTCATTTGCATTCCTGTATTACAATATACTATGCAGTGGCGCAGTTGGATTTGTGGGGTGCATCGGGGGCTTCTCAATATTGCCACGCCCTGAAAGCTCTCGCAAGTCCGGAGATACACTGGCGCATTTAGGGATGTGCCACGTATCTCTTCTGAATATGTGGGCCATGGTGCTTATTAGGTGTTTTGTACCTTTTTGTAGTGCAAAGTCCCGATATGATGCATCATAACAACAGCATTAAAAAGGAAAGGAGATGCACAAGCACTATTCTCAATTGGATTACTTTTGCATACGTAGTGAGTACATGGATTTGGTACACAACTCAGATATCAACAATATATGCCTCTCAGATCATGCTCTGATAAATTTAGATTTGAATATTGCCCAAGAAAGTAAGAACACCCTTTGGCATCTAAATAACTCCCTTCTGCAGGACCCAGCCTTTAAGGATTCCTTGAAGGATTTGGTCCCAGCCATCTTGCGAGATAATGCTTTGCACCAGGTATCCCCTCAGTTATTATGGGACACTCTCAAGTCAGTGCTATGGGAGCATATGGCATATGCCACCCACAAGAAGAAGTAGAGTGAGGCCAAACTTAAAGAACTGCAAGACAAATTAAAATTTCTTCAGCTTGCACATATGCAAGGAGATCATACCTTCACCCCTCAAGACACTCAATCACAGCAGGAGATTCAAAAACTTCTGACAGATAAAGTGGAGTGGGCCCTGACCTGGCTACGTCAAAAATATTATGGTGGGGGGGGTGCCCGGGCCTTGAGGCTGCTGGTGTATCGCCTTCAGAAACAGACCCAGATGTCCACCATTACTAAAATTAAATACATGCGTTCGGGTAGGTGGGCTATGGCTACTACCCATATTCTTGAGGTTTTCTGAAATTACTATGAGGAATTATATGCTGAATGTTTGCCACCCCTGGCAGTGGACGTAGATAAATTCCTTAGAGATATACAACTGCCTACTCTGGGAGAAGTTCAAAAAGCAGCTTTGGTGGGACCAATTACAATCCAGGAATTATATTCTACCATATGTAATCTGAAAACGGGGAAATTGCCCCGGACCTGATGGCTACAGGGCAGAATTTTATAAAGCCACTTATGAATTAATAAATGATCCTCTTTTGGCAGGTTCGAAGCTGAGTCATAAGACAGCAGAGTACCTGATTTCTTGGAGGCAAACTGCAATTTCAGCGATTCTAAAGCCAGACAAACCCTCCCATTTCTGTGATTCTTTCCACCCTATATCCGTCCTAAATCAAGACTGCAAAAGCTCACAGATTAGATGAGATCTTCCCCTCCCATATTAATCCCGATCAATCAGGCTTCATCAAAACTAGATAAACTACAGATAGTATAAAAAGGACACTATATTTAATCAATCATGCCCATACCACAAGAAAACCCATATTAATATTAAGTTTAAATGCCCAAAAGGCATTTGACAGGGTTTCTTGGTTGTTTCTACACTCTACCCTCTCAAAATTTGGATTCCCCCAAGAATTTCTCAATAATATCAAAGGAATTTACACCCATCCGGAGGCCACAGTTAAGGTGAATGGCTCTCACTCCTCCCGCTTCCCCGTTCAGGGGAACTTGACAGGGCTGTCCCATCTCTCCATATTTATTTGCCCTCTATTGTGAACTTGTTGCCCAATCTCTTCACCATTCTGAGCAGATACAGGGCTACAGTGTTGGGGATCATATGCCTAAAGTAGCGTACTATGCGGATGATCTCCTGCTTTACATTACTAACCTGGATTCTTCTGAAAAAAGACTTGTCCAGTACAGCCAAGTTCCTTGAAAAAAAATGTTCATAAAACAAGTATTAGTAACTTAACTCGGGGAGAGGCCAAAAACACCAGTATAAAGCTGATCCTGAATAACTAAAAACTGATACTGGATAATAAGGCCTGCTCACCCTGAGTGGGCCTTATTACCCAGTATCAGTTTTTAATTAACCTGGATTCTTCCCTAGCAGCTTTGTAGGGTACCTTACAGTTGATTGAAGAAGTGTTGGGTTATAAAATAAATTCACATAAAACTGAGGCTTTAATTGTATCAGATACCCCTTTACCTCTTCTCCAGTGGAAGTATGGCTATAAGTGGAAAAACACTTCTATCTGTTACCTGGGCATACAAATTATGGCGGATCCATCCACCATAATGGCCCAGAAGTATGACCCTTTATTCCAACAGGTAAAGGCAGATTTCCAGATGTGATCACATTTACCCATCACTTTATTAAACAGAGTACAGGCAATACAAATGAATATTCTGCCAAAAATCTTATACTTATTTCAGAACATCCCAGTCATGCCTTCGAAAGCCGAGTTCAATAGATGGCATCAAAGTATTTCCTCCTTTCTCTGGCAGAGTAAGGGACCTCAAGTAGCTTTGAGGAAACTACAATTATCTAAGAACAGAGGGGGTCTGGCCTTACCTAATCTTTGGTACTACGCCTTGGCAGCCCAGCTCAGCCACATGTCTCATTGGTTAGACCCATCAGCTTGGGTCCCGGCCTGGGTTAATCTAGAAAGGGCTTTATCCTTCACTCCCCTGGACCATTCCACTTTATTTCAACCCAACAGTTATAACTACTCCAGGACTCCTCCCTGTATACAGTGAATCTATTGCACTGATGGATGTCCTTTTTAAAAAGAGCAGAAAACATTTCTGGGGCTAGGTGAATAGAGATTCCAGTTCTTGACCCTACTTCCCCCCAGGACATATGGACCATGGTGTTTGGAGATGGCTCCGAGCAGGCCTGATTCATACTAACCAATATTATCATGAAGAAGTTTTTAAATCCTTCACAGAATTACAGGCTGAATTTCATTTGACCCAAGCAGGTTTTTTTTAGGTATTTACAGATATGCCACTTCCTTGGGGAAACCATGGATCTTACAGTTACTTCTCAGCCTTTGCCTCCCGGCCTCTCCCTTCTACAACAAATACAATTGGAATCTCCTCCAATACATCTAGTCTGTAGGTTATATAGAACCCTCACAGATCTCCCATCTACCTTGATGGACATTATCCAGGTGGTATGGGAGGCAGAGCTATCATTAGATCTATCCCCTGAGGACTGGCTCCACATCTGGAGTAGACAACATCGGACCACAGCTTCATACTCTTGGAGGGAATATGGCTGGAAGATAGCCGCTCGGTACTTTTGTACCCCATAGATCACTGTCAAGTATTTGACATCCTGGGATTCTTCTTGCTGGAGACAATGTGGCAGTGAAGTGTCAACCCATAAACATCTTCTGGTCTTGCCCAGTTATCACCCAGTATTGGCAAGAGGTAGGTAGAACCCTGGAAGAGTTGTTTCCCAGTTTGGGTCCCATCTCACCAGAACTCAACATTTTACTAGATTCCCCCCCTCAGTTTAAACAGAGACATCAAACTTACTCAGTGAGTATACTTCTGCTGGCAGCTAGAAAAGTGATTACTAGGTTGTGGTTGCAGCCCGTATCACCAACAACCAAACAGTGGCAGGATACCATCTATGATATCCATCAAATGGAAAACATGACTGCTAAATTGCAGGATAGGACTGCAACAATAATGAATAGTTGGACCATTTGATTTCTTCATATATCCATGCATAGACCCAAACTGATTTCTTAATTCAGATAAATTTGAAGTGGATCTAACTCAGCCCAGTCGGACCACATACACTGATACTCTATCAAACTGTCAGGAATATAAATTGCCCCCAGTAACCAGGATAATGTCTCTTCTGGATTGCCTCCCCCCTCCTCCCCGTTCCTCGGTAGTGACTTGGATTCATTATATCTACGCTACCTGAATACTTGATATGCCTAAGTTTGACAGTCAGATTGTGTAATCTGTATGTGACGCAAGTGCTGCATAAGAATTTTACCAGTGGTAAAATTGTAATAAAAATTTTTAGTTTAAAAAAATAAAAAGGAAAGGAGATAAACTATATCTTGAACCGGATTCTGTACATCTTTTGAAAATAACAAGATAATGATGCCTCAACAAGATGCTACAGTGTGACATACGGACTTTGATACATTGCATTAATGAAATGGACAATGTTTCTAGGGTTACTTATTCTTTTTATCTTTGCACTTTGTATTGCGTTATGTTATTAGATAATTTATCTAAAGGTTCATGTGCACTTTTAGGTTTTGCTTAATTGATCAGGGTATACATTTTGCTAGTATTTTCCTGAGTGCGCACCTCTGAAGAAGCCCCACCCAGCCAGGGTGAAGCATAAGGTTTTGTCATCAGGTGTTGTGGTGTAACTGTTGCAGCAATTTTGTGACTGCCCTTTACTCCTGCTAAGTGTTTTTCTCACCCAATTTTTAGCTTGTTATTTATATACTTTATATGGGATGTTTGTGCTTTCTGGAAAACTACAATAAAAGTATGTAAGTCCTACATTCCTTTGTTTTGACTTATAAGTACTGGTAAATATTGACAAACAGTAGAGTGCAGATGGATTTTGAGTAAGTGGGTGAACCGATTCTAGTCTTTGTCTGATTTCCAATTTATTGGTGCACCACTTTGAAAATATAAAGTTATAGTGGAGCGTCAGTTTTTGCTTGCTATTCGCAGATGAAACTAAGATCTGTGCGAGAGTGGACAGTGAGGAGGGGAGGCAGGAGCTCAGGAAGGACCTGGCTGAGCTCAAACATTGGTCAGGCATCTGGCAGTTGGGCTTCAACGTTAAGAAATGTAAGGTCATGCACCTGGGAGCCAAGAACTCTGGGACTAGCTACTGGCTGGGGGGAGTGCAGGTAGCTGCAATGGAGGAAGAAATGTATCTAGGGGTGATTGACATGGGGATCTTGAAACACTCTGCTCAGTGCCATAAAGCAGCTGCCAAAACAAACAAAATGCTGGGGTGCATCGCCAGAGGAATCACCTCAAGGAATGAGGAAGTCATCCTGTCATTGTACAGGTCCCTGGTTAGACCACACTTAGAGTGCTGTATGCTATTCTGGTGCTCGTATTTGAGGAAGGATATCAAACTGCTGGAGGGAGTGCAGTGAAGGGTGACCAAAATGCTCCAGGGCATTGCGGACATACCCTGTGACTAGGGCTGGGAGAACTTGGTGAAGTTCTGACCCGTATAAAACAAGAACTAGAACATGGTGAAGTTCTGATTTGTTCTGATTAGTTCTGATTTATTGGCAAATATTTGAAAAAATTGAAAAAAATGCATAAAAGTGGCCAAAGTCGGTCACATTTTACACGGAGGCCCAAAGGAAATAATGTAATGGATTATTTGTGTAAAAATGAATGTAAAACTGCTAAATAAAAAAGCAATCACTCACTACTAGCCCCTTCATGGCTGGTCTATAATGGTGTGGTGGCATATCCTGCTCGGTCCGTGATGTGATTTTGCTGGGAGAGACAGAGAGAGATGGAAAGAGAGAGAGAGAGAGAGAGAGAGAGAGACAGATGCAAATACCTGTATCATAGCACTACCAAGCGCTGCAGGCACTGCCAGGCAGCTAAGATTTTTTTTTATTACTGGTGCTGTGTGGGTATTATTTTGATGGATGTTCTAGTCAGAGCTGAACAGGCCAAAAGAAATGAATATGAATGATCAAATGAGCAGCACTAAGAGATCCCACCCACCCTGCCCATGTGAATGATGCAACTGCTTCGCATGCCCCAGTGTACTGTAGTATATGGTGCACTACCTAGTCCAAGAAGTGGTAACGTTTTCTAGTACTACGACTAGTTCTACCGAATCTGATCAACAATCTGAATCCTTAAAGAAGAAAAACAAAAGACATAGTGATCACCAGAACCCAGGCAGGCAGCCAGTCACACATCGCATTGGTTAAGTGCAGTGCAGTCATAAAAAAGTTTGCCACTGCCACCTGAAGACCTGATGACAGACACACAACTCAATTACATCCTTCTTAGTTCCACAATTGCTGCCAGCCACAGCCAAGTAATTTGAGTATCAAAAATAAAATATAGTAATATAATAATCTCAAAGGAAATTATATGAATTTTCAATTTAGTAGCATTTTTTTCTGTGAAGTATTCACAGCCAAATATGGGGGACGTGAGAAATATACAAAGAGTTTTCAGTTTCTGGGTTTCAGGCATCTGCTAAGCCATGCACTGTACGAAAATTAAAACAGTACAGTCAGGATCAGTTGCTGAGGGCAAAAAAGTGGCAGTAGTAGTAAGGACTGGAGTAAGGACAAAACGTACAGTGGATTCCACTTACATGCAATTCACTTAAATGCAATTTTCGGTTAAAATTACACTTTTTCAGTTTCCCATTTTTTTTGTATTAAATCCAATGTTAAAAATTTAATTTTAAAGCAATCTGCTTAAGTGCAAATTTCAGTTAAGTGCAACCTTTCTGAGATGCACTTGCTATTAAATGTGTTAATTATGTTCAGGATTACATAGAAACATAGAATATGATGGCTGATAAGGACCGCTTGGCCCACCTAGTCTGCCCATTTTCCTACCTAACGGATAAGCTGCAGATCCTAGTTAACCAACAGCCTACTTCCTCCTACCCTCCACTAGGACTGCCTTATGTCTGTCCCATGCATTCTTGAATTCCCCCACTGTTCTTGACTCCACGACCTCCTCAGGAAGGCTGTTCCATGCATCCACAACCCTCTCCATGAAAAAATACTTCCTCACATTACCTCTGAGACATCCCCCCTCTATCTTCAAATTGTTCCCCCTTGTTCTTGCACAGCTCTTTTTCTGAAAGATGCTACCCTCTTGGACTTTGTTGATTCCCTTGAAGTACTTGAAAGTTTCTATCATGTCCCCTCTCTCCCGTCTTTCCTCAAGGGTATATATATTAAGCTCCTTTAGTCTTTCTTTGTATGTCTTCTGGTGCAGACCCTGCACCATTTTGGTTGCCCTCCTCTGGACAGCCTCCACTCTGTCTATGTCTTTGCAGAGATGGGGTCTTTGCGGAAATGGTGCAATTAATTCACGAGGTGCTAAAGGGTGCTAGCTGCCTGTATAAAAGATTAATTGACAAGCACCTTGCACCTTGCTAGCACATCGGCATCAGCATTTGCAGCAGAAAGCCCACAATGGACATAAAGAGAATTACACTTACATTGGGCCAGAAGATAGAAGTGCGACAGTGCCGTGAGACTCCTGAAATCAAAAGGTCAGATCTATTCTGAGTTTGGCATTGATTTGTCCACAGTATACAAAATGTTAAAATCAAGGGAGAAATTGTATGCAGAGTAGGAGAAGGCAGAGAACAACTGTAGAAAGTGTAGGAGGGGAGGCAAGAAAGAAGATGTAGAAGCTGCCTTATTAAGGTGGTTCTCTGCAATAAGAATGGCTGACACTCCAGTAAATGGCCCTGTTTTGATGAGCAAAGCTAAACAGTTAGCCCAGAACATGGGCATTGAATTTATCCCCACCAGTGGATGGCTAAGCAGGTGGAAGGAGAGACATGGCATCTTTTTTAAATGATGGCACGGTGAAAAGAAAGATGCTGACACCCAGTCAGCGGGTACATGGCTATCCAGTGTGCTGCCACAACTTCTAAAAGATTATCCCCCACACCTTGTGTACAATTGTGATGAGACCAGACTTTATTTCAAAGCTGTCCCTGAAGGAACATTGTCATTTAGATCGGATGCTGCAGCTGGTGGAAAAAAGGCTAGGGAGAAAATATCTGTGTTGTTGTGCTGCAATATGGAAAGCACAAATAAGCTGCGTCCTCTTATGGGCAAGTCAAGCAAACCCCATTGTTTCTCAGGACTGTCTTCGGATGCCCTGCCTGCTGACTGGGAGTCCAATTCCAATGTCTGGATGATAGGCAAAAGTTCCATCACCTGGTTAAAGAAAGTTAATGCTCAAATGCATAGAAAGTGTCTTAGAATTGCATTGATTTTGGATAACTGTTCAGCATACCCCCATGTCACTCTGTCTAACACCAGGCTAATTTTTATCCCACCCAATGCAACGGTTTTGATTCAGCAGATAGACATGGGCATAATAAGGAATGTGAAGCATCTCTATCATTGCCAGGTACAGTAAGCCAATAAAAATGAAAGCCTGTTTGCTACTGACACTAACACTGCTCTTTTACATTTTTTCCCCCAGGTCATTGAGAAAGTCCTTCTGTGCCTGGATGAGGGACGCACCAGCAGTATGAATGCTTTAATAAAAAACATAACTGTGAAACATAACTGTGCTGGATGCAGTCCAGATGTTGGATCATGCCTGGTGCATTGTTAAGCAGGATACGATTGTAAATTGTTACAAAAAGACTGGCTTCATACCTGCCAACGATGCTGCTGCCACTGTGATTGAAGCTGCCTCTGAGGCTGCTTAGCTTAATGCTCCCCAACTACCCCAAAACATGACCATGACCGAATTTGAGGAGTTCAGGGACATGGATGATTTAGTTCCCACAGACGGCCCAATCGATGATGTCTCTATTTGCCAGGAGGTAGTTGTAGCTACGGTTGAGGAGGAAGAAGATGACGACTCCCCCCTCGCATGTTACCATGTCTGAGGTGCTTGCTGCAATGGACAAAATCAGTTGTTTCATGTGTTCTCGAGAAAGGTACAACCTGGCCGCACTTTTTGACTTTGAGCTCTATTTAAACAACTTAGCTATCGATAACACTAAACAAGCTAAGATAACAAATTATGCTATGGCTATGCTAAATGCTATTGCTAGTGCACCTACCTGGTAAACAAAAAAATAAATACATAAATACATTTTCAGCTTTAGATGCTGTTTTTTAAATGTACAATAAAAGTGATTTACTTAATATCTTTTCTTCTTTTGTCATCTACAGTACTACACACACGCATGGGAAGTTAACAAGGGCAAGCTACTGGAGATTGGAATGGGCAATTTCGGCTATATGCAGATTCCGCTTATATGCACATTTTGCTGTTTCAAAACAGATGTGCATATAAGAGGAATCCACACTAGTAGTCATGACTCTTGAGGACAAAAAGTGATAATAGTAGTAGTAGTAGACAGCAGTACCCTAGCTTCCAGATCAAATAGTGGTACCAGGTTCCACCAAGTAAGTTTGTGACATGAAATGCAGTTACTTGCTGTATTTGGACTCTGAACCCTCTGATGTTATTATTTTTTTTCCTATTCTGTGCTGCTTATGTGATAATTCAAGTAATAGTGGCCTGGCTTAGTTCATCCTGACCTGACTTGTTGCAATTAATTGCTACCTCATGTAGTAGACCTTATTCACAAAAGATTTTCACCACAGGCAAAAATTCTTGAAAGTGTTTTGTGGATAGGGCCTGCTCAGAGCAGTCAGTGCATGTTTTATTCAGGTATCATATTTGAAATTAAAGTGAGGAATGTTGATTTTGAGAAATGTGAGGCTCTCAGCATTTTCTGGTGTCAAACAGGATCGTGTGTCAGTAATGATGTTACCAGCTAAACTAAACAATCATTAGTCGGAGGGCATGTACTTCATTGCAATGTTTACTAAAGCCAGCCACATATTTTGTTTGGATTTCCAGTATTGTAAAGGATCAGCATTCCAGCTGATATTGTGCTCTGCCAGATACATTTCAACAATGGGCTGTGCTGAGGCTGTGTTACAAGAGGCAGATGAAGAAGTTACAATTACATCTTCTAAGTGACTGCAGAGACATGAAGCTGAACCAAGTGACTGGGACAGTGCTATGCTTGGCTGGTGGTGAAGAAGAAGATTCAGCTGCAGTGGCTGAGGAGCAAGAGGAAGAAAATGCCGCAACAGTAGAGGATAGGCCACCTGATGCTGTGCTGTGTCATGAAGAAGATTCTGAATGTGGCGCTACTGTTGTACTCTGTTCCATGACAGCACACACCTCATCAATTATTTATTGTTTTTTTATCTCGAAACAAGTGTCATCATCATCAATCAGTAGTTGCTTTGATTTGTATCATGGGTCCAAGATTGTTGTTTTAATGTAATACTCAGAATGAAGCATTTTACATAGTTTGCCATCATCAACTTTTTTGATCAAACGTCTCATTAGATCTTGTTGTATTCTGGGGGGGGGGACTGCATGTGTCAGTAGCACCACTGGCAGCCTGTGTGATCACGAACTGTCTTGCTTCTCTAATGTTTGCCTAATCAGATTCAATCTGAATTTTACAATTTTTATTAGGGGTATCACCTGGCTGAGAGTTGCTGTGTTTGCACTGACCTTCCTGGTGATTTCCTCAAATGGCTAGAGCAGGAAAATTAGAAACTCCTGCATGGCCCACTGTGGTGGAGTAATATAGATGCCTGCATCACCAGTTTTATTTTTTAAGGTGTACTGCCTGACAGCTTTCTTTTGTTTCAGCAGCCTTAGGAACATATAAAAGGTCAAATTGTAGAAATGTCTTGGATCAGTCTGTGCACAGGTAAACTGTGCTCCTGCTGTATTTTTTCAAACAAGTGATGGGCTTTGCTTGAGTGACTGAAATGAGTGCGTATTCTTTTAGTAGTGCTAATGAGAGTCTTAATCTTCCTGTTGTCATCGAGAAAACCATGAACTATTAAATTTAAGCAATGCGTAAAGCAGCAGATGTGAACAAAGCCCCCCTTCTCCATGGCCTTCCTTATGTTGGACCCATTATCTGCATCTATAAAGCCACCTGACAGTCCCTGTGAAGTGAGCCATTGCTGTATTGGTTTTTGGAGCTCTTCATTGATGTTGTATGAGGTATATTCAGATGGAAAATAAAACATTCTTAGAACAGCAAACTGCAATGCTTCACTGTCCCCAGTCCCACGTGACTTATCGAAACATGCCCAAGATGCCATGATAGACATGAAGTCTTCAGGCTGACAGCTTGTCCAGATATCTGTTGTGAGATGCACCACCATTCCAACAGCACTGCACAAGACACGTCTTAATTTTTTACATATGACATTGTAAAGATCTGGAATCCCTGTTGTCGAGAATTATTTCCGTGATGGTACACTATATTGAGATTCGAGGTACTCAAGCAACCGCATGAATCCTATATGTTCAACCACATTATATGGTAGCAAATCAACAGCTATCATTTCTGAAATTTTTTGGGTTATTATAACAGCAACATGGTGAGTTGAGGCATATTTGGCTTTACACTCATATGTTTCTAGATGGTACACTGTCTCCTTGAAGGAAGAGGGCTTTTGAACACATGGTCACTTTCAGTAACAATCGGAGGAGTCCTTTGAATGGCAGGAAGTGGTGGTGGAGGTGTTTCAGTGGTGCTGCGGAGGCTGCCACTGCTTTCATCTACGGGAGTTACCCCTGATTTTAGTGAGCTATCGCTGTCACTTTCTCTTCAAGACTCACAACTGGACTTCTCACTAATGCTATGACATCTGTCTAGGTGCCTTTTCAGTGCTGAAGTTCCCAGTGCTCCTTTCCTTTTACCCCTGCTGATTGGCCATTTACAGATAGCGCATGTTGCTATCAACACATTGGAAGCACTAATGGAGAAGTATAACCAAACGAAAGATGATATTTTTTTAGTTTTTTTCCCAGGAAGACACAGCACCTCTGTCACCTTTTCAGGGTCCCCCCCTGGATTTTTCTTGGACCTGTTCCTCTTGTGGTTTATTCCCACTCCCCCCCTCCACAACCAAAACATTTTTGTCTGTTTCTTCCTCTTCTGCAATTTTCATCTCCTCCAGTAATCCTTGTGCTACCTGATCATTCTCTTCATCTTTATTATTACCCTTGTCGGGTTAAACCTCAGAAGAATCAGATGAGGGACTGGCAGTAGCAGTGTCAGTGGTTCAGCAGGTAGAACACTCGCCTCCTAGGCTGGTAGATCAGAGGGCTGTGGGTTCAGTTCCCACATCTGGCACTTGGCTTACTATCCCAGTACTGACACTGTAGTGCAGCATGAGAGGGGTGCTGCATTTCTGAGGTGCCGTCTTTCGGATGAGATGTTAAACCGAGGTCCCATCTGCCTGGATTGGTGGTAGTTCAGGTGGATGTTAAAGATCCCATAACACTTATCAAAAAGAGTAGGGGAATTTCTCTGGTGTCCTGGCCAAATTGCCCTCATTCACTAAAAATACCACTAACAGCTTAATCTGGTTCAAGGTCAGTTGGCATTCATCTGTATCCCCCCTTCCCCGGGTCATGCCTGAAAATAGACAAGATTTGTCTAGTGCACTTACCTGGTCAACAAAAACTAAATAAATAAATATGCAATTGTTCCATACCTTTTGGTGCCTCTGTGGGTGGTACCTACCATGCCTTTAGTTTTTTTTAACTACATAACTTTTTTTTTTACTTGGGACTAATGATGATCTAAGACATTCATCTTTTTTTGGATTCAAGCATTCGATTGGAAGACAAAACCTTACATGTGAAAAAATCACTTTTTGAGGTTTGATTTTGTTTTCCCTGTGCAGGCTGATTGCTGTCTTTTGCAGTGCCACTGCCTACCTGAGAAATAGAACACGCCTCATCAACACTTTGATCCATTTTTTATTAGTATTCTAACCAGTAACAAAAGATCCCTCTAACTAACGTGATGTCCTTCTGATGACTCCCACCCACAGGCCAGGGACAAATTTACTGTTGTGACTCGTGACTGTACACAGCACACTGACAGCACAGCAGTCTACCCCCACTTCCTTACAAGATTACTGGACTGACTTCTACAATACAGTTAGTTACTGTTAAGTAACCACATTCAACAATTGTTAGGTGTACCTCAGAATTTGAATTGGAGATGCAGACACAACTGGAGTATAGCCACATGCAGCACAGTCCCACACTGGGGGTTGGTTAATGCTTATACATAATGTAACATGATATACTATAAAACTAATGATAATAATGAGGAATAATGGGGAATGAGTGATGATAACGATGACACTTGTGTGTACAGTGCTTGTACCTTACTTGTATTGTACTGTAAACAGCCTGCTGCAAGTCAGAAAGTCAGATTATCCCCTGGACCACCAACAGCCAGCAGCACAGGTGCATCAAGTTGCATATTATTTGTCTGAACAGTATTTTTTAATACATGTAATCATGAATCAATGCTAACAAGTGATCATGATTGGATGGCACAAGTCAAAGATTTATTTTGCCACCCTGCTGCCCTTGCCCTATACACACAGCCAGACTGAATGCAGGAAAAATAAATTATTTGGGATTTCTGGGACTGTTACATTTATTGTGGGTCACCCTGCAGTCTCTCCCTCTCCCCTCTGGATGTCACAAGTCAAAGATTTATTTTGCCACCCTGCTGCCCTTGACCTGTACACACAGCCACACTGAAGCCAGGAAAATACATTTTATTTGGGATTTCTGGGACTGTTACATTTATCATGGATTCCCCTGCAGTCTCTCTCTCCCCCCCCGGATGTCACAAGTCAAAGATTTATTTTGCCACCCTGCTGCCCTTGCCCTGTACACACAGCCACACTGAAACCAGGAAAAACAATATTTGAGATTTCTGGGACTGTTACATTTATCATGAGTCCCCCTACAGTCTCTCTGTCTCCTCTCTGGATGTCACAAATCAAAGATTTATTTTGCCACCTTGCTGCCTTGTTCTGTACACACAGCCACGATGAAGCCAGGAAAAATAAATTATTTGGTATTTCTTGGACTGTTACATTTATCGTGGGCCACCCTGCAGTCTCTTCCTTTCCCCTCTGGATGTCACAAGTCAAAGATTTATTTTGCCACCCTGCTGCCCATGCTCTGTACACACAGCCACACTGAAGCCAGGAAAATAAATTTTATTTGGGATTTCTGGTACTGTTACATTTATCATGGATTCCCCTGCAGTCCCTCTCTCCCTCTCTCTCTCTCTCTCTCCCCCCCTTTGGATGTCACAAGTCAAAGATTTATTCTTCCACCCTGCTGCCCTTGCCCTGTACACACAGCCACACTGAAGCCAGGAAAAAATATATTTGTGATTTCTGGGACTGTTATATTTATCGTGAGCCCCCCTACAGTCTCTCTGTCTCCTCTCTGGATGTCACAAGTCAAAGATTTATTTTGCCACCCTGCTGCCCTTGTCCTGTACACAATGCCGCACTGAAGCCAGGAAAAAAAATATTTGGGATTTCTGGGACTGTTACATTAATCATGCCCCCCCAGTCTCTCTCTCTCTCTCTCCCCCCTTTGGATGGCACAAGTCAAAGATTTATTTTGCCAACCTGCTGCCCTTGTCCTGTACACACAGCCACACTGAAGCCAGGAAAAAAAATATTTGGGATTTCTGGGACTGTTACATTTATCATGCACCACCCTGCAGTCTCTGTCTCTCCCCTCTGGATGTCACAAGTCAAAGATTTATTTTGCCACCCTGCTGCCCTTACCCTGTACACACAGCCACACTAAAGCCAGGAAAATACATTTTATTTGGGATTTCTGGGACTGTTACATTTATCGTGAACTCCCCTGCAGTCTCTCTCTCCCCCCTCTGGACGTCACAAGTCAGAGATTTATTTTGTCACCCTGCTGTCCTTGCCCTGTACAGACAACCACACTGAGGCCAGGAAAACAAATATTTGGGATTTCTGGGACTGTTACATTTATCGTGAGCCCCCTACAGTCTTGCTCTCTCCTCTCTGGATGTCACACGTCAAAGATTTATTTTGCAACCTTGCTGCCCTTGCCCTGTACACACGGCCACACTGAAGCCAGGAGAAACATTTTTATTTGGGATTTCTGGGACTGTTACTTTTATCATGCCCCCCCACAGTCTCTCTCTCCCCTCTGGATGGCACAGGTCAAAGATTTATTTTGCCACCCTGCTGCTCTTACCCTGTACACACAGCCACACTGAAGCCAGGAAAATAAATTTTATTTGGGATTTCTGGGACTGTTACATTTATCGTGGGCCTCCCTGCAGTCTCTCTCTCTCCCCTCTGGACATCACAAGTGATAGATTTATTTTGCCACCCTGCTGCTCTTGCCCTTTACACACAGCCACACTGAAGCCAGGAAAATAAATTTTATTTGGGATTTCTGGGACTGTTACATTTATCGTGGACTCCCCTGCAGTCTCCCTCTCTCTCTCCCCTCTGGATGTCATAAGTCAAAGATTTATTCTGCCACCCTGCTGCCTTTGCCCTATACACACAGCCACACTAAAGCCAGGGAAAAAAAATATTTGGGATTTCTGGGACTGTTACATTTATTGTGACCCCTCCACAGTCTCTCTCTCCCCCCTCTCTGGACTTCACAAGTGAAAGATTTATTTTGCCACTCTGCTGCCCTTGCCCTGTTCACACAGCCACACTGAAGCCAGGAAAATAAATCTTATTTGGAAGTACAGTGTCAGAGTGACACCACAATCCCAACACTGGCATAGCAATGGGCATACACCCGACCACCACAACAGCAACCCACGACAGCTGCCAACACACCTCCACAGTGGCAGCAAGTGCACCAGCAGTGACTACACAGTCAACCATAGCAGCTGCGGACCTGGGTGCATTAGATGGGCTACCCTTACCCCATGTGGTATATGTATTCCATCCCCTGCTGACTAGTGACCCCGACCACAACCTGACCTGTCACTAAACTGCCCATTGGGTCTTCCATTGGAGGGGGCATGCCATTGGGTCCATTGCTGTAGTGGCAGTCAGTGCTGGTGCATCGTTGCAGTGGCTGGGCAACTCTCGGTACTGTCATTGTCTCTGTTCTAGCTACAGTGTCTGGCTGCTGGCATTCGGTTTGTCATGCATCGTGGTCAATTGTGGTAGTTTCAGGGTGTTGCTGTGGGGGCTGTTGGCAAAGTTGCTGTTGGCGACCTGTAGTGCTTCCATTTTATTTGGGATTTCTGGGACTGTTACATTTATTATGGGCCCCCCTGCAGTCTCTCTCTCTCTCTCTCTCTCTCTCTCCCTCTGGATGTCACAAGTGAAAGATTTATTTTGCCACCCTGCAACCCTTGACCTGTTCACACAGCTACACTGAAGCCAGGAAAATAAATTTTATATGGGATTTCTGGGACTGTTACATTTATCGTGGGCTCCCCTGCAGAGTCTCTCACTCTCTCCCCCCCAGATGAGATTGTGAATGAATATTTTTTCTGAGTCACAGAGAGACAGAGCACCCAGAGTGCCAGAGCTGAGAGGAGGACTGCATGCTGTGTTTGCTGTGCAGGAGCAACAGAGCAGGATGTGCATTAAGTCTTTTAACTTTTTTTGAAAAGGTATGCCACCATTTATCTAAATTGCATGTCTTAGCAGACTTTCTTGTGTGTTTCCTCAGCTGGCAAGGCATCTCAGGCTGTTTTTTTCCCATGTAGGAGGAAGGCCTGGTGGCAGTTGGACACCAAGAGCAAGAGGGCCCTTTAGAAAGGTTCAAAGCCTGAAGCGTGTAGCCTGTAATTTGCTGCCCGGAGCCTGGAGTTTGGAGTCTGGCGCTAGAAGTCTGGGAAAGTTTGCAAAGTTTGGGAAATCCAGGAACCTTAGAGCACTGCAGAGCCTGTGGAGTCTTGTAATTTTTATTTGCTTTTCTCCCTCTGTAAGTGTGTACTAGTTCTGCTGAGCTGGTAATCGAAGAGTGAGGGATTGCACTCCCTGTACAATCTGTGGCTGATTCTGTACTGTTTAGTGTGCTGAGAGGAGTGGGTTAAAAAAACAGGAAGAGGTGGCTGTGGCTGGTATAGCAGCACCCGAGGTAGACTGGAACAGCTGTAAGGTAGCAGCCAAATTAGTCCATAGAGAAGGGAAGGGAAGGAGCAAAAAAATAAATTACAAACTTAGACTGGCTCTGCTGCCACCCCACAAAAAGAGACTGATTTTGTGAGTTAATAGGGGGAGAGAGTTTGGAATATTTTAAGTATTTTAAGAAGACTGTTTGACTCCGGGAGACTGTGGGAGATCCTCTCAGTAATCATTTTGTAATAATTTTAACAATTTATATGTCAATTTTAATGTTTTACCTATTATGCAGTAATAAATAAAGATGAGCGGCTGAAGAGTGGCTGATTGAAAATCTTTTCCTTCTGCTTTTGCAGTTTGATTTTGATTATTTGGGTGGTAAATGAGGTATTTGTTTTTTCTGCCACCTTAACTGTCACTGGTGATACTAGTGATATTAATTAGAGATATTAATATAACTAAGGTTTTT
The DNA here is from genome assembly GCA_016271365.2 of Neoceratodus forsteri. NCBI lineage: Eukaryota > Metazoa > Chordata > Ceratodontiformes > Ceratodontidae > Neoceratodus > Neoceratodus forsteri. The sequence continues at coordinate 1,056,167,436 of CM028129.1, forward strand.
TATTTTATGTATTGTATTCATTTCATCTATTGTTCTGTTTTTGGGTTTTCATGCCACTCACAGTTACTAGCATAGGATAGGTGGGCTAAGTCACGTGAACTGTGCCAATAAAAGCGCATGCATGGAGGTGAGGTAATCAGACCTACTTAGAGTTAGCTCAGGGTGAGACGTGTGTAACTATCGCTCTGCTGCTTTTGTCTCTCTGTTTCTTGGGATCTCTTACTAAGTTCATTTGGTACCCTGGAAAAGTATTTATTAATAGTTTACTATTCTGACATTTTTATTGGAATTTTTCTGGTTGTGTTTTGTATTTTAGTTTTTAGATAATTAGGTTTTGTATGTTAATTATATATTTTTGTGTTTATAGTTCTAAAGTGGAAGCAATTGGGATTATCTGATTCAGCCTTAGATGTCTGTTTGGCTTCTGACTCACCATATATCTTGTGGCATGTGTGGACTAATAATGCTGAAGTAAGTGTGAAACATTTTATGAACTGCTGTTATAGGGTTGTGAAGTGTTGTGTTTTATTTAGCTATTTAGTGGTTCATCATACTACAAGGTGATATGGTAAAGTGGTGTATTTATTCACTTATTGACCTTAAGATTATATAAATTGGAGGTTAAGATTATACTTTCTAGGACCCTTATTGTTTGCTGTTTTTTTAATGTGACAAGTTATCCCTCTCATCTTGAAGCCTTTATAGAAATTAAAACAGAGGAAGTAGGGATAAGGAGACAATCAATTAAACCACCTTTTCTGTGGGAAGAACAAAGAAGAAAACACCTAAGCAGAAGGAAAAGGCAAAATACGAAAGATACTGAGTGTCCTTAGGAAATATCTGTTTCATAGATTGTATAAACAGTTTTTTTTTCCTGTTAAGTTGTGTGATTTGGCAATTTTGACCCAGATATACTTGAGAGAATGCAACCTAAAAAATTAAGAACATACTGCGTGGGGTTGAAAAAGCAAAGAGTAAAAATGGCAAAGATGAGAAAAATGATAAAATTGGTTTGGATAGATCTTCTGATCAGAAAATAACACAGTTCCTATAACCTAAGTATAATTATAATCAAATGGAACTAAGGGGAAATAAGAAAATTATTAAAGCATTTGACCCCAAAACAACATCTTCTCCAGTAAGATCAAATGAGATGACTTTCCAAAGTATACATCCACTACTAGAAGAGATAAGAAGGTTGGAAGATAATCCTCAGTGTCTAAGTAGAGAAAACAATTATAGTAATCTGATAGATATTATGGGACCAGAGTTGCATGTTTCTGATTTTAAACCTTCTGATAAACAAATAGAGGAGAACCACCATGGAAGTAATATACTGTCCCCTTACACTAACTTGAGTAATAAGGCTAGGGTGGGTGAAGCCTATAGCATGGATATAATGGATGAGAAAAGCTTAACATGTGATGGGAAACCATTTGGTGTAGGGCTTAATGAAAATGAAATAAGCATGAATCTAACGCAAGAAAATGACCATCAAGTACCAAAACAAAAGAATGAGAATGCATATACAGCAAAACTGATGACGTACACTCTAATAAAAGGGCTCTTTGAAAAAAAAATAATTGGCATGCTATTAGATCAGTTTACAGGTATCATGTTAGACCTTACAAATGATGGTTATGTGTTGTCCTAAAGAATGCAGATAAATGTCGAGATATTCTGAAAGAGAAATTGAAGTTCTGTGAATTGGGAATTCTCCTTGCTACAACAATCATAACAACTAAAAATAGCCCTAATTATCTAAAAGGAAAGCAGCTTGTAAGGGTTGATATTAATAAGAAAGATAAAGTCATGGTAAAGCAACCTAGAATCACATTATTCTTGAAACTAATTGAGACAACCCATATATTAATAGGGGAGGATAAGCATAGTGTAATGAGAAGAGGTAGAAAGCAACTAGGAGTATGCATTAATTCCTCAGTGATTTTGGAATCTGAAGAAAGTCTGAATAGTGAATATGAAGAGGTAAGCTCCCCATACAGGTCTAGAGCAATACAGTCTAATAGTACAATAAGAGTGAGTGATAGTGAGGATGAGATAGTAACACTGGGCTCATTAATCTGACAGAATAATGAGAACAAAGATATTGTAACACATTGGATTTGGTTTTTACATTGAATTATTTGTTAGAATTATATGTCCATAGGAAAAAATGTGTACTTTTTGTATGCTTTGTTGACATAAGAGCTGCTTTTGACTCGGTGGATAGAAATAAATTGTGGGAGAGTCTGACAATGTTAAATATAGATAAACATTTGTTAAAAATGTTACAAAGGCTACATTATAATACCACTGCCCTAGTGCATTATTCTAGAGATGGTGCACTCTCAAGAGAGATAAAAGTGGTAAAGGGGGTTAAGCAAGGTTGTTTACTAGCCCCAATATTGTTTAATTTATATATTGAAACAGTAATTAGAGATATGGCTAAGATCGATACATTTGCCCCTTCAATAAATAAGGAAAAAATTCAGTTATTATTATATGCAGATGGTGCTTTGGTCATCTCACAAATGTCTTTAGGCCTAAAGAGGGCAAAGACAAGTCTGATGGAGTCATTTGCCAAGCTGAAATTAGAGTTGAATGTTGGATAAACTAAGATAATATCATTTGGAAAAAAAAAATATGTGAAATACTCCTGGGAAACTTAACAATAAAATGATAGAAGTGAAATTATTCAGGTATTTTGGAATTATATTTGAGAATAACTTGAAGTGGTATGCTCATATATGTGAGATAAAAAACAAATCATATAGCTCAATGAGTGCTATATATGCCTTCACCAACTTTGCTTACAATTCCTTCATGGCTCTAAGGAGAACATTTGAAGCTAAAACCATCAGCCAGACATTATATGGCTGTGAAGTGTGGGGCCTGTTGTCAGGAGACACAAAATCAGAATCCATCCAGAATGCATTCTTAAGAAATACGCTGGAGCTCCCACAGGATTGCTCGACAGCCTTTATGAGATTGGAAGCAGGTATTCCTGCTCTAAAGGTTAAAATTAATACTAGAGCCATAAAATATTGGGAGAAGATAATAAAATGTCCATGGATAGGCTTCCTAAATTATGCTGGGTTGACTTTATGGAGAGATTAAGGGGAGAGATTGGTTTGCATGGGTGGTTCCAAAGTCTGAACAATTTAGTAAAGAATTTTGGTATGGAAGATATATGGTCTACTAGAGCTACAGTATGATTAATGCAAACCTGTTTATGAAGGCTGTTATTGAAAGATTTTCTGATGTTGCGCTCCAAACTGACCTTGCCAGAATACATAAGCTAGATATATATGGATATTATTCTGATATAAAAGAAATGGGAAAATGAAAATATATCTGGTACATTGTGAAAATAAAAAACACAGGAATAACTTGTGTAATATGAGATTGGAAAGTCTGGGTATTGTGAATTTACAATATAATAAATGGTGAGGTCAGTTTGGGAATGGGAAAAAATGTAATTGTAACAAGGATAATGTGGAAAGTTTACAACAGAAGTTATTAGAATGTGACGAAATGAAAAAAGAAAGAGTTAAATGGATAACTCCTCTGATTTTGGTAGATAAGATGGAAAATAAAGATATATGTATGAAGTACCTGCTTAGTCTGGAAAATATTAGGACAATGTATGGTATGGCAAATGTTGCCAATAAAATGAAAAAGTGAACCCTGAGTATTTCATTTTACAATTTTCTTATTTATGCTGTTTTATAATATTGTACTACAATGTTTTACCTACTCTGTCTTATGACTAATACTTTATATATGTTTGGTGATGGATGTGATAAAATGTACTGTTTTTATACATCTTTTGTATTAATAAACTTTGAACTTTGATTGTGATTCATGACTGGATGGCACAAGTCAAAGATTTATTTGCCACCCTGCTGCCCTTGCCCTGTACACACAGCCACACTGAAGTCACAAAAAAAAAATAGGATTTTATGTAACTTTAAAATTTCTCTTGGACCCCCAGTAGTCTCTCCCTCTCACCTCTGGATCAGGAATGGCACAAGTCAAAGATTTTGCTAGCCTGCCCTTTCTCACATACACAGTCAGCTATACTGTTTGAGGCCAAGAAAAGAAAAAAACTTTCATTTGGGATTTTCTGTAACTGTAAAATCTCTCTTGGGCCCCCAGTAGTCTCTCCCGCTCTCATCTGGATCTGGAATGGCACAAGTCAAATATTTTGCCAGCCTGCCCTTTCTCATGTACACACTGCTACCCTGTCTGAGGCCAAGAAAAGAAAAAAACTTTCATTTGGGATTCTTTGTAACTGTAAAATCTCTGTTGGCCCCCAGCAGTCTCTTCCTCTCTCCTCTGGCTCCAGAATGGCACAAGTCAAAGATTTTGCAAGCCTGCTCTTTCTCATGTATACACAGCTACACTGTCTCAGGCCAAGAAAAGAAAAAAAACCTTTCATTTGGGATTTTCAATAACTGTAAAATGTCTCTTGGGCCCTCAACAGTCTCTCCCTCTGTCCTCTGGATCTGGAATGTCACAAGTCAAAGATTTTGCCAGCCTGCCCTTTCTCATACATACATACACACAGTATTGCCACACTGCCTTAGTTCGCATCCCCCACCCAGCAGCCACCTAGGCCATCACTATCTCCTCAGTCCTGACTTCCCAACCCACCCCCGATGATCGGTTTCTCACCCCCTCTTTTCTCTCACTTTTTCTAATTTCTTCTCTTCCCTCCCCTCCAGTTAATATATTTCTGGCATTTTGGGGGGGTTTTGGCACTTTTGTTTGGCGATTCTCTCTGCTGGCTGCCTGGCTCTGCTGAGCGCAGCTCCTGCTTCTCCAGTCCTCCTTGCTCGTCTGCAGCCTTGTTGCTCACTCAGCATGGTTATATACTGTGAGTGCATCATGTGTCCTTCTGTTGCCTGATTGGATGCCACTGGCCACCTGTCTGTGCCAATGGCATCCCCATGGCAACAGACAACAAAACTGCAGAAATGGCATCTCCACGGACCCAGAACCGGACTTCTGTATTGAAGTCCGTATTCATCTGGGTCCATGGATTGCGGGTTCGATCTGGGGGTCTGGATCTTCCACAGAACAGTCAGCCCAGCCCTACCTATGATGAGAGACTGAGGAAGCTCAACGTGTACTCCCTGGAGGATAGGAGTAAGAGGGTGGACATGATAAAAAAAAATGTAAATACTTAAAAGGTATAAATAAGGTTGGAACAGAGGGTATTTTCAAATTAAAGGAGGAAAGGTCCACAAGTGGGCACAGTCTGAAATTGGGGGGGGGGGTTAAAAGGGAAATGAGGAGGAACTGTTTCACAGAAAGGATAGTGGCAAGGTGGAACAAATTGCCAGAGAAAGTGATCTCACTGAAAACTAGTTTCAAGATGGGGTGGGACAGGGACAAAGGGAAGGTTACTTCTATGGGTAGGTGGGGGAGGGGGAGAGGATGGGGAGATGATAAATCAAGGAAAGAAATTGGTGGGGGGGTGGCTACAGCAGAATAAACTGTGTGCTGCGTACTTGAGCATACTAGATAGACCGTAATGGCCTGTTTCTGCTGTCATGTTCGTATGTTCGTATGTCATGTTCTAACGAGACTGCACTAGTACAAATGTATTTGAATGAGACTGTTACTTAATTACTTGTTAATTTCTTACATGCCATCTTTTTCATTTTTTAGTCTGTGTTGCTTAAAATAAAACCTATTAAATGGTGTAATGCATGTCTCTTGTTATCTGCTGTCCTGTGAAACTCACAATATTGTGGGATTTATGTGAGGTCAACTACACTGGGATTAGGATCTGCTCTTGGGCTAGTATAAAGTAAATCAGGTTACTAGTATAAAGTAAATCAGGTCACTTTCCACACATTTGGAACTGGAGTCATGGGTCAAACTGTACAATCCTGATATCCTCTGTCTCACTGAGACCTGGCTAAAACCATCGGTTACTGACTCCCTCTGCTTCCTGCCAAATTACTCTATTATCCGAAGGGATAGGATATCGAACAAATGTGGTGGTGGAGTTGCTCTGTACTACAAAAATAATCTGACTGTCTCTCTTCTCGCTATCCCGGATGCTCAATCGGTATGTGAATACTTGCATGCTACCCTTGCGTTGGGAGCCAAGAAACTGCATGTTATCTGTGCATATAACCCCCCAGCAGGAGGGATTGTGGGTCTAGAGTACCTGTTGAAAAATACCTCTCAGAATTTTAATCATAATCAGGTTGTCATCTTAGGGGACCTAAACTTAAACTGGCTTGGGGCAGCTCTGAGTTCTCTTCAATCTCTGACTCATAGCTACAGCCTGCATCAGATGGTGACAGTGCCGACTAGAAGTCTGTCTTCATCACCACTAGGCACACTATTGGATTGGGTGCTGGTAAACTGGATCAAACACATCACAGCCGCTGGTGCTCTTGCTGATGCCTTAACTGACCACTCTCCTACTTTCTGCATCCTGTCCTTGGGGGCACCTCCTTCTGCTCCACCACGTCTCATAACTTTCACAAACTTTGCTCACCTAGACCAAGAGGTGTTTCTGTATGACATCTCCAGAATTGATTGGTCTGAGATCTATCTATCACACTGTTCTCAGGATGCTCTCAACCTCTTCATCACTAAATTCCTTATGGTTAAATGTAAACATGCCCCAAAGATCACCCAGAGAGTGAGGGGTAAACAAACAAGATGGCTAAACAAAGATTTGCTCAAAAGTTTGCACCTTAGAGATAAACTCTGGAAGCGCTACAAAACATCAGGCCAGCAAACAGATTTCAACGCTTACCGTACGCTATGGAATTCATGTAAAAGATGAGTCAGAGCTGTTAAGAGCAAGTACTGTAAAGGCCTACTGATTAACTCGGCCAATGATCCCAGAAAATTCTGATCGCACAACAAATCCTTCTTAGGATCCTCACAGTCAACTACCCCTGGTGATATGCTGATAAATAATGTGCATTGCAATGACTCACAAACCATAGCTAATTCTTTCAACCTGCATTTCTCTGATCTCTCCCAATATACCTCTTCCTTCTATCCCACTGCAGTGTCCTCCCACTCCTCATCAGGAACCTGTCTGGATAAGTTAGAAGTGTTGTCCCCTATGCCTCCTTATACTCCTCCATTCTATTTTAAGGCTGTGTCTAGAAAGGAAGTCCTGAAGCTCCTGAGGTCCATCTCTGATCATACCAGCTCTGGCTCAGACTCCCTTGAACCCCACCTCTTGAAACTTGCAACTCCGCTAATTGCATTACCGCTGGCCAAAATTTATACGTTATCACTTTCAGGTGGAGTGGTCCCTGACCTCTGGAAAGCTGCTCAGATCACACCTGTACTTGAAAAAGGGGATCCTAAGGTTGTCATGAACTACAGACCAATTGCCATACTCTCAGTACTGAGCAAAATCCTGGAGAAAATTGTCGCAACTCAGACAACTGACTATCTACTTAAGCACAGCCTGCTCTCAGATACCCAACATGGCTTCAGGAAAGGACACAGCACAATGACTGCACTACTTAAATTCACCACAGACACTCTTTCAAAAATGGATACTGGCAATCTGACTGGGGCTGTCTTTATTGACCTCACAAAGACTTTTGACCTTGTTGATCACATTTTGCTTCTCTCCTCGCTTCGACACCTGTATTTCTCCTCCTCTGTTGTTGGCTGGTATGAAAGCTACCTGACAAATAGAACTCAAGTGGTGAAATCTAATTCCTCTCTATTGAACAGTACCACCATTAACATTGGTGTACCTCAGGGCTCCATCCTAGGGCCCCTCCTATTCTCTCTTTATATAAATAACATTGGAGCTGCTCTAAAATCCTGCTCTGCTATTCTATATGCTGATGATCTTGTCATCTATACAAGTTCTACTAATCTAGACACTATCAACACAACCCTTTTCTCTGACTTTAACAATATCCCAAACTGGCTATACGACTACAAACTGGCTGTCAAAACTAGCAAAACTAAAGCCATGCTGCTTGGATCGGTCCTAAAGCTCTGGGCTTGCACAACAGCACTGATGGTGCAGGACTTAGAAGGTCAATTACTGGAATGTGTCACCTCTTTCAAGTACTTGGGCATCCTGCTAGATCAATCTCTTGATCTTAATCTTCATGTACAGTCTGTTTGCAGAGCTGTCAACTCCAAACTGGGTGTTGCATATAAGACTAGTTATATGCTCATGCCATCGGCTAAAATGGCCATTGTGAGGGGGATTCTGCTCCCCACCCTAACCTATGGGGCTCCCTTATTTGGGGCTGCTCATAAAACTGACCTACTCAGATGGGATATTACGTATAACAACATATGTCGCTATGCCTCTTCTGCTCCTTGGCTTAAACACCACTGTCAGCTTTATAGTGATCTTGGTTGGCTTTCTCTGTTAGCTAGTAGGAAATACTACCTTGGCTCTCTTATTGATTTGATAATTCAAAATCAAACCCCTAGGTGTCTTGCAGCAATGCTTGTTCTTCAGGACACACTCCATGGTCTACGATCAGCTGATAAATCCTTTCTGAATTTGCAGAGGTGCCGCACTAGGAAAGAACTGTTGCATTTGAGCATGTGGCTCCACAGCTGTGGAATTCCCTTCACCTCTACATTAGACTTTCTAGCTCCCACACATGCTTTAAGAGAAAACTGCGCTCTAATCTGCTGATTGCTGATATCTGTTCCTGCTTTCCCCCTACCTAATGATTGATGTCTCTGGCCATACAATAGTATTTCCTTACCTCTATATAACCCTCTTACTGCCTCAGCCTGTCCCGGCTCCCTTTCCCTGCCCATATACAATCTTGCACTATACACATCTCCCTTACACTTACATACACTCATATAATCTAATTTCATGGCTTGCTCCCCTCTTCCTAACTTACCGACCTTTTCCTTAATGACACTCCCTGCTCTCAATGGTTATTTCTTCCTTTTGTATTACATGTTTTTGGTTTTGTGTACCTTGATTTGTTCATATGATATGTCACCTGATAATTTATTGTCCAAGGTCCTCTTTACTCATTGCATAGGTAGGCACCTATGAACTTATGAATGGTCTACTCTGTATGTCTCTGATACATTGTATCCATTTTAACTCATTGTATGTAAAGCGCTTTACTTTGTATGTTCTGATATATTTTGTTTTTTTGTTTTATTCATTTTTATTCTGTATAACCAGTGAGCAACAATCTGCCCATTTTCACTGGCGCCCAGTCACAACAACAAACATATAACAATTACATTTACAAACATACAATAATACAATATCGTTTAAAACAACAGCACTTTGATTCATCTAACAAAATTTTTTTTAAAACCCTCTTAAATACCGGAATTGTAATACATTGTACAATATGACAAGGTAAATCATTATACAATTTTACTGCATAATATATTAAAAGAATTCTGAGCAAATGTACTTTTACATAAAGGAATCCTATACTTAAAAATGATCCTGTGACCTTGTCCCAATTTCATTTACCATCTTTGGAAACATTTCACAAATAATACTGGCAAAATTCTTAAATTAATTTTTTTGTAAAAAAACTAATATACGTAATCTAAATCTATCAATTAATGATTGACACCCTAGAAAGCTATAAAGTAAACAATGATGAGTTCTCCTATTCTGACCTGTTACAAACCGAATAATATTATGATAAGTTATTGTAAGCTTATAACGCATTCTTTCTGATGTAAAAAGATATATTACTAAACCATAATCAATAACTGAAAACAGCAAACTATTAACCAAAACTTACTCCTCCATACTTACTTACTCCATATATTGTATCCTCTTTAACTCATTGTATGTAAAGCACTTATAATTTGTTATCCTGTTAGGTTTCTGCATGTCTGTACTCTCCCGGGTCGTGCCTGAAAATAATCATTTTATGGCTTGTGCACTTACCCAGTTAACAAAAGCTAAATAAAATAAAAAATATATTTGGCTTCCAAGTTTGGGTAACTAAAAATGGGTCATAGCACTCACATAATATAGTGCTCAATGTAGGGTGCCAATCAAGTGAGTGGAATGACCTGGTTTTTGTTATCCCAACCCAAACTTGGAAGCCAAATGAGTGGGAAGAAACCTGGCTTATTTTCTGCTAGCTCAAGAGCAAGCCTTAATCCCAGTTATAGTATCTCACATGAATCCTACAATATTGTGAGTTTCATTGAACAAGAATGATTTTACAATTAACCATGGTATAACACTCAATAGAAAAGAGCATTCAGTTATTCACTGGGCATTTTATTTAAGTAACATATGCTTGAAAAGAGAAAAGAAAAATTACTATATAAGCAATTAGCAATTAACTGAAAGTAGAGTGCTACCCATCTATACACATTAGTACAATCTTGACAGGAACAGTCTTTGGAGGGAGGGTATGTTGAATTTTTCTCTTTGCAGCTTGCAAGTGTGTAAATACTGTAGTTTGTGAAGCTATTGTTGAGAATCACATCAAAGTTGGTATGAGGTGGTATGTTGGTGGCAAGCTTGACTCTAACGGGTGAAACTTGCAACAGGTAGGGTCCAGATAATAACAGTTTCAGTTCTTAGTAACAGCTATGTGCACACGTCTCTGCCACTCTTAGTATTCTGTCCCCAGGTAACACTTATCTCCAGTCCCTTTCACATGCCAAAGATCAAGACATTACACACACTATTAACTATAGGTATCATTGTTGGGAAAGGGCTCATAGTAGTAAAACGGTTGTGTTACCTGGTTTCAGCTCTGACCTCAGGTGTCTTCAGGCAAACATGAGACAAACTCCCCCATTGGTACTTCACTGTAGGTGGGCCCCTTCTACAGTAGGTGTGTGGGAAGACTGATGAAGACTGGATGTTCTTTTCTTCCTTCTGCCAGCTGTCATTTGGTTTTAGGACCATACAATATTGTTAGATGTTGCAAATACCACTTGATGAGATGGCAGCAAGATGTTTAGAAATTTCACACGTGCACATTCCCCTCTCTGTGTTAGCAAGTGGTCATATCTTTATACACAAGAATGTCCATGCAGCAGCATCCCTCCTCCTATGTCACCAAACATAGAGGTGACTACATGCATTTTGTTGACGTTCTGCCAAAAAACATTTGAAAAAGATGCTTTTGCCAAAGTCCGCAAAATAGATTCTGAACTTTGCTCTAGTTTCTTAGATCTTTTAACACTTTCAATTAGGCAATTAATGATATGCATATAACAAGATCATCACACCAGTAGAATATTAACAGGGCTTTCAAGTCAGAGTTGTTACAAATAGAATAATAGACAGATAAGTGTGTATTACAAGGCAGTAATACCATCAAGAGGTTTTGGGGACTTGAAACTTTGAGAGCGAAGCTCACACTGGTAGAATATTAACAGGGCTTTCAGGTCAGAGCTGTTACAGACAGAATAATACGAACATACATACACACATACGAAGAAGCCAGCAGAAGAAGGCCATTTGGTCTATCAAGTCAGCTTGTGTTGCAGGATCCACAGCTTGAGCTACATCTGTGTTCTCCCCACTCCTCTTCTCCCTCCTGAAGGCACTGGTCCATCCTTCTCCCTGGTGAAGACGGAACAGAAGTATTCATTTAGTATCTCTGCATTTCCCCCATTATCCTACACCCACTCCATCCCTTTCTTAAGCCTAATAATCTCTCCCCTTCCTTCTTGTCCCTTTTCTCACTTACATAGTGAAAAAAAGCCTTCTCCCCTTCTTAATTCCTTCAGCTATCTGCAGCTCCTTCTGCACCTTTGCTCACCTGATTTTCTTACTTGCCTCACTAGCCAACCTTAGGTAATTTTCCCTATCCACCTCTCTCTCTTGGTCTTCCTGAATTTTCTATAGGCCAACCTCTTTTCCTTTTGTGCCTGGGCAACCCCAGAACTGAACCAGCTGAGTGCTTTGGCCCTTGTGTTCTTACCCTTGAGCCTAACTCACTTATCTGTGGCAACCAGTATTCCTTCCTTAATGATGGACCACCTTTGGTCCACCCCCATATCCACTCTGATACCCACCAGATGGCTTCTTAGTACTTTGCCCATTTTCCTGATGTCCGCCCTCCTGAAATCCAAGATTTTGGTCTTAGTCAGGATGCTTTCCCTGCCCATATGCAACTTGAACCACACTGTGCAATGGTCACTTCCTCCCAGTGGCTCCCTGACCATTATTTCCTGAATAGATATATAAGTGTGCATTACAAGGCAGTAATACCATCTCGAGGTTTTGGGGACTTGGAACCTCGACAGCAAAGTGCGAGAGTTTCCCAAAGTCCCCAAAATCTTGAGATGGTAGCACTGCCTTGTAACACACTTATCTATTTGTTATTTTTTGTAATATATGGATCCAAGGCAGGTTTTATTCTTACCGTGTGTTGCTGGGTGCATCTGGAACTGTTGCAGAGTACCTGTGAGTGGTGAGACAGCTTTCTGTCAGAAAACAGTTGAGTGAAAAGCCAGTTCGCACTCAGCACATACTGGTAGCTGCTCTTGTGCTGCTGAAGTTTATTGATAATACTACAGTGTGGAATGACCTTTGAACTGTAGTATTATCAGCAAAAACAATAGTATTATCACTTCTCAGGATAGTATTATTGAAAGAGCAGTAGTGTATTACTGGAAAAGTTTTGTATGACTTACTATACTATTATTGAGGATTATCCATATATTACAAAAACATATCAACTCACGAGGTGTGAATTATACATTATATAAAATAAATGTTTTAATGTTTTCACACATTAATTTCATAATAATACCACTAGAGGGTACTTGTGTAATGCATTAGTGATGCACTTGTTTACACACAACCCAGCATTGCTTGTCAGTTTGTTCCTAAACAAGGACTGCAGATTCCTAAACAAGGATGAGTGTGATCTTGGGTGATCATAGCAGATGACTTGAAGGTTGGCAAGCAATGTGAAAAGGTGGCACAAAAGGCCAGCAGCATCTTGTGTTGCATAGGAAGGGGCATTACCAGCAGAAAAAAGGAGGTGATTATGCCACTGAACAGGTCCCTGGTAAAGTGTCACCTGGAGTACTGTGTCCAGTTCTGGAGGCCTCACCTTAAGAAAGACATAGATAGACGAGAGACCATACAAAGAAGGGCAAGAAAAATGGTGCAGGATCTGCATCACGAGTCATATGATGCAAGGCTAAAAAAGCTCAACATGTATTCAATGGAACAAAGAAGGGATACAGGGGACATGATATAGATGTTTAAATACCTGAAGAGTATCAACAAGGTTCAGGCACAGGATCGCTTTCAGGTAAAAAACTGCAAATGAACCAGAGGCCATGATATGCGCCTAAAAGGGGAAAGGTGCAGGAGTAACACAAGGAAGTTCTTCTTTACGGAAAGAGTGGTGGAGCCTTGGAATGGCCTCCCCCCACAGGTGGTGGGGTCAAAGACAGTCAGAGAATTCAAGCTGGCATGGGGCAGACAGTGTGGGAAAAACACAGCAGCCTGATCGGGGGGGGTCAGTATACATGGGTAGACTAGATGGTCCACACGGATCCCATCTGCAACACATTCTGTGTCTCTATGTAGATTATGTACCACTATAAACACTAGAATAATACGCATATAACAAAAATACTTTTGTCCCTTCAGCATGGATAAGAATTGGGACATTACAAGGGTAGAGAAAAAATATAGCATATTATTCATTCACTTATTCACAATTTAAATCAAGCCTTAGTTGACCTGTATGAAAAATAGTAAATAAGGTTCAGAATTGGGCCAGCCTGGACCCATAGGTCCCACATGTATTCCATAAATAGGGAGATATACCTGATCCACAAAGATCTGCACAGAGGCAATGCAGATATGGAACTTGGCATGTGTTCTACATCCCAAGATAACTGCAGTCCACCTGCTAGGCAAAGACAGTGTCCTTGCAGACTCCCTGAGCAGAATGAGTCAGTTAAAATATGAGTGGTCCCTGGACCAGCAAGTGCTGAACACAGGGTTCAGAAGATGGGGTGTTCCAGAGCTAGATCTGCTTGCCTGCTAGAAGAATAGGAAACTACGCAAGAGTTGTTCACCATCCTGGGGGACTGTGCTAGAGGAGGCACTCCCTCAGCTGAGAAGGGAAGTTTCTCTATGCATTCCCCCCATTTCCTCTGACACATAGGGTTCTGCCAAAGCAGAGAAGGAAGTCTGCAACAATGAATCTTCTTTGAGGATATCTCCCTCCATTGAGCCACATCATGGACCTATGAGCCGTTGGCGTCAGGACCATCTGGACATTTTTTCATGCTGGGGCCACCCACGTCAACATGCCTTGTAAGCACCTATATAGCATGGGCATCCCCAGCTTGCATCAGTTCTACCTTCCACCATCAACTGCTTGTCAGTCTACCACTTTTGAACAGCGCCATCAAACTTATGCAAGTATTCACTAATGCTGCAATTTCTTTAAGTTTGTTAAACTTTCTTTCATGCCTCCACCAAAAGGAATCACTGTTCCATTATTGCCATTGTAGTGACGTTAAGATTTATAAAGATGACAACCACTCCATTTTTATCAGTTGCCTCGGTACAAACTATGATGTCAATGTTACCCGTGTGCCACATCCCCATGGGTTACTACCCCTGCCTGCTGCCCTGGATGCAGGTTGAGGGGCTGGGTTCTGGTTTGGTTGGATAAAGGGTCTCAATGCCAACAACAGAACTATCTGTGTGGTGCCTCCATGCAGAGTGACTTATAAGTGGGTTTGATGACAAGCTAGCACAATCCTCTGGAATGTTGTACCTACCCACTGCCCTGACCAGTGGTCCCATACATGGATTAACATAAAACACTTTGCCTTGCATTCAATGATACAATTAGTGGTGAATGCTAATAATATGCTCACAGTAACACACTTACCAACAGGGTCTGGGCTTCTGAAACACACCTTATGCATCTGTAAAGTGTGAATTTCAGCAACAACAATGCACCTTTTAGTTTTCCCAATAACCCAGCACTTAGCAATAATATGTTCAGGGACCAGGGTAACATTTAAACAATAAAACTGATTTCTTTGGGGAAATTGAACAAAGGGAAGAGGATGTAAATCAAGATTAAATTTAAAGCCATTCTTTTGTATGTATTAGAGGAATGTTCAGGTTCCACATTTAACACCCTGGATATGTCCAGTTAATACTACTGGGTACCTAGTCAGTAGTTGCAGGCCTGAAGCACTGCAGCAGGTTGGTCGATGTTGCAGCTGATTTGGCCCCTTAAACAAAGATTATTGCTCTTCTTTTACTTGGCAGCATAAACAGAACCTTTACCGCACAGAAAATTGTAATCCCCAAGCCTGATGGCCTGCAAAACAGTCTAAACAACAACTGGTGCTTAAGAGGCAAATCAGATGACAGGAAATATTGTTAATTTAGTGTTGCAGTGACAAACCCTGTTACTCACAGAACCAGGACCTCAGGATCTGGGATGACTGCCTGGCTGGTTCCCCTCGAAACCGGATTTGGTTATCTGGTTCTTGGCTGCAGGCTGCAGGTTTCGTCCTTAGGACCAGCGTTTAAATTCTGGCACAGTCTTAGTTAGGCCACACAGCTTACCCACTCGCAATCCACAGTCTCTGGTATGTAACAATGAGACAATTCTAGCCCCCAGCTTCAGTTTCAGGCTGCAGTATATGAGGAAAGCTAGTCTCTCACCAAGATACAGCTCAGCAATGGTCAGATTCACTGACACACTTTAAATAGAAATTTCAGCTCAGCGGATATCACCTTTCCTCTCTTTTTGGAGACTTGAAGTATCATCTGCAGGTTGGCAGTCCCAAACAATCCACTCAGGATTTCAGGATGAGGAGAGGTAAACAGGCCTCTCCCCAAATTCTCCAAACTGAGTACAGAGCCTCCTTTCCGACTGGAGCTCGAGCCAGACTGACTATTCAAGAGTCTCTTTTGACTGAAAGAAAATGGAATCCAGTAATCTGGTTGGTTGCCCAGGCTGTCAGTCACAGTTCTAGCATCCTGATTGGTTAAAATGGGTGCCAAGCATACAGTTCACCGTTTCTGCTAGCAGCCATAGTAAAAGGACCCATTAAGACCCTTGAGTTCCAATTTGCTCAAAAGCAGGGTCAAAGTTTCAACATGGCCACTGGCTGAGTAAAATGTAATCAGTTTAAACTTTAAAGCTCTATCTTAAACATACCTGTCAGCCTGCTAGGACCAAAATCAGGGACACTCCCCCAAAAAATCAGGGACAAAAGACCAAAATCAGGGACACCATATTTTTCTCCTCATGGTGCAGCACCATCGCATGGCATGTATATCAAGCGATGTAGTACTGTACATATGTAAAGTACCTTTAGTTTATGCTTTTTAAATGTCTAATTCAGCTGCATGCTATCAAATGGCATAATAAAACAGTCATATGTTCTGCATGTTTATGCTGTAATTTATCTTCATTTACATACTTGAAACTAAAGTGGAACATAGACACTTCTAAAGAAATATTTTTTTTAAGATCCAGTATAAGTTAATTTCCAGGCTTTTTAAGGATCCACTGTTATTACTTTCCAGACTTAAATGAGAACTGCACTGAATCTATAGGTCATTTTTCCCCAGTAGAATCTGTTTTTTAAATACTGCTTCAAACTATGTTATTGCTCTAGCTATCCAGCTATCTAGCTTTTCAGCTATCCTAGTGGGTGTTTCTGATTTACATGCTGCTGGTAAAAACCACTTCAGAATTGTATGATGTAGTTTATGTCCCCTGTTTTACTCTTCTATTGTTGGCACAATGCATATGTGCTCTACTATAGAACTCTGTGGCTGAGAAGGACATAAACTACATCATACAGTTCTAAACTGACACTTAACACCAGAGTGTAAAGCAGAAACACCTACTGAGGTTCCTGAAAAGGCCTGTATAGATGAAACAATGTCATGCCAATTAAAAACAGCTCCAATACTTTTCTGAAGTGCAAGATAAATTGCAATCATAGTAATCCAAAGAAACCAGCACTGACAAATGATTCAAGGTCAAGACAAGATTTATTCTTGTGACAAGTCCTTGTAAATATAAGTTCAGCACACCATGCCGGTTACAGCAGCCATGAGTTCAGTCCACTAGTGGCCCCTCTATAGATTGGATTGCTATAGATGGAACAATAACAGAAATTTAACTAGTACTTAAAAAACAGCTTCTATTGTGAAACATGACTTCTAGGCTCAGTGAAGTTCTCCTGAACAGAAATATACTGTATCAGAATGCAGTGTGTGTGTGTGCGTGTGTGTGTGTGTGTGTCTCAGTTTCATTCCAGAAACTAAACCTGTGGAATGCAGGGGGAGGAGGAGGGCTGCCTCCTCCAGACTGCTTTTATCTGCTTAGTTTAACCTGTGTTGCTGGCTAAGGTATCAGTCCAGAATACCTAGACTTGCTAATCCTGCTGGTCGCTTAAGGGTTAAACAACACACTGGCATTCAAAAAATCTGTGACAGAAGCAATTCATTTTTTTTTTTTTTTTTTTACCAATTATTTTACCAGGTGAGACACACTAAGCTGAAAGCTTGTTTGCAGGTGCAACCTGGGAGCACAAGGAAGTTAAGTGACTTGCTCAGGGTCACACAGTATGCACCTAGGGGGCTGTAGGATTCAAACCCAGGTCTCCAGATTTGCAGCTCAGAGCCTTAACCCACTGCGCCATACTGCTTCCTAAAAAAAAAAAAAAACAAAGCTCCAAAACACATGAGCTCTCTTTTTCTTAACAAGGAGTCAAGGAAGTTGGATGTGATAGGGAAGAGGACTTTTTCTTCTGATTCCCTGGACCTAACTATCAAGCATATATGATTACGTATCAGAATTTGTTTTGGAAGACAATGGCCACCCTGGCTGAAAAATTGCCAGAGGCCAGGATAAAATACTGGCTCAGCAAACTATAGCTAATGGCCAAGAAACTAGTAGGCAACTGCTGAGATTGGCCTCTGATGCCTCGGATGATGTTGCCAGGACTGCTGCCTCTGGGATATGCCTCTGTTGCCATTCCAAGATATGGGTGTCTGGTTTTGCCTCTGATGTGCACCAATCTGTGATGAATGCTCATTTCAGAGGTAAACAATTGTTTGGAAATTATGTTGAAAAGACTTTGAGTGATTTACAGCCTTTTAAAATGACTCTTAGATCCCTTCATTCTTTGAACCCTAAGCCCTGTGGAAGAGGCTGTTCTTCTTTTTTCAGTCTGTATGCCCATCCAAGCCATGGCTACTGAAGGGGCCTCAGACATGGTTCTCAGAAACCTTCTACTTCCCAAGCCACAGACTTGCTCCTGGGTGCCCATGCCAGACTTGCAAAAGGTCAAACCATTACAGGCACCCCTGTCACCATAGCACCTTCTGACTCCCCTTCCCTTTCTTCTGCTTCACTGCCTTAGGAAGTTTTGGTGGGAGGCTGCATCTCCCTCTTTCTTCAAAAGTGGAGGGAGACCATTACAGATAGTTGGGTGCTGGAGGTGGTTCAGCATGGACATGCCCTAGAACTCCTTACTGTTCCTTCAGTTACCCCACCACTGCCCAACAGATATTCTCTAAGACATCTTGTCCTTTTGCTGGTTGAGGTTTAAACTGTCCCCCACAAGAGGGCTGTGGAATTTGTCCCAGTTTCAGTAATAAACCAAGGCTATTACTCCTGGTACTTTCTGGTTCCAAAACAGACTGGGGAAAAGCATTGGTATAGTGGTTAGCATAGCTGCCTTTCATGCAGTTGACCCGGGTTTGATTCCTGGCTAGTGCAGAATTTAATGTTATGCAGAGAGGAGGGGTTCAGTTACATTGGGGACTTCGGTCATCCCACCTGGAGGGATAAGGTCCTATGCAGGGGAGATGGCCTGCATCCATTAGGGAGGGGAACCACAATCCTCAGTGAACAGTTTAAATGTTACATTGGTGAGCATTCAAACTAGCTGAGGGTGGTAGTGGAAAGAAGCAGGGAGACATAAACTGCCCCCGAAGCTGAAGTAGTCAGTAGTGGGAACCCTAAGGGAGGGAACCAACATGCACCCGCACTTTCTGCTTCTTTAATTGCCCTACAGGGTGAAGACCTGCTGCTGCCTTTCCATGACTGTAACATCCATTCTCCGCTTCTCCTCCCTATTACCGGCTAGTGGCAGAAGCCAGTGGTCTGGGGGTTGGAGCAGTGATGACACCAGAAGGTGGGGACGAGGGTTTAAAACTCAGACTGCTTCAATTGCTGGGCCTGCAACCAATATGCACCTGCACTTTCTGTTTCTTTAATTGCCCTACAGGGGGAAGACCTGCTGCTGCCTTTCTGTGACTATAACATCTGTTCTGTGCTTCTCCTCCCCGTTACTGGTTGGTGGCAGAAGCCCGTGGTCTGGGGGCAGGAGCGGTGATCACACCAGAAGGCGGGGATGCAGGGTTTAAAACTCAGATTGCTTCAATTGCTGGGACTGCAACCAATACACACCTGCACTTTTTGTTTCTTTAATTGCCCTACAGGGGGAAGACTTGCTGCTGCCTTTCTGTGACTGTAACACCTGTTACCCACTTCTCCTCCCTGTTACCAGCTGGTGGCAGAAGCCAGTGATCTGGGGGCCGGAGCAGCGACAACACCAGAAGGCGGGGATGCAGGATATAAAACTTGGACTGCTTTAATTGCTGGGACAGCGACCAACACGCACTTGCTCTTTCTGCTTCTTTAATTGCCCTACAGGGTGAAGACCTGCTGCTACCTTTCCATGACTGTAACATCCATTCTCTACTTCTCCTCCCTGTTTCTGGTTGGTGGAAGTGCCAGTGGTCTGGGGGCGGGAACAGTGATGACACCAAAAGGCAGGGAGGCAGGGTTTAAATGTAATCATAGCCAAGCATCTCTCTGCATGAGTGGCTCCAACAGGAGTGGTGGGAGTCACCTACGGAATTCTACTACAGGAGGCTACAGGGAGGCCATTCAGAAAGGTTTACTGCTATAAGATATCAGCAGTGAGTGAGTATTATAATGCAGAGTAGAATGGAGTCAGGATATCTATTAGCATTACTCATTGTGTGTACTGCTGTGGGGGTTTTAAATGTCTTTTGTTCTATGTCCTATGACAGTACAGAATGTGTTTTATACCAACAGTTCAATCAGACAAAAGGTTCTGGTACCTCATTACTTGGTTGGTTTACTTGATTTGAATAGACAAAGTAGGCAAAATGCCCATTAAATTGTCTTCCACTCATAGTGGGGTTATTATCTGACATGAATCTGTAGTAAATACTTATCTAATTGTTTTTTAAAGGAGTCAAAAGTAGGTACATGCACTAGATAACCTAGAAGTGAATTCAAAGATCTGGAGGATCTTACTGCATAAAAGTTGAATCTTTTAACTGAATTCACTTTAGGGACTATTAGCTGTTTACTGTGTGATCTAAGATTAATATTCTGGGAATATAATTTCAAACCACATTGTCTCATCAGAACCTGATTTTTCATAATTTTATACAGCAAGAGTAGGTCACCTCTTTTTCACCTAACATCAAGAGTGAATACGTTTAGTACTTTAATTCTGGTATTGTAATCTAAGCCTTTGAGGCCCTTAATAGATTTAATTTGTTTTCTCTGAGTTTTTTCCAATAAGTTTATAGTACGCTGTTGGTGACCCATAATTAAAGTGGGGTAGTATGTAAGTTTTATGTAGTTTCAGAATACAATTACTGTCCCTCGTAAGAAACGTTTTTTCAATAGACCGCAGTAACCTATTTGTTGTTTGGGCTATATGACGACAATGGCCAGCAGAAGAGAAATTTCTATTTATCCAAATGCCAAGGTATTTTTCCTTATAAGAAGTTGTTAATATTTTACCATTTAAAGTATATTGAAATCCTGTGTTTTTGAGTCCAAAATGGATAACAGTACATTTAGATTCTATGTTATCTAGATTATTTAAAACCCCAGGATTATATTTGTAATGTTATATTACAGGACATGATGTTAATCTCTGGCAAAATTATTTCTCAATTGTTTTATTTGCATCACAGTTATGAATATGTTTCAACCATTGTTTTGACTAAGGTTACTTACAAGGTTAGTATGCATTTCAAGAAAGGCTTTAAATATCCCCACAGATTCAGATGACTAATTCTGTTGTTACTAATGTTGTCAGGAACAGCTCACCCAAACCCTGGTCTTACGTTTAGTACTCCCTTATTAAACAATACCACTGAACCTTCTACCTCCTCCCTTCATATGGCCCACTTAAATATTAGTAGTTTGATTGCAAAAAAAAAAAACCTTTAGTGGAGTGTTGGGTACTTGACAATAAATTTGACGCAGTTGCTCTTACTGAAACCTGGTTAACAGATAATGTCTTGAACCCCGAAATTCAGCTGCAGGGCTATTAAGTATTCAGAAAGGATAGGATGGGTAGAAGGGGGAGGTTGTTTATTTTTTGTTGCTGATTATTTATCTGTAAAGGAATTATCCATCATTCACAATAGTAGTTTGTATGAATCACTTGCTATCTCTATTACATTAGGTCTTAATAACATTTTAACCATTATTAATGTGTATGTTCCCCCTGATAAATCCAAGTAGGATATACCTGCTTTTTTAAAAGCCTTCTTATTTTACCTAGAAGCACGGAAATTATACTGGTTGGTGATTTTAATTTGAACTGGGTCTCTCCTGCAACTTGTGACATTAGAAATACTGTTGCAGACCTGGGATTTCAGAAATTGATCACTGACCCCACCAGGGTTAATTACAATTCTGGGTATGGGTCTACATTAGATTGGGTTATTACCAATAACCCTTTGCATATGATCTCCTCAGGGATCTCCCTTGACGGAATCAATGTTCAAAGCCCAGTGTTTTTTAATTGGTCAGCCAATGTGAATAAAAAGAAACCTAGGATTATAGACTACAAAAGGCTTAAAGATTTGGATGGACAGAAGTTTTTAGATGAAACACAGTTATTAGATTGGTCTTTTGTGGATACTGTTACCAATATTGATCTAGCCTATCAAACATTTTGTGACTACTTCACTTCTATCTGTGATAAAGTAATTCCTATTAGAACAATGAGGGTCAGAGAGAACAATAATATCTGGTTTACTTCAAATTTACTTAAATTGATAAGAAAAAGAAACAAGGCTTGGAAAGTTTATAGAAGGACAAAACAATTGAATTATCAGTTAATATATAAGGAATTAAGGATTAAATGTCAATCAGCTATTTGAGCAGCCAAAACAGATTTTTTAAAATGAAAATTTACTGAAGCTAAGGGAATCTCTCAGGCTACTTGGAATACACTCAACTTTTTAATGGGCAAGTCAAAAGGGATTGAAAAGTATGTAATAAAAAAACATAGTCTTACAATCACAGATCCTAAAATTTTTGCAGAGACATTTAACCTACATTTTACTAATCTGGGGAATTATAGTTCCACATTAGGTAGTTTAGATGGAGTCTTGGATTATTTAGATATATTAGTACAAAAAACAAGGGATAACCGTGTAAATGACCACCCTATTCCAAGCTTCTATTATCATTTCCTACAACCCAAGGATATAGTTAGTCTTGTCTCTAGAATGAACCATAGGTCTACCAATGGACCGGATAATATAGATTTTAGGGTATTGAAAAAGGTTATACATATAGTGGCATTTCCGCTAACAAGGTTGTTTAATCACGCACTCTGCAATGGTGTCTTTCCTAAGGTATGGAAAAGCACAGTTGTAAAATCCATCTTTAAATCTGGTTTAAGATCTAATCTTAATAACTATCGTCCTATCTCTTTGTTAGCTCCCCTTTCAAAGATCTTAGGAAAAAATAGTCTCAGTCCAATTGACTGAACATCTTACAAAGTATAATCTCTGGACAGAGTCACAGCATAGTTTTAGGCCCAACCATAATACCAAGACTTCCTTGGTGAGGTTCACCATCCAAGTCACCAAAGCAATGGATGAAGGAAATGATGTTGCGGCTGTTTATGTGGACCTCACCAAGACATTAAACTTGGTTGACCATGCTGAGCTTTTCAAATTGTTAGCTGGTGTGTATTTATCAGATGAGATGATCTCCAGGTTTGGTGATTATTTGTCCAACAGGAATCAGAAAACAATCAATGGAGTATTTTCTGGACAGGCTATGTTAAGGTGTGGAGTCCCACAGGGCTCCATTCTTGGTCCTTTGCTTTTTTCATTATTTGTAAATTCTTTACCAGCTAATTTTACACAAACTTAATTAATTTTGTACACAGATGACGTGGTTCTTTTCTGTTCTGGTGCTAATTTAACCACTCTTCAAAAAACACTACAATCAGGGAGGTCACGTGATGTAGATAACCGAGTGCTAGCTCCATTCGCTCACTCCAGCCACCCGATCATTTTTTCTTGTATATTTTCTGACTTAAGCTAAAGTAAACAGCTAGAAAATACACCAGAAGATGCCCAAAGTGGTTGTCTCACTTTTAGCAGTCTCAGTTTTCAAATGGATATCGAGATGAAAAAAGCGCTGCCAAAACGAATGTCCCCCACAACGCCCGAGAAAGGCCCAAAGAAGCCCAGACCTGCTAGTGTGGCTGACTTAACAGAGACACCTACCAGGTCTGCGGAGCAGAACCTGCTAACACTGGTGAGATTCTTAGCCAAATTTAGACCGTTTAAGGAGGAATTGCGATCTCTGACCTCGGAGATCAAGTCAATATCTCAAGCTCTGGAAGATGTTTCACGCTGAATTTCAGATTCTGAGGCAAAAGTGTTTTCCCTGGAAAAACTCTTAGATAAAGTGGATCTGGAGCTGGTGGCGACCAGGCAGAAAATAACCAGGATGAAGCTGAAATTAGAGGACCTTGAGGGTCATAGCAGAAGAAACAACGCCGTCCTGATTGGCTTGCCAGAGACCGAGGAAGGTCAGGATGTCATTTTATTAATACAAAAATTTGTAAAGAAGATCGCCGGACCATTGCCTTTTGGGTCAAAATATACTATTGAAAGGGTGCACAGGGCTTTAAGACAGGTCTTCCCAGCTGGATCCCCCACCTAGACCATTAATTTTCCAGTTCTTCACTTATTTGGAACGTCAGCACTTCTTGAGGAAAGTCAGAGAAATTCAAGATGTCTGCTGGGAGGGAGCCAAAGTGAGGATTGCCCAGGATCTCCCTGCTACCATTAGACAGTGCCATATAGCCTTCCATCCATTGGTGTCGAAGCTCATCGCTGCAGGAATCCATTTCAAAATGAATTACCCTGCTCGACTGCAAGTGTTAGTCACAGGCACCTGGCTAACCTACATTGACCCCGAAACAGTGTACTCTGGGCTAAAGTCTGCTCTATCTGATCTCTTTCAAGGAACCTGAGCTTCATTCATGGTCAGATTTGGTGTTCTGAATAAGAACTCTATTGTCTAGTTAAGTGATTGACCTCGGGAGTAAGGTTGATTTTACCGAGGGAGGAAATGGAGTGGTGACAATAGACTGCCTATGAGGTTTTCCCTAATGACTGGATTTCTTCCCCTCAGTGCTGGGAGATCGTAGTGTGTTATTTGAAATGCTATCTTGTTAATTCTCTTAACTGGATCTCCAGGGATTAAGATAGATGTAGACATTTGGAGGAAGCTCGTGAGAGAGTTTTCAGGGGTGATTCTCCACTTTGCTTTTAGATTTTTGATTGCAAGGCTCGAGCAGTTCTTTTGAGTGACTACTAGAGGGACCCTGGAGACCATCCTTTATACTTGTGAGCATTTCTAGTTCATGGTGTTTGACTCTTTAATAAGATTGTTTTTGGGAGTTACTTTTTGAAGGGATATATCTATAATGAGCAAATGTATGCTAGTCGTTTTACTTAGCTTATAGTATAGTTGGGGACTTTGATCCCCAAAGGTAATTTTCTTATGATTGGTTAGAGTATTAGTGTGTTATCATAGCTGTTTTTACTTAAATAATGGGAACTGACTCAGTTAATTTTTTGTTAGTTTTGTGTTATGGTGCTATTTCCCATACTCTCCTTAAGAAAAGTATATATTAGAGTCACCTAAGGGTGGCTGGAGAGAGGGAGCTATAGTAAAGGTATTCTGCAGATCGCAACCCGTAGCAGTTTGGGGGGATGGGTGGGTTGGGTTAATA